>JAIUJO010000050.1:234763-1434763 GCA_023846275.1 Vanilla planifolia | reverse complement strand
GATCGGATGAAAACTTCGGCGGGAAATTTGATTGAATCTTAGAAATTAGTGGCATTATTGACAAATTAGGATAGTATGAACATCGGATTTTGCTTCTCCTTGATCTCGGTCGCCGGAAATCGACGGGGAAAACGGAATTTCCCGGAGGAATCGTCGGCTAGGGTTTCGCAGGCGCCGGGCGGAGGAAGGAGATGGATTAGATTAATTTCAGCTTAGTTAATTAAATAATTGTAATTAATTAATAATTAATAATATTTAAATACTAAACGTCGGCTGGAAAATTTGATTTAAAGGTTCGGCCGGTGGGTTCGCGGTTCAGCGCGGGTTTTCCGAACCGGCAGCGAAACCCGGTTCAGCGGAACGCGGGCGCGGACGAACGGCGGAGGAAAAAACTTAATTCGGAAATTAATCCGAATTTTCGGAAAATATGTGGAAAAATTTTTAATCCGAATTTTCGGAAAATATGTGGAATTTAAATTTTCGGAAATTTATTTCAAATTTTCGGAAAAAAAGATATATCTGGAATTTAAATTTTAAATTCGGAAATTTATTCCGAATTTCGGAAAATTAAGAAAGGGCAGAATTTGATTTTTTGGAATTTTTAAATTAATTCAGAAATTAATCCGAATTTTTGGAAAAACAGGATATATGTGGAATTTATTAATCCGAATTTTCGGAAAATATGTGGAATTTAAATTTTCGGAAATTTATTTCAAATTTTCGGAAAAAAAGATATATCTGGAATTTAAATTTTAAATTCGGAAATTTATTCCGAATTTCGGAAAATTAAGAAAGGGCAGAATTTGATTTTTTGGAATTTTTAAATTAATTCAGAAATTAATCCGAATTTTTGGAAAAACAGGATATATGTGGAATTTATTAATCCGAATTTTCGGAAAAAGGATATATGTGGAATTTAAATTTTATTTGGAAATTTATTTCGAATTTCGGAAAATGGATAAAGGGCGGAAATTGAAATTGGGATTTAAAAATTTCCTGAAGTGGGGAAAAATGTTATCAGTGATGACAGTACAGCTGGATACAGTCAGACAGAAGTATGGTACATGGATGCTACCAGAACAGTCAGTAATTGACAGTTGTGTTGCTTTGATGGCAACGGCATGGATTGAGTCAGTTTATTCAGTGTTGGCATATTTTATGGATTGGCATGCTGGACCGGACTACTATAGACCCTATATGATGTTTTAGGGTAGTTGTGGTAGGTAACTGTGCGGTTCAGACTTAGCTTCCACAGTATACATGTGGACTGGTATGCGCCTTGTTGTACCTGGACACATGTTGCCGGATCTTGGAGTTAGAGATTGGCAATGACTGTAGGGGCGTGAGCTTCTATGGAAGTTGTTGGTAGAGGACTCCTTGGGACGGTGGCTGAGTCGATCTCTCCTGGTCCATGTGTGTAGGCCTGCGCGCCTGAGGGTGGCAGGGGTGTCTCGCAGTGGCTAGCCAAGTGTGTAGGCCTGCGCGCCTTAGGGTGGCAGGGGTGTCTCACGTTGGCTAGAGATTTTGTGACTGGATTTGTCTATAGTCTCCAGGAGATTGATTGACGAGAGACGCTGCGGTGTCGGGTGCTTAGGCGCCATGCGTGTTTCGAGATGGGCGTTCCCACTGGCATGCTACCTGGAAGCCCAGAGGAGAGCTACTCTGGTGTGACTAGGGGTGACTGTGGTTGGTCGGAGTCTGGAACTGAGAGTGCCTATCCACCATACATTGTTATGCTGTATTCCTATATTGTTGTTATTATCCTTCTCTTGCATGTGAGTTTTACTAGCTGTCTTTCCTACTGGGCGTAGCTCATTCCTGTATTATGTATTTTCAGTGGCTCGGCAGACTTGACGCTACCAGATTAGGTGGGATCGTAGTCAGCAGGTTTGGGGAGGATATCTGATTTGTGATTGTCTAAAATATTCTGGTTAGTTGATTGTTACTATTGGATGTACTTAATGAGATTGTTATTCTCATATGTTATGTAATCCGTGAGGGTAATTCTGGCTTATGTTCTGGTTGGATAATATTGTACTTGTTAGACTTGGTTTATTTCTTGTAATGTAATCTCCATTTACTGCCCTACCTTATTGTATTGGAGTATGGTGTGTGGAGTGCCATATCTTATTTGTGGATGTTATGTATTTTATTTTTGATGGTGAGGTCATTACATGACTATGGAACTTAACCGTGGGGGTTCAGACTTCTATTAGACCGGTTCTCCTATCGGTATGGGTTAGGAGTATTGGGTTTAGCAGGAGTAACATTGCGCGAGTCCATCTGTTAATTCAGGAGTCATGAACCTGATTTGACGGTGTACCCGGGAGATGGGATCCACATTGTTAAGGAAAGTAGGTGTGTAATGATGTGTTATATCCTATGTTTTTCGTAGGCTACTCAGGTTGGTATGGGACGATCTGAGCTGTCTATATGTAAAAAAAAAAAAAAAAAAAAAAAAAAAAAAAATGTATGCCAAAAATCAGCCTAGGAAAAAATGGGGTGTAACAATGGTTATCTAGAAGAAAGTTGAGACGATAACATTGGTATTTTTAAAGGACATTGGAAGTACAACTTGAAGAATTTTAAACGATACCTTTTGAAGAATAAATCATAGAAAAATTGATTGAATGAAGGGGCTGAATAAAATATATAAAAGCCCATACACATTGCTTTGTTAGTCATTTTGAAACTTTAACTATGGAAGGAAGAAAGAATGTTTTATCAATAAAAACCAAGTGAAGGAGGTCTACACGTTTGCTAGAGAAGGAAGAGGAGACTTCATTACTTGGATTGGGAGAAACTCATCCTTTGAGTAATCCATAATAAGGGTGAATAAGATAGAATGAACCTTGAGATTGAATAATAAAATATAGATTTTATCCAATTAGCTCAATTGATAAAGCATGAATGTGAAGATGCTTTGGTTATAGACATGTTAAGCATTGTCAAGATACCTTTCAATGAAACCTAAACAAAAATTACGAGATCACAAAAGCATGTCATGTGTTCAAGTAGCTTGCTAAAAACATGTTTAAAATATCACAAGTATTTCCTACTTTGAAATCTTCTTGGATCAATGGATGCTATCTATTTCTTCTTCTTTGAAGCATGATATTACAAATCATGTGACAAATATATATTTGAATTAAGACCCCTTGTTGATGTCATGTTTGCATAAGAAAATTGAAACTTTTAAAATAAAATATATTAACATACACACATATCTATGAAAGATTGAGCTTTAATCGAGTTTTGGTAAGTGAATTTGATGGTTCTTTACAAGGTAATGCATAAAAATAAACATCAATCTATGTTATAAATGAAACCCTAAAACTTCAAAGAGTTTATGATGTGGAAAGCATTGATCCAAAATTTGTTTGGAGTCATAATTTATTACTTATTATTTTTTTTGAAGATCTTATACAAGTGGTTGTTAGCTTCAAAGCTTATATCAATTGAATCCCTGGTTTATGCTAAAAAAAGCACTTTAATTATTTTAAGGTATGTATTTTAATCATGAATACCATAAATTCCAACTTTAACATCATGATATGATCAAAACATATATCAATAAACCTGTGACCTAGATAAGACAGTAGATGTAGTTCATTCATATACAATTGAATGCAAGACTTGACCATGAATATTCCCTTTAGTTTTGATAGTTTTGATTAGGTCGTGCAGGAACAAGGTTCCAATCTCTCGGTCTGATAATCAGGCACGAACTGATGACTTCCACCACGTCAAGGTCTAGCTAAAGGATTTTCTCTATTTTCCATGATGAAACTTGGAAACTTAGCTAAACACTAAAGGCTACTTGTAGCCAAGTGTTTTTCTAACTTTTGTTATGCTTATAATACATGTACCATGTTTTTTCAAGTCATGAGAAGCTTGGTATAGAGATTTTATTGGGATAAATGACTTGTAAGGCATGTTATTGCTCTTGGTTTCTAGATGGTGAGCATGAAGGGCTCAATTTTAGGCCTTCGAGGAAGGCAAAATTGATTGAGGTTAAGGTTAGGCTTTTAAGAATGGGGGGATTGTTGAGAGTACTTAAGGCTAAGTGTAGTTTATGATTTCAAACTATTGTTATTGTTTTGTTGTTAATCCTTTGATTGGGTTTATTTAATTAAAGATTTTTTAGCAAAATATTACAAGACAAGCTTTGGATATGTATTGCTTAGGTAACATAAGAAAACAGGTCATTATTAGTGAGGAATTTTGGTTTATTCAAATAAAGTTTGCCCAATGTTTTTAGGCTTTTTTCTTGGTTGGTGATAATAAAATTCTTGAAGGAAGGAATAGGATTTGAGTGATAACATTATCACTTTGTGACTCCTTGTGCATACTATGGATAAGCCCTATAGTTCATGGAACACATGGCTAAAGCCTCAGATGATAGTTTTAAGGCTTTGTTTGGGCCTTATAGTCTTGGCAGTTTGAATTAAGGAGAAGCTTGACCTTATGATGTTGAGTAAGTCTTAGGCATGGATGGGAGTGTCAAATGTTATTAAAGACCATAGAGCCCAAAAAGGACAGCGATGAGATTGGTAGTGCCTAAGATAGGGAGTGCTAAATTACATGACAATCATACCTTGTGATATTTCCCATTAGTTTAAAGGGGTATTTGAATCTAATTAAAAAAAATCATACTATATTGATATTAGTGATCATGATGTTTATCATATTCTAATTATACAAATTTGATATAGTACCTTATCATTACATTTTTTTATAGTATTGACTTTAGGATTCTGTATGAAGCATTTACTCACTCTTCTTTATTTTACATGTATGTTTATAGACATATTAGCCTTCTTAAGAACTAGAGATTTGGGCCTCTCTTGTTTATCATATAGCCAAGCATTGATTCTACTTGCATCATTCCCTTTAGTAATAATGATGTTATTTTCTTAGGACACTAATATTATACTTGGTAGACACTTGTTTCATCAGGCTTTTATTATTGGACTTTTATATTACACCTTATATTGTCTCTTATGATGAATTTTGCTTCTAGATATTATGATTATAGAATGTTGTAATGTATAGCTTTATTTAAAGGTTGATTTAATGTCATATAAATATTGTTGTATATTGGTAGGTTACCTTATCCAAGGATGAACTAATCTCTAAATTTATTAGCAGCCATTTGATAAATGGGCATCAAACATTATTGATGGCATGAATTGAGCATGATAATCAATTTTAGAGATTAGAACTCTTAGATTTAATATCAAAGCCATAAGATAAAAGGGTGGCTAGCCATGAGCGTTGATTGTATATAAAAATCGTTACATTGACATATTTTATAGAAGATAAGATTTATTAAAACCAAGGTGTGAAAGATGACAATCTTAAGAAGTTGAAGGAGAAAAATGATTTAGTTCTTATAATTATAAACGAGAATTCTTTTTCAAAAATAGAGTTGGCTCCATTTATCATTTACCATCAACATTCATTAAATAAATTGGTAGTGGTGATCATGTGTTCGAAAAGATTTTTATTTTCATCATATTAGAAGAAAGACTAAGAAATGATCCACCTTTGAAAATAGCTTTCACTGGTTTTATCTATAGTAGAATGCATGGTGATGTTATATGGACTCCTAAAAAATGTTTGACTGTTCTAAAGATGAACAAGAATCTAACATCTTTGGGGGTCATGGGCACTAAAGGCTGTAAATTAAATTAGATATTATACCATAAATTTGAAAAAGCCAAAATTACATGTACAAAAAGGTTTTAAAAGCCTAATGATACCTATGCAATTGAGCATGCATCCAACCCTAAGCTAAGAAGCTTGAACTCAGTTCTTTCATTCCATTATTCACCTTAGCTAATTAAGAATCCTTTAATAGTTTATGTTTTCCTATTGATCAAGAAAAGACAATTCCCATATCATTCCAACTATTTAAATCTTGACCACTCCCTATGATCCAACACCAAAGGATGGGCAATTCTTTCCCTAATGTTACTTACCTAGGGTAGGATGCTACTTGATTTCTTTAAATGCTCAAATCAATAGTATAACATTACACAATATAATATCTAACTTCTATTTTTTTTAAACCTCAAAATAAGTTTTTTTTATAGTTAGTCTTGCGCAAGGATATTTACACAATAATAACTTAGAAACCTTTAGAAATAAAAGAAATTTAGAGTAATAAAATTTAAATTAAGACCTAAAGTATTAGTTATTCAAGTGTTGTATGTTAAAATAGTGTCATGTAATGAAAAAATAGTGAGTGAGATGCACCACCATAAAGAACCTTAGGTTCCTCTAAAATTATCTCTCACATTATGTAGTAGCTAAATAATATAATATTGGTTTCCTAATTTTTTGATGCTCCTTGTAAAAAATAACACCAAGATTTCCTTTGAAAGAATTTGGGAATGTAGCAACAAATGTAGTACAAAAATGCATACCTTCTTTTTTCCTCTTAGAAATTCACTTATCCTTCCTAAACAATCTTTTCTCTTGAAATAGTAATGCAACCACTCTAATAGCTAAAAGAACATAAAATCTTTCTTTATCTCCTCCTAAAGTGACTATAAAAATAGTATTGATAAAAAGAAAATGAAAGTCATGTAATTTTAATTTTCAAAATTTAATAAAAAAATTCCTTTGAAGCTCTAGCTTTGTTTTTTATTTAAGTGGATTTACATAAGTGTCATCAAAGGATTACAAAGCATGGGAGAGTCTTAATTATTCATAAGGACATTTGTTAGTATCTACAAACTAGAGTACAAAGAAATATTTGAATAAAAAAGTCTTGGAAATTAGCCATTTCCAATGTAGAGGTTAGATCCAAACACATTTTTCCTTTTCATTTTACTTAGTCCTCATAAGCTTTTTCCTTAACATCTCTTTTGTTGAAAAACAAATTTTTGTTTGCATTCACAAGTTAGGTTTGGCTAACTTTCTTCAATTGATCGTTAGTGAATGCACTCAAAAAATTAGTCGTGTGTCCTGATCATCAATTACTTGTAGCCTTGCATTTTTTGTTACTAAGCACCGAGTATGGCAATTAGCTTGAGCTAGTTGGTGCATGACTTCATTATTGTTCTCAAAATTTCCTTAGCTCTATGGCACACATATTGCTTTTAAACTATATCTCTTGAATGCAGCAAAGAACTCCATCACGAAATATACGTAATACTTTGTTATCAAAGAAAACATACTTTGCTAGTTGGGATCATTGGCTTCAATCAATAATGATCAATATTTTGATGAATAAACAAATAATTAAATGTGGAAAAAATATAGAAATAAAATTGAAAAAAACATTTAGTATTCCTGAAATTACGAATATCAAATGCATATGGTAATGAAATATTTTGTGATAATAAATAGTAACTTTGCGCACATATGTTCAACTCATCTTATTGTTAAGTTATCTAGTTAATTTTTGAAATTGTATTTAATTTTTCTCTACAATCCTCAATGTTGGATAACAATCGACCAACATACTTCTTTCTCGAAGGAACTTTATGGCAGGGAATCATTCAATAACCAATCTTTACAACTTTGGACATTATAAAACAAATAACAATTATTAAAGGAATAACATGAATGTTAGATATGTACTTATTGGTAATAAAATTCCATAAACCATTTAATAAATAGAAATATTTATTTATTGTTGATAGCACTTGTTATAGTTGATAGTAAAATTTAAAATTCTTTTAACATATTACTTGAATGAAAATCAAATTCTATTAATAAATGTTTTGATTATTAGTAACATCTTATGACACTAATTAATAATAAAATTTTTTAATAAGGGTCTAGAGCTATCAAAAAGTTTTGTTTCTTCCAAAGTTTTATAAATAATCCTTATGAAACTTTAAAAAACATTCTATGTCTTCTCCCTTAAATCTTTTATTTCAACTTACCTCATTCTATATGCCAAATTTCAATGAAAATCAATCTTCCTCTATAAGATAGTTAAAAGCCACATATGCAGTGATAAAAAAATTATCTCACATGAATCATTAATTGCAAAGGATTATCACAATTCAAACTAAAAAACTAATATTGCTTTACAATTCATGATATGGATCCAAAGTACATTTGTAACCTAAGTATTCAATCCTTAATTTTGTCTCTTAGCATAATACATTACAAAAGCACTAATGAAAGGAGGTCCATGTAGTCATAATATTTAAGGGTCATCAAGCATAAAGGGTGCAATCTTAATTAAGAATGCATGATAAAAAAACAAAATAATAGGATTCGAAACATATAGTTATCAAATAGTTCTAATTAATACTTTTTGTTGGATTAGTGTAATGTTAGTGAAGCTTAAGGTTAGAATTCAATGTTAATTTTAAAAATTGAAGAAATTAAATTCTAATATTTTAAAAAAATTTTAAAAAAATCCAACTAACCATAGAACACAAATGTTAAATGTTTGGAACTTCAAGCTAATTTAGTAGTATAATACATTTTATGTACATGTTCTTATGAATGACAAAATATAGAATTAAAATAACCAAATTTCTCTTTAATCATATCAAGTCAAAGTGTATTAGGTGTTATGAATTAATTTTAAATTTCCATAATTGTAATCCAAGGTAACATAATTCAACTTTAATTTTTGGCTATTTATTGTCTAAGTTAATGTAGCTCATTATTTTGAATAGTTTAGGTTATATTAGATTTGAAATTAAAATTTAATCTCACAAGATAATTTTGAATTCAAGCCTAATATGATTCCATTAATCTTAAAGGACTTTTAATTATTAAACCTTAACGAATTTTCTAGTTTAAGAATTTGAAAAATCTAAAGAACTTCCACAAATGGATTTTTAATTTGTAACCCATTTAGACAATTTCTTTTAAATGTGGGCTATTTTCTTTTACACAACAATCATTCGACTTACCTGTAGCACAATTCTTCATAACTATGAATGACAAAGCAGCATAATTAATATGTATTTCAAGATTTAATTCATCTTTAGTAAAACTTTCTAAAGAAATTTATATGTTGGTAATATACACACTTTGTGAAATAGAAATTAGAAAATAAAATTCCTTTTCAACCTTAAGAAGCATGGCATAACTAAAGTATTCTATCTCATTATTCGGCTTTTAACTCCTAAACAACAAAGATTATGATAAGGGAATGATAAATGGATTCCTGAGGTCATTAAGCGATTAGAAGTCTCGATGGGTCCTTTACATAGCTATGTAACAACACACCATAATCATTGATTATAGAAACATAATATAACATTGATTGCTTAATGAGGAGGTATATGAGAGTGTACTATTTTAGAAAAAACATTTTTTATTTTGAAAGCAAAAGAAATCGTAATGATGTAATCAAAACTTGGGTGGTCACATTGCAAATAAAAATTGCATGAAATTCTTGAAAGAACACTTAAAGGATGATCATGAAGGATTTATAGACGAACAGCTTGTGAATTTGGTGTAGCAGATGAACCAACATTATGGAAGGTAAAGCTATGAACTTTTGATTAAGTATGCAAGGCCTATTTAGTCTCATGGGTTTTTTAGCAAGAAAATAAAGCTTTATATACTGGCCTATTAGTTTGAATATAACCAAGGCATTTAATACAAGAATAAGAATGCAAATAAAATGATTTCTCTTCTACATCTTCCAAATCATCTTTGAAACATGTAAACTTAGTCAACTTGTTTTTGAAACTAAAATTCTCATCTTTAAATGGGCTTATTCCAACAAGTGCAAAATTTTTCCTAGTTTATAAGAAAAATTGAATAATTCTATGAAGAATTCCACATAGAATTTTTCCTAAATTGCCATTAGTTTAAACAATCATCCAGTGTCATTTAATTTTTTCATGCAATATGGCCACACAACTTTTTATTGAATGATAAGAAAATCTTTCACATTCAAAAAATAAGAAGGCGAGCACATACTTAAAGTAAGTTCAATGTTATTGGAGAGTGGGGAAGAATTGTATGTGAATATTTTCTTTGCAAAGAAATACAAATAATTAAAATCCTTTTTCAACTCAAGAAGTACTTAAGTACGAACGAAACCAAATATAAAATCATTGAAGCATGAAGAAGGTGAGTCATAAAATTGTAAGTAGAAGATGGATGGAGGCCACGAGTTTTTCATGGTTCAACTCCTAACCTTGAGCTATGTCTGTCCTTAATTCAAAAAAAGTTTGGTTGTCTACCTTTTTTCACCAAGAGTTGTCTGCACTCAGACATTCAAAACCTAATGGTGTGACAAAGAAAAATAAAATATGAAAAGGGAAGTGCTTTCACTCAATAAATCTCCTGGATTGTTAAATATGAGAAATTCTACAATTCATTAGCATTGTGGCTCGAGTATGTATGTTTAGACATGTAACACAAAATTCTAGTACCATAATTAGTGAAAGAGCTAGATGAAATTCTATAATGCATTATGCTTCTTCCAATGTCAAACTTTGAAAGACTCTTTTGACAATCCCTAGTATATTCTTACAATGTGTTAACACTCGAAGAAGTATAAGGAAAAAATGGACACAGACCTCCCTATTTATACAATATTTTGAACAAAAAGGATTCTTCTCTCATATTACTCTAACAAGTCTCAAACTACATCAATAGCAAGCATTGTAAAAGTTTTCAAAAATCTACCATTATTTGAGGCCACTTTCATGAATTCAAATGTCACATATTTAACTTAAGGCTTAATACATGACATGTTATTAACATTTTATTGCCATGCTTTCTATCTGTATGAGGCTATTATCTTTCTTGTGCTCTACATATTTTGATTTCTTGTACATAAACTTTAACTTACCACGATTAGTAATTTATTTTTAAGTCAATTACCATACATACATTGCCTAGTGTGATCTAGAAGGTGTAACATGAACTTCTATAGTGGTATTTATGGAGGACTATGATGTTGGGGAGGAAAATAGCAATGTTTGTTGATCAAAAAAATAATTTAGATAACATTAAATCAGAACCAAAGGGAACTCAAACTACAACATTGGGATGTGCACATACATGATAAAAGAAATCTTATTTTTAATAAATACTAAACAAACAAATCATCATTCCATTTTGTTTTGAATAACAATGTTTTAAATAAATTACAATAAGGAACTCAGATTTCAAAAAAAGATAAAAGTAGTCTTGTTAACAAAATAATTAAAAAATAAAGAAAAGCAAAAATAATTAAAACTTGTATAGGTCTTATAAATGCACTTTATAATTAGAAATGAACTAAAAATGTGAAATAAACCAACTCCACCATGATAAACTCCACGTAACAAACTTATACTTTGAGTGATTTTTCATCATAACTAAATCAATCATATTTTTCACTAAATACTTGTACATGATCACAATCTAAAAATTTAAAAATTTGTTGTGAAGGTTTTGATTGATTTTAATAAATTTCAACAAAAAATCCTTTGAAAAGTGTCGCCAAATTAACTATAAAATTTGTTTAATTGTTTGTCTGATTTAACTATTCTTGTGATTTGCTTCAATTATGTGGCTAAGTTCAATGTGCTTGCTTTAGATGAACTATACACTTATGTTGTGTGTGGCCATTTAAATATTGGTGCTGGGCTATTTCATCATTGGATTAGATAAGTGCAAGGCATATGTTAGTTTCATGACATTTCATTAATTGATCTATACTTAGCACAAGCCATTGTACTATGCAATTTGGTGTCAATTCCACACCTCTTCAATTTTGAGGTATGTGTGAGAAGCAACAATAATTTCGTATAGGTTGTTAGGCAAAGAGATAGTGGGGGGCAGTGAACATGTGTGCAATGGTAGAGATATGTGAGCATTGCCACAATTTGAACACCATAGTTCTAGTAAAAAATAGTGAAGAAAGGATAAGAGGAGCTAGTGGTGTAAGTTATGAGGAAGATGATGATGACAACAACGATTCTAAATGTAGTGGTGGTAGTTCCAAATTGCAATTGGGGTTTCTAATAAACAGAACATTAGAAATCCTAAACATGATGAAATTGTAGTTTCAATGAATGCCAAGCAATGCAATCTTCATCCTTTGTTTATTATAGTATAAACTTTTCAATAGATTCAAGTTGCAAGCCATTTCTTGAAAACATAATAAATATAACCATCCTACAAAAATTGCAAGAAATGTTGTGATATGATAAAATAATTAAGAACATTTAATGGTATGAATGATAGATTACAACCTTAAAGAAACTTAAAATTCAAAATTAATAGAGAAAGCTTTATATGACCTACAAAAATAACTTTGTATCATCCGTTGATGTAACCTATCTTGCAAAACATTATTTAGACGTGCTTTATGTCAAGAAAAAGTATTATATGTTACTCTTTAGATTATTATTAACTTAACGAAGGACAATTTATGAGGACGTGTTTTCTTGCTAAATGAAATAGATGTATCATACATTGAGGATAACATACCATACATTTAAATTATTTTTAAAACATTAATTTGGTAATTAAATCATGATTTTATATAAAAAATCTTTTTGGAAATCAACAATCCATTAGTAGATGATGCTCATTTAAATGATCTCCAAGTGGATTTCCTTAATCATATATCTTTGTTTTGACTACAACAAATAAGATCATTAATTAGAACTATCTTGATTGGACTTTTGTCATCAAAACCTATTTAAGCAAAGACGGTCCCAAGGGCTTAACGATGTTAACCTTTTTTATGATGACAAACTAACTGGTTTTATAAAATAAATATAGCAAAAAAATGAAAAAGGTTGGGTTGTACGACACTATTATTGATGAAAAAAAGTTTTGAAAATGAGGAGCGTAGAAAGCTCCCCATCATTTTGATGTTCATCCAATCTAAGCCTTGGTTTTCATCACCACTTTTGTCATCATTAAAAAGAACTTCTAATATAAGGGATACAAAATTCCTAATTCCCACCATATTTGAAAAAACAATCCTTGAGAAAATGTTTAGTGAATTCTTATGTTTATTGGTAATGATTATTTACAAATTGATTGTTGATGAATACCGTTATGAAAGAATGCCTAAATTTTTTATGCTTAGTTTTATAGTAATGAATATGATTCATTGTCAAACATGTTGTAGTGGTGTTGTCACACTAAATTGTGATGTATTTAGATTTCAAATTAATGTCCTCTAACCATAACTTAAGTCGAAGAGATTATTCTACTCATTCAACCAAGGCCCCATGTTTCACCTTCAATGTGCATAGTTTGGCAACTTATGATTTCTAAGTATTAATGATTGGAAGCCTTGGCAGTAGGTAAGATAGCCTAGCCTTATGATGATTAAAAATATGAGTTGGTTTTATTTGATTTATTGGTTTTTCTATGTGCTTGATCATCACTAATTTTTCTTAGAAGTGAGTTATGGCCTTTGGAAGAATCATAGGTCTTTACACCTCTAAAAGATGAGCTTATTTATAAGTAAGCCATGGGCTCAAGTAAGCTCTCATTTTGTAAACCAAATGCACTATTGATCTTTTGTAGCTAAGGTGAGTTTATTACCTTAGGTTAAGCAATAAAGTTGAGTGGTATTGCTTGCCTAATGATTTTTGACACATTGAGGAATTTAGAAAAGAACTTATATGGCTTCAACGTAAGAAGAGCTCCCAGATTTCTTAGAATGCTGGCCCGAGAGTCTTTTGTTTTGCCTTAAATAATGGATATAGTGCAGTGAGCATCTCTAGAAGGCCGAATAAAAGGTAAATGATTTACTCAAATAACATGTAATAGTCGAGAATTTTTAGAGTTAAGTATCAGACTAAGTGAGCAATTAGTCAAGCTTAAAGGTTGGTTGTATTTATTAAGAAACATGAGGGCTTAAATTATAAATGCCATAGAATTTGAAATTTAAGGACCTTAGGTTTTGAAATATTGGGATTGTTATTGTAAAATTTTAAAATCATATCATTCAAAATTTAAGTATATTGAAGTTTGGAATTTACATTTTGTTAAAAACATGGATAGCCCTAAAAAGGGGATCTTAGAGTAAGTAACCACGTGGACAAATCTTGGAAGAAAATGGTTATATTGCTGGTTCATGTTTGTTGATGAGTTTTTTGTTATGGTATCATAGATATTTTAATTAGGTTTCCACGACAAATTATGGTATATTAAATAGTAGATTGGTGTCATGAAGAATGCCCAATAATGTTAAGATAACAAATTGGGTAATATGGTCAAATCACTAAATTAAGGTTCAATGGAGAACCTTAATTGACACTACTTTGTTGATTAGGGATTTGGAGAAACCGTTGCCACATCTTAAAACTACAATAGGGTTAAAGGAACATTCCTGATGACCCTTGGTAGTTAATAATAGTTCTTTGGAATTTTTTGACATGACAAGTAAGTCAATATTGGTAATGCTTTTGTTTAGGCTGCATTAGACCATAGGTTTTGAACTTTTAAGCCAAAAAAAGATATGTAAGTTTATATAAATATTAGGCCTCCCACTACATAAGGAGGTAACTATTTCAAGTGGCTGGTAGATCGACAGGTAATGCAGTACTAGACCACATTGTAAGAGATTACTTGTTAAAGGACCATCGTTCTGGAAGATAATATGGTGGTGACTATCAATAGCCAGCATGTAATCGAAATGTAACTCTAACATCCTTCTAATGTTACTTTTAAATATCTTTCATTTGGCTGCATTAAATGTCTTTACTTTAATATATTTCATCTTTAACATACATTTACTTAATACTAAATAACAATTTTATTATTATTTAAGCTTTATTAATTTTGTTGTTTTTAGTAATTTTAAAAAATGTTTGATTAAGATAAAACATTGTTTGACTCATCTTGAATAGCTCTTATCAAATAAAATATTTATTTTTATATTTTTAAAATTTTATTTTCTATGATTTTAGCTCATTTTAAAATATATGCTATTTTGTACCTAATTTGATAACCGAGAATGTTGTGCACGACCCCTTTTGGTACTTCGTAGTGCAATTTTTTCAAACTAATTACGTAATTTCATCAAACTTCTCTCTTTAATTTGGCTAATTATTATATAACACTAAATCTCCTGTTGTGTGACCTATTTGATTTTATTGTATTATTTTGCAACAATAATCTCAGATCATGTGACCTCTTTATTTTGGTTATATTATGTTGATTCAATTTATCTCATTTTAAGTTTCATATTTAACTACTTAACATAAAAATAATAAAGTTTTGTTTTTTTTAATAATTCATAGTAATTTCAACCAATATTCCATGGGAATGAAACAAACATCATTAAACTTGTCATGCTAAAACCTATCTAATTAAATATTTATTGCTTATGATTTTTGTGCACACTAAAATAAAGTTTGATTCATTCCTAATTGGATGATCAAGGATGTTAAACTCGATCTCCATAGTACATTAGAATGTGATTTTTCATACAATTTATC
This sequence comes from Vanilla planifolia, assembly GCA_023846275.1. Lineage (NCBI taxonomy): Eukaryota > Viridiplantae > Streptophyta > Magnoliopsida > Asparagales > Orchidaceae > Vanilla > Vanilla planifolia. The sequence continues at coordinate 1,419,368 of JAIUJO010000050.1, read as the reverse complement.
GCATTTTTTAAATTTTTTTACATTGATTTTTTCATACTACTATGTAACCTCAAATCTCCTCCTATGTGATCTTTATATTTCTTTGATTTTGTTCGCTAAATTGCTTCAATTTATTACATTTTTTATTAAATATTTATATCAAATTAATATTAAAATAATAATTTACTGACATTTCTATTTATTTTTTGTAATTCATAATAATTCTAAATTACGTCTAATCAAGATGACAATAATATCATTAGATGCTTTCAACAGACTCTGCATAATTAAATATATTCTCTGATATCTTTATTGTTTTTATTTTTTATTAGTTTTGCTCTAATTATGAGTTACTTAGATTCTTACTATTTTGATGAACAATGATGCAACATTATTGAAAAAGATAACTCAGTATTTTGGAATACAATATTCTCATACAATTTATTAAATTTCTCCGAATGTTTTGCACTAATTTGGATATATTACTATGAAGCCTTAATTAATATCTCATTTGACATATACAACTTTGCTTTTTGGTTATATTACTTTTTCATTTTTTTTTCATTTTTTTATTCTTATATATTTATGACATATTAAGAAATAATTTATTATTATTCATGCTTATTTATTTTTCTTATTAATAGTAATCACAAGTAAGATCTAATGATGATGAAATAAATATCGTCAGACTTATCTTTTAAGATCTATGAAATTAAATATTTATTTTTCATATTTAATTTTTTATTTATTATGGCTATGTCAATCTTTATAATATATTTCAATTTAAAGTTTATTTAATGATCATGAATTTTACGCTTAATCGGCTCAGTGTCTTAGAATACAACATTTTAAAACAATTTATCTCATTTCTTCAAATTTTTAATTCTATTTAGATAAGTTATCATAAAAATCTAAATCTCTTCTTGTTTAACTTTAACATCACAATAATTTAATTATATTATAATGCTTCAATTTTTCATTTTTTAACTTATATATATATTTACTTAGGATAAAGAAATAATTTTTATTATTCAAGTTTTTTAAATTCTTTAAATTGTTATAATTCTAAACATGGTCTCATAAAGGTGAAATAAATATCATTCAACAAATCTTGATAAGTTCAATGTAAATAAAAATTTATTTTATTGCTTTCTTTTAATGTTTTTTAGGTATGTGACATGTTTAAGAGACATTTGGATTTGTAGATAATTTGAGGAATAAAAATGTTACATTCAATCATTTTATTATCTTTGAATGTAACTTACCCATACTGGCTCTCCTCTTCAAGTCTTTTGTTTTGAGTTTTTTGCATTACAAGATAACTTAATCTCCTCTCATATGACCCTTACATCTCTTTGATTTTATTATATTATAATACAAAAAGTTTTCTTATTTTAGTGCTAATATGCATTATTTTAATCATAAAATAAACTTTATTATTGTTATTTATGAATATTTTTTTTTGTAATACTCAGTAACTTCAAATTAGGTCCAAAAGAGAAGACACAAACATCATTAAAATCATCTTAAAGATAACAATTTAAATAAATATTTTTTCAATATTTTGCTACATAAGTTTTTACATGCTTTACAAAACATTTTGATTTTTAATAGATTCAATGTTCAAAGATTTTACACTTGATCTTCTTTCTATTTTGGAATAAAGTTTATAGTACCATTTGTCTAATTTCTTATAATTTTTCCTTTTTTACTTGGTTATATTATAGTTAAACTCTAAATCATCACTTTGATTTGGTAGTATTTTATAAATTTTATATATTTCATTTTAGATTTAATATATATTTACTTAATGTTAAAATATTTATTTATTATTATTTATGCTTATTTACTTTGGTAACATGTAAAAATTCTAATCAAGGTTTGATAAAAAAGTCATTGGATTCATTTCAAAGAGCTTTATCAAATTAAGTTTTAGTTTTTATTTTTATAAATATTTTTTTTTTCTAATTCTTACGTGTTTTATGATGTTGTTTTAGTAGAATAAAATTTTTTCATGTAATTTATCTCATTTTTTCAAATGTCATAATATTGGAGAATTAGAGCAACATAGAAATATAACCATTAAATTATGAGAAATTAAAAAAATGAGATGCATTGTATTGGAAAGAACCTCTCTAAGATACTAATGAGATCAAAGGTTACATAGTAATATCGAAATGAGTATTTAGTTTGATAGAACTTTTTAAGACTTGTCCAATGACTATTTTTTTCATGTCGATTAGATTTCGTTCAAAATTACTAATATTTAGAAAATTAAATAATCATTAATAATAATAAATTGCTATTTCAATATTGAATACAATTATGCTCAATCTTAAAAAAGTAAATTAAAGTGATGGAATATAACCAAATCAAAGTCATGTAATAGTGACATTAGAGGATAGTTGGAGTTTCAAAGTAATATATCCAAATCAAAAACAAAAATATTCAAGGAATAAGATAAATTATATGAAAAAGTTATATTTAAAGATACAAAGGAGATGTAGTGAAACATCTTTGGTCACCAAATAAAGTATAAATAAAAATGCCTTATCAAGGATAGATGGCATCGAGATGAGTCCAACAACTTTTATTTTCTTTGTTAACCTTATTTGAATTACTTTCATTACTTAAAAAAATAAGAATAAATAACATTTAATTATTATTTTAATACTAAGTATATATGCATCAGAGTTGAAATAAGAAAAATTGAAGTAGTTTAATATAATTAATTTGAAATGTTGCAATCATCACACGAAAGGTGAATTATGTTTCATACAAATGTAACCAAATTAAAGTGAAAATTTGAAGAAATGAGATACATTATGTATGAAAGGTGCTTTTAAAGAACCAAGGAGATGAAGGAAACATCTTAAATTATCAAACCAGGTTTCAATAAAATAATCTCATAAAATAAGTAAAAAATAAACGAAAATAAGTATTTAAAAATATAGATATTTATATTTGATTCGATAGAGCTTGTCAAGGTAGTTCTACTAATGAAGTCAAATATAACATCATCACTCATTAAATAAGGTACAAATTAAAATACCTCATAAAATATGTCAAAATCTTAGTAAATAAAAATTAAAAAATTTTAAAAAAAATTAATTGGATAGAGTTTATTAACAAGATTACAACAACATAAATTTTTCGTGTCAATAAGAACACGTACAAAATTACCTCAAACTACGGAAAAAATGAAGCGTAAATAATAATGTAGAATAATAAAATAAAAGTGTCGCAAATGTCATAGAAGACAAGAATTGTTTTTTCAAAGTAATATAAACAAATTACAAAGAAAAATTTGAAGAAAGAAGATAAAGATTAAGGGAAATTTTCTTGAAAGATACTTAAAAGATTGAGTGTAATATTCTTTATTGCTAAATCATGTATAATTTAAAATGCCTCATAAAGATCGTAAGAATCCTAAAAGTAAAAGTTTTAAAAATAATAAAACAAATATGTTGTTTAGATAGAGCTCACAGAGGGAAGACTAATGATGTTCATTTCTTCTTAATCATACCTCACTCATAAATACTATAAATTACCAAAATAAATTGGCATAAATTGAAATAATTTTTTATTTTAATATTATGTTAATATTTATTAAAGTTGAAATAAAATAAACTAAGACTTATTATGAAACCCCATCATAGTATTGTAATGGTCAAAAGAGAAGATATTTAATGTTTCTAGGTAATATAATGAAATGAAAGAAAAAGATTTAAAGAAATAAGATAAATTATATGAATTTCTTGCACTCAAAAGTACTAAGAATATCAAGTGCAACATAATTATTCATGAAATCAAGTACATGTCAGACATCTTCATAACATGTGTTATAAACTTGAAAAGTAAAATATTTAGAAAAAATTGAATATCTAATTCGATAAAAATTGCCAAGATAAGTCTAATGACATTTATCTCATTTTTATCAGACCTAGTTTAGAATTAATACGAATTAACACTATAAATAAGCAAAAAAAATAAAAATGCTTATTTTTAATTTTATGTAAATAGTAACTAATGCTAAAATATGACTTATTGAAAAAAATATAATATAACAAAATTGAAGTGATGTAAAGGTCACATAAGGGGAGATTTTGAGTTGCATCATACAAGAAGTAAATCAAAGAAAGAATTTAAAAAAATTAGTTAAATTTCAAGAAAAAGTTGCATTCCATGATATTATGATGATCAAGTGTAACATCTCCAAAAAGCAAATTAAGTATGAATTCAAATGCCTTATAAAGGGTTTCAAAAAACTAGAAACTAAAATATATTTTTAATTGCAAAAATGAATATATAATTTGATAGAGCTTATCAAGGGAAGTTAAACAACATTGGTTTCTTTTAGATCTGATCCCATTTGGAATTATAGTAAATTAGAAAACAAATGAGCACAAATAATAATAACTTATTTTTTAGCATGAAAAATATGTATAATCAATATAAAATAAGATATATTAAAAATATGGTATAACAAAAGCATTGAGACGAAAAGGTCATATGAGCAAATAATTATAGTTTTAAAGTAATTTAACTAAATTAAATTAAACAATTTCAAAAAATAAGATAAATTACATTGTAAAGTTCGATTTCAAGATACTTGAGAGCTCAAGTAACATATTTTTTATCACAGAATTAGGAGAAATTGAAATGCCTAATAAATCATTCCGTAATATTAGAAATTGAAATATTTAAAAAATATAAAAATAAATATTTAATTTGATGAAATACATCAAGATTAATATGATGATGTTTGTTTCATCTTGATCAAATCTCTTTTTGAATTTCTACAAATCGTCGAAATAAGTATAAATAATAATGCATTTCAACAAAATAAAAGTGATGTAAAAGCTAAACAAGAAAAGTTTTAGAGTTACATAGTAATATAGTAAAAACAAGGAGAAAAAAATTAAAGAATTAGATAAATTACAAGGGAAATTTTCATTCAAAATGTTATGGACTTTGAGCATGACAACATAAATTGTCAAATCAGGCAAAAATCTAAAAACCATAAAAAGTATGTCAAAACTCTAAAAAATTAAATATTTAAGAGTGTAAAAATAAATATTTAATATGATTTAACTCATCTAGATGTGTCCAATAATGACTATTTCATCTCCATCAATTGTAAGATGAAATTAGTGTGAATTACCATAATAATCAAACATCAATAATAATAAATTACTAAATAAATAATAAGAAAATATATATAAAATCAGAAAAGATGTATATTGAAGTAATGTAAAAGAAACAAATCAAATGAGAGAAAATAAGAGTTTCATAGCAATATTACTATATCAAAAGCAAAAAAGTTGAAAAAATGAGATAAATAATGCAGGGAAAAAATTCACTCCAAGATAATAAGGAGATCGAGTGTATTATTCTCGATAATTAACTCAAGTATGAATCGTAATATATTGTAAAGCTTCCACAAACCCTAAAAAATAAACTATTATAAAAAATAAAATGAATATTTTGTTGTATATAGCTTGATGAAAATAGCTTAAATATGTTTCTTTATCTTGATAGAGCATCATGTGGAACTTTTATAAATTTCATAAGTAACTTAGAATATATAAGAATAAACTGATATTTCAATATTAAGTAAAAGTTAATTAAAGCTAAAATGAGATAAGTAAAGCAATCAAATTTAAGCAAATCAAAGTAACTTAAATATGTAGAGAGGAGAGTTATAGAGCATAGTAATACAACCAAATCAAAAAAAAATATTGAAAAAGTTAAAACAAATTATACTAAAAAATTATATTCAAAGATAATAAGGGGATCGAGTGTGACATCATTGATAACGAAATTAGATATGCATCAAAATGTTTGGAAAAATATTCTCAAACATTATAAAGTAAAAATATTTAAAATTATAAAAAATAAATATTTAATAGGATATAACTTGTAAAGGTGAGCCTAAAGTAAAAATAGATAAATAATAATGAATTATTATTTTAATATTAAGTAAATACTTATTAAATATGAAATAAGATAAATTTTAGTTTTTTAATTTAACTAAATTAAAGTGTTGTAAAGTTCTCACAAGTGGGGATTTAGAGACACATAATAACATACCCAAATAAATGCCAAAAAGTGGAAAAATGAGATAAAGTTTTTCTTATAAGTTACATTCCTAGATATTAAGGAAATCAGGCATAACATCAAAGACTAACAAATCTAGTATGAATCAAAATATCTCTAAAAGTTATGAAACTCCTAAAGTTAAATTGTTTTTAGAAATATAGAAAAATAAATATTTAATTCGATAGAGTTTGTTGAGACAAATCCAATGATAGTTTTTTGTTGCCATTGAACCTCATTCAAAATTATTATGAATTGCCAAAAGATTTAAGTATAAACAAAAATAATTTATTATTTTAGCATTAAGTAAATTTTTATTATAGAAAAAATTAGTAAATTGAAGCAATAATATATTTCAAATTCGAAGCTAGGAAAAGGTCACATGATACGAGAAATAGGATTTCTTTGTAGCTTAAGCAAATTCAAGCATAAAATTTTAAAAAATAAGATAAATTGTAATAAAAAAGTTGCATTTAAAGATACTAAGAAGATTGATAATATCAGCCTCGACTATGAAATTTGGTGTGAATCAAAATTTGTTATAATACAGGCTTAAAGTTGAAAATAAAATATTTAAAATTACGAAATGAATGTTTATTAGATATACCTTGTTGAGATGAGTTTAATAACATTTTTATTACTTGATCAAAGCTCATTAGGAATCACTAATTAAAACAAGATTAAATGAAAATAAATAATAAATTAGTATTCTAATATTAAGTAAATTAAAATTAAAGCATAATTAAGATTAATTAATGTAATATAACATAACTAAATCAAATCGATATAAATGTCCCATGGAAGGAGATTTAGGATTACTATGTAGTACAAAAACAAATAGGAACTATCAAATTGATATAAATCATATGGAACTATCAAACTCTAACTTGTTAAAAGGATTAAGTCTAATATCCTTAATCATCAAATATGGTATGAATCAAACTATCTTATAAAGCTTAAAAAAACCATTGAAAAGTAAACATTTTAAAAAAAAGACAAAAATGAATATTGAATTGGATAAAGCTCATCGAGATGTGTCCAATGACATTTGTTTTGACATGATCAAAATACATTTGGAGTTACTATAAATTACAAAAACAAATAGGCAATAAAAATAATAAATTATTATTTTTTATTTTAAATAAAAATATATTTAAGTTAAAATAAGATAAATAAAAGTAATGTAATATAACCAACTCAAAGTGGTGTAAAGATCACACAATGTGAGAATTAAAGTTTTCTAGTAATATAAGCAAAACAAAGAAAAAATTTGAAGAGAAGATAAATTAAGTAGGGAAGTTGCATTTCAAGATTCTGAAAAATCGAGTGTGACATTCTCCGTTGTCAAATTAGGTGCAAAATGAAAGTTTTAATAAACCATTCCTAAACCTTAGAGAATAAGACACTTAAAAATATAAAATAAATATTGTGTTTGACAAAGTATATAGAGATGAGTCCAATGTCATTTACTTCATCTTGTGCACACCATGTTTGGAGTTGTTGTAAATTATCAAAGTAAATAAAAAATAAATACTAAATTATTTTTTAACTTTATATAAATATATATTAAATTTGAAATGAAATTAGTTTGACTATGGTAATATAACCTACTAAACCGATCTAGAGGTCACATGAGAGAATACTGAAAGTTACAAAATAAAATAACCAAATGAAAGTGAAACATTTAAAACATTAGATTAAATGTAGAAAAAGTTATCATCTCAAAATATTAAAAAAATAAAGCAATATTCTCATTATTAAATCACATACAAATTGAAATGCCCCATAAATCATTACATTACTGAAGAATGTAAAATTACATTTATTTGATAGTGCTCACCTAGATGAGTCAAATTATATTTGTTTAGTCTCAATAGGACCTTGTTCAGAACTATTATAAATTATCAAAATAAATAAACATAAGTGACAATGAATTAATTTTTTATTTTAAGTATATATTATTGTTGAAATTTGATAAATTGAAGTAATGTAATATAAAAAACTAAAGGCATAAGAAGGTCCCACGAGTAGAGATTTAGAGTCGCATAGTTTCATAACTAAATTAAAATAAAAAATTTAAATGAGAACTTATACGATAAAGTTGCATTCTAAAATGTGAAGGAGATTGGAATTAGAATATCTCAAAAAACATGTCATAGTCCAAGAAACAAAAATTTATAAATATATAAAATGAATATTTGGTTGGATTAAGCTTACTAAGTTAAGTCTAATGATTTTTGTTTTTTCCTTGATTGGAACTAATTTAAAATTATTAGAAATTATAATATTAAATATGAATTAATAAGAATAAATTAATATTTTAATATTAAATAAAAAGTCATTAAAGTTGAAATGAATAAATTTATGGGATGTAATATAACAACATAAAACTAATTTATGAGTGACACAAGAGATGAATCTGAGTTTCATAAAAATATAAACAAATCAAAAAGAAACTTTTGAGGGAAAGAGATCAATTATACAAAAAGTCGCATTCTATGACACTAAAGAGTTTGAGTGCACCATTCTTGATAGTCAAATAAGAAACAATTCAAATGTCCCAAAAAAGCATGCCAAGTTTCTTAGTAGAACTAGATTATCAAATACGATATGAAGTGAGATGACATACAAAGGATGCATATTTTTAGAAAATAAATATCTAAAAGAATAAATTGAATTCTTATTTGGATATACCACATTTTGAATTATTATGAATTACCAAAGTGAATAAGAAAATATAATAAAAAATTAAAACTTTAATATTAAGTAGTTATATATTAAGGCTTATACATGATAAATTGAAGAAATGTATTGTAAGAAACTCAAGGTGATCTATAGCTCACAAAAGAAGAGATTTAGAATTACATACTACTATAACCAATGAAAGCATAAAAGTTGAATAAAAGAGATCAATTATACAACAAAAAATTACTATCTAAGACTACTAATGTAATCAAGCGTAACTCCTCATTCGTTAAATCATATGCAAATTAAAATTTCTCATAAATTATGACAAAACCTTAGAAAATAAAATATTTTTAAATACAAAAAATAAATACTTAATTTGATAAAGATCATCTAAATAAGCCCAATGATGTTTGATTCCTTTCGAATGGACTTAATTTGTTTTACTTTTATTTGCAAAGTAATTAAACATAAAAACATTAAATTATTATTTTAATACCAAGTAAATGGATATTAAATCTAAAATGAGATAAATTTATGTAATATAATTTAACAAAATATAAGTGATATAGGGTCACAAAAGTGGAGATTTAAGGTTACATTGTAATTTAAAAAAACCAGAACAAAAAATTTGATGAAATAAGATAAATTTTATGAGAAAGTTAAATTCCATGATATTAAAGAGATCGATTATAATGTCCTTATTTGTAAAATAAAAAATAAATCCAAATGACTCATAAACTAACCCAAAATATTAGAAAATAAAATATTTAAAGACTTAAAATTTAGTATTTAATTAGATAAATATCGTCTACATGAGTTTAACAACTTTTGTTTTGTCTTAAGTACACATCATTTTGAATAACTATGAATTAGTAAAATAAAAGGGCATATGCAATAATAAATTTTGAATTTAATTTTAAGTAAATATAAATTATAATATCAATAAGATAAGTTGAAGTAATGTCATATAGTCAAGTCAAAGAGATGAAAACATATATTTTATGAGTTTTTAGTTTAATAATGATAAAACCAAATCAAAGAAAAAATTAAATAAATGAGAACTTATTTTGAAAAGATTGTATCTGAGATGTGGGGGAGATCAAGCGTAACATTCTAGAACATATAAAATTGTACAAGTTTAAATGTCTCATAAAATCTACAAAAAAACCTTAATTTTTTTAAAAATATAAAAATAAATAATTAATAGCATAGAGCTCATAGAGGCTAGTCAAATGATATTATTTTTACATGATACAACATTGCTTGGAATGACTACAAACTACCAAATTATGTAAGCATAAATAATAATATAATATATTAAAATCAAAGAGATTTAAAGGTCGCAATTGATAAGATTTTGAGTTATGATATAATATAACCAAATCGAAGTGAAAAACCTCAAGAAGTTAATTAGTTTTTGTATGAAAGTTATATTCTAAGATTCTCAGAAGATCAAGGGTAACAATCTCGATCATAAATCTGGTATGAATCAAAATATTTTGTAAATTATGTCCAAATTATAGAAAATTAAAGTTTTTAAAAAATACAAAAAATATCTAATTGGATATAGCTCATTGGAATGAATCCAATGATATTTTTTTCATTTGAATCGAACCAAAATAGCATTAATATAAATTAAGAAAGTAATTAGACATTAATAAAAAACAAATTTATTTTAATATTAACTTAACTATCAAAAGATAATTTAAAGAAATATCATATAATAAAATAAAAGTGACAAAATGTTCACACAAGACAAGTGTAATATCATCAATCATCAAATTAGATTCGAATCAAAATTTCTCAAAAAATATGCATAAATTAAAGAAAATAAAGTATCTAAAAATATAAAATAAATTTTTAGTTAGTTATAGCTCATTGAAACGCATTCATCAAAGTTCACTTTATCTCATTTGGATCTCATTTAGAATTACTAGTAATTAGCAAATTAAATAAGCAAAAGTTAGAATAGATTATTAATTTATATTAAGTATAGGAACATGATAAAACTAAATAAAATAAATCTAAGTAATATAATATAACCAAATTAATCAGATGTAATGGTCAAATAAGAGTAGATTCATGGTCGCATAGAAATATAAGCAATTAAAAGCAAAAAACTTAAGAAAATGAGATAAAGTGATTCCAAGATACTAAGGTGATCAAGTGTAATAATGTCAATAGTCAAATCATATTTGATATGAAATGGCTCATAAAATATGAATAATCCCAAGAAAATTAAATTTAATAATATAAAAGAAATGTTTAATTGGATGAAGGTCACTAAGATTAGTCCAACAACGTTATCTTTTCTCGATCAAACATCGATTGGAAATACTATTATTTACAAAAAAAGTAAATATATGTAATTATAATTTATTATTTAATATTAGGTAAATTTACTTTAAGTAAAAAATTAAATAAATTAAAGAAATACAATGTGACCAAATCAAAGTGACAAAGAGGCCACATGAGAGAAGATTTAGAGTTACATGCAAATATAATCAAATTTAAAAACATTTAAAAAATGAGATAAATAGTATTACAAAATTTAGATTTGAAAATATTAAAAAGATAATGAAAAATCTTGAATCCTCAAATCATGCATGAATCAAAATATTTGATAAAGTTTGTTAAAATCTTAAAAAATAAAATATTTGGAGATATAAAGAAGAATACTTAAATAGATATAGCTCATAGAGACAAGTCGAACAACATTACTGTCTTCTTGATAAGCCCTCAATTGAAATTCTTGTGAATTACCATAACAAACAGGTTTAACAAAACCTAAGTGTTATAAAGGTCCAAAGAGATAAGATTTAGAGTTATATTATAACATAAACAATTAAAAGTGATATACAGATCACATAAGAGAACAATTAGGGTTTGATAGTACTATAGGCAAACAAAAAATAAACATTTAGAAAAATGAGATAAATTATGTTAAAAAAACTATATTCTAAGATACAAAAGAGAATGAATACGTTATATTGGATCATCGAACAAGGTAAGGATCAAAATACCTCATAAAACATTCATAAATCTTAGAAAATTAAATATTTAAAAATGTAAAATTAATATTTAGTTCGATAAACTATGATAAGATAAGTCCAACAACAATTCTTTATCTTAATTCAACATTATTTGGAATTATTTTAAATTATAAAAGTAAATAAGCAAGAACAATAATAAATTTTTATTTTAATATTAAGAAAATATATGCTGTAAGTAAAATAAGATAAATTGATGCAATGTAATATAATAAAACTCAAGTGAGGTATAGGTCATCTGAGAGTAAATCTAGGGTAGAATAGCAATACGACCAAATCAAGGCAAAAACTTCTTTGAAATGAGACAAATTGCACAAAAAAGTAACATTCCAAAATACTAAGGAGATCTAGTATAACATTCTCAATTAACAAATTAGGTACAAAACAAAATGTCTATAAAATATGTTTAAACTCTAAAACATAAATATTAAAAAATAATAAAATTAATATTTATTTGGAAATTGCTCACCAAAATGAGTTTAATGACTTTCATTTCATCTTGATCGATTGTAACATTCTAATGAGTTTATATAAGAAAAACTTATTCTAATATAATAAGAAGGTCAATTGTAACATTCTCAATCATTAAATTAGGTACAAATCAAAATAGTTTTTAAAGCATGTCGAATCTATGAAACAAAAATATACAAAAATATAAAAAGAGAAACTAATTAGTTAGATCTCTTTTTGCTAAGTCTAATGATGTTTGTTTTATTTTGATTATATCTTGTTTAGAATTATTACAAATTAACCAAATAATTAAATAAAAATAAGAATAAGATACTACATTAATATTAAATAAATATACATTAAAGATGAAATGAAATAAATTGAAGTAATATAACACAACAAAATCTAAGTAATGGAAAGGTCACATGAGAGGAGAATTACAATTTTATATTAATATTAAGAAATGTAAATAAAATATTTGAAAAATGAGATAACTTATATAAGAAAGTTCCATTCCAAGATACTTAAGAGATCATGCATGACATCTTTGATCATTAAATTTGATGTAAGGTTAAATGTCGAGCAAAGCATGCTAAACTCTCAAAAATAAAATATTTAAAAATATAAAAAAAATACTTAATTATTAGAGCTCATCCAAACAAGAATAATAAAACTTATTTCATTTTATTTGAACCGCATTTGGAGTACTACAAATTACCAATTTAATTTAACATAAATAAGAAACTTTCTTTATTATTAAGTTAATATAAATTAAAGGTAAAATGAGATACATTGAAGCAATGTAAAGGTCACACAAGAGAAGAATTAGTGTTTCATAGAAATATAACTAAATAAAAGTGAAAACGTTTCACAAATGAGATAATTTATAATAAGAAGTTGCTTTCCAATACTCTATGGCGATCGAGCATAAAATCATCAATCACCAAATTAGTTACAAATTGATATAACTCTTTAATAATAAAAAAATGAAAATAAAATAATTAATATATAAATATGAATATCTTGTTGGATAGAGCTCATAAAGATAAGTCCATTTGCATGTGTTCCATCTCAATAAGACCTCATTTGGAATAACTTTGAATTATGAAAGTAATTGTAAATAACTAATTAGAAATTATAATTTAAATGTTTAGTAAATATATATTAAACCGAAAATAAGATAAATTGCATCAATGTAATGCAACGAAAACAAGTTGAAGTATTGCTCAAACAAGATGAGAATTAAAGTTACACAGTAATATAGCCAAATAAAGGAAAAAGTTTGAAGAAACAACAAAACATAATATAAGTAAGCAACATATGAAAACCTTGGGGTATATAATGGAACATCCTTAATTGCCAAAATAGTAACATAATAAAATGTCTGAAAAAAGTGCACAAAAAAAATAAAACAATATTTAAAAAGAGAAAAATGAATATATAATTAGAAAGAGCCCATCGAGATGAGTCCAATGATACTTTCTTCATCTAGATCGTACCTCATTTAGATTTACTATAAATTACCAAAGTGAAACTTAAATAATAAAACAATTACTTTTAATATTAAGTAAATAATTTTTAGAGTTGAATTGAGATATATTGAAGAAATCTACTATAATCAAAATAAAGTTGAACAAAAGTTTAAAGAAGAAGAATAAGAATTTTATAATAATTTAACAAAATTAAAGTGAAAGACTTAAAAAAATGAGGTAAACTGTACAAGAAAAGTAAATACTGAGACACATAATAGATCGAGTGTGCGTTCTTGATCATCAAACGAGATTCAATTTAAAAATTCCCATAATGCTTTCTAAAAGCCAAAAAAATTAAAAATGTTTAAAAATATAAAAATAAACTCTTAACTTCATTAGAGCTCATCGAATAAGTCTAACATCATTTCTTTTTCTCTATCAGGCCTCATTTAGAATGTAAGTAAACTAACAACTAATTTAACATAAATAATTATAAATAATTATTTTAATATTAATTAAATAAATTAAATTTAAAATAAAAAAAATTGAAGCAATGTAAATTAATGACATTAATGAGATGTAAAAGCTACAGATGACGACAATTAATGTTACATTGTAATATTTCTAAATGAAGGGATAAAGTTTGAAGAAATATGACATTATATTAGATAGCTTTCCAAGAAACAAAGGATATCGAATGTAACATCATATATCATAAAATTAGCTGTGAGTTAGACTGCAACATAAGGAGGGACAAAAAAATAGAAAATAAAATATTTTAAAATATAAAATGAATATTTTTTTATAAGGAGTGCTTTAAGGAGAATGCAATGACATTACTTTCATATCATATGACCTTGTTTAGAATTACTATAAACTATCAAAATAAAAAAGTATAAATAATTAAAAATTATAATTTTAATATTAAGAAAATGTATATTGAACTAAAAATGAGATAAATTAAAGTAGCATAATAAAACAAAATAAAAGGATTATAAACATGATGTGAGGGGAGGGCTAGAGTTATAAAGTAATATAACTAAATAAAAGCAAATTATTTTCCTAAATAAGAAAAATTGTATGTGAAATTTGTATTCCAAGATACTAAAGATATTGAGCATAAAATTCTCAATCATCAAATCAGGTATGAGTGAAAAATTCTATTAAAGTATGTCAAAATTTTAAGAAATAAAATATTTCAAAAAACTAACTATTTACTTGTTATTGAATGGAGTTCATCATGATGGGTCTAATGACATTTGTTTCATTTTTATTGGACATTATTTTTAATTACTATAAATTATGAAAATATTTAAACATTAATGATGATAAATTAATTTTTTAATATATTAAAAAAAAGTATACAAAAGGTAAAATGATATAAATAGAAGAAATATAGCATAATCAAAACAATTTAATGTAAAAGTCACATAAGAGGAGATTAAGTGTTGTAGTGCAAACAATCAAATCTAAGAAAAAAATTTAATAAATGAGATACACTATAAAAGAAAGTTACATACTAAGATACAAAGGAGATTAAGTGTAAAAATCTTGCTCATAATATCATGTCAGATTTGTAAATGTCTTATAAAGCATGCAAAATTCTTAGAGAATAAAATATATAATAATATACAAATAAATTTTTTTCTACATTGAACCTTATTTAAAATTATTATGAATTACCGAAGTAAAAAATCATAAATAAAAATAAATTATTATTTTTAATATTAAACAAATATATCTTCAAAAATGAATGAGGTAAATTAATACAACGTAATGTAACCAATTAATAAAATGTAAAGATCATAATAAATAAAATTTAAAGTTGCTTAATAGTAAAAAAAAATCAAAACATAGAAATTTTTAAAAATCAATTAAATTTTATGAGAATGATGCATTCAAAGTTAATAAGGTCATCGAGTGTAATATCCTCATCAAATCAGCACAAAATAGGCAAAGTAAATAAACATAAATAATAATAAACTATTATTTTATATAAATTAAATATATATATTTAAGTTGAACTAAGATATATTGAAGCAATGTAATATAAAAAATTCATTGCGATGGAAAAGTGACATGAGTGGAGATTTAGACTTATAAACTATTATACCCAAACTAAACCAAAAATTTAAATGAAGTTAGATAAATGTTTTAAGAAAGTTACATTAGAAGATACTATAGAGATTGATTTTGACATCCTTAATTGCAAAGAAATGTATAGAGTGAAATGATTCATAAAACATACAAAAGAACTAAAAAATAAAATAATTTTTAATATATAAAAATGAATATCAAATGAGATAGAGTTCATCCAGACATATATATCAATGCTTATTTAGTCTCGATTAGACATTACTTGTAATTACTTCATTTTAATGAAGTAAATAAAAAAAAAAGATTATTATTTAATATTAAGTTTATATATATTTGTATATATATATTTATTAAAGCTAAAATCAGATAAATTGAAATATTTATTAAAGAATAAAATCAGTGCGATGTAAAGGTCACATTATAGGAGAAGTAGAGTTATATTATTAAATAACCAAATTAAAGAAAATGTATTAAAGAAATGAGTAAATTACCTTTGAAATCTGCATTCCAAAATATTAAGAAGATAGATTGCAATATCATTATCATCAAATAAGCTAATCAAACGATCCTATAAAATATATTAAACCTATGGAAAATCATGTCTAAAAATACAAAAATAAATATTTAATTAAGAAGAGCTATTGGAGATGAGTCCAAATATGGTTTTTTTTATTAGACCACATTTTGAATTACTACAAAATAAAAAAGTAACCATAAATAATAGAGGTGATGTAAGTATCAAGATGAGGAGAATTCAAATTATAAAATATAATAGAACCAAACAATAGTGAATGACTTGTATAAATTAGATAAACCTAAATGGGAGTTACATCTCAAGATATTAAAGAGATTTACTGTAACATCTTTAATCATTAAATCTAGTGCCAAATAACCTATCTCATAAAATGTGTCAAATTTCTTTAAGCCAAATTTTTTAAAAATATAAAAAATAATATATAATTTCATAGAACTCATAGAAACAAATGAAATGACATTTATTTATCTCAATTACACCTCATTTAAAATTTCCACATATTACAAAACTAAATAAGAATAAATAATAATAAGATTTAATTTTAATATTAAGTAAATATATATATATATATATATATATATATATATATATATATATATATATATATATATATATATATATATATATATATATCAATGTTGAAATCAAACAAAATAAATAAATGATGTATAAGCAAATGAAAGTAATATAAATGTCATAGAAAAGTAGATTATGAGATATATAGTGATTGGCCATATCAAAGTTAAATTTGAAGAAATGTGATGAATTATGTGAAAAAGTTACATTACAAAATACTAAGGATATTGAGTATAATGTCATCGATCATAAAAAAAGGTATGGCTCTAAATATATTATAAAGTGTGATAAAATCATAAAAAATAATATATACAAATATAAAAAAAGATATTTAATTATATAAAATTCATTTGTATTAATCAAATAATATTTGTTTTGTCTTGATTAGTCAATCTTGTAATTACTTTGAATTACTAATATAAAAAACATAAATTAAAATAAGTTATTATTTTAATATTAAGTTGATATATATTGAAGCTAAAATAAGATAACCTAGAGCAATTTAAAATAACAAAATTAAAATATTGTTCATGAGAGAGGAGAATTAAAGTTTTTATGCTAATATAAGAAAATCAAAGAAAAACATTTCAAAATTAATATAAATTATATTTGAAAGTTATATCTTTAAATAATAGAAGAATCAAGTGTAACACCCTTACTTTCTAATTAGCTATATATAAAAATATCTAACAAAATTTGAAAAATACAAGAAAATAAAATAACGAAAAATTGGAAATGAATTTTTAATTAGATAAAGCTTTTTGAAATGAGTCCATTGATATTTGTTTCATTCTCATTAGGGGTTGTTTTAGAATTACTTGATTTACCAAATTTAATAAACATAAATAATAACAAATTATTGTTTTAATATAAAATAAATAATATAACAAAATCAATGTCTTATAAAAGTCATGCAAAAGAGGATTTATTGTTAAATAATAACATAGCCAAATCAAACAAAGAAATTTGAAAAAAAATGCCACAAATTATATAAGAAAATTAAATTCCATAACACTATTGAGATCATGTATAACATCCTTAATAGAAAAAAGGTACACAGCAAAAAGTCATAGAAACATGCCAATAAATTAAAATATAAATTTTTTAAAATATAACAATATCAATTCTTAAATGGATGAAGCTCTTAAATTTGGTTATAATAATTTTTCTTTCTTCTCAAATATACCTCATTATAATAACTATGAATTATGAAACTAAATAAGATTATGTAATAATAAATTATTATTTTTAATATCAAGTGAATATTTATTAAAGTTGAAATTAGATAAATTGAAGTAATATAATCTAATAAAATCAATGAGATGTAAAGGTTGCACAACAGTAGATTTAAAGTTTCAAAGTAATATAACCTAATAAAAGTGAATTTTTAAAAAATGAAATAATTTTTAAACAAAAAACTGCAATCGAAAATGAAAAAGATCGAGTCTATCATCTTAAATCATCAAATCAAGCACAAATTGAAATGTTTCTAAAATCATGTCAAAGTCTAAAAATAAAGTTTTAAAAAACGAGTGATGTTTATTTGGATGGAGCTCCTTGAGACAAGGCTTATGACGTTTGTTTCAATATGATCATGCCTAATTTGGAATACTATGAGTTACCAAAGTAAATATGGAATGCTACCAAATGATTATTATTTTGATATAAAGTAAATATACATTTAAGCCAATATGATGTAAAAGTCATTTGATAAGATATTTAGAGTTACATGATAATATATCTGAATCAATGATAAAATATTAAAAGAAATAGATATGTTCTGAGAGAAAGTTAATTTATATGGAAAAACGAAGATCAAGTGTAACTTTGGAGACCATCAAATAAGGTATGAATCAAAATGTTCTGTGAAGCATGCCAAAACCTAAGCAAACAAAAAACTTTAAAAATATAATTTTTTTTGTGGATAGAGTTTTTAAAAATGAGCACAAAGATATTTAGTTTTCGAAAGATCAAACTTAATAAATTTCTATGATTTGTAAAATGAAGTAAATGTAAGTAATAATAAAATATCATAATAGAAAGCAATTATAAATTATAACTTAAATGATATAAATTAAAACCAATTAATATAACTAAATAAAATAATTTATAATTCTTTTTAACACATTTGTAATAAATTAAAGTGATGTAATATATCCAAATAAATGTGATGTAAAGTTCACATGATAGGAGAATTATAGTTTTGTAGTAATATAATCAATTCAAGTGAAACATTTTAAGAATTGTCATTTATTTAAAGTTGGATTACAAGATATTAAGGAGATCATGTGTAACATCCTCAATCTTGAAAATTAGTATAAATCAAAATGTCTTAAAAAGAATGCAAAAACTTAAAAAAATTAAATTTTTAAAATTTTTTTTAAAAAAATTTATTTGGATAGAGGTCATTAAGATAAGTAGAACGAAGTTTGTTTCAGATGATCAAATCTTGTTTGTAATTATGATGAATTAAAAAATTTAAAAGGCATGAATCATAAAAACTTATTATTATAATATTAACTATATACATATATAATATTTATAAATGAGGATTCATTGAGATGACACAAAAATCATTAGAATTATCTTAACAAGTTCTGTCTAATGAAATATTCATTATTATATTTTAATATCTTTTATTTTCTAGGATTTTTAACTTGATTTACTAAATATTTCAATTCAAAATGATTTGTTCAACGATAATAGACAAAATCTCCTTAGACGTAAATACAAATATTTCTTACAATTTCTCCAGTTTTTAAAATTTTGATTTGGATTTTCCTATATTTTTATAAAACTCTTGCTTTCCTCCAATGAGACCTTTAAAAATGTTTCAGTTTTTTTATATTGTATTGCTTAAATTTTCATCATTTTAGCTTTAATAAATATAAAAACATAATTTTAAAACTAAAATTTTGTATTATTTATATTTACATATTTTTGGTAATTCTCACTAACTCGAAAGGACGTCTATTGGCAATGGAAAAAATTTAGTTGGAGTAATGATAATGACCTCAACATAATTAAATTTATTTCTTTATTTTTTAAAATATTTTATTTCTAGAAATTTAGAATACTTTAGGGACAAGTTATCTCAATAATTCCTATTTTTCTCGTTAATTTTTTATTATTGTAATATAACTATAAATTACCTCTTTTGTAACATTTATGTTGATTTTATTTGTTTAGGTGACATTGCTATAGTTCATCTCAATGTTTCTTCTATATATATATATATATATATACTTATTATTAAAAAAATAATTGATCATTATTTATATTTATTTCTTTTCGCAATTGTTAAAAATTGAAAATGATGACAAATCAAATGAAATTAATGTTGTTGTTAACATTTTGAAGAGTTCCATGTAATTAAAATATTGTTTTTATAATTTGAAATAACGTTTATAAGTTCTTGGTCTCCTAAATGTGTTGGAATGCAACTTTTAATTATAATTTCTAATTTTTCCAAATATTTTGCATGAATTTGTTATCTTACTATGAAACTCTACTTGATCTATCATGTGACCTTAGCATCTTTTTGATTTGGAAATGTTATATTTTTTTTAATTTTCCTCATTTAAGCTTTATTACATATTTTCTTAATATTAAAAAAATAATTTCTTGTTATTTATGTCCATTTAATTATGTAAACTATGGTAATTCAAAATCGAATTCTCATTATGACAAAACAAATATTATTAGACTAATATAACTGGGCCTTATGTAAGTTATTTCCTTTTTAAATTTTTAAATTTTGTATTTTCATTTGTTTTGTTATACTTTATGACAAATTTAGATTAGTAACTTATTTGATGATCGAGGATATTACACTCGTTCTCCTTAATTATCTTTAATTAATTTTCTTGTATAATTTATCATTTTTTGAAACTTTTTTACATTGATTAGATTATACTACTATGTAACTCTAAATTTTCTCTCTTGACACTTAAATTTTTTTAATTTGGTTATATTATATATCTTTAATTTATCTCTTTTTAATTCCTTTATGAAACATGTTAATTTCTATATGATTTGAGCAAACAAGATGTTGCACTCAATCTCCTTAATAACTTAGAATAAAAATTTCTATGCAATTTACATTATTTCTTAAAATTCTTTGTTTCGATTTTGACATATTACTCTGTTATTCTAAGTCCTGTCTCTTGCAACTTTTACATCTCTTTGATTGGTAATAATATATTTCTTTACTTTATCTCATGTCAACAATAATAAATCGTTATTTAATATCAAAATAATACTTTATTACTATTTGTACTTATTTAGTTTTATTATTCATAGTAGTTCCAAACAACATTCGATAAGAAGAAACTAATGTCATTTGACCCATCTTAATGACCATTATCCCTTTAATGTTTTTATTTTTAAAACTTTGGCATGTTTTTTGAGATGTTTATATTAGTACATGATTTAGTGATTAAGGATGTATGAATCGATTCCCTTATTATATTGTAATGCAAATTTCTCGCATAGTTTACAATATTACTTCAAAAGTTTTGCTTTCATTATGCTATATTATTAAGAAACTCTAATTGACCTTTCATGTAACCTTTACTTCATATTAAAATTTTTGACTATGTTGCTTGAATTTTTTTTCAATTCAACTTTGATTTATATTTATTTAACATTAAAGTAATAGTTTACTATAATGTACATATTTTCAATTTGGTTATTCATAGTAACTCCAAACAAGGTCTGATCCTAATGAAATAAATTTTGTTTGCCTCACTTAAGTGAACACTATCAAATTATTAAATATTTATTTTTTATTTTGAAATAATTTTTTTTATTGATTCAAGCACTACTCCTAATCTATTTTGATTCATTTTTAATTTGACTATCGAGAATATTACACTCAATCTCGTTGGTATATTTGAATACACTTACTAATATAATATATCACATTTTTTCAAATGTTTTCCTTTAACTATGTTATTTTACCTTACATCTCCAATTTCGCACTACTATCACTCTGAGATTGATTTGATTGTGTAACAATATATTGCTTTAAATTTTTTAATTCCAACTTCGTTATATATTACCTGAATATTAAAAGTAATAATATATTATTATTTATACCTATTTACTTTGGTAGTTTATAGTAATTGCAATGGAGACCTTATTAAGATGAAGAACATACTCAGTATACTCTCATGAGCTCTATCTTATTAAATATTTTTTTCTTATATTTTAAAATATTATATTTTATTATTTACTATAGATTTCCAATAGTAATGCATTTTGTGATTGATGTTATACACCTTGATCATCTAAGTATCATGGAAAGCAAACTTGCATAATTTACCATATTTTTTCAATTTTTTTGTTTTTATTTTGTTTGTATAATGATTCATTTCTCCTCATTTAAGCTTTAATATAAATTTATGTAATATTAAAACAATTTTTTTTATTAATTATAATTATTTACATTGTTAATTATTAAGTAATTAAAATTAGGTTTCATAGAATCTAAAGAAATACCGTTGGAGTTTTGTTGATTATTTTATCTCAATTTGACCTTGTTTGAAAATAACGTAAATTGCTAAAAAAAATAGGCATAAATAATAATATTTTTTTAATAATTTATATGAGAAAATTACATAAATTATTCCAATAAAATATAACTAAATCAATGGAAAAAATGTGAAAAATCAAATAAATTATATGTGAAAATTACATTACAATTTAATAACAAGATAGAGTGCAATATCTTCAATTGTCAAAGTAGGTATGAATTAAAATATCTCACAAAGGTTGGCAAAGTCCTATAAAAAAATAATTTAAAATTATAAAAATGAATAATTAATTTCATTAGCTCATTGAGAATTACATAATCATGTTTGTTTCATCTTGAGTGAATTTTTCTTGCAGTTACTACAAATTATTGAAGTAGATAAGAAATAATAAGATAAAGGTTAAAATAAGATAACTTGAAGAAATAATAAGATCATATAAGAGGTGATTTTTATTTACATAGTAATTTAGTAAAATTAAAAAAATTAGATTTTTTATAAGAAAACCACATTTAAAGATAGTAAGAAAATCAAGTATAACAACCTCAATCATCAAATGTTATATAAGTAAAAATAGCTCTTTGAATGTGCTATAATATTTGGAAATAAAATATTTAAAAATAAAAAATAAATATTTAATTAGATAAATCTCATTGATAGGTGTCCAAAGACATTTTCTTTCTCTTGATCAAACTTTATTCGTCATTGCTATCATTTAAAAAATGAAATAATCATAAATATTAGTAAATAAAGTTTTTTATAATATTAAAGCTAAAATAAGATAAACTAAAGTAATATAATATAAGAAATCAAAAGAAAGTAAATTTCACATGAGAAAAGAACTGGAGAATCATATTAATATAACTAAATTAGAGAAAAACTTTTTTTAACAAATGAGACAAATAGTATCAGAATGTCACATTAAAAATACTAAGGAGAACAAGCATAACTCTTTTATTATCAAATGAGGTTGGAAATAAAAACCTCATAAAGTATGCCAAAATAAATGTCGAATAGAAATTTTCAAAATATAAAATTGAATATTTAATTAGACAGGACTTATATAGATGTGTCAAACGATATTTGTTGTTTTGTCCCTATCAAACTTTGTCTATAATACTATCAATTATCGAATCAAATAATCATAAATAATAATAAAATATTATTTTAATTAAATAAATAGTAATATTAAAAATCATAGTAAAAAGCTTAATGAGAAGTGATTTATAGTAAAATAATAAAATAACTAAGTCATAGCAAAGTTGCTAAATAAAAATGAAATAAATTTGGCTAAAAAGCGGGAATCTATGATATTAATTAATTTATGTGTACATTCTCAATCATCAAATTACATATGAATCAAAATATCTCAATTTGTATGATATATATATATATATATATATATATACATACATATATTTATCTATACACATACATATATATATATATATAAAATTAGATAGAGCTCATCATTATGAGCCCAATGACCTTTTTTGCATCGATATAACTTCATTTGGAATTACTATCAATAACCCTAGTAAAAAAAGTGTCCATAAAATATATCATTATATTCATGTTAAGTAAATATATATTAAAGTAGAAGTGAGACAAATTGAAGCAATGTAATATTTCCAAATCAATGCTATGCAGGTCACACGAGAAGAGCTTTAGAGTTTTATGGTAATGAATCCAAACCGAAGTGAATAATTTGAAGAATGAGAGAAATTTTATGGTAATGCTACACTCAAAGATACAATGTGAAATATCACATCCTTGAATGACAAAGAGGTATGAATCAAAATTTCATATAAAGCATGATAAACTTTTGATAAAAATTACTTAAAAATATAAAAATAAATATCTAATTTGAAAGGGCTCATTGAGAGAAGTGCAAGTTTTTCTATTTTGTCTCAAACAAACATGTTTGGTATTGGTATAAATTTCTGAAGTAATAAAGCCTTAATGATAATAAATTATCATTTTAATTCTAACTTAAAAGTATTAAAGCTAAAATGAGATAAAGTAAACCTATGTGATATAACTAAATTAAGGAATTATAAAGGTACAAGAGAGGAGATTTAGAAGTTTATAGTAATACAGTGAAACTGAAGTAGAAAAGTTGAGTAAATGAGATAAATTTTGCAAGAAAGTTACATTCTAAGTTATTAAAAGGAATTGGCGTAACATCATGGATCAGTAAATGACATATGAATAAAAATGTTTTCAAAGAATGCATAAGCATTAGAAAATATTATTTTTTAAAATATAAAAGTTAATATAAAATTTTATATTGCTCTTTAAAATGTGTCCAACAATATTTTTTGTCTTGATGGAACATCATTTGGTGTTACAATGAATGACCAATGAAAATAAGCACAAATCATAATTAATTATTTTTTAAATATTAATAAATATAGATTAAAGCTGAAATGAGACACTTTAAGCAAAGCAATAAAACAAAATCAATGTAAAGGAAACACAAGAGGAGAATTTCGAAAATAAGCACAAAACATTTTTTCAAATAAGATAAATTTCATAGAAAATATGCATTCTAGTATGCTAAGGAGGTCAAGTGTAACTTTCATCATCATAAAATTATATAAATATTAATATATCATATGAAACATGCTAAATCCTTAAATAAATAGAATATTTAAAAATGTAAAAATGGATAATTTATTAGATAGAACTTGTTGAGTGAGGCTAACTAGATTTTGTCATGTTGAAAGAACTTTCTATGCAATTACTAAGAACTTAAAAGATAAATAATCATAAAAAATAATAATGTATAATGTAAATATCATGTAATTTTATATGAAAGCAAAAATAAGATTAATTAGGGCAATGTAAATAAGAAAATTAAAGTGATTAATTGTGACTTGGAAGAAGAGTTAGAGCTCATAGTAGTATAACCAAAATTAATGAAAACATATAAGAAATCAAATGCATTATATGAGTGGTTTGCATTCATAGATACTAAAAAGATTCAGTGTAATATTCTTGATTATTAAATTAGGAAAAAATTAAAATATTTAGTAAAGCATACAAACATCCTGGAAAACAAAATATTCATAAAATATAAAAAGGTATATTTAATTGGATTGACCAAATAATGATAAATTCATCAATGTTTTTAAAAGACCTCATGAGAAGATTTAGAGTTACATAGTAATATACTGTAATCAAAGAAAAACATTTTAAGAAATAAGGTAAATTAAAAAAAAGTTGTACTCTAATATATTTAAGAGATATAGTGCAGCAACATTTATTACCAAATATATATTACGCCTAAAATGTGATAAATTGAAGAAATTTAAAATAAAAAATTAGAAAGTCGTAAAGATCAAATGAGAGAAAAGTTATAGTTACATTGTAATATAACCAAAACAAAGCAAATAATTTAAGGAAATAAGATAAAATATAAAACCAAATTACATTCCAAGGTATAAAAGATATCGATTCTAACATCATAAATCATCAAATAAGGTACAAATCAAATAGTTTCATAAAGTGTGACAAAACCCAATTATATATTCAATCATATTTTTTTATAAAGTTTATTTTCTAATATTTTTGCACATCTTATAAGTCATTTTGAATGATACCTTATTTGATGATCAAGGATGCTGTGCTCAATCTCTTTACTGTCTTGGAATGCAGCTTTATCATTTGATTTTTCAAATTTCTTCATATATTCAATTTGAGTTGGTTCTATTACATTACTACAATTTCTTCTTTTAGCTTTGATATATAATTACTTAATATTAAATTAATAATTTATCATTATTTATGCTCATTTTCTTTGGTGTTTCACTACAATTTCAAGCGATGTTAAATGAGGATGAAATAAATTTTGTTGGACTAGATTCAATAATCTCTATGAAATTTAATATTGATTTTCATATTTTTTTGATTTGGTTATTTTACTATGAAAAGCTAATTCTCTCTCTTGTGGTCTTCAAATAATTTTGCTTTGGTGTATTATATTGCTTCAATTTATCACATTACATGTTCAATATATATTTACATAATCATAAAATAATGATTTATTATTATTTATGATTTTTTACTTTGTTAATTCATAGTAATTCCAAATTATATCTAATAAAAAAAATAAATGTTCATGTACTCATCTCAATAAGCTTTATCAATGAAATATTCATTTTTATTTTTTTAATTTTTATTTTCTAAAATTTTGACATACTTTGCAAGTCATTTTGATTTTTTTATCGAATTTGGTGATCAAGATATTACACTATATCTA
Organism: Vanilla planifolia; assembly: GCA_023846275.1. Taxonomy (NCBI): domain Eukaryota; kingdom Viridiplantae; phylum Streptophyta; class Magnoliopsida; order Asparagales; family Orchidaceae; genus Vanilla; species Vanilla planifolia. The sequence continues at coordinate 1,392,624 of JAIUJO010000050.1, read as the reverse complement.
CTTAGTATCTTGGATTCAATAATCACTGATAATTTATATCTTTTCCTCAAAATTTTATTCTTTATTTAGTTATATTTCAAGTATCTCTAAATCTACTATCATGTTACCTTTGCAATACTTTGTTTAGGTTATATTATATTGATTTAATTAATCTCATTTAAACTTTATCACATATTTACTTAATATTAAAATAATACTTCATCATTATTTAAGCTTTTATGACTCTTTAATTCATAATAATTCTAAATGTGGTCTGATTAAACAAAACAAAAGTTGCTGGACATGTCATAGTGTATTATATCCAATTAAATTTAATTTTTCATATTTTTAAAAATTTTATCTTCTAATGTAACATTGTAGAATAATTTGCTCATTTTTTCAAGTTTTTTCTATTATTTGGATATAATACTATATGACTCTAAATATCCATTGAAGTGATAATTACATCACTTTGATTTCGCTTTATGATGTTACTTCAACTTATATCTTTTTAAATTTAAAAATATTTATATAATATTAAAATAATTTGTAATTATTTATTTATACTTGCTATGGTTATTCATATTTATTCTAAATCAGGTTTCATTAATATAAACAAATAACGTTGGACTTTCCTAGGCATGTTGTATCTAATTAAAGAGACTATTTTATTTTTTAAATATTTATTCTCATTGCTTTTCTGCATGCTCTATTAGGCATTTTGATTCATTTTTTATTTGATGATTAACACTATACACTCACTTGCAATTTTGCTATAAATGCAACTTAAATGTGGTTCGATCTACCAAAAACAAATGTCTCACGACTTGCTTTAATGAGCTCTATAAAATTAAATATTTATTTTGAAATTTTTAAAAGACTGTTTTAGAGTTCTGGAATGTTTTATGACTAATTTTGATTTTTACATGTGTTGACATTCGAGGATAAAATATTTGATCTCTTTATTATCTTTGATTGCAACTTTTAAGGATAATTTATCTTATTTTTCTAAATGTTTTTCTTTGATTTGGCTAAATTATATATGTATAATTAAACTCATTTTAACTTTCGTTTATATTTTCTTAATATTATAAGAATAATTTGTTATTATTTTCCATTATTTAATTTTGTTTCTTTCTATAATAGGCAATATTATTTGTACCTAATTTGACAATTGAGGTGGTTATATTAATTCTTCTTTATTTCTTTGATTTTAGTATAGTGATCTGAAACTCTAATTCTCATTACATACAACTTACTTTTTGCCTTAATTTAGGCTTTTATTATGATTCAATATATATATACACTTATGCATATAAAAAATAATTATTATTTTTAAAGATTATAAAATTTATTAATTTGTAGTAACTAAAAAAAGGTCTAAAAGAGAGAAAAAATATCATTAAACAGATCTTCACAAGCTTTATGAAAATAAATATTTTTTTTTGGTATTTTTAAATATTTATTTTATAAGATTTTGGAATGTCATAAAAAATATTTAGATTTTTACCTGATTTTATGACATGTGATATTAAACTTAATCTCCTTAGTATCTTAGAATAAAGCTTTCACATTAAATTTAGCATATCTTTACATATTTTTTATTTTTATTTATTTATATTATAATTTAATATGAAATTGCCTCGCATGTGATGTTTTCATTGATTTGATTTGGTAACATGATATTGCCTTTGTTTATCTAATATTATTTAAAATATATAATTAATTTATATTTAACAATTTATTATTATTTATACTTATTTAACTTGGAATTTTATGGTAATTGAAAATGTGGCTCGATTGAGATGTCACAAACTTCATTCAACTCTTCTTGATGTGATCTATCCAATTAAATAATCAATTTTTTTAAAAATATTTTATTTTCAGTGGTTATGAAATGCTTTAAGAAAAATTATAACTCCTAAAAAATTGTTATGATTGAGGATGTTATACGTGTTTTTCATAGTGTCTAGAAATGCACCTTTCCCACCTAATTTATCTATTTTTTGAAATGTTTCATCTTGATTTTGTTCTATTACTATGTTGCTCTAAATTTTCTATCATGTCATAATTACATTTCCTTGATTCTATTAAATTACATAGATTTAATTTGCCTTATTTGAATTTGAATATATTTTTAGTTAATATTAAGATAACTAATTGCTATTATTTTTTCTTACCTTTGGAATTCAACATAATTCCAAATGATGTCTGTCGAGACATAAGAAAAGACATGGCACTCACCTTGATGATTTCTATCTAATAAAAAATTTTTATTTATATTTTTTAAATACGTTATTTCATTAAGGTTTTAATACTATGTACTAGATACATATATTTTAACCTAATTGAATGATCAAAGATGTCACACATTATCCCCTTAATATATAAGAACATAAGTTTCTTTTATAATTTATCTAATTTTTAAAAATGCTTTTCTTTGGTTTGGTTATCTTACGATTAAAGTCTAATTCTATTATGTGACCTTTACTTTGCTTACTTTTTGTTATATTAAATTTCTTCAATTTATCTAATTTTAGTTTTATTGTATATTTATTAATATAAATAATATACTATTATTTATGCTTATTTATTATGGAATTGGTTGGAAACTAAAGTGGTTCAATCAAGTTGAATCAAATACCATTAGAGTCATCCCGACATGCTCTATCCAATTAAACTTTTATTTCATATTATTTTAAATATTTAATTTATATGTTTTTCGCACACTTGAAGAGATATTTCTTCTTATACCGGATTTGATAGTTGAGGATGTTACACTCTAAGTCTTTAGTAATTTGGAATATAGACTTTTCATAATATTTATTTTGTTTTCCTGGTTATTCTTTATTTTGTTATATTAGAATGAAACTCTAATTCTCTTCTAATTTGACCTTTAACTCATTTTTTTTGGCTATATAAAATTACAACACTTTACAGCATTTTAGCTTTAATATACAATTATGTTATATTTTGAAAATAATTTATTATTATTTATGTTTATTTATTTTTGTAATTGTCATTAACACTAAACAATGTCTCATTAAGAAGAAACAAATGTCCTTTGACTTTTCTCGATGAGCTTTGTCTAATAAAGTATTCATTTTTATATTTCTAAATATTTTATTTTCTTTTGTTTGGGAACCTTGTAAGTGATATTTTGATCCGTACTATATTTGACGATTGATGATATTACCATCGTTTCTTTTTGTACCTTGAAAAATAAACTTCTGTTATAAGTTATGTCATTTCATTAAATTTTCTCTTTTCTTATGTCATATCATAATGAAATTGTAATGTTACTCTGCTATGGCCTTTTTAACACTTTGATTTAAATGTATCACATTAGTTAAATTTATCTCATTCCAAAATTAGTATATATTTACATAATATAATTGTAACATTTTATTATTATCTACATTGATTGACTTAAGTAATTCATAGTAATTGCAAACAATATCTAATCTAGATGAAATAGACATTGGTGGACATGTACGTTTTGTTTTTGTCATATTAATATGTAACACTAAATCTACTCTCGTGTAAACTTCGAATCAATTTGATTTTGTTATATTACATTGTTTCCATTTATCTCATCATGGCCCTAATATATATCTACATAAAAAATAAAATAATAATTTAGTATTATTTACTCTTATTTAATTTTGTAATTAGAAATGTTTCTAAATATAGTCATGTTTAGATGAAACAAACATTGTTGGGCTCATCTCAACGAGTTCTACCCAACTACATATTCATTTTTTTTAATTTTTAAAAAATTCTATTTTTATTATTTTATCATATTTTGTGAGATAATTTAAAAGGTACATGATATGGCAATGAAGGGTATTTTACTCAATCTTCTTACAATTTATCACATTTATAAAAATGTTTTCACTTTGAATTGGTTGTGTTACTAGGTAATTCTAACTCTACTCTCATATGACCATTAATTGCTTTGATTTGGTTTTGTAACTATAGTATATCTAATTTTAGTTTTAATATTTATCTGCTAAATATTATAAGAACAATTTATTATTTTTTTATTTTTTTACTTTCATAATTCTTAGTAATTTTAAATGACGTCAGATTATTATGAAACAAAAATCGTTGGGTCCCATCTCCATCAGCTCAATCAAATTAAATATTCATTTTAATGTTTTGAAATATTTCTTTTTCTTAGGTTTTAATAAGTTTTAAGAGTCATTACAATTTATATACAATTTCACATTCAATTTCTACGATTTTTGTGATGTTTTTTCTTTTATTTGGTTACATTACTATGTAATTCTAAGCCTCCTCTTATGTGAGCTTTACATCACCATGATTTAGTTGGATCACATGGCTTTAATTTATCTATTTTAGTTTTAAAATATATTTTATTATTATTAAAATAATATTTATTATTATTTATGCGTGGTTTCTCTTTTAATTAATAGTTATTAAAAATGAGGTCAAATCAAGGAAGAAAATGTCATTGTCCTTGCTTCGATGAACTCTATCTTATTAAATCTTTATTTTAATATTTTTAAATATTTTCTTTCTTCTGTATCTTTGAATGCAACTGTCTTAAAAAAATTTATCTCACTTTTTAAGATGTAACCATCAAATTGATTTTATTTTGTTATGTTATATTTCTTTAACATATATTATTTTAGGTTTTATATTTATTTACTTAATATTAAAATAATATTTTCCAGGACAAATTCAATCAAAATAAAACTTATTGGACTCAGCTCAATGAGGTTAATGTAATTTAACATTCATTTTTATAATTTTAAATATTTTATTTTCATTAGTTATTCATGCTTTGAAATATATTTTGATTTAGACATAGTTTTACTGTTAGCAAATTTACACACGATCTCCTTAATAATGTGGAACTCATCTTTCATACATCATTTAGTAATTTTTCAAAATGTTTCCTTTTATTTGACTATATTACTATGTTTTGTTAAATCTCATCTCATATTACCTTTACACCGCTTTGATTTGGTTATATAATATTGCCTCAATTTATCTCTTTTTACCTTTATTATTGATTTATTTTCTTATGAAATAATAATTTATTATTATTTATTCTTATTTTCTTTAGTAATTTAAAATATTTCTAATGGAGTTTAGCCAAGATGAAACACACATCAATGGATTTGACTCAATAAGCATTATCCAATTGCATTTTTTATTTTTTAGGATTTGGCATCGTCTCTATGACATAGGTATATGTACCTTATTTTGTGAATGTGAATGTTTCAATCAATCTCCTGAGTATCTTGTAATATGACTTTCTTATATTATTTATTATATTTCTTCAACCTTTTTTGTTGATTTTGTTATATTACTATGTAATTTTAAATTTTTGCTTATGTGACCATTACATTTCTTAGATTTAATTATATTACAAGTCTTCTATTTATCTAATTCTAACTTTAATATATATTTACTTCAAATTAAAAAAAAAAAAATTTATTATTCCATCTATTATATTTGTTTTAAATTTTTCTTTTTGATGTAGATATATTACGTTGCTTTAATTTCACATATTTTAGCTATATTGTATATTTTCTTAATATTAAATAATAATTTATCATTATTAATGTTACCTTTTTTGTAATTTGTAATAATTATAAAACAAGTCTAATCAAGTCAAAATGAATGCCTATAGACTGAACACAACAAGCCCTATCCAATTAAAAATTCGTTATTATATTCTTAAAATGATCACTTCACTATGGCTTTAGCAAACTTTAGGAAAAACATTCAATTCATATTAGATTTAACTAGTGAGAATGTTATACTTGATTTCTATAGTATCTTGGAATGTAAAGTTCCCACACAACCTTATCTCATTTGATCAAAATTTTCACTTTGATTTGGTTATACTACTATAAACTCTAATTGCCCTCTTGTGAAACATTTACTTCACTTTAATTTTGTTATATTTTATTACTTCAATTTACTTAATTCTACAATTACATGTAAGTTTACTATATAAAGAAATTATATTTCTATTTTTACTTATCAAATTTGGCAATTCACAGTAACTCCAAATGAGTCCTGATGTAATGGAAAAAACATTGGACACATATTGAAAAGCTCTAACAAATTAAATATTTATTTTTATATTTATAGGATTATTCCTATTGTTTTGGTACATGTTAAAATATATTTTGATTCATACCTAACTTAAAAATCATGATTGCTGGACTCTATGTCCTTAATGTCTTGGAATGCAATGTCCAATAAAATTTATCTAATTTGTACATATTTCTTCCATTTTTTGGTTATATCACTTTGAAACTTTAAATCTCCTCTCATGTGACATTTACATTGATTTTATGTGGTAATATTATGTTACTTCAAGTTAACTTATGCTAGCTCTATTATTTGTTTAATTAATTGAAAATAATAATTTATCATTATTTATGCTTATTTACTTGGTAAATAGAAGAAATTGTAAATATGATTTGATTAAAATAAAATAAATGTCATTGAAGTTATCACAGTGACCTCTACACAATTAAATATTCCTTATTATTTTTTAGCTATTTTATTTTATATTATTATGGAATATTTGAGGAGACAATTCCTTTCATATTTTATTTTGATAATTGAGGATGTTTCACTTGATATTCTTAGTATCTTTGAATGCTACTATACCATTTATCTCATTAATAAATTTTTCTTGTTAACTTGGCTCAACTAAAATGTTCCTTAAATGTCCTAACATGTCATCCTTATATTTCTTTGATTTTGTTATATTTTTTTATAATTTTTTATTTCATATTTAATATATATTTACATAATATGAAAATAATATTTATCATTATTTATTATTACTTTTATAGTTGATGGTATTTCAAAATAACTTTTGATCAAGAAAAAAAAATCATTAAACTTGTTTCAATTTGATGATAAATTAAACATAAAATTTTATATTTTTAAATATTATATTTACTAAGGTTTTAGTACTCCTTAAGAAACGCTAATTCGGTGATCAGGTTTGTTAGACTCAATCTTGTTTATGCCATTGAATGTGACTTTTTTGTATAATTGTTTTGATATGACTTGGTCTTATTTACTATGATTTTTGCACAATTTATGAGAAATTTAGAATCATACCTTGCTTGACAAACAAAGATGTGAAATTGAACTCTATTTTATCCCATTTTTTATTCTTATCATTATGATTTCACTATATTATAATGTAACTCTAGCTCTCTTCACTTATAGCTTTTACATGCCTTTGATTTAGTAATATAAAATTGCTTCAACTTACAAAATTTAAGCTTTAAGGCTAATTTTATTAATATTAAAATAATAATTTATATGGCCTTATTTTCTTGGGTAATTTCTACTAATTTTAAATGAGGTATAATAGAGACAAAATATATGTTGTTGGACACTTCTTGACAAGCACTATTTGATTAAATATTCATTATTTTGTTCAAATATTTTTTTAGGACTTTATCTACATTATGACACATTTTAATTTATACTTGGTTTGATGATTGAGAAAATTACACTCTATCTCTTTAGTATCATAAAATGTAACTTTCGTATTTTATTTGTCTTATTTCATTAAACTTGTTCTCCTTAAATAGGTGATATTTTTATGAAACACTAATTCTTCACTTGTGTGCTCTTTATATCCTTTAATTTGGTTATATTACTTTTCTTCAATTTATGACACTTATTTTTTATTCTTATTTTCAGTTGGTAATTTATAGTAATTTTAGGGGAAGTTTCATTTAAGCAAAACAAGTGTCATTGTTCTTATTCAAAGAAGATATTTCATAATAAATTTTTATTTTTATATTTTGTGAATATTTTTTTCCTATTTTTTAGCATACCTTAGGAGAATTTTTTTCACCAGTATTGATGGTTGAGGATTTTAGGCCCGATCTCCTTTGAATCTCGGAGTGCATCATTCTAAAAAAAATTGACTTATGTTTTCAACATTTTCATTTTGATTTGGTTATATTATTATGTAACCCAAAATCTCGTATAGTATGACCTTTAAATGACCATGATTTAATAAATTATATCGGTCTAATTTATCTAATTTCTACTTTAATATATATTTTCTTGACATTAAAATAATAATTTATTATTATTAGTAGTTATTTATTTTTATAATCTATATTAATTCAAAGTGAGGACTTATTGAGAAGGAAAAAACCTTGCTATATCCATTCGTTAAGCTCTTTTAAACTAAAACATCTTATTCATATTTTTAAATTTTTATTATTTAAGATTTTTCTGTGCTCTATGAGATATTTTGTTTCATACATTATTTAACGATCAAGGAAGTTACCTTCGATCTACTTTGTATCTTTGAAAGTAACATTTCTTCATAATTTATATATTTTTTTCAAATGTGGCACTTTCATTTGGCTATATTATTATATAGCTCTAACTCTCATGTTGTGTGACCTTTATATGCCTTTTACTTGATTCTATTATAACACTTTAATTTATTTCATTTCAACTTTAACATATATTTACTTAATAATAAAATTTAAAATGTATTATTATATATTTTTATTTACTTTTGTAAATTTCAATAACTCAAAATGAGGTTTGATAGAGACAAGGAAATGTTGTTGAACTCGATGAGTTGTATCTAATTAAATATTAATTCCTTTAATTTAAATTTTTTTTGTTTTCTTTGTTTTGCAAAGTTTTACAAGACATTTGATTTCAGACATGGTGTAGCGATCGATGATGTTGCACATGATTTTCTTTTTATCTTGGAATGCGACTTTGTTATAATATTTGTGTCTTTTCTACAAACTTATCATATTGATTTGGATATATTTCTAACTATAAATCTTCTAAAGTTTGATATTTAGATGTGTTAGAATTTCTTGCATTATATTGCTTTAATTATTCTTTTTTAGCTAATATATATGCATATAATATTTTAATAATAATTTATTTTATTTTTTTCTTATTTACTTTGACAATTCATAAAAATTCAAGAGGTTGTTTGATCGGGACCAAAGAAAAACTGTTGGACTCATCTTAATGAGATCTATCAACTTAAATATTCATTTTATATGCTTTAAAATTCTATTTTATAAGTTTTTCCAAGTTTTATGAGACAGATTTATTTATATATGATCTAATAATGATGATGTTACATTATATCTCGTTATGTCATAGAATGCAACGTTGATTTGGTTATACTATAAAATAACTATACATCTCTTCTCTTGTGAACATCATTACATTGATTTGGTTAAATTAATTTTCTTATATTAATCTTATTTCTAGCTTTAAGTAATTTATTAAAATAATAATTTATCATTTTCATGGTTATTTAATTTTGTAAATAATACTAGTTCTAAACAAGATCCTTTTGAGATGAAACAAACCAATTTGTGCTTGTCCCATCATGCTCTATATAATTAAATATTCTTTTTTATTTTTATAAGTGCTTCATTTTCTTTTGATTTTGACACACTTTATAAAAAATATTGATTTGTAATTAATTTAATGATTGAGGATATTACACTATATTTTCTTGGTAGCTCTCAATGAAACTTTCTTGTATATTTTACCTTATCTCTTAAACATTTTTTTTGATTTGGTTATATTTCTTTGTTTCTCTAAATCTCTTTTATTGTGACCATTACATTGATTTGATTTTGCTATACTACTTTGGTTCAATTTATCTCGTTTCATCTTTAGCACTTATTTACTTAATATTAAAATAATAATTTATTATTATTTACACATATTTAATTCTTAATTCTTAGTAATTATGAACCAGGTGTAATCGAGATGGTATAAATATCATTAGACTCATCTAGACAATCTCTACCCAACGAAGCAATCATTTCATTATTTTAAGCATTTTATTTGATAAAGATTTTGACATATTTTTTAGAGATTTTAATCTCTAGCAAATTTTATGATCAAGGATTTTACATTAAATCCCCTTGGTTTGTTGGAATGGAACTTTCTTATATAACATATCTCATTTGTCTAATTGTTTCACTTTGAAGTAGTTGCATTACTATTAAAGTCTAATTCATCTCTAATGGACACTTACTTTTCAATCTTTTGGTTGTATTTCACTTGTTTCGTTTATCTCACTTTAGGTTTAACAAATATATTTACTTATGTTTAAAATAATAGTTTGTTATTATTTATGTTTATTTACTTGTATAATTCATACTAGCTTCAAATGACCTCAAATTATGATGGCACAAATATCATTTTACTCATTTTAATATTCTCTATTAAATTAATTATTGAATTTTATATTTTTTATATATTTTATTTTTTATAATTTTACATGTTGTAAAAGGCATTTTAATTCATAACTTATTTGATGATCAAGAATGTTTCACATAATCAATTTAGTATCATGGAACATAACTTTTGTATATAATTTTTCTTATTTTCTGTAATTTTTTGTATTTATTTTACAATATTACTTTGTAACTCTAACTATCCTCTCATGGCCACTTTAAAACATTTCTATTTGTGAATATTACATTGCATTAGTTTACCTATTTTAGCTTTGATATATATATATATATATAATTATTTATGGTTATGCATGTTTACTTTGGTAGTTTGTAGTAATTACAAATGTGGTCCAATTGAGATGAAACAAATATCGTTCACCTCGACTTGATGAGGTTCTATTAAATTATGCAGTGACCTATATTTCTTATATATTTTTTCTTTTTATTGTTCGTTATACTAGATTTTTTTTATTTGTACATTATTTAATGGTCAATAACGGTGCACTCAATCTCCTTCAGACATTGGAATGCAACTTTTCCTGCAATTTATCAAATTTATTCAAATTTTTTTGTATGAAGTTTTCTATTTTAACAAGAAATCCCTTTTCATGTAGCCTTTATATAGCTTTTATTTAGTTAATTTATTAAGCTCATTTTCAGCATTTATTTATATTTACATAATATTAAAATAATAATTTATTATTATTATTATTTATTTTTTAGCTTTGACATCTCATAATAATTTTAAATGAAGTTCTATTAAGATGGAACAAATACCTTTAGTCTCCACTCAACCAAATGTTTGTAATTAAATATTAATTTTTAAATTTTTTACTATTGTTTCTATGGATTTTGAATTTTTTATGTGATATTTTTGTTTTTTTATTAAATTTGGTGATCAAAGATGCTATGGTCAATCTATTTAATATGATGAAATGCAACACTCTTATCTATTCTACTTATTTTAGAATTTTTTTACATTGATCTGGTTATATTGATGACAAACTTTAAATAAACACTAGTGTGACCTCAACTTTTATTATTTTTTATATTACATTACTTTAATTTATTACAATTCAATTTTAATATATATTTAGTTAATAATAAAAATTTAATTTGTAATTTAAAGTGCATATTTATTTTTATGTTTCATAACAATTCTAAAGGAGGTTTGATCTAGATGAGAAAAATATTTTTTTATGGATCTCTACGAGCTCAAACTAATTAAACATTTATTTTTACTTTTTTTAATTCTATGGCTTTAGAACATTTTATCAAATATTTTTTTATATGATTTGATGATAAAAAGTGTTGAGCTTCATATTGTGAGTATCATGAAATTAACTCACATGTAATTTATATCCTTTATTCAAAATTTTGGTTTTATTTTGTTATATTACTATGTAACTCTAACTCTCTTCTCATGTGATCTTAACATTACTTTAATATCCTTTTGTGTGACCATTAAATTGAATTATTTTTGTTATGTTAGATTGCTGTAATTCAACTTATCTCAACAATAATATTTATCATCTTAAAGTTAAATAAATAATTTATTACTTGTTATCATTATTTATTTTCTTATTTCAAAGTAATAATACACGTTATGGGATATTTTGTTTCTCACCTGATTTGATGATCAAGGATGCTCTGGTTGAACACATTAGTATTTTGGAATGTTACTATCCCATAACATTTACCTCATTTAATCAAATTTTTCCTTTTAATTTTGTTATATTTTAAAGAAACTCTAATTTCTATTATTTGCAACCTTCATATTGCTTTGCTTTTTAATATTACTTTACTTCAATATGTGTTACTTTTGGATCAATTAAAATGCACTACACATTAAAATAATGATATATTATGATTTCAACTTATTTATTTTTGTAATTCCTATTAATTACAAATGAGGTTTGATTGAGAGGGAACAAATGTCATTCAACTTCACTCTATATGCTCAATTTAATTAAATATTCAATTATATATATATATATATATATATATATATATATTATTTTTTCATGAGTTGTGACATATTTTGATTCATATATAATTTTATGTCTAATGATATTATGCTCCTTATCCACAAGATCCTAAAAGAACCTTTCCTGAAAATTTATCTTATTTGTTAGAATTTTTTATTTTTATTTTGTTATATTACTTTGAAACTATAGATATACACATGTGACCTTTTCCTTATTCTAATTTTATTATATTACTTTTCGTCAATTTAGCTCATTTTAACAATAATATATCTTTTGGTAATTATAAAATAGTATCATTTTTTTTATTTATGCTTGTTTACTTTGGTATTTTATAGAAAATATTGATGATTTCTAACAAAAATAAAAATTTTGTCATTAGACTTGCTTCAGCAACTCTATGCAGTTAAATTTATAATTATAAATTTGTTATGTATTTTATTTTCTAAGGAATATGAATGTTTTACAAGATACTTCAATTCTTAATTTATTTAGCAATTAATTATGTTATTTTGATCTTTTTAATATGTTGAAATTCAACATTCCCAAAGAACGTATGCTATGTTTTAAAATTTTTTATCTTTTATTTGGTTATGTTGATGAGAAACAATTAACATCCACTCTTGTGATCGTTAAATTTATTTGATTTAAAAATATTATATTGGTTTAATTTATCTCATTTAAATATTAATATATACTTACTTAACATTGAAATAATAATTTTTTTTATTGTGCATATATATTTTGGTATTTTGTAAAAATTCAAAAGCAAGTTTGATCGAGACAAAAAAAATTATTGGACTCATCTCGATGAAGTCTGTCATATGAAATACTCAATTTGAAATTTTTACATGCCTTATTTTTTATAATTTTAGCACATTTTATGAGACATTTTATATTTTATATGATTTGATTATTGAGAATGCTATGAATGATCTCTGTAGTATCTTGGAATGGAATTTTCTTATATAAATTATCTCATTTTTCTAAATGTTTTACTTTGACTTGGATATATTATTATGTAACTCTAAATCTCCTCCTATGTGACCATGATGTTACTTTGATTTAGTTATGTTAGGTTGCTTAAATATGTCTCACTTCAAATTTAATTTTTATTTACTTATTGTTAAAATAATTATCTATTATCATTTATGCCTATTTACTTTGAGATTTCACATTAATTGAAATGGAAGTATTATTGATATTTAAAAAATTTCATTGGACTCATCTTGATGAGCTCTATAGAATTATCTATTGAGTTAAAAGTTTTAAGTATTTTATTTATTGTGGCTTTGGAATGCGTTATGAGATATTCCAATTCTTAGCTAGTTTAATGATCATAAGGATGCACTCATTCTCCATAGTATCTTTGAATGCAACAATCTTGTATAATTTATCTTATTTGTTGAAAAGTCGCATTTTTATTTTATTAAATATGTAAGAAATAGTAAATTTTCTTTCGTGTAACCTTTACATTGCTTTGACTTTTTAATTTTACCTATTTTCGATATATCTCTTCATGGGATTAAAATATGCATATAATTACTTTGTGTTAAAATCATAATTTGTTATTATCTCTCCTTATTCATTTTCGAAATGCATTGTAATTACAAATGATGGCTGATCAAGATGAAACAAACATCATTCCACTGAAATAAACGTCGTTTTACTTATCATGTGACCATTAGATAGCTTTGATTTGGTTATATTACATTACTTTAATTTTCTTTCATTTCAACTTTAATATATATTTACTTATTATTAAAATAATAATTAATTATTTACTATGCAAATTTATTCTGTTTTTTAAAAATAATTCTTAATGAGATCTAATTAAGAAAAAAAATAATATCATTGGACTTATCTTGAAAAGCTCCATCTAATTAAATAATCAATTTGAAATTTTTATGTATTTTATTTTTATTGACACTAGCAAATTTTAAAAGCAATTTCTATTTTTGTATTATTTGACAATCAAGAATGATTTGCTCAATTTCCTTTGTTTACTGGAATAAATATTCATTTGCAATTTATCTTATATATTGAAAATTTTTCTTTTATTTGTCATATTAACATGTACTATAAATCTCTTTTCATGCGATCTATACATCTCTTAAATTTTTTATATAACATTTCATCAATTTACCTCACATCAACATTAATTTATATTTACTTAATATTAAAGTAATTATTTATTAATTTTTATACTTATTTAATTTTTTAGTTCTTCAAACAATGGTTCAATAGAGATTAAAATGATGACACTAGACCCATCTCAATACTTTTATCTGATTAAATATTTAATTTAAAATTTGTATGCATTTTTTTTCCAATAACTTTGGCATGTCTTATGAGATATTTTTATTCTTACCTGATTTGATGATGAATGATGCAATGCTAGGTCTTGTGAATATCCTAAAATGCAACTTTGTTGAAATGTTTACCTTATTTATTCAAATTTTTTAATTTTATGTTCGTATATTTCTAAGAAACGTAATTCTCTTTTCATGTAATATTTGCATTGCTTTAACACATCTTAGTTTAATATTTGCTTCACTTATTTATTTGAAATTCATAATAATTGACAAGATTTGATTAAGATGAAACAAGTGTCATATCACTTAAGTCAACTAGCTCGAATTAAACAAATATATACATATATTTAAGTTATATTGGAATAATGATTTATTATTTTTTCTATTGATTAACTTTTGTATTTCTTAGTAAACATAAATATGGTCTAATTAAGATGAAAAAATAGTCGTTCGATTCAACACTACAAGCTTTATCTTGTTAACTATTCCTTCCTTTTTTTGTGTATATTATTTTCTAAACTTTTGCATGATTAATGAGAAAAAGTTATTTATAAAAGATTTTTGAATTGATAATAGAACATTCAATATCCTTAAAATCTTGGAATGTAACTTAAAATTTATGTTATTTCTTTAAATGTTTCATTTTGATTTGGTTATTTTACTATGAATCTTTAAATCACTACTTATGTGATATTTCCTTTATTTTAATTTGGTTATTTTAAATTTCCTAAATTTAACTCATTTCAAGAATATTATTGTTTACTTAATATTAACATGGTAATTTATTCGTATTTATGCATATTTACTTTGTTATTTCATTATAATTCTAATGAAGTATAGATCAAGATCAAATAAATGTCATTGAACTTATATTGATGAGTTTTATCTAACTAAATATTGAGTTTTAAATTTTTTATAAATTTTATTTTCTATGCTTAATGTTTTTTAAAAGTTTTATGCTTTTTTATTTAATTTCACGATCATGAAGGCTAAATTTGATCTCTTTAGTATTT
Source organism: Vanilla planifolia (assembly GCA_023846275.1). Lineage (NCBI taxonomy): Eukaryota > Viridiplantae > Streptophyta > Magnoliopsida > Asparagales > Orchidaceae > Vanilla > Vanilla planifolia. Next base: position 1,377,070 of record JAIUJO010000050.1, on the reverse strand, counting down.
GGGAATGGATCTTTACCAAGCAATTTATCTTTTTTCTTCAAATTTTTTTACTTTGATTTTGTTATATAATTATTTAATTTTGAATCTATTCTTATGTTACTTATATGTCACTTTAACTTAATTAAATTACATTGCTTCAATTTATCAAAAATTAACTTTAAATTTTATTTACTTAATATTAAAAGAAAATTTATTATTAAATATGCGTATATGACTTAGTCTTTAACTGTAATTTCAAGGGTAGTTTAATCGAGATGAAAAAACTTCATCATACTTCCCTGATGGCTATATCAAACTAACTATCCATTTTTTTACATTTTTAAATATTTTTTGCAGTGTTTATGATTGTTGTTCGAGTTATTTTGATCTATACCTTATTTAATGATTGATGACATTATAGATAATCTACTAAGTATCTTTGTGTGTAACTTTTTGATATTTTTTGTCTCATTTCTTTAAATTTTTTCTTTGATTTAGTTATATTATAATGTAACTCCGAATCACCTCTCATATGACTTTTATATTAATTTTATTTCATACAATTATAATGCTTCAATTTATCCCAAATAAAATTTACTATATGGTTAGTAATTTTAAAATAATAACTAGTTATTATTTATGTTATTAATTGTGGTAGCTTAAAGTTATTCCAAATGAGATGGAACAAACATTATTAGACTTTACTTTGAGAACTTTATCTAGTAAACTTATTATTTTTTTATAATTTTAAATGTTTCATTTTCTATTATTTTGTTATGTTTATGAGATATTTTGATTTTTATTTGATTTGATGTTTGAGATTGTTATATTAGATATCCTTAGTATCTTGGAATGCAACTTTCTTATATAACTTATTACTTTTTCAAATTGTTTACTTTTATTTTTTTTTATTAATAACTCAAAATGTCCTCTCATGAGATATTTACATTACGTTAATTTCGTTATATTATATTATTTTAGTTTATCACATGTCAACTTTAATATATATTTAATTAACATCAAAGTAATAATTTATTATTACTTATGCTTATTTATTTTAATAATTTGAAGTTATTCTAGTTGATGTCCAATTAAGACAAAAAGAAAAAGTTTGACTTGTCTCAACATCCTCTACCCAATTAACAATTTATTTGTTAATTTTTTTTATACATTTTATTTTCTAAGATTTGACATGCTAAACAAAGCATTTCAATTTATACAAGATTTGATGATCCACGACGATGCAGTTGATCTCCTTAGTTTCTTGGATTGAAACTTTCTCATACAGTTTATGTCATTTGTTCAAACATTTAGCTTAAATTTAGTTAAATTACAATGTAACTCTAATTGTACTCTTCTGTGATCTTTGCATGTGCTTGATTTTGATCTATTATATTGTTTTTCTTATCTTATTTAAGCTTTAATAGATATTTACTAAATCTCAAGAACAATAATTTTCTATAATTTATTCCCAATTAATTGTAATTCATGGAGATTTCAAAAGTAGTCAATTCTAAACAAAGTAAATATTGTAAGTCTCATCTTGGTAAGCTCTATCTAATTAAATATTTTTTTTTTTATAATTTTTAAATATTTTTTTGGATTCTTTCCACTTTTTAAATATTTGTTTTTTTAATAATTTATTCATTATTTTCTTTTATTTGGTTATATAATATAATAACTCTAATCCTATAAATTGATTATATTTCATTTCTTTGAGATTATCTCATCTCAACGTTAAAAAATATTTTTTTTAAAATTTTGTCATTATTTCAACTTATTAACTCTTGTAATTTGTAGTACTTCTAAAATAATTTCAAATGGAGAAGAAAAAACTCATTGAACTTGTCTTGACAAACTCTATCAAATTAATTTTTTATTTTTTGCGTGTACAATTTCTAAATTTAATTTTCTATTGTTTTGGCTTTTTTACTAGATTATTTTTCGAGTTTTTCACTTTGATTTGGATATCATGTAATATAACTCTAATTCTTTGCTAATTAGTCCATTACGTGTCTTTGACTTTGTTGTGCTACGTTGCCTTAATTTACTTCTTTTAGCTTTGATATAAATATTTACACAAAATTAAGATAACAATATATTATTGATTTTTCTTATTTATTTTTGTAATTCAAAATCAATTCAAAAGAAGGTCCCATTATGATAATACAAACATTGTTGGATATATCTTGATGTCATCTACCTATTTTATTATTCTTTTTCATTTTTTTTTTTTTATTTTTAATTTTTTTAATGTTTTATGGCACATTTGGATTGACACCAAATTTGATGATTAAGGTAGTTATAGTTGATCTCCTTAGTATCTTAAAGCATAATCTTCTCATGCAGTTTATCTAATTTCTATGCATTTTTTACTTTAACTTACTTATATTGTAATGTAATTGTAAATCTTCTCGCAGAATGACCTTTACATTTTTTTTAATTTATTAAAATGTTTTGCATCAATTTATCTAATTTTAGAGTTAATATATATTTACTTCAATTGGTAATCTTACATTACTTTAAATTATTTCACTATAGATTTGATATTTATTTTCTTATAATTAAAATACTAATTTAATATTATTTAAATCACTTTAAATGCTTATTTTCAAAATTTTAAAAATTTTATTTTCCTTAATTTTTGCATTTTTTATAAAGTATTTGATTCGTACCTAACTTAAAAATTATACATATTACAATCAATCGCCTTAGAATCTTGGAATATAATATTCTCATAAAGTTTATCTTATTTTTTTTAAATTTTCACTTTGATTTAATTATATTACAAAGTAACTCAAAATCTATTCTCATATAACATTTATCTTGCATTGATTTGGTAACATTGCTTGAATTTTGTCTTAATTTTTCTTCTATAATTCACAATAATTCCAAATTATGACTAATCAAGATGAAACAAGCACATTAGTATCATACAATGAGCTCTATCCAATTAAATATTTATATTTATGTTTGTTACTATTTTATTTTTTATTTTCTTGCAACTTTATGAGTTCTTTTGATTAATACCATTGTTGACAATTTAGTATGTCTAACTTAATTAATATAGAATCCTTTAATATAAAATTTTATTAAAATTTATCTCATTTTCTCAATTTTTTTTCTTAGATTTGGTTATATAATAACGTGACTTTAAATCTCCTCAAGTGATCTTTCTATGCTTCAATTTGGATATATTATATTTTGCTAATTTATGTCATTTTAGCTTTAATATATGCTTAGTAAATATTAAAATTTTAATTTTTTAATTTATGATTATGTATTTTGATGAATCATAGTAATTTTGAACAAGGTCTAATTGAGACAAAACAAATGTCTTTTGACTCATGTCAAAGACCTTTATCCGAACTAAATATTACTTTTCATATTATTTAATATTTTATTTTTTTGTGTTTTGATTTATTTTGTGTTTTGATTTATTTTGTGTCAAATGTCTATTTTTTCTTTTTTAGAACCAATGTTGTTTACGATTGGTCTCATTACTACCATAGAAAGATGTTTTGACTTATAATTTATATCATTTCCTCAAATGTTTCATTTTGACTTGGATGTATTACCACATAACTCTAAATCTCCACTTCTTTGACCTTTGGATTGCTTTTATTTTGTTGCATTACACTTAAAATATTTTGAATTATATCTTTAAAATATTTTCATTAAACCTTAAAATAATGATTTATTATTATTTATGATTATTTTCTTTAGTAATTCAAAGTAATCTAAATGATGACCATTTTAGATGAGACAAACAATGCAGACTCGTCTTGATGAACACTATATTGTTAAATATTTATTTTTTAATAATTTAAAATATATCTTTTAAGTGTTCTCTCATGTTTAAGTCATTTTTCTTTGTACCTAAATTGACAATCGAGTTATGCCACCTTTGAACTCATTAGTATGTCACAATGCAACTTTCCCATATAGTTAATCTCACTTATTCAAATTGTTCATTTTGATATTTTTGATATTAATACATAGCTCTTAATCTTCTCTCGTGTGGCCTACATTGTTTAGATTTTGTTATATTACATGACTTCAATTTGTTACATTTTTCTTTTAAAAAAGATATTTACTTAATATTTAAATAATGTTTCTTTATTTTAAAAATTTTTAGTAGTTCAAAATGTGTTTTAATCTACACAACAAGAGCATTGTTCATGTCTCAATGAGCACTATGTAGTTAAATATCAATTTCATCGTTTTAAAACTTTTTATTTTCTTGGATTTTGACTTGCTTTGTAAGACAGATTAAAACTAGATTTTTCTTTTGAGTGTGATATACTCAATCTATTTATTATCATGGAATGAAACTTCATTAAAAAATTTATCTATTTTCTCCAAAGTTTTTTTAACTTTGATTTGGCTATATAACTATTTATTACTTATTCTCTTATTGTGTGGGAATTACATCATTTTTATTTGGCTTTATTACATTACTTCAATTTATCAAATTTTAACATTACTATTTATTTACTTTATATTAAAATGGTAATTTATTATTTTTTAAAAAAAATTATTAAATCATATTAATTCAAAATGAGATTAGTTCTAGACAAAACAAATGCCATTGACTTGTTTCAATGAGCTTTATGAAATTAAATATTATTATTATATTTTTAAATAATTTATTTTCTAGTGCTTTAATATTCTTTGTGAGAACTTTTAGCTCATCTTATTTGATAATTAAGCATGTTACACTCAAATTTATCACACTTATAATTTTTGCATTGATTTGGTTGTATTACTATTTTGCTTCAATATTATTTATGCTAATGTTTTTTGTTCAGTCATAATAATTCTGAATGAGGTCCAATCAAGATGAAACAAATGTCATTGTATTTGAATTGATAATCTCTACCTAACTAATTATTCATTTTTCAATTTTAAATCTTTTATTTTCCAGGGTTTAGTCCTTTTGCACCACATCTACTTATATCTAATCACACAATTGAGGATGTTACTTGATCTCTTTAATATCATGGAATGCAACTTTTGTGCAAAATTTATCTCATTTATTCAAATTTTTAGCTTGGCAATTTGCAGTAATTCTAAATGAGGCAAAATAAATATGAAACAAATGTTGCCAAACTTATCTTGACAAGCTTTCTCAAGCTAAATAATCATTTTTTTATATTTTTTTAATATTTTAATTTTATTGTTTTGACATTCATTACGAACTTATTACGATGTACCTAATTTGACAATCTGTTATGTTATTCTTGACCTTCATTATATCTTAGAATACTACATCACAATAAAATTTATCACATTTTTCTTGTTAATTTATTATTTTTGATTTAGTTATAATACTATGAAAGACTTATTCTCATCTTATGTGATCTTTAAATCACTTTAGTTTGTTGAATTATAGTGTTTTAATTTATCTTACTTTAGATTTAATGCAAATTTGCCTAATATTGGAAGAATTATTTATTGTTATTTATCATTGAGTACTTTTTCAATTTTTAGTATTCTTAATAAAGTTTCAATTGAGATGAAACAAATGTCTTATCTTAATGAGCTTTATCATATTAAATATTTATTTTTTAAATAATTAATTTTTTTATCATTTTTTATGCTTTAGGAGACTTTTTGATTCATACCTGATTTAATACTTGAGCACGTTACCTTTGACCTCGTTAGAAATTTTGAAATAATCTTGTACAATTTAACCCTTTTTTAAATTCTTTTCTTTGATTTGGATATATCACTATAAAACTATAATTCTCTACTAATGTGCTTTTTGCATCACCTTTACTTTTAAAGTTACACTGCTTTAATTTATTATCTTTAAGTTAATTATTTAGGTAATTCCTTATCATTTTGTACATCCACAATTGGAGATGAAACGTCATATAAAATTAAGTAGTTTGGCATGTTTAATAAAATGTTTTGATTTGTACTTGATTTAATGGTATAGGATGTTACATTAATTCTCCTTAATTTTTCATTTATTCAATTACTTCTTCTTTTACTTATAATATTATTATGAATTCAACTCTCATGCTCCATTTACATCTTCTTGATTTGTTTTTATGTTATAGTGATTCAACATATCTAATTTGAACTTAATTTTGTATTTACTTAATATGAAACTTAATCTTTTTTATTATTTAGTGTTATTTAAATTAGTAATTCATAATATTTCCTAACTAGCCACAATTATCCCAAAAATATATATTGTGGGCCTCGTCTTGATGAGCTCTATAAAAATAAATATATTTTTTTATATTTTTTCAGTTTTTTCATTTTTTTAAATATTTTATGAGACATTTTAAATCTTATCTTCTTTGATAATCGAGAATGTTAAACTTAAACTACTTAGTATCTCAGAATATAATATTCGTGCGCATATCGTCTAATATTTTCAAATTTTGTACTTTGATTTGATTAAATTTTAGTCAAATTTTTATTATCCTATCATTGAAGCTTTAAATAACTTAAATTGTTTTTTCATTACATTGATTAAATATATCTCATTTTAGCTCTTATATATATTTACTTATTACTAAAAAAAATTTATTATTAATTATCTTTCCTTAATTTTAATTCTACTATTTTGACATTTATTGTGAGCTAATTTCATTCATACATTATTTGATAACGAAGAAAATTACATTGATCCTCTTAGAATCTTCGAATGCAAATCTCATTTACAATTTATTTCTATTTAATAACATTTTTTACTTTGATTTAGTTATGTTATTATGAAACTCTAGTTCTTCTATATGTTAACCTTTACATCATTTTTACTTTGTTATATTATATTACATCAAATTATCTCTTTTTAGATTTAATATTTATTTATTAATTATTAAAATAATAACGTATCAATATTTATGTTTATTTAACTGAGCAATTCATAATGCTTTCAAACGAGGCCAATGGATACGAAACAAACATCATTTGACAAGTGTCGAGTGGCTCTATCAAATTAACAATTGATTTTTTTATTTTTTTATAAATGTTTTTATGCAAGATTTTGCCATGCCTTATGAGACATTTCAATTATATATCCTCCCTTATTACTTTTTACAAATTTTTGATTTTCGTATAATACGTTGCTTTAATTTATCTCATTACATGTTTTGTATATATTTAGTTAATATTTAAATAATAATATATATTTTTAATTTGCGGTAATTCCAACTAATATTTCCTTGTGATGAAACAATCGTCATTTGAATCTTTTCAACAAGTTATATGTAACTAAATATTTATTTTGATAATTTCAATAACTTTATTTTTAAGAACTTTAGCATCCTTTATAAGATATTTTTATTTGTCTAATTTGATGATCTGGTTGTGACCCTCAACCTCTTCAATATCTTGGAATCCAACTTTTTTATATAATTTAGATTGCTTTTTATGTAATTCTAAACCTTCTCCTTTGCAACATTTACATTGCTTTGATTTAATTTCATTATATTACTTTACTTTTTCTTATTTCAACTTTAAAAATAATTTTACTTAATATTAAAATAATAATTAATTATTATTATTGATTTATTTTTTGTACTTTGCAATAATTCCAAATATGATCATCACTAAAGAAATATTGTTGGACTTATCTCGATTAGCACTATTTGATTAAATATTATTTTAGGCTTGCTTTATGAAGCATTTTGATTTGTATAGGATTTGATGATTGAGAATGTCATAGTCCAACTTCTTAGTGTCATGTAATGAAAATTTTTTGTACTAATTATCTCGTTTTTTCAAGTTGTTGTTTGGCTTTTGTTATAAAACTATGTAATTATAAAACATCTCTTGTGTGCACTTTACATTGCCTCGATTTCATTATATTACATGGCTTCAATTTATCTTATTTAACCTTTGATATCAATTTACTTAAAATTAAAATTATAATTTGCTATTTTTAAAGCATATTGAATTGGGTAATTCATTTTAAATCAAAATGAGGTCAAATGAAGATGAAACAAAGTTTTTTAACTCATGACCAAAAGCTCTATCCAATTAAGTGTTTATATTTATATTTATAAAATATCTTATATTTTAGGGTTCTAGCATGTTTTACTTAAAATTTGATTTGTACCAAGTTTTGCAATTAATGATGTTACACTTGATCCCTTTAATATCTTTGAATGCAACTTTCATATAACAATGATATCACCACTTTGAATATTTCACTTTGATTTTTTTATTTTACTATGTAATTCTAAATCTCTTATCATGTTACCTTTATATGACTTTAATTTTGTTCTCTTAGATTATCTCAATTTGTCTTATTTCAACTTTAATATATATTTTCTCCTAATTAAAATGATAATTTGCTATTATTTGTGCATCTAGATTGATAATTCAATCATATTGCAAACAAGTTTGATTAGGTAAGACTATTTTGTTTGGGCTTATCTTATTAAGCTCTACCCAACTAGCTAAAAATGCCTTCTCAAGCAACATTTATGTGACATTGATTTGGAAACATTACATTTCTTTAATTTATGCCATTTTAAAAAAGGTTTGAATGTGTTGAAATGAACTTGTTGAACTCTTCTTGATGAGCTCTATCTAATTAACTATTTTTTTTATAGTTATGAGCTTTTTTAATTTTCATTATTTATCTATTTTATAAGATATTTTGATTCAAATCTTATTTGACGGTTGAGATTGTTAAACTAGATCTTCTGAACATCTTTGTGCAACTCTTACATAATTTATGTCATATTTTAAAATTTTTGACTTTTATCTTTTTTATTATTATCTAACAATAAATGTCTTCTCATGTTACCTTTATATTACTTTTATTTTGTTACATTATATTGCTTCAATTTATCTTATTTTATCTTTATGTCTTGGAGTGTAACTTTCCCATACACTTTATCTCATTTTTCACATGTTTTACTTTTATTTTGTTATATTATTATATCACTATAATTCTCCACTCTTATGACCACTACATCTCCTCAATTTGATTATATTACATGGTTTTATATTTTTCCAATTTTAACTTTAAAATATAATTACTTAATATTTAAAAAATAATTTATTATTATTCATGATTATTTATTTTTGTAATTCATAATAATTGGAAATGAGGTATGATCGACCAAAGAAAATATCATTAAACTTGTCTCAACATATTCTATCTAATTAAATATTTATTTTTCCATACTTTAAATAATTTTTTAGGATTTTGGCATGTTTTAGTTGACATTTTGATTTGTTCTATATTTGCTGGTGGTGATTATTACTCTCAACTTTCTTAGTAGATTATAATGTAACTTTGTTGTAAAATTTCTAACTTTTCAAATGTTTAACTTTGATTTAGACATATTATAGTGTAACTCGAATTCTCCTCTCGAGTGACCTTTGTATGACTTTGATTTGGTTGCATTATATTACTTCAATTTATCTCAATTTAATTTTGAAATATACTGATTTAATATTAAAATTATAGTTTATTATTATTTCTATTTATCAAGTTTTCTATTCAATAGAAATTCCAAATGAGTTTCTTTGATGGAGACAAAACCAATGCCATCAAACTTTTTTCAAAAAGCTCTATCCAATTAAATATTTATTTATATATTAATTTCTAAATATATTATTCTTTATCCCAATACATTTTATCTAATCGAATTAAATTTTGTGACTTGAATTAAGTATATTACGTTATAAGACTTAATCTCCTCTTATCTCACCTTTATTTTCCTTCGATTTTGCAATATTACACTGCTTTAATTAGTCTCATTTCCACTTTAATATATATTTACCTAATATTTAAATAGTAATTTATTATTCTTTATACTTTACGTGAAAATTCACAATAATTTGAAATGAGATTTGCTCAACAAAAAATAAATATTATTGGACTCATCTCGACAATCTCTCTCCAATTCTTAATAAGACATTTGAATTTATACCCAATTTAATGATGTAGGATATTATACCTTGTTTTCTTAGTTTCTTGGAAAGCATCATTCTTGTATAATTTATATCATTTTTATAATATTTTACTATTGATTTTGTTATATTATTATGTTGCTCCAATTCTATTCTCTTGCAAACTTTACATCACTCTATTTTAGTTATATTATATTGCATCAAATTGTCTCATTTTATCTTTAATATATATTTACTAAATATTGAAATAATAATTAGTTGTTAATTTTTTTTATTTAGTCTAATAATTCATAGAAACTCGTTCCAATGGTAATGAAACAAATCTCATTGGACCATAGCGATAAGCTCTATCTAATCAAATCTTTTTTTTGGATTTTTTTAGATATTTTACTTCCAAGGATTTTTCTACATATTGTGAAATAATGAAGTTTAATTATTATTTCATTAAACAAATACACCACTTCGACTTATGTTATATTATATGGCTTTAATTAATCTCGTTGTAACTTTAATTTATCTTTACATATTATTAAAATAATAATTAATTATTATTTATTCTAATCAAGTTATACAATTTATAGTTATTCTAAACAATATTTGATTAAGGTCTAACAAACATAGATGGACTCATGTCAACAAGCTCTATCTAATTTAATGTTCAATTTAATAAGTCTAAATATTATTATCTTTTAATATTTTTGTGTGCTTTGCGAGGCATTCCTCCCATACCTAATTGGATGATCAGAAATGTTGCACTTAATCTTCTTAGTATCTTTGATTGCAACTTTCCCATAAAATTTGTCATTTTGTAAAAATTTTCTCTTTGATTTTATTATGTTACTATCTAACTCTAGTTCTCTTCTCCTCTCTCCTATAACAATGCTTAGTTTGGTGACATTACATTACTTTAATTTATCTTGATTTAACATTAATATATATTTTGTTATTATTAAAAAAATAATTCATTTTTATTACTGCAAATCAAATTTTTTTAATTCACAATTTTTCCAAATGACATGTAATCTCAATGAAACAAATATTATTGGTCTTTCTATAATAAACTTATTCTAAATCAATAATCAATTTATTATTTATAGTTCATTTATTTTTTACGTTTTTAGTAGTTTTGTGAAACATTTTTATTCATTGTTTATTTAAAAATCAAGGATGATACTCTATATTTACTTAGGGACTTGTAATTTACGTTTCAAATACAATGTATTTTAATCATTCAAAATTTATTACTATTATTTGGATATATTATGGTGTAATCTAAATTTGCTATCATGTGAATATTACAACACTTTGATTTAGATAAGTTATATTACTTTAATTTATCTCATTTTTCTTTTAATATTTACCTAATTATTATTATAATATTAATTATTATTTATTTATGCATATATATTTTAGTGATTCATCTTAATTCAAAATGTTCTCCAAATGAAAGGGAACAAACATCTTTGGTCCATTCTTAATGAGCTTTATCTAACTAAATATGTTTTCTTACATTTTTTTATTTTTATATTTTAGGGTTTATGCTTATTTTATGAGTCATTTTAATTCAAAAATTATTTGAGAATCTAGGATGTTACATTATATCTCCTAAATATCTTGCAAATATACTTTCTTCAACAATATACTTAATTTATTTAAATTTATCTGGTAGATTTGGATATATTACCTTGTATCTCTAAATCACCATTTGAGTGATCTTTACAACACTTTGAATTGGCTATGTTCATGGCATAAATTTATCTCATTTTAGCTTTTGTATAATTTTACATAACAATAAAATAATAAATTATTATCATTTGTGATAATTTACTTTTTTTTATTCACAATAGTTTGGAAAGTGGTGAGATCAAAATAGAACAAATATGATTAGACTTGCCTAAATTAACTCTATCTGATTGAACATTAACTTTTATATTTTAAAATATTATATTTCTTTTGTTTTTTCTTGCTTTATGAGAGACTTCTACTCATAAAAAACTTAACAAAAAAGGATGTTGCATCCAATCTTCTAAGAGTTTTGGAATTTAACTATCTCATATAATTTACCTTTTTTTCAAATGTTTTATTTTTATTTTATTATATTACTAAGTAATTCTAAATCTCGCCTCATGTTAAGTCAATATTATTGTCATTTTGCAAAATAAAATTGCTTTCTTTTATCTTATTTTAATTTTAATATATATTTACATAATATTAAAAACTTAATTATTAATATTTATGATTATTTTCTTTTGTAATTGGTAGAAATAATAAAAAATGTAAAATAGAGAAGAAAAAGGGCATTGGACTCATCCCAAAGTGAACTATCCAATTAAATGTTTATTTTTTATATTTTTGAATATTTTACTTTCTAAGATTTAGGCACACTTTTCTAAACCTTTGAATTCACACATAGTTTGATGATCAAAGTTGTTATACTACATCTTCTAAGTATTTTGAAATACAACACTCTTATACAGTTATATCATTTCCCCAAATTATTTTCTTCAATTTTATTATATTGCTATGAAATTCTAATTTTTCTCTCTTTTGAATTTCACATGACTTTGATTTGAAAACATTACATTACTTCAATTTATCTCATGTCCATTTTAATAAATCTTTATACAACATTAAATTAGTATTTTATTATTTCTTAGTTATTTATTTTCATAATTTATAATATTTAAAAATGTGATATTATTAAGTCGAGGAAACTTAGACTCGTCTTGATAATCTCTATTCAATTAACTATTAATTTCAATGATCTAAAAAAATTTTTAATAGAGCTATACCATGTTTTTTACGACATTTTTTGTCTACCTGATTTAACAATCAAAGATGATACACTTTATCTCCATAGTATCTTGGAATTCAACTTTCTTTCATAATTATATCAATTATTTAAATTTTCTATTTGATTTTGTTATGTTATTATAAAACTCCAATTCTCTTCTCGACTAACTATTATGTTTCTTTACTTTGGTTATATTATATTGCATCAAATTATCTTATTTTTGCTTTAATACTTTTTTGTTAAATATAAAAAACATAATTTACTACTATTTTTATGTCTTAACTTTGGTAATTCATATCGATTCCTGACAAGGACCAATGGCAATTAATGAAGCATTACTGAACTCTTTTGGATGAGCTCTATAGAATTAAATATTAATTTTTATATCTTTTTGATATGTTTTATTTCCGAGGATTTTTTTTACGTATTACAAAATGACCAACTTTAAATGTCCCTTTTTATGACCATTGCACAAATTTGAATTGTCAATTTTACATTGTTTTATTTATCTCATTACAATTATAATATATTTTTCCATATTGTAAAAATAATATTTAATTATTATTTGTTCTAAATAACTTATGTAATTTGTAACAATTTGAGCAGATGTCTTATCGAGATAACAAATGTTGTTGGACTCATGTCAATGAGCTCTATGTAATTAGATGTTAAATTTAATAATTTTGAATATATTTATTTTTTGAAATTTTTTTATGCTTTATAAGAAATTTAGTTCGTAGATAAAGGTATGATTGAGAATATTATTCTCATTCTTGGTATCATTGTGTGCCACTTTCTCATAAAAGTTATCTTATTTTCTCAAATTTTCCTTTTTGATTTTGTTATATTGTTATATTTCTTTGAATCTCTTCTTATGTGGACTATAAGTTGCCTTACTTGGTAACATTGCATTACTTTAATTTAGCTTAATTGAGTTAAAATATAATTTTTTCTTATTTATAAAATAACAATTAATTTTAATTTGTACTTATTTAATTTTGAAATTCATAGTTTTTCCAATTGTTGTTTGATCATGATGAAACAAACATCATTGCTCACTTCTCGATGAATTTTTCCCAATTAAAAATTCATTTTAATGTTTATGATAAATTTATTTTCTGCATGTTTTGTAACTTTATAAGGTATTTTGATTCATGCAGTGTTTGATAACGGACGATGAAACTCTAGGTCACTTTAGCGTCTTGTAATTCAATTATGTATTTTAATTTATTTCATTCCATCAAATGGTTTTCTTTTTATTTCGTTATATGAAGGTATAATCTAAACCTCTTATTGCATGACCTTCATAGAACTTTTATTTTGATTTTTCACTTAGCTTCAATTTATCTTATTTTAATTATAATATTTACTTGTCTAATAATAGAATAAAATTTTCTTTTTTACTTATGCTTATTTATTTTAGTCGTTCATTGTAATTCAAAATAAGCTTTAGTCAACACTAGAAAAAAAATCTTTGGCTTTTCTTGACATCCTTTCTCTGATTAAATATTTAGTTTTAAATTAGTTAAAAAAAATTTTTTTTAGGGTTTTGGCTTGATTTATCAACAATTTTAATTTTAACTGTTTTCATAATCAAAGATGTTAACCTAGATCTCATTAACATTAAAGAAAACTATTTCCACACACAATTTAGCTTATTTCTTCAAATGCTTTAATTATATTTTGTTATCTTACCATGTAAATTAAAATCCCCAAACATGTTACTACTAACTCGCTTTGAAATTGCTATATTGCATTACATCAATTTATCTCAATGTACCATTAATATATTTTTACTTAATATTAAAAAAAATATTAATTACTATTTAAAATAATTTACTTTTTTTTGTAGTAATTTCAAATGTAGTTAGATAATAAAAATGTGAACATTTTTTAATAGGTCTCAATGAGCTTTATCCAATTAAACATTCATTTTCAAAACATCTTATGGGAAATTCTTATTTAAACTTAAATTAATAATGAAGAACATTACGTTCAATCTCCTTAGTATCTTGGAATATTATTTTCTTATAAAATTAATGTCATTTCTTAAACTTTTTTGTTTTCATTGGTTAAAGTACTATATAAATATAAATCTTTTATCTTGTGGCCTCTAAATCATTATGAGTTAATATACTTAAAATTAAAAACATAATTTATTACTATGCATGCTTATGTATTTGGAAATTCTCATTAATCCCAAATGTTGTTGAACTGTCATAAAGTAGATGTCTTCTTAGCTCATTGAACATCTGCGATCTAATTAAATATTTATTTTCATATTCAAAATTATTTTATCTTTCAATTTTTAGCACACTTTACAAGATATTTTTAATATTGCCTAATTTGATGAATGAGGATGTTACAATCATGCGTCTTAGTATTTTACAGGGCAACTATCTTAAAAATGTATCTTATTCCTTAAATGTTTCACATTTATTTTTTTATATTACTACATAATTATAAATCCCTTCTCATACGACACATAGATTGCTTTGATTTTTTAACGTTACAATGTGTCAATTTATTTTAATTCATCTTTAATAAATATTTTTTATTATTAAATTATTATTTAATTATTTTAAAGTTTTAAATATTTTTTTATGTACTTGTTTTTTTAATATTTTTAATTCTTTAAAAGTTTTTGAAGTTAATAAGATGCCATGTGACTTTCATTGTTGTAAAATTACTTTATTGTTTTATAAAATTGAATATTTATATTTTGTCCTTTTTTTTCATTTTCTTTTTGCACTAATCTTAAATTTTTTAAATTTTGTTAGACTAACATCACTTTTTTAAATATTGTAGTTTCTTATGTCAACTTTACTCATTGGTGATATTTGTATTAATAAAATGTCTTCAATTATAACAAGTTTTTTGTGGATTTAATGTTTTGGATAAAAAATTTACATGTTACTAAAATAGTTATAAATATTTGTGATTTCCATTTTTAATCATTTTATTCTTTTTATCTTTTATGATGCTCTAATTTTTAATGAATTTCTTTCATATAACTATGAACATTATAGAAAATGTTTAAAATTGTAAATTATGTGTTCTTTAACAATTTTAGTGTTTTGTGCTTCCTTATTTGCACTCCATATTATCATTCCTTTCTATTACTAGAAACGTTTTGTTGATATATCATACATTTGTAGGAGTATTTAATGCATCATTTTCTCAATATATTATGTAACACATTTTGAAGATTTTAATTTTTTTCCTATAGAAAAAAATTATTTTTTTGTTATATATATTTTATAATTTACAATGGCATAATACTCTAAAATTATTTTCATGTGAAGAATTAATGTTTTAGTAATTTTATTATAATATTTTTGAGAAATAGAAGATATAAAAAGTTTTATTTTGTATGCAACATTTTTTAATGAATTCACATAATTTATATATTATTATTTTTTATTATTTATACACTTTATCAAAGTTATAAAGCTTTTATTTCTTATGAATATTTTTAATGAATATTTTTCTTTGAATCATAAATTATTGATATTTTATACATATTACTTATAATATATTTCAATTTTTCTAATTTTTCTTTTTTTAGATATTTATACTTGCACTATAGTTTTTGCATTATTCTATGATGTAATATTTTCTATTTTGTTAAAATTTGTTTCAAAGTAATATTTAGTACTATTGGTGTATGTTAATTATTAAGATAATCCAACATTAGAGTAACTTTTCTCTTATTCTTTTATATAATACATTGAAAATAACTCTAAACAACTCATAATTATGTGCTATCCTATTTCTTTTTAAATTATTTAACAAAAATGTACCTTTCTACCCTACCTCTATCTTGTGGTTAAGGAAGGATGAATCATTCTCAAAGAAAAATCTATTGATACTCCCTCAATTGGTTTGATTGTTGAATTGATATTGAACATGCAATTTATCCATGGGCATGTGGGAGCCAAACCCCATTCAAGTTGGCAAAAAGTAAGAAAATTGCATTAAGTCTATCATTTTTATGGGTCACGAGATATTGAAAAATGGCTAGATATGAACCCAATGTTTGACCATACTTAAATGGAACTCATGCCGTCTTTGTTTTGACAAAAGGAACATCAAGACTATGAAAGCCCAGTAGAATCTCCTCCATATTCTTGAACTGCAACTTCACAGGAAGAGAGAGAAGTGTCTCATTAGCCAAAACATGTTTGAGACCTTGCTAAAGCACTCTTTATTCAACCTTATCAAGTTCTGATCACTTTTATGTGCTTTGGTACACCTTTTTAACATGTTTAAAATGAAATTTGAATGAAATTTGTAGTAGCTCTCCCAATTCCTTTCCTACTACGATTAAGTGAATGTAACCCTAGTCTTTCAATAGAGATTATATTGACTGAAAAAGAGTCAGGGCTTATTGGAAGATGCACTCTCAATAAAATTCATTCAAATATCATTTTGAGTCATTTTTTATTTGAAGATTTTCTTCTCACTAAAAAGTGACTTTTTTATACTAGTTGAAATGTGCTTTAGCAAAAAAAAAATGATTAGGAATAAAAATATAGACTTTTGAAAAAGTTTTCAAAGAAAATCGTTCATAATAATTTTTTGTAAATTTGAATTTTTGTACAATAGATTAGTCATATATAATTTTAAAAGAAAACTTTTAATTAGAAAATTTAGAAATAATAAAAAAGTATAACAAGTTTTGATGATTTAGCTCAGATTGAAGCTTACATGAAACCCATACAAAGGACAAAAAAGTTTAACTAATTAGTGTAAATCCTTCACAAATAGATAATGCTCACAAAAATATTATAGAATGAAAAGACTATAACTATATTTCATTGAAATGGAAAGAAAAAGAAAAATAAAACATGTAATACCACTTTTAAATTTGATTGTCATAGTAATATTATAGTTGATAAAATATTAAAAAAATAAAAAATATATTATTCTTTTACTTGAATAAAGGATTAAAAGAATAAAAAATTTTCTTATTGAAGAAGATAATAGAGCTGGACATAACGAATGATGGACAAAATGAATAGAAGTAACAATTAATAGTACTTGGTAACACTTAAATTTTTTAACTTGAACAAATTCCCTAGTTTTTCACTAATTTTTTCGTATTAAAAAATATTTAAAAATAATTATTATTACAATTAAAAATAGTTATAAAACATTCCTATAAATTGATATCGATAGAATGACTTGAACTCAATAACAATTTGAAAATAGCAATTTACAATAAATAATAGGTCAGGGTGGCCCGATGTTGTTCATAAAATAACTATAACAATTCATCAATTGTCATTCAGAATTTCGAAGTCTAGGATAAATCACGATAAATTAGAGCTTCATGATTCATTTTAATATAGATTGTTAGATGAAAAAGTTGTTTTGTCAATATAAGATAAATGATAGCTATGTATTCGATTTTAATATAGAATATTAATTAAAAAACTTATTTGAATGAATTAAGGTAAATGATTCATGCATGATTGATTTAATCATGATAATTATATTACAAGAACATAATAATAAGATGGATAGATTAAAATCTACATAATTTAGAAATGGGATAAAATTTCGAATCGTTCAATTTTTAAAATTGTATGACTAGATAATTTAATTTCAATTTATACATTTTTGAAAGGCGAAAGAAGGTTTGAATGTTTAATTACCAAAATTTTGTGATTAAGTAATAGATCTGGATCAATGTGTTTAAGAGAGGAAAATGAATTTTAGATTGTTTATTATGACCCAAAAATCAAATTGTACACATCCATTTCCTTATTTTTGAAGTGATATATGCGAAATGAACTGGGACTTTTTGTCACACATTATTTATTTGCATAGTAGACAGTTGCATACGGGCTTTACTTGTGGATACTCAATTAGTCAAAAATATGAGTTTGGCTTCCCCTTCACTTTGAAGATCATGACTCTTGCTTACTACTAAGCACATAACATATTTCTGAGTGATTCTTTCAATAGATAATATATAGGATATGGTTCAAGGGTCATGATTTAATTCTATACCTATGAAAGTTTACACTTTGTTTAGTTATAACAAGATTTTTTTTCTTAATTTACCTTTTACACCTTTGGAAAAAGGTCTCCAAAGTCATGATCAGGATAAGGTGGTTTGTAAAATGGTCAAAGTTTGGAGTCTTTTGTTTCTGAAGTTAATTAATTTAAACAAAAATTATAGTGATTATGAAGTTTATTTTTTACTTCTTGTAAAAATAATTTTAGTCATTCTTAATATACTAATAAAAATGAAGTTAAATTTTTAAAATTAAATATGAAATAAATCTCTTAAAAATTTGTCACATTAATGAAGAGAATCTTCATAGAATCTAACATTTTCTCTTATATAGGTTCTTTGATTGACATAAACTTCAATTATCAAAAATCTTAGAATTCTCTTAATAAACTTTATTATAAAAACTTAAGTGTTATCATTAAATAAAGTATTATAACTATGTTCAACTCCATAACTATTATATTAAAAAGCATGCAATTATTTTATTTATAAGCATTTTTAAGTCAATACTTTGTGTCAATGTAATCTTAATTCTCATTGGTTTAACATTAAACCTATGGTCAATTAAACTATTTTGATTTTAAATATTCACTATTATTTATCCATATGTTTCATTATCTACTCTTGCAAACATCTTGCATAAAGATTATGGAAAAGGTTGCCTCCCATCATGAGTAGGATGAAAGTAAACCTATGCATCATATAAATATCAAGTGGTTGGTATAATAATTCTAAGCCAATGTATTATGTAAAAGACGTGCTCTAGATGGAAAACTATTACAAAAGAGCTTTACCCATTAGCTCCAACGTTTGAATGTTCAACTATTCCAAAGCAATGTCTCCAACACTCATTTATTTGTATTTAATTTTGTGTTAACCTAAGAATCAACTAATTAAGTTCTATAATAGACTGATCTAATAGATCTTGAGATGCATGTTTTGAAACACTTAATAAAAAAGATTAACAAGTGATGTAATTATTTTTTATCATCAAAATATTGTGTAAGAACTAAGTATTCACCTACTATGATCCATTATTATGTGCTTAAGTATTACTTAGTACTATGCACAATTTGACTATTTAAACCATCCTCAAACTCAATCTACATATCTAAACATAATTTTACTGATGTGAATCTAGTACTAATAGTCGCCATTCATCTTCTATTGTATTGATTATTCTCGACAAGACTCATATATAATATCTAAGTCCAACTAAATAAATTTTATAAGGAAAGCAATGGTCTTCCCTTATTTCATGTTTACATTATTTATGTGCAATTTTGAATAGTTGGATACAAAATTTAATTATTTTAAATAAAGTAATAATCTGCTATTTTTCCTTTCAAATTTGTTGTGCTTTACATGATAATTATTTTTCTAGACAACTTTTCTTGTTTATTATATTTATATTTGCAATTTTGAATCTTTTTGTTTGTAATATTCGGGATGTTTAACTTATAATATCATAAAATTTATTTTAATATTATGTTGTTTCAATAATTCATTATAATAATTATCCTTTTTTTCATGTATTTATATTTTTTATGCAAGTAAAATTTGCTTTTTTTAAGTTAATTATTTACTTTTTATTTTTTCAAATCTAGGACTTTTGAAATTTTTAAGTAACAAATTTGTGATACAATCATTAATAGATTAACTCTTTCGTCATGCATAGTATTTAATATTTGCCTTTGCTAAATATAAAATTTGTATTTCACATTTTGATACATGGTCAATATCTTGTAGTTTTTCATTTAGTCAATTATTTATATTTTACAAATTAATTTTTATTGTGTTCTTTCAATTTTTTCTAAAACAATACTTTTTTAGAGTTAATTATTTGGTAAAATTAATTTTTAAAACATAAATATTTTTACGGTTTAGTAGATATTTCATAGTACTTTCCTTAATTTAAAAATTATTTCAACATATATGTTTTTTAATATTTATCAACCTCAAGCAAAAAAATTAATATTTCACAATTTTTATATGGTTATAAGTGTTATGCATTTTTTGCCTGCCAAGTTAACCTTAAATATATTTTTAGTTTTATTCTATTTTAATTTATTTTTAAATTATTTGACCTTGGTATGAAGTTTAAAACTTTTAATCATTTTACTTATTTTACCAATTTAATATGTTTTTTACTAACCATACATATTGTGCTTTGGAGTAATTGTTAAAATTATTTGTCTAATGTAATGTATATTAGAAATGATTAATTCGAAATATAATATTTTAGCACTTTCAAAATTAGAAATGATTTATTGTGATGTAAATCTAGCACACAAGATTGCAAAAACAATTATAAAAATATAGAAATAAACTGGCAATAAAGTAATTTTTAAAAAACTAAAAAGATAAGACTAATTTGATTTATATTAGGAAAAAAATTATAATAACCAAAGTATGACAAATTTGTTATTGCAAATAAAATGGACAAAATAAAATTTATAACATCAATTTTACCGTAAATCATTTTGTTTTTCTATAAAACAATTTTTATTTTTAATCTTTTTTTATATTAGTTCCAATCTTTAAATACATAATTAGTGATTACACAATCTTATGCAAAAATGAAAATTATAAATATTTTTATTTTTTTTTGTTCTAGTATTATAATTATTATTTTATATCTTGAATTTTTAATAACATATTTGTCAAGAATTAGTTTTTAATATTATCAATATTCTACTATTGAAATTATTTATTTGTTTTTCATCATGGTTTAGTTTTACTTAAATTGAAATATATTAACTTTTCTTTTAGGAATGTAATAAAAATGTTTAAAATCACAAAGAACTATTTATAATTTGCTAATGAAATTCTTTCTGAAAATTCTTTTAATATTTTAGGAAAAATAGGAAGTTATCATAACCATAAATGCAGCTAAAATTTTAATGTAGTTAATAATTTGTGACAATATAGCAATAGACATAAATTATCAAAAACAAATTAAGTAACTCCCATGTAATATTAAGACAAATATAAAACAAAATATTATAATAAGAAATAAAAGTAATTGTTTAAATAAAATATTTAAAATAATCCAATGTGGGAAGTAAATATCTATTTTATATTTTGAATAACGTAAAATATTTAACATTTGAAATGTTTAGGGTAAAATATTCCCAATAGCAAAATTCATATATTACAATGAAGAGTAATTGCTAATTAATAATGCCTTCTACATGTCTAACAAAATATCAATAATTAAGTGGTATTATTCATCATTTTTTGCCTACATAATTTTTTTACTTTTTATTTATTTTTAAAAAATTAGTTAATTGCATGATATTTTATACCAAAGTTTTTAGTAATTACATTATGAAAAAAAAATAACATTTTTAGCATTCCATTACTCTATCTAAGATTTGTATTTTAAATCTTTAACATTTTAATTCTTGTTATAATGTGATGTTTTTCTAAATAATGTGATATTTATGAATATTTTTGCTAATCTTTAATGAAAATATACAAAATAGTTTATAAGTTGATTATATTGTTGTTACTTTTTTTTCAAACTATTTATATGCACATAATGGAATTGTTCTTAAATTCAAACATGTGTAAATAGTTTAGATTTTTTTTCATAATAACTTTATATATTTTTATTCTTTGTGCTACCTTTACTTTGACTTGCATATTTTGTTAATATATTAAAATTTTAAATTTTAATTATAAATTTTTTAAAATATTTCTTTAGTAATTTAGAAAGTAAAAAATGTAAGTCATCATTCTAACAATATTTCTAAATTAACCACAATTTTGAAAGAAAATTCAGCAATCAGTAAACATCATTTACCTTGGGTAATAAATATGTCTTTGAAATTAACAAAATTTTATATTCTGTAGAACCAAAAACTATTTTCATTATTTAATACTGAGTACTTAATTTTTATAAAATATTTATATGGCGTGATAAAAAAAGTTGTGCTGTTCCAAACTTTGGTAACAAGCAAGCATAATAGAAAACGTTAAGTAAAAGTATGTGAAGTGATAACAATTTAAAGCTTTAAAAAATATGTAAAATACTACAATGAAACGTAATGATAAGAACAAATTTTTATAAAAAATACTAAAAATAAATTTATTGAAATTAAAAAATGAAAAAAATAAATGTTATATAATACATATAATTTTTAAACAATTTTGATAAATTGAAATAAAAAACAATATAAAATATACAATAATAATTAAAATTATAACTTTGAAAAATAACTTTACAAAACATTAATAGAAAATATCTCTCTAGTTAAAACAAGACAAATGTTTTTTTAATAAATAAAAAAGTGCGATAACGTTGTTATGGAAAGGATTAAAAATATACAACAATATAAAGGAAGCACTATCCAAGTTGACATACATGATGGATCAAATCAAAACTATTAATAATAATAAAAACTATGTTCTAATTGGCAAATCAAATATTGTTGTCTTGGCACACTAACTGGAAATGATCATTATGATTTAGTGAGTGAAGAAAAAATAATGCTTACAAGTACATAAGTTCTCCTTTCATCTACCTTGAGCATTTATAATTCTTTAAAAGAATTATTGCACCCATATAATGCATGCCCACATAATATACTCGTTATGCACTGGAGAACATTGTCCAATAAATATGTTTTGCACATAGCTTTTAATATGTTAAACATTCCATTATCTTATTTAGCTTTTGTATTCTTATAAATTTTAATATTTTTGTATTTCTAAAGCAATGTTTTTTCAATTATTATAAAATTCTTATAATGCTTTGTAAATATTTGAAATACTTTAATTAGTTTACAAAATAACGATCTCTTATGTTTAGGTTTCTATATTTTTTTGATATAGTCACCATTCTAATACTTTTGTTGCTAATTATGAAAAAATCAACAACACTTTTTTCAAGAATTGACTTTTTACTTACAATAAATCGTTCATGATATTTTTAATTAAATTTAAATTCTTTAATGACACTACTTACTTTTGAGTAATTATTTTGTTTTTATGTAGAATAAAAGTTTTTTAGAGTAAAATAGAAATAATTCTGATTGTTGAACACTTGATTGTGCAACACTTCTTTGATGATTATAAAACCACCGTATTTTAGATAATAAGGATTTTTTTGTTGATTTTTAAATCGTACATCACAAAATCAAACATTAATTAACAAATTAGAATGCACAATCAAGTTTTCCATTAAATAATTCACTTCTAAAAATTGGTTAGTGAGTGCCAATAATTGTGGTAAAGATTGGCTCAACACCTAAATCAAAGAGACATTTTTTTAACACATGCCATAACCTAGACCTTGATCACTTTCTATTTTCCTAGAAGCAAGAATATCTTCGTTTTTTTGGTCAATAAATGTGGATGCCTTGCCTTTATAAATTTTTTACTAAAAAAATTCACATATTATTTTCTTTTATATCTCATTATGTGGAAAACCTGTCTATGACTATAAGATTTAATAGGTCTGATGACATGATAAATCAGAGTAAAAAAATTAGTTCAAAATCAAACACAATTTAAATTATGATTTTATGCTAGCAATATCCCAATCAATAACACGACTCATCGAGATGGTCGAACAAACGATTTAAAACCAACAATATGAACCAAATCTTAGAAGAAAAATGATAACATGATAAGAAGAGATACACCAATGATTTAAAAGAAAAAAAACCCTAAAGACATAGGAATTACAAAAGACATGATAATCCTTCAAATAAATTTCAAAATGAAATCCACAAGAGATATAATGATACTATAAGAAAAAATGAATCATTTGATGAATTAGGTTAATGTGATGATTTAGATATCTCCAGTAAAGAGAAAAGACCTAAGAGACATTACGACCAGAGCAAACCCTAACGTGGAATTGTATACCCTAACTTTCGATGGTAACTTTAATGCAAAGGATTATATTAACTGATAGACTAGTAAGAATGATTTGTTTTTATAGCAAGAAATGAGTGAGCAAAAAATACAAATTTATTAAGACTATCTCAATGTATTGCCCAAAAGTTCTTTAAAACCTAAAAGCAATAATATACTAATAATGATGAAGAGTTATCCTGAACTTGAAAAAAATCTTAAGGTTAAGTTATAAAATAGGTTCATTCTAATAATCTATACTATCAAAATAAAACATAAATAACACATGTTTTTCTAATATGAAAGATCCATTGAAAAGAAAACTAATAAGTTTAAAGATTACAAACTTATTTGTAATATAAATGTGGCCAAGAATGTATTTTTTTCTACTTCGTGGTAGGATTAAAGGAATACATATTGGTAGAACTTAATTTGAGAAACATTACTATCTTAGAGAATGCATATTGCATAGCTAGAAATGTTGAAAAAATTAGAATTTCTATCTTATGAGATTTGATAAGCCAATTCCATTGAAGGTCCACTCCCTTATTTCTCAACCACTCACACTTGAACTTCATCTATCCCATCTGCCATAGTTTCTAAACCTCTCAAACCTACATTATCCACTTTTATCACCCTTCGTCAACCTAACCCCCAAAATTTGGAATTCCTTATTTTAAGTGTCATGAAAAGGGAGATATAGCAGTAAAGTATCCAAAGAGATGTATGACTATGAACCTAGAAGGTGCTAATTAATATTAAAAATTTCATGTTAAAGGAATACATAAGGTGTTACTTTAACTTGAGACTTTTTGTTCTTATTAGAAATAAGTTTTTCTTATTTTCTATTTTTAATTAAATTATTAGTTTATATAAATTAATTATTTTAATTAAAACAAACTTTTGTAATAAGTTATTGAAAAAGGACTTCCATAAATATGATCGAGAATAAAATAATTATTTGAATAATCAAGATAACATCTAGATTTTTAGAACTGTAAAAATTTTCAAAAATAATTAATGTAAATAAATTTTTTTGTACCCTATATGAATGATTTCAATCAAGGTTAACATTGAAACTAAAATAAATTCGAAATATCTAAAATTGAACTTAAAATATAATATTTTGCTATCAATAACTCTGATCAAGATGATTTTCATGATATTTTATCTAACTTGTTTATTTTAAAATTCTACCTAAGATATAAGTATTAATTATTTAAAATCTAAAAATTCACTCAAATAATTTTATTAATAATTCTTTGAGTATGTTATCATCAACCAAAGTACCATGAATAAGAGTCAATAATATAACAAACTATCCAATACTACATGAAGTGATCACCAAACTATCAACTATCATTTGATAATGAAATTATCTCTTTATTTCTTCCATGTTTCCCTAAAGAATTGTTGAAACCATCTTAACAAATACAAGAATTTATAGGATTCTTATGAATATTGGATAGGATTTGACCAAGTTTCAATATTCAAGTGTTTCCTTATCTTTTTTACCAAAAGTATCCGAAACTTTATTTCTTGCTTGAATATTATTAATTGTGGAAGAAAAGATGTATCTTTCTTCTAAAAAATAGTTAGTTTTATCTTCATCTTGATAATTATGAAAGGAAAATGACACTATGGTTTATTTGTAAAAACCTTTTATTAATTTCCATAAATGACTTGATTTTTATAATAAATAAATTTTACTATATGGATATACTCGCACATGTTATACATTAGTTAGCATGTTCATTTCTTCTACTAACTTAGAAAAAATAGGTTTTTGAACCCTCTAAAAATGAAAAGTACATTAAGACACAAAATTTGATAATCACTAGTTTTGATTCTACATATTTTTCATTTGAACTAAAATTAGACTCTTTTTTAGAATATTCACATAAAAATGTAGAGTATTTTAACTCTTTAGTTATACAAGTCTACAAAACATACAAAAGTATGGTGTCGATGACATGTATGCATGGCATTAACAAAAAACTCATCAAATTTGAATTTTCCTTTAGATAGAGCTTGTATATTTTTTCATAGTACCACTTGTGAATATTCTACAAGTATGATAGTTCTTAATGTTATTTGAGTATATGGATCTCCAATTGAATAAACCATAACAATGCTTACAACTTCTCCCAACTGAACAAGGTTCGCATGAGTGGGACTCCAATTATAACATAATTGTTAGGTCTATGTGACATTTTTTGCAAGTAAAAGGGATCATAAAATGTATTGGTGCATCCAAAATGTTATTGATTAATTGACATGCTCAATTCAAATATCTTGATATTAAGCAGCAATTCATCAAGGACTAATATATGTATTATCTCCTAAGGCACAGCTCATTGGTGTTGGACAAAAACTCTCTTTTTTCCAATTTTAAGGACTCATGGATATACTTTGATTAGTACAATTTGTTCTTTGTATAGAACATATTGTAGTACTTCAACAAGTTTATGTCAGAGATATTGATCATTTAAAAGTTCATACCATGCTTTATACAATTCCTTTGTAAGCTCCATAATAAGAAATTATATTTTCTATCAAAGAAAAGAAAGCCCTTCTTGCAAATTTTTTTGAATGAGAAAACCCATCATTTGTAGTTGAGGGTCTAACATTAATCCTCATACACCTACCAATTTATGTCCTTCAAATGCATTTGCTCTAACCCTTGAAAAAGATATTAAGTGAACTATCTTAGAGGAATCAATCATCCAAAACTATGGATATATTTTTCGTCTCGAATATTCACTTCTAGCGTACAACTTCTCAATATATTGAAATAACTTTCTAACTACGTGTACATTCTTATAATGATAGCTTTCTATAAAATTAAAAAAAAAAAATTATTAAGTAGGATAAGAAATGTATCCCTTTACCTTAAATAAAGTATATAAATGAGATGTGAAAATTGTTGATCTTAAGAAACTCAAATGCATTTCTACTTTTAAGAGTCCCCTCCATACTATTAGATAAACATAAGAAAGGAAAAACGATAGATTTCAATGTATACCATGGGGATGATATATTCTTTACTTAACTATAAGAAGCATAACATTGAATTTAGTATGGGAATTTTTTGAACAATTTTAATCAAGCCCTAAGGATTGCCATCTAGAAGCTATAAAAAGAATGTTCTGGTGCTTACCTAACACAAAGGTATTAGGGTTTTTGTATCCCAAATTTCAATTATGTCATGATTTTATAGGATATCACTACAAAGATTATGTAAGTTCTCAAATACATAAGAAAAGCATTATAGGTATTTAATCATCACCTCTTAAACTCATGATATAGCAAAAAAAAGAATGCTTGCTTTAGCAACCAATGAACAACAATATATAGGATTGGAAGGATTTTTTTTAAAAGTTTTGTGTTTGAAAAGGTAATTAGATTATATGGGATTACATTTACAAAAAATCTAGAAAACATATGTCAATTTGAATATCATTTTTCTCACTCAAGACCATATAGAGTACTATAAGACTAAGCAAATTACTTTTCGGCACCATTTCATCGGGGACCATGTAATGAAATACGATAGACATTCAATTTGTTGTTAACAACATGTAACTTGTTAGCACCTTAACAAAGCTACTTAATAAAGATTCATTCCAAAGAATTAGATGATATTTTATTATGATGGAAAAATAGGGAGAAATTAAGCATTGTTTTAAGAGAAGTTCCTTGAGTGAAAGGTACGACATCCATATGCCCCAATTACTTTCAAACCTACTATACCTGATGATATCCAATAAATAATTTGTTGCACTACATTCAGCTACATTATCATAAATTTAGATGGCAACTAATCATAACAAAAATGTAGTTATTGGTAGAAAGAGAAATGCTCTTTGATATTTTCATTTTAATAATCGAATTAAATAGCTTACAAATTTGTTATGTAGCTTTGCTTGTAAATATGATAAATGAACAATGCTAGAAGGAGATTTATGTTGGAATAATATGTCAATTGGCTAAATATATCGATATAACCATGTGTGGAAAAAGAAGGAAAAAGATTTTTGTATGGTTAAGCATTAAAGTGTTCCTTCATGTGTGAGACTTCTTTACCTCATAAATTGGTTTAATAGAAAGGATTTATTATCATATTTTCCATATATTAAAGATTACTATTAAGTTTTTATTATCATTTTTGTTTATTTCAATTATATTGTTATACCCGGTAAAATATTATAGGTTTAATCTTCAATAATTCAATTGTGGCTTAGATGATTTCAGATCGACAGTAAGATGAGCCAGGAGCTCAATTGGATGCTATTGGAATTTCTGAAATTTTCTGGGGATTTTTCGGAGCACCGAGATTTTTTAAAAAAACGAAATTTTGATTTTTATTTTCTTTTTTACCGCGAGTGAACCGGATCGGAGCGGTTCAGCGAAGGCGAAGCGGTTCAGCGAAGGCGGAGCGGTTCAGCGAAGGCGGGGCGGTTCGCCGAGGTGCGTTTGCGCGTGCGTATGGATAAGCCGCGGATAAGCGGATCGGACGGACGAGATCAGCGGTGGAGATTAACCGGCTGATCGGGTGTTAAGCGGCGTTTTAGAAGGTCAACCGGCGCTTAATGGGTCTTAACGGGTTATTACCGGTTTAAGCTGAGTATTTAACCTGAACTGTTTCGGACTTTAGGGTTTCGAACGGCGGCGAGAGGCGAGGCGTTCGCGGCGAACGGCGGTGATTTTCGGCAGCCTTCCAAGGGGCTTTTGGTAACCGGAGGTTCGCGGGACAGAGGCGAGCATTTTTGTACCGGTTTCGTTCAACGAGGAGCTGCGGTTGATCGCGTGCGGGCTTCACCGTCGCCGGCGACGAGCAAAGGTAGGAAATTCAGTTTAAATTAGTTAATTAGCAAATTAAAATATGGATTATTTTGCAAATAGTAGGAAATTCAGTCTAAATTAATTAATTAGAAAATTAAAATATGGATTATTTTGCAAATAGTAGGAAATTAAGTTTTAAATTAATTAATTAGTAGAAATTAAAAGCATGGAATATTTTGCTTAATGAAATCAAGCATGTGGATGAAAAATTGGACTTAGTTGAATGCTAATTTGCGTCTTTTACAATTTTTGGATTTCTGGAAAATTTCCATTTCGTCGGAAAATTTAGTTAGGTAGGAAATTCGGTTTTAAATTAGTTAATTAGTAGAAATTAAAAGCATGGAATATTTTGCTTAATGAAATCAAGCATGTGGATGAAAAATTGGACTTAGTTGAATGCTAATTTGCGTCTTTTACAATTTTTGGATTTCTGGGAAACTTACCATTTCGCCGGAAAATTTAATTAAGGTTAGGAACATGTTAGGGATTTGAATTATCAGTTTGCCATTGAATTAGTTAATTAATTGTTGGATTAATCTTACGGCAATGGCGTAAGGGCGAACTCCTTCGGCGGAAATTTTAAATTAGTGGCATTATTGAAACATTAGGATAGTACGAACATCGAATTTTGTTTCTCCTTGTTCGCGTTCGCCGGAAATCGACGGAAGGAATTGGATTGGTCGGCGATTGCTTCAGTTAGGGTTTGCGGGCGTCGGACCGAGGAAGGAGAAGGGTTTAGATTAATTACGAATTTATTTAAGTAATTAATGGTATTTATATAATATTTATTAGTAATTATATTTATTTAAGCATCGACCGATTAACGGATTATTAAAGAATTTGGTTCGGCGGTGTCGCGGTTCAGCGCGAGGGTTCCAAACCGGCAGCGAAAACCGGTTCAGCGGGATTCGGCGCGGACGAACGGCGCGGAGGAAAATTTAATTCGGAAATTAATCCGAATTTTCGGAAAAAGGATATATGTGGAATTTAAATTTTAAATTCGGAAATTTATTCCGAATTTCGGAAATGGATAAAGGGCAGAAATTGATTTTGGAAATTAAAACTTCCTGAAGTGAGGAAGAGGTGATTTTTGAAAATCACGTAGCCAAGTTGAAATTGACTGTTGGAAATTACCCATAAAGTCAGTGCAGCTGGATTAGTTGGAAGGAAGTGTAACACTTGGGTGCTACCAGAATAGTCAGAATTTTGGTACAGTTTGTGTTTCTTGGATGGCAATGACATGGATTGAGTCAGTTTACTCAGTGTTGGCATATTTCATGGATTGGCATACTGGACCGGACTACTATAGGCCCTATATGTTGTTTTAGGGTAGTTGTGGTAGGTAACTGTGCGGTACAGACTTAACTTTCACAGTATACATGTGGACTGGTATGTGCCTTGTTGCACAAGAAAAGATTTTGGTTTACATAAAACAATAAACACATAAATGTGAAAAAATTTTAATTAGGTAAATTGTATAATAATGTTGCATTCTAAGATATTAGGATGTTTGATTGTAATATTCTTAATTGTCAAATCAGTTTAAAAATATAATGTCTTTAGAATCCTATATAAGTATTAGAAAATTATATTTTTTAAAATATAAAAATAAATATTTAATTCGATGTAGCTCACAAAACTTATCCAATGATGTTTATTTTTTCTCACAATCAGATAACATTTGAAATTAGTGTTAATCATAAAAAAATGAACATAAGTAAAAAAAAAATTATTGTTTTAGTGTTAAGTAAATAGATAATAAAGCAGAAAAGAGAAAAACATAAGCAATGTAATGCAACCAAAGCAAAGTGATGTAATGGTCAAGTGACTTAAGAATATACTTTCTTCGTAATATAACAATATAATAGCAAAAACTATAAAGTAATGCGATTAATTATGACATAGTGCCACACTTCGAAAATTATGACAGAGCACACTAAGTAAAGTTTAACGATGTTTGTTTCATCTTAAATTAACTTTTTTAAAAATACTAATAAAAAATTAAACAAGAAAAAATAATAATAAAATATAATTGTAATATTATGTAAAAAATATTGAAGCTATAATGTGATAAATTGAACAAACTTAATCAAATAAAATGAAAGCGATGCAAAAATCACATCAGAAGAGAACTAGTGTTAAATAGTAGTATGACTAAACAACATTTGTTTTATCTTCAATGAACCATATTTAAAATTACTATAAATTACAAAAGTAGATAAGCAAAATAATAAAAAAAATTAGTATTGTGTAAATATATTGTTTAAGCTAAAAAAGTGATACCTAAAGTAATAAAATATAACTAAAACAAAGTGCAATAGATGTCAAATGAGAACAGATTTATAAGTGAATAGTAAAATAACCTAACAAAGAAAAAATTTGAAGAAAAGACATTATTTTATAATAGCACTTAGCAAGATATTAAAAAGAACAAGTGTACTATTCTTGATTATAAAATATTTTACAAATCCTAACCTATAAAGCTTTCCAAAACCATCGAAAAAAAAATATTTCAAATTAGTATAATGTATATTAAATTAGATATGAGTTGTTACGACAATTGCAAAAACTTTTATTTCACCTTGATTGGAGATCATTTGAAACTACTACAAATTATGATGGCAAATAAAGAAAAATAATAACAAATTATTTTTTTAATATTAAGTGAACTTATGTTAAAGATGGCATGTGTTAAATGAAAGTAAGGTAATATAATAAAATCACTGCGATGTACCAACACGCTAAATGAGATTTAGAGTAATATTGTAATATAACCAAAGAATGTGAGAAATTTAATTAAATGAGACAAACTACAAAGGAGTTTTGCATTTCCATGATATAAAGATGTTTGAGAGTAACATGCTCAATTGATGATAGAGTTGAATATTGAAAAGTCAAATATTCCATGCTATTAAAATAGAGAAAAATTCAAACATATATAAAAATGAATATTTCATTCAATAGAGCTCACTCAAATGAGCCCAATGATATTAGTCTCATGTCAACTAGATTTTGTTTAATTTTTTTATGAATTACAAATGCATAAATAATAAGAGTTGATGATTTTAATATTAAGAAGATGCATATAAGGCTTCAATGAGAGAAATTAAAACAATATAATATAATAAAATATGAATGACCAAAAAGATACATGGTTGGTAAGCTAAAGTTTTTTTAATCATATACCCATATCAAAAAGAAACATTCGAAGAAGTCAGTTACATTTTATGACAAAGTTGTATTCAAGGATAATATTCAGGCCGAGTGTGACATCCTTAATTGTCAAATAAGGTGTAGTTTAAAATAACTTGTGAAGGGTAACAAAATATTAGAATAGAAAATGTTTAAAAATATATAGAGTATATTTTAATTTGATAGACCTCTTAGAGGTAATTCAAATGTTGTTCGTTTTTTAGCTTCAAACATGTGTTGAATTATAATGAATTAAGATAAACGAAAAATCATAAATAATAAAAAATTGTTATTATGATTTTAAAGAATTATATATTACACCTAAAATGAGATAAATGGAAGAAATATAATACAATAACATAAAAAATAAATACAAGTAAAAAAGATTAATTAGAGTTATAGAGTAATAAAAATAAATCAGTGAAAAAGATTTTAAGAAATGTGATAGATGTTAATCAAAATTTAAACTCAATGAAACGATGGAGATCAAGAGTAACATCATCGATCATGAAACCTAGCAAGAAAGAAAAATATCTTTTATGGCATGAAAAAACAAAAAAAATAAAAATATTTAGAAATAAGTTAGTCAATACATTATGTGATAGGGTTTGTTAGCACAACTCCAAAAATATTTTCTTTACATTAATCTGACCTAGTTTGGAAATACTATGAATTACTATGCTTAATGAGAATAAATATTAAAAAATTATTACTTCAATAAAAATTAATAATATTTTGTAATTGAAAAGTGAAAAATTGAAACAATCAAATATAATAAAATACAAATAATTTAAATGTCACAAGAGAGATGATTTTAAGTTATATAGTAATATAACTTAATTATAGTTAAAACTGTGAAAAATAGAGGTAAATTTTACCGGAAAGATGAATTCTAAGTTACCAAAGAAATGGAGTGTAACATCTTAAACTATCAAATTACTTATAAACTGCATGATTTTGTAAAGCAAGCTAGAGCCATTGAAATTAAAATATTTGAAAATTTAGAAATAAATGCTTAATTTAATACACCTTGTTGGCACTAGTTTAATAAGACTTATTTTTTCTCGATGATATCGCCTTGAGAATTACTATTAATTACTAAAGTTAATAAGTATAAATATTTTTGAATTATTATTTTAATATTAAGTAAATATATAACTAAGCTAAAATAAGACAAATTTAATTAATATAATGTTACTAAATCAACACAATTAAAAATCACATTAGAGGAGATTTTGAGTTAATAATAAAATATTAAAAAAAATTAAATATTACATTACAGAAAAATTGTAGTTTCAAACTTCTATAACCACATCTAAACAAGTCATATAAAAAATTACACAAATCATATAAGAAAATTACATTCCAAGATACTAATGAGTTTTTATTACAACTTTGATTCTCAAATTAAACACAAATTAAACTTTGTCAACTAGCATATTAATATCGTTAAAGTTATCATATGTAAAAAATTTTTAAATGAATATTTAATGTTTTTGAGCTGGTGAAGATGTACCTAAAAATATTTATTTCGTCTTGGTAAGATCTCATTTTAAATTACTATGAAACACAGAAGTTAATAACCACATAAAAATTATTAATTAAATATATATAAAAATGATCAATAAAAAAAAGAAATGTAGATAAAAAATGAAAGATTTAAAGTTACATAGTGATTTAGCTTTATCATTGAGAAACCTTAAAAGAAAACTAATAAACTACACATGAAATCTTCATTCCATGGACTAAGGAGATTGGTTAGAACATCCTCAATCATCAAATTAGTTTTGAATTAAAATATTTATAAAATCATGAAAAAACTAAATATTATAAAATATTTAAAAAATTAAAAACTAATTATTTTTCTTGAATTTGTTTTATGAAATGAATTTCATTATGTTTGTTTCATCTGGATCAGACCTCGCTCCAAATTAGTATGAATTACAAAGGTAAATAAGAATAAATAGTTATCAATCATTATTTTAATATTTAATTAATATAAATTATTATGAAAATGAGATAAATTAAAGAAATCTAAAACTTCCAAATCAAAGAAATGTAAGGCACAAATAAGAGAAGATTTAGAGCTAAAAGGTCATATAAGAAAATCAAAGTAAAATTTTTTGTGAAATTACATAAATTGTTTGGGAAAGGTACATTCCATGAAGGTAAGGGCATTAAGCGTAACATCATCATTATCAAATCATAAATGAATTGAAATGTCTCCTAAAATATACCAAAACCCTAGATTGGAAAATATTTAAAATAATAGAAATTAATGTGGAATTTGATAGAGCTTGTTGTGAAGACTATAGTGATGATAATTTTATCTTTAATTGAGCCTAATTTTTGTTAAATATCAGCTACCAAAGTAATGTATTTAAAAAAATTATATTTTTAAATATTAATTAAATGTAAATTAAAAATAAAAATCAAATAAATTGAAGTAATTTAATATGACCAAGTCAAAAGATTGTTAAGAAACATGCAAATAGAATTAGAGTTTTTTAGTAATATAACTAAATCAAAGTGGGATGTTTAAATAGATGAGATTAGTTATATGATAAATTTAAAATTAAAAATACTTAAGAGATTTAATGTAACATCATTGATCATCAAGTTTGGTACAAATTGAAATTTCTCTACAGCAAATTAAAACAATAAGAAATAAATCCATTAAAAATATAAAAATTATTATATTTTCTTTAATGAAGTTAGGTAGATGAGTCAAAAGATGTTTTTTTGTCTCTATCAAACCTTTTTTGCGTGATTTTGAACTATAAAAGTTAAAAAAAAAAAAGAATAATAATTTCCTTTTTTAGTAGAACATAACTATATTGGCATTGACATAAGGTAAATTGATGTAATTCAATAAAACCTAATTAAACAAAATTAAAGGTCACAAGATAAGAGAATTAGGTTTTTCTAGTAATAAAAAAAATAAAAACTAAAAAAATTTCAAGAAAAAGAGATAAAGTTTGCAGCAATGTTGAGATCCAATATATTAACCAGATCAAGGGTGACATCATCGATAATCAACCCTAGTTTGACAAAGTTTGCTTCATCTTTACCAGACTAAGTTTGGAATTATTGTGAATTAGCAATGAAAAATATCATTAAAAATATTACATTAAAATTTTTATCTTATGTAAATATATATTAAGTAAAAAATTATATAAATTAATGTAATGTAATATTATGAAATTAAAGTGATGTAAAGGTCATAGGGAGTAGATTTCTAGTTGAGTAGTTATTGAAATGAGTTGGTTTAGATAAGTATAAAGATATTTGTTTCCTGTTGTCTGAACCTCACTAGATGTTATTGTGAATTACAAAAGTAAGAAGTATAAGAAACAAGAAATTTCTATTTTAATGTTAAATAAATGCATATTAAAGCAAATATAAGATAAATTGAAGCTATGAAATATTGGAAAATCATAGACATGTAATGGTCCCAAGAAATGCGAGTTACAGTTATATATTAATATTGCTAAATCAAAGAGAAAAATTTTGAAGAAATAAGAAATATTTTATGAAAAAGTTGCTTTCAAAGATAATATGGAGATGGAGTGTAACATTCCCAATAGTTAAACTTACACTAATCAAAATATTTATTAAAGCATGTCAAATATCTAAAATATATATCATTTTAAAATATAAAAATTAATATTTTATTGGACAAAGCTCATTAAGATGGCTCCATGATAATTGTTTTGTCTTAGTTGGACCTCATTTAATTTTACTACAAATTTAAATTGCATATCAGAATAAAAAATAATAAATTACTTTTTTTTTTTGGTAAATATATGTTAAAGATGAGAAAAGAAAAGTTCAAGCAATGAAATATTACCAATGAAAGTAAAATAATGGTCACATAGAAGAAGAAATAAAATTTTATAGAAATTTTACAATATCGTATAAGAAAGTCACCTCCCAAGAGGCTTCGGAGAGTACGATATCATCACTTCTTAAATCAAGTGTGAATTAAAAAATCATGTGAAGACTTCTAATTTAAAAAATATGTGTAAGAAAGTACTTATTGAGATTAGTCTAATGATATTTCTATGATCTTAATCTAACCTAATTTAAAATTAGTACAAATTAATAAATTAAAAAACATAAAAATAACAAATTATTATTTTGATAACAAGTAAATATATATTAAGCATAACATGAACAAATTAAAGTAAGGTAATAAATGAAATTCAAAGTGATTTGGTAGATTATTAAACATAAAATTAGATAAATTGATCCAAAAGTAATCTTACCAAATACAACATTTGAGGTTTAGAGCTTAAGATATATTATAAACAACTCTATTCAGAAAAATAAGAACTTGAATAAATTGTATGCAAAAACTACATTCGAGGAGATTAAATAAATTGATTGAAGCATCCATAATCATGAAGTTAAGTATGAATCAAAACGTAGAAAAAAAGTATTTTAAAGTATAAATTTGAATATTCTATTCGATAGAGCTTATTGAGATGAGTCTAATGACATATGTTCTATTTCAATTAGACATTTTTTAGAATTTTTCCAAATTATTAAATTAAATAAAAATTAATATTAAATTGTATTATTTTAATATTATGTAAATAAATATTTTCTTGATTGAGAAATATTAAAACAATGTAAAATAACCATAGTAAACACAAGTAAAGCTACATGAATGCAAATTTTTAGGTACATAATAACATAGTAACATCATAGCAAAACATTTAAAAAAATTATGTAAATTGTATGGGATTGCTATGTTTGATGATACAAAGGAGATTAAGTGTAATATGATCAATTATCAAATAAGAAAGAAATTAGAAAATCTATTAAACCATATTAAAACCTTATAAAATAAATATTTAAAGATGTAAAAGTAAATATTTAATGAGATAAAGCTTATCAAGATTAGTCCAACAATATCTATTTCATCTATATCTCACCTTCTTTCGAACGACTACAAACTATCAAGGTAAATTAGCTAAAATATTAAATAAATATTATTTTAATATCAAGAAGATATTGATCTAAAATGATATAAATTGAAATGAACTAATGTTATATATTAAAAGACATGTAATGCACACATGTTAGGTGGTTTTGAAATATTAGAATTTTAAAAATAAAAAATTTAAAGAAATAACATATATTGTACAAGAAACCTACATTATAAGAAAAAGATCTTTGAGTGTAACATCCTAAATTGCTAGATATGGCATGAATTAAGATGACTTATAAAGCAAAAAACACCATTATCAAAGAAAATAATTAAAAATATAAAAAAGATTTATTTAATTATATATTGTTTGTATCGAGGAGTTCAATGACACATGTTTTTTGTATCAGTCAATGATTTCAAATACTAAAAATTGCTAAAGAAAAATCCGTAACTAAAATAAAATTAAAATTAATATAATTGGTAAATATATGTTAATGCTCAACATGAGATAAATTAAAATTTTACAATATAGCAAAATCAAAGTGATGTAAAGGTCACATAAGAAGAAACTTGGAGTCCCAATGTAATATATTCAAATTGCAGCTAACAATTTAAAGAAATGAGATTAGTTGTATAGAAAGCAATGCTATAAGGTACTGACAAGAATTAGTGTTACAAGTTGAGCTCAGTTATATGGGTACGATGATATTTATTTTATCATGAATAGATCTTTCCCAATTTTAGTGAATTAAAAAATAACTAAGCTTAAAAGTTGAATAATTATTATTTTAGTATTTGACAAATATATAATAAAATAGAAATAAGTTTAATTGATGAAATATGAAATAAGTAATTCAAAACGATGTAAATGTCATAAGAGAGGGGATTTAAAGCTTCATACCAACAACACAAAGTCAAAGAAAATCTTTTGAAAAATTGAAATAACTTCTATGACATAATTTCATTCCAAGATATTAACAAAATAAAGTATTGCATCCCTGATCATTAAACAAGGTGTCAATCAATATCTCTCATAAAATAGGTCAAAAACATAGAAAAAATTAAAAATATAAGAATGAATACTTAATTAGTAAGTGCTTATCAATATTAGTCCAACAACACTTATTTAAAGATGATAGCTTCTTTAGAATTATTATGAATTTTCAAAGAAAATAAAAATAAATAAAAGAAAAGCATTAATTTAATATTAAGTAAATATATATTAAAGCTAAATTGAGATAAATTAAAATCATGTAATATAACTAAATCAAAGACATAAATTTCATATGATAAGCGATTTAGAGTAACTTTATAATAAGGCGAAAGTGGAGAAATATATTTGATGAAAATAAGATGAATTATATGAGTAAGTGGCATTCCAAGTTTTTATTGGGATTAAGTATAGTATCCCCATTTGTCAAATTTGCTATGAAACATAATGTCTCATAAAATATCAAAACCATAGAAAATAAAGTATTTAATAAACTAAAATTGAATATTTACATAAATAAAACTCGTCAAGACAAGTCCAATGATACGAGTTTCATCTCAATTGGATCTTATTTACAATTACTCCAGATTACTAATGCAAAAAAGAATGAATAATAAGAAAATATTTTTTTAATATTTTGAAATATATATTAAAGCTAAAATTTGATGAATTAAAGTAATTTAATATAACCAAATCAAGCAC
Source organism: Vanilla planifolia (assembly GCA_023846275.1). Classification (NCBI taxonomy): domain Eukaryota; kingdom Viridiplantae; phylum Streptophyta; class Magnoliopsida; order Asparagales; family Orchidaceae; genus Vanilla; species Vanilla planifolia. The sequence continues at coordinate 1,337,850 of JAIUJO010000050.1, read as the reverse complement.
ATGTGAAGCTGACATTAGAGGAGGCATAGTGGTGCAATGGAATATTTTTTTATCAAAGAAAACATACCAAAGAGATGAGATAAATTATTTACTAAAGCTAGATTACGACTTGTTGATGACATCGAGTGCAACATCCTTAATTATTAAATTTAGTATAAAACTAAAAAACTTGTTAAATATACCCAAACTTAGAAATAAAAATAATGAAAACTATGAAAAAATATTTAATTTGATAGAGCTTTTGGCAAGATTCAAAATATATTTTGTTCATCTTGATTAGACAATTTTATAAACTAAGACAAATTAATAAATTAAATAACTATTTACTATAAATTGTATTTCCATAACATGTAAATTTTTAATAATGCTTAAAACAAATAAATTTAGGCAATATGATTTACAAAATCAGGTTATTTAATGCAGAGATTCAAGGAGACTTATTAAACTAGAGCAACAAAACAAAATAGAATTAAAAAATTTTAAAAATGAGACAAATTTTATAGGAAAGTTACACTCAAAGAGACTAAGGACATCAAGTATAATCTCCTTGATCTTTAACCTTGGTATAAATATAAAATGAGTCATAAAGCTTGCTAGAACCCTAAATAATATGAAAATAAATAGTTAATTTGATAGTTCCCAGTATGATGCTTCCAACAAAGTTTATCTGGTCCCCAACTGGCCTTCTTTGGAATTGTTATAAACTATAGAATTTTATAAGTATAAATTAAAAAAATTACTTTTATGATTTTATGTAAATTTATATTAAAGTTGAAATTAGATAAATTAAAGCTATATTTTCAAAGTGATGCAAATCTTTGATGAAAGGATATTTAGAGCTAACAATAATATAACAATTACAAGTGAAAGATTTGAACAAATGAAAAAAGTTATAAGATAGTGTTACACTCTACAATACTAATGTTATCATGTGTAACATGCTATATCATCAAATCATGTACAAATGAAAGTAGTTTTTTAAGTATAACAAACTTAAAAGAAATATTTAAGAAAATAAATTAAAAAATCTAATTACATAGAACTCCTCTAGGAAAATGCAATGACATTTGCTTTTATAATATTAATTAAACAAATATTATAACAAAAATTTTATCCCCAAGATGCTATGAAGATCGAGTGTTACATGCCTAATCATCAAATCTTGTACAAAGAAAAATGTTTCATGTTACCTTCCAAAACAATAGAAAAAAACGAAACAAATAAAAAAAATAAATTTTGAACTATATTGGGCAAATACAGTCCAATGTAGTGACATTAGTTTCATCTCCAATAGACCATGTTTAGGAATTCTACAAATTATAAAATTTAAACGATCATAAATAATAACTAATTATTATTTTAATATAAAGTAGATATATATTAAACTTGAAATGAGATAAAGCTAAGCAATGTAACAAAATAAAATAAATACAATGTAAAAGCTCACACATAATACAATTAGACCTACATAGTAAGATAACCAAATCAAAATAAAAAATTTTAAAAAGTAAGATAAATTGCAGTATAACTTTGCATTCCAAGATACTAAAGAGATCGAGTGTAATTTTCTCAATCATCAAATCCAGTATAATTTGAAACATTTATAAAAGCATACCATAACTCTAAAAAATAAAATATTTTTAAAAATATTAAATAATATATTATTCAAAATTAGTAAAAAGCTCGAAAATAAGTTAGCATAAATAGTCAAAAAAATTTCATTAATATTAAGTAAATATAAATTAAAAAAATGATATAAATTAAAGCAATGTAATATATCCAAATCGAGGAGATATAAAGGGTATACTAAAAAAGACTTAGAGTTATATAGTAGTATAATAAAATTTTTTTTAAAAGTTTTAAGAAATAAGTTAAATTATAATGAAAAGTTTGTTTCAAAAATACTTCATAGCTTATGCTTATGAAGATGAGTCGAAAGACATTTGTTTCATCTCGAATGGATCATGTTTAGAATTACTCTAAATTATGAAACTAAATAATAATGAATAACAAATAATTATATATTAATATTATTAAAATACATGTTGAAGTTGAAATGAATTAAATCGAAGCAAAGTTACATAGCATTATCAAACACATGTAAGTGTCACATGACATAAGACTCGAAGGTACATAATAATGTAACCTAATCAAAGTGAAAAATTGAATAAATAAGGCACATTATGTTGAAAAATTGCATTTGATAATACTAAGGAGATTGATTGTAGCACTCTTGATCATCAAATAAGCATAGAATCGAAATTACTCATAATGTGAAAAAATTGAAGAAAACAAAGTACTAAAGAAATATATAAAGATGAATATTTAATTTGATTAGGCTATTCTAAATTTCACTTATAACATTAATTTCATGTCAATCAGATCTTGATTAGGGGACTACGAATTAACAAAGTAAAATACTATAAAAAAAAATTTATTTTCTGATGGTTAAGTAAATAATTAATAAAGTTAAAATGAGATAAAGTACGTGGCAAATATGCATTTGGATAAAGTAAATAGATGGAGCGTAATCTCCTAAACCTTTAAATGAGGTCAAAATCATAATGTCTTGTAAAGTATGTCAAAAATATAAAATACTAGATTTTTAAAAAAATTAAAATGAATAAATGAAAATGATGATAAATTTAAATTCTCATGTTAAGTGGAAGCTTAAATAAGATTAATTGAGACATTGTAATAGAAAAGAACCATGACAATGTAGAATAGTAAAAGATGTAGAGTTACATGGAAATATAACCAAATTAAAAGAAAAAAATATTAAATAATTAAGGCTAATTATCTAGGAATTTTGCATTCAAAGATGTATAAGAGATCTTGTGTGGCACCATCATTCATAAAATAAGATGCATATCAAATTATCTCATAAAGTGTACCAAATTTATTTAGAACAAAAAAAAATTATAAATTTAAAAATACTCATTTAACCACTAAGAGTGATCGGAGCTAAGTCAATTGACATTTTCTTTGTTTTTATTGGGCTCAGTTTGAATTTACTATGAATTACAAAAAATAATACGAAATTTTAAAAAAAAAGAAAAAACTCATTTGAAGATCACCAAAACAACACAATAAAATTTTAAAAAACATAAATGAATTTTAAGTTATATGGAGCTCGTTGAGACAAGCAGAATGACATTTGCATCGTTTCCATCAATCCTTATTTGGAAGTGTTGCAAATTTCCATAAAAAAGAATAAATAATCACAAATTTCTATTCTAATTTTATGTTAAAATATAATAAATCTAAAATAGCTTATATTAAAGTAATGTAATAATAAAAAATAAAAGTATTGCAAAGGTAATAACAAAAGAGATTTAGGTTTGCATATTAAGATAACTAAATCAAAGTAAAAGATTTAAAACAATCTAATAAATTGTAAGAAATATTTTCAATTCATGATGTTAAAAACATGGAGCACAATGTTCTCAATCATCAAGTCAAGTATGAATCCAAATATCTAATAAAACTTGATAAAACCATTGCTAATAAAATATTTAAAAATATAAAACAAATATTTAGTTGGGTGGAGGTCATTATGATGAATTAAAATCAAAGTGATGCAAATGTCAAATGAGAGAATAAGTGTTTCGTAGTAATATCTCAAAATAAAAGCCAATGATTTCAAGAAATAACGTAAATTGTACGAGAATACTTCATTTAAAGATACTAAGAAGACTAAGTGATACTTTATTGATTGTCGTGTTAGGTATGAATTAAAATCTCTTGTTAAGAATGATAAAGCCATAGAAAAATGTTTAAAAATATAAAATTAATAATTTAATGGATAAAGATTTTTGGGACAATTTCAATGATATTTATTTCACTTGTGAAGCAAACATAAAATTGCTATGATTTGATTATATTACATTATTAAAATTTATCATATTTATGGTTTCTATATAATTTTTGAATGTCAAAATACAAATGTTTTAATTTATATGTTTTTTATTTTACTAATTTGTCAAAATTCCAAATGACTCTAAATGAAGTAAAATCAAATCTCGGAGGAGTTATCTTGATGGCCCCTACCTAATGATATATTTATTTTATACTTTTAAATACTTTTTTAACGTTTTTGATATATTTTACGTGATATTTTAATTAGCACATGAATTTATGATTTGGAATATTACATTTGATCTCCTTAGATTATTTGATTTCTATGTTCTTGTACAATTTACCTCATTTCTTCAAAGTTTTCTATTTTATTTGGATAAATTAAACTATAACTCTAAACCTCTTATCGTGTTACCTTTGCATGTTATTTATTTTGCTACATTAAATTATTTCAGTTTATTTAATTTCGTTGTTAATAGTAATTCATTTTGTATTAAAATGATAATTTAATTTTATTTATGATTATTTCATTTTGTAATTCATAGTAATTCAAAGTGGGGTCTAAATGGGACAAGACAAAGGTCGTTAGACTCACCTTTATGAGCTCTATCAAATGAAAAATTCATTTAAATACATATACATATATATATATATTAAAATATTTTAATTTTCTTTGTTTTAGGAAAGATTTATGAGATATTTTTATTTATATAATATTTATCGATCAAGGATATTACACTCAATCTTTTTACCATCATATGGTGTAATTTTCGCAAATAATTGAAAAATGTTTTATTTTCATTTGGCTATGTTAATATGAAACATTTAATCTTCTCTTATATGACCTAGTATATTACATTCTTTTAGTCTATCTCATTTTACATTTAATATGTATTTTAAGAATATTAAAAAAATTATTTATTATTATTTATTCTTATTCTTATTTACTATAGCAAATCAAAGTAATTCTACACATAGTTTGATTGAAATGACTTAAATGTCATTGGGCTCTTCTCGATGAAATTTATCCAATTAAATTTTTTATTTTTTTGATATTTTTAAAATTTTTTTTTTATATTCCTCATATAATTTATACATCATTTCAATTTTTGGATGATTTCATTAATGAGGAAGCTATACTCTTTCTCCATAGTATGATACTCATAAAATTTATCTCATTTGTCATGGTATGATTGAAATGACATAAAGGTCATTGGGCTCTTCTTGATGAAATTTATCCAATTAAATTTTTATATCTAATCAAGGCATAATAAACATCATTAAACCAGTCACCATGAGTTATATGTACTTAAATGATCACCTCTATATTCTTAACTATCATATTTTCTTATTTGGAAAGCTTTCTGAAATGTTTAGATTCAAACCTTATGTGATGATGGACAATTTTGCACATTATCTACAAAGTATCTTGTAATGCAGCTTTGATGTATAGTTTATCTTATTTCAATATTTTATTTTTCATTAAATTTTTTGTCTTACTATGTAACATAAATCTCCTAGAGAGTGAACATTGCACTTCTTTGATTTGAATATATTTCATTATTTCAATTTATCTCATTTAAACATTAACATATATTTGCATAATATTAAAATTATAATTTATTTTTTTATGCTTATGTAGTTTAGCAATTCATATAATCCAAAAGTGGTTAGATAGTGATGCAACAATTCTAGTGAGCATATATGGATAAGCACTATCAGATTAAATGTTCATTATTATTATTTTGAATTTTTTATTTCCTAAAATTATTGTAAGATTTAAATTTTTTTTTTATTTATAGTTGATTTGATGATTGAGGATAGTCCACTTAATCTTCTTAGTATCTTAGAATGCAAATTGCTCACAATTTATATTACTACATAAAATTTACTCTCCTCCCTTGTAACCTTACATATCTTTGATTTGGTGATATTACATTTTAAAATTTATCTCATTTCATCTTTGAAATTAATTTATTGAATATTTTAATAATAATTTCTTATTTTTTTTCTTATCTATTTTTATAATTCATAATAATCACAAATGATGTCTATTAGAAATGAAACAAACGTCATTGGGTTTTTCTTGTTAATCTCAATCAATTAAATAATCTTTTTTATGATTTTAGATCTTTTATGTTTTTAGGTTTCTATGCACTTTATATATTTGTTTGATACATACTTGATTTGTTGACTAAAACTGTTACACTCAATCTCCTTAGTATCTTGTAACATAATAATCTCATAAAATTTACTTAATGTTTTAAAATTTTTTACATTACTTATATTTCATTTCGATGCAGCTCTAAGTCTCCATGGTATCTTGATTTATTACTTAATTAAAATTTTTAATTTTATAGTATTCCTACAATTGGGGTTATCTTTATAAAACAGGCATCATTGGACCCATCTCGAAAAACTCCAACCAATTGTATATTCATTTTCATATGTTTTTTAAAAATTTTTGTACTCTTTTATGGCTTATTGATTCATAATGGATTTGATAATCAAGATTCAAATACTTAATCTCTATAATGTCTTGGGATGTAATATTCTTATACAATTTTTCCTAATTATGAAAATTTGTTTCTTTGTTTTTGTTAAATTACTAGATACCATAATTCCATTCTCTAGTCACCATTACATTTCGTTGATTTGATTGATTACTTTGTTTCAATTTATCTCAAATAAGCCTTTAAGTACATTTACTTAATATTAAAATAATAATGTATTATTATTTATTCTTATTTCCTTTAGTGTTTCATAGTAATTACAAAATGAGATCTACTTGAGACGAAAGAATTAGACTCATATTAACAAGCATAATCCAATCAAATGTTCATTTTAATATTTTTCAATATTATATTATCAAAGCTTTACCAATCTTTACAAGTTATTTTGCATTGTCCTTTAATTGATAATCGATGATATAGTTTTTGGTTATCATTGTATGTTCAAGAGAAATTTTACCAAAATAATTTATCTTATTTCTTCTAAACTTCCACTTTTACTTGGTCATATTATCATTTTACCTCCTTCCATCTTTAATATATATCCTCTTAATACTACAATAAAATTAATTATTATTTATGTTTATTTACTTTTTTCAAATTTATAGTAATCACAAATGTTGTTTGATATAGCTGATACCAATGTTGATAAGCTTGTATCAGCAAGCCTTATCCAATGAGAAATTCGTTTTTAATATCTTTAAATATTTAATTCTTTTAGTGTTTTGGAGCACTTTATGAAACATTATATTTCTTACATTTTTTGACTACCAAGAATATTGTACTCGATCGTCGTAGTAAATTTGGATTCAACATTTATAGCATTTTTTGACTACTAATTATCTCATTTCTTCAAATTTTTTTATTTGATTTGGTTCCATTCTGATACTATATATCTTTACTTGTGTCTTTCATAACACTTTGATTTGGTTGAATTTCATTTCTTTAGTTCAACTTATTTCCACTTTAATATTTTTTCACTTTCATATTAAAATAAGTATTTATAATTATTTTTGCTTATTTTCTGTGGTAATTCTTAATAATTCTAATTGCGGTCTAGCAAAGAAAAAACAAATGCATTAGACTAGACTTGAGGAGTTATGCACTATTATATATTAATTTTTTTTTTTTGAACTTTTATTATTTAAGGTTTCATTTATTTTTCAGATATTTTGAATTGTACCTAATTTCATGATAAAAAAAGGTTAGGTACGATCAACATAGTATCTTGGAATTCAACTTTGTCATGCTACTTCTATAATTTCTTAGTATTGTTTATTTTATTTCGTTATATTACTACAGAACTCTAATTCACGTCTTGAATGAGGTTTACATCACTTTCATTTAGATATATTGCAATTCTTCACATTATGTCATTTTAGTTATAATATAAATTAATTAACCTTTAAATAAAAATTTATTATTGTTTATGTTAAATTATTTTACAATTCATAATCTAATGAAATGAGGTATCATTGAGATTAAATAAGCATTACTAGACTTGTACAAACGAGCTTTTCTCAATTAGTATTTATTTTTAGATCATAAGGATTAATTTCAAGAATTTTTTAATACTTTATGAGGCATTTATATTCATACAAGATTTTGTTGTTGAGGATGTAAGATTAGATCTCAATAGTATCTTGTAGTATAGCACTACCATATAATTTATCTAATTCCATCAAGTCTCTCACATTGATTTTGTTAGATTAGATCACAAAATTGTAAAATATCCACTTTTGTAACTTTTTAATCTCTTTCATTTAGTTAAATTATATTTCTTCAATTTAAGTTTTTTGAAATTAAATATATATCTACTTTATATTAAAATAGTCATTTATTAATTTTTTTTTTGTTCATTGGTCATTTGATGAATTTCTAAGTGATATTTGATGGAGGCAAAATAAATGATTTTCAACTAGCCTTGAATTGCTCCATCCAAAAAATATTGATTTTTATTTTATTAGTGTTATTAATTTATATCGTTATGTCACATTTTATGAGAATTTTAATTGTACGTAATTTGATGACTTATTTGTGTCTCTGTTAGCCTCATATTGGTCTGACCTCATATACTCGTAGGATTGGTTCTACTATCATCAATGCCCTAAATAGGTTTCACATTAGCATAAATGGGTACACATTGATTTAATGAGAAGCTCTAAGTAAATTGCTTGAAAAAACCTAGCTTAGTTTAAAAATAGTTCTTCAATAAAAAATAGATATTTATTTCATTGAAGTGTGTACAACCCCAACAAAAATGAACCTTACATAAAAATATTAATACTAGGGATTTTATAGAAGATAAGATAAATATTAGATAAGTAAACATACTAAGAATTTTAGTAGTAATAACTCATTAGAAAATAGGAAAATTATTAAAATTAAAAAACATTAAATGATGTTATAGAGAAATTAATAATTAACTTTGGAAACTTTCTCTAGGATAAAAAATATCAATGAAACTATGGTAAATTTGTGACTTGGCAAGTATGTGCTTCAAAAAAATAAATAATAAGCAAAGAAAAAAATAATACAAAATATAATTGTCCAAAAATAGCTAATATTAAAGTTAACCCAAGCAAGCTATTTCACTCATACACATTGCAGACCTAGTTGTAGATCTTCTAATCATCATTCTACTTTACTAGGAGAAGATTGAGATGGTGATGATTGCTTTTCTAGACTCAAAAGGTGCTACCCCTTATCCCATTAAATAATTTAATATGTAAAAATATGATAAGATTTAGAAGTAGTTGTCTATGCTATATAACTTTAATATGTCTAGGAAAAAGATTGGAGTAGCATTCCATAAATTGAAAATGGCTAAGACATGGGTTAGGTGAATCTTACCCACTCCTATAGGCATTATTCCAATAATAACTCAAATATTTTCTAAGACCTAGATGAATTGCACTTCTTAGTGATAAAAGTATCAAGTTATGGTAGTATGACAATAGAAACCCACCCAAAGAACTTCCTTCGTAATAGCTTCTAATAGGAAAACATTAACAAGGTAAGTCGACACAACACTACAAACATCGTTTGGAGTAAAAACTAATTATTTGGAATTCCAAAGAAGAATAAAAATGAGGGAAAAAATGGATACCATAAGAGACCTACCTAAAAAATTAACTTCAAAATCATATTATTTTTAGTAAGTATCCATCCTAAAAAATGGCCAAAATGACTAAACAAGGGAAAGGTTGATGCCATAAATTAATTACATAAAATTTTGTAATAGGAAAAAACCAAATGATTATTTCATCATCTTAAAGTTATCATTTCCATATATTTTGAACAAATGTTAACAATTGTACATAATTTTAATTATGTAACTAGTAGAATTTAACAAATCATCCTAGCCATCAGCCCTAGTGAAGGACATAGTGTTTTGAAGGTTGAAGCTATGCAAGATTTAGAATAATTAGTAAAAAAACTAGTTTGAATGATATGGTAACTTGCAGTCAAGATTATTCAAATCTAACGGAAAAAAAGGTAGAAGTTTTATTGATGTCACATTAAGCGATAAATAGTTTGAGAAATTAACTCATCCACTAGGAAAAATAATTATCAAAATACATAATCAATCAGCATGTTACATAGTAACACATGAATCAATTCTATGATAATGTTTATCTTAAACTATGTCAAATAGAAATGTGCAGGGTAAAAGGATAATAACTAAATTTAAAGCATGGGTTATCTTATTAAGATTGTGATAACAGCATTCTATAGTGCTAAACGAGATAAGAAATAATGAAGAAGGAGAAAGTGTTAAAAAAATGTAAATCTACGAGAAATGAGGTAAAAAAATTCAAATCTTCTAAATCACCAGCCAAAAAATATGGGTGCTTTATTTGTAGAGAAATAAGTCATTTTGTTAATCAATGTTGAAACAAGAATGTAGATAAAAAAATATTAAAGATGTTCATAAAACTTGATATTAAAGAATGATATGATAATGTAAGCTTAGTAAAACAATGGATAAAAAATTGACAGTAATATTATAGTTGTTTGGATAAAAATAAATTTAAAAACACATGAAATTTAAATCAAGGCACCCAATATCTCCTTAAAAGTTATAATTTTATAAAATTAGAAGTACATAGTGATCACAAATTTGAAGATTATAAAACAACTACTAAAAAAGGTGTAATGAATGTAAAAATATTTAGTCACAAATCACATAACAAATTATAATAGGTTTAACCAAAAGTTTTGGAGTTTTCTTTCTATACCATTTTGATATAATATGAAACAAAAATTTGAAAAAATATATAATAGATCAAAAAACAATTTAAAATAATAGATTAAGATAAATCTTTAAAACATCAAATAATTAGATATTAGAATAAATTTACTGTAGTAAGAGCTATGACAATGTAGGAGAAAAAGAAAAATGCCAATTAAAAATAACAGCTCTTTAAAAATAGAAGAGTTACTATGCTATATAAAATTTAAATTCCTCCATCCCAATCTAGTTGCAACAATAATTTTCATACTTTTATTTTAAGATAGTCACAACATCACTTTCTTTGATATAATAAATATTCAGGAATCATCTAGTCTTGCAGAAATAAGTAAGATTCTCTTCTAATATACCACAACACCTACATACAAAGTTAAAATATTAGAAACAATGGGAAATGGATGAATAGTTGACAAAATTCTACCAAATTGTCATATAAAACTTAACATAGAAAAGTTCCTATGCAAATAACAAAAGTAAAAAAAATCAACATATTATCAATTAAAATTGGAATTAATTTTATCAAAAAATTACAAAGGGCTATAACATTCCAAGATGATGGACAAATAATTTTTAAATGTTTCAGCACCTAATTATCTTGTTCTTTAGGGGAGTCTAAACAGATATTAGAAGAACAAAAAGATTTTATCTTCAAACATGACAAAAAAGCTTTTGTTTTAAATACATACATAAACAATGATGGGTTACCATAATATGTGTTTAAATTAGAAAATATATAATAGAAATGAAGTGAACTACTAATATACAAAAAATCCTTTAAAACATTAGCGCAAAAACTAGATAATATGTAAATTAGAAATAATAATCCTTAATTTAATCTTTAAAATTAAACCACTATAGACCAATGCTACAGAATTGGAGAATTTAAAATTCTCATTAAAGAATTATTAAAATTTAAATTATCAAGGGAAAGTAGCAATCCTTAGCATACTACAACATTTGTAGTTAAAAAACTTTCTAAAATGATTAAATGATAATACGATAGATGATGTCTATCATACCTAGCAAAGAAAATCTAATACATAAAATTGATAATAGAATTATGGTAAATTTGAAAAAAAATAAGGATTTTTTTAGGTAGCACTCCACAAAGAAAGTACACAATGCATACCATTTGTAATTTTTAATGGGCATCATAAATTATTACTTATGCCCTTTGAATTAAAATATGCACCATCTATCCAATCTTTTGTTCTGACCCATTTATTCATCTTACCTATTTAGAACTTTTTTCAAATATGGTTTTATGGAGATCTAGCCTTATCAAAATATAAGATTGAAATAAAGAAATGATATATTAACATTTTAAGAAAAAATAGTGGAAATCAAAAATTAAAATTACAAGATCATTTAAGTAATTACATCATAGACATGCCAAATAATTTGGCCAATCCTAATGATATCTAAAGTTTTCTCTAAAAACATAACCCTGCTAGATTTTTCATTCCTTATTTAGCCAAAGTTGTAGGACCCATACATGCAAAAAAAGGTGGAAAGGCAAACAATTCTTCAAAAATCAAGATATCTTGTTGGTAAGAAGGATAAAAAAAAACAAGCCAATGAATTAGGTGTTCTACAATTTCCTCATCAAGAGAGTTGTTGAATAATAGAAAAAGATGGATACCTAGAATGTTGGGGAGGTATACTGAAATAGAAAAATAATAGAAAACCATCTAAGAAGGATGAACTTATAAGTACATGTTCTAGCAAACTTTATAAAAGTAAAGTATATGTCATATATATTAAAATTTACAACATATATAGTCTACAAAGCTTTGAAATATTCCTTAAAAAAAGAAGAGAATTTATTATTGGGACTGATATCTAAGTAATCATGGTATGTTTCAAAAAACTTATCACAATAAATCAACAAGAAATATTTGGCTATTTTTTACTAATTTTCAAGTTAACATTTTATGTAACATAGTCATCACATGTATAATTGAAGAGATATTTTTTTAACATATCTCATCTCCAGCATAATTAGGGAAAACTATCCTTAAATGGCCATTGAGTTAGTAAAATAGATAATGAATAAACAAATTGCCACAAAAGCCTTAATTTAGCATAATGAATTGCCAAAGAAAGCCTTAAATGACCATAGAATGCCTCAAAATAACATTATTTTAAAGATATTTTATTGACTTACAAATTGTAAGAATATCATATTTTATAGGAAATAGCCATTTTTAAAACTAAATCACTTTTGGGCCCCATAAACTCAACAACCTTCCTTAGAATTAAAATTTACAATAAATATTTGACATCTAGTTAATGAGGTCCAAGGGTACATATTGGTTGATCTATGGAATACTACACAGTAATAGAATTTATTTTTATATATCATGGATGTTTTTACTTGTAACTATTCTTATACTTAGTGTATTAATGAAGCGCCTTCCTTGCCAAAAAGAAAACTTTTTGCCCCACAAAAAGGAGGAACAATATAAGAAAATTTTAAATTGTAAAGGGAAAGATGCTATTGGATGAATTATTTAAAGAGAGCCAGAATATCAACTTTCTTTTTGGAAAAAAGAGGAAATAAGATACATTATTTTGTCAACAAAAAGCAACAAATTTTTCCTTTGATGTACAAACCCATGAAGTTTCACTAGTGACAAAGGGGATTTTACAATATGTTCTTAAACAAGAAATGGAAACGACAAATAGATTGGCAAATCTTTTTAATTAAATTTTCTTAGAAAGAATTACTACTATCAAAGAAATTCTTGTATGTGTCATAACATTTCAAACAAAATGAATTCTTGCTAATATTGTGTTGATCATGCTCCTATGAAGACATTATACTAGCATAAGCTTTTCATCCTGGAGAGACTACATAGTTTTTACTAAAGAGCTTAATTTTCTTAAAATTTTAAGAACGAAGTTCATTTCAAAGATGATTATCACATAAATAATGCATGTTAACAATTTGTTTTTGAAATACATTAACATCAGCATAAAATCTCTCTCCTAAACAATAAATATATAGAATCCTAAAGAAGTAAGAAATAAGAAACTAATCATTACAATAATCCTAGAATGGGAATATTAAATATTTTAAATGACATAAGAGAACAAATATAGTGAAAGAGAAGCTATGCTTTTGCAATTAAAGTTGATAAATAATTTTTAAAAGCAGACAAGCATCTTTGTGAAGAAACTGGAGCGAAAATTTTTGGGGACAAATACCTTTTCATAAAATATATTTATGGGCGTTTCTTAGCAAAAAAATAATAATAATAAAGTTTTAAAGCTTTTTTCCAAGAATAGTATCAATTTGGAAATACTCTAGTTGGGTGATTTTAAAATAAATTTTGGGGATCCTAAAAATGATGATCCTAATAATATACCTTATTTAAATCATTTTAAAGATCTTGCAAATACTGGAGTCTCCCCAAAATTTTATAATAATTAAATCAGACCAACTAAAGGTCTTAACTAGAATACAATAAAGTTGTATGAGCCATAAAATTCATATGTGTAACATTTGAAACAATCATTTGATAGTTTTACGTTTTTGTGTTATGGCCCTCGATCTTAGGATAACTTTTTTGGAGAGAAGCCGGCTATAGATAACAATTCTCACTACAAGCAATCCGCACTTGGTACTTAGCGGTCTACTATTTTTTTTTTATTCTTTTTTATCATTTTTGTATCCAAAGAGATATTAGTCCTCATAAACATTTTCTTAAATTTCTTCACAAAGAAACCTTTATCCTTTAGAGACGAAAATCATGTTTCTCCAAGTCTATATTGTTGGTAATTGCTTGTTTCTTTTTATGCAACAAAAGTGAATGGCCATGATTCAACCATATCCTCTAGTTTTTATGGTCTAGTTTTGTATTCATGTTCAAATGCTCTCTACCTACTTTACTTATTTTGAGTTATCTGGCAAAAAGACAATTTTCACAACAAATAAGTAGATATTATTTAGTTAATTTTATTTTAATGGTGGATATGATCTACTAGACTTACTTTGAGAATGAGTTTTTTAAAAAGAGCTCAATTAAACTCAAAATATTATCTATGTATGCGGTTATGAATTTTATAAACTATTTTTAATTGTTTGCATATGCCTTATTATGATCAAAGTTAAGGGTTTTCAATGAATTGAGTAAGGTACAAAAACACTAATAAACTTAATGGATACTGCTAAAAAAATCATAGATAAATTTTAATAAGAAGTTAAGAAATAGACTGAATGTTTATTGTTTCACATGCGATATTGTTAATATCTTGATATGCAAGATATTTATAAAATTGAACTCATTTATTTAAATTTTTATTCTATGATAATGTTATAATACCGTGAATCAATAATTCTCCTCCAATATGACTTTTATATTACTTCGATTTTATTATACTACATTACTTTAATTTATCTCATTTCAACACCATATTTTTTCTAGATATTAAAAAAAATTTATTATTATTTATTTTTCATGTCCTTTGTAGTCTAAAAAAACTCTAAACGTGGTCAATGGAGAAAAAACAAATATCATTGTACTAATCTAGATGAGTGCCATACAAAAAAATTTTCCTTATATTTTAAAGTTTTTAAATTTTTTGACTTTTGCAAGCCTTGTAGAGTATCTTGATTCTTACTTGATTTGTAGATTGACAATGCTACACATAATCTTTTTTGTATCTTCTAGTGTACCTTTACCGCACAACATTTTTCATTTGTTTAGATCTTTCACTTTGATTTTGTTATATTACTATGGTAAAGAAATGCCCTTCTCGTGTCCTCTTCACATTTCTTTGCTTTTGTTATACTGCATTGCTTCAATTTAATAATAGTTTAACTTTTATATTTATATAATTAATATTAAAATTAATTTGTAATTATTATGTTTACTTTCTTTGGTGGTTTGTAGCATTTTTAAACGTGTTTTAAGGGAGAGAAAATAGGTGTTGTTAGGGTGCATTACGAGAAATTCTGATTTCTACATAATTTAAGAATCGATAATGTTACCCTTGATTGCTTATTATTTTAGAATGTAAATTTTTTAAATAATTTATCTCATTTCTTCAACTTTTCCCTTCAATTTAGTTAAATATTACAATGCAAATCTTAATATTTGATCATGTGATTTTTATGAATCATGGCCATTCACTTTTGTGTGATTTTCTTGCTATCTCTTAATGTAATTTTCCTTAACAATTAATTTATTTGTTTTACATTTTTTCTTTGATTTTGTTTTTTTATTATGTGACTCAAACTCTCCTCCCATGAAACTTTTTATACTTTAACTTATCTTGACATTAATTCTAAATTACTTTATATTAAAATAATAAAATTTTATTGTTCATTCTTATTTACTTCATTAATTTAAAGTAATTCCAAACGAGATCTAATTGTGGGAAAAAATATTGTTCAGCTTACCTCACTGACTGCTATTCAAATAAACATTTTTTTTGTTTTCTAAAATTTTCATTTTCTAAAGCTTCAGTATTAAAGGATATTATGATTTATGCCTAGTATAACTATTGAGGATGTTACACTTGATATATTTATTACCTTGGAAAATCACTTTCATGAATAATTTATCTCATTCTTCAAATTTTATCAAATACATTGCTTTAGTCCATCAAATTTAAGGATTAGTAAAGATTTGCTCAATATTATTTTTATTTATACTTATTTATTTTATTAAATCATGATAATTGAAAATGAATAGCAGTCGAATTCGTTATTTGAAACTAAAAGTTCATTTTTTTCAGTTTTTTTAAATCATTATTTATACTTATTTATTTTGGTAGTTTGTAAATGTTTTAAATGATTTCTATCGAGATGAACCAAGCATTGTTGGACTACTCTCGATGAGTTTTATATAATTAAATATTTTATTTTAAATTTTCTTAATTATTTTATTTTCCATGATTTTGGTGCTCATTACAAGATTTTTCAATGGGCACATAATGAGATGATAAAGGTTGCTACTCTTAATCTCCTTAATATCCTAGAATACAAGTTTCTCACAAAAGTTATTATATTTTGTTCAAAGTTTTTCATTAATTTAGTTACATGGCCATGTAATAGTAATTCTCCTCAAGTAAACCATTACATTACATTGATTTGTTTATGTTATATTTCTTGAATTTATCTCATTTTTTAATCTTTAAATAATTTGACATTATATTAAATTTTTTTGTTAGTGATGTTTACTTACATTGGCAATTTCTTGTAATTCCAAATGATATTCTATTAAGAATAAGAAAACATCATTTAACTCATCTCAAGAAGCTCTAATCAATTAAATATTTATTTGTGATATTTTTAAATTCTTTGAGGATTTTGGTATGCTTTGTTAGACATCCAATCTCTTTAGTAAATTTTAATGATATGTTTTCATACATTTTAGCTCCTCTCTTAAACTTTTTTGCTTTCATTTTGTTGCATTATTATGTATCTCTAACAGTTCTCTAGTGTCTTCTTTACATTTCTTTAATTTTGTTACATTATATTTCTTTAATTATATTACTTTAGCTTTAATATTCATCAATTTAATAATAAAATAATAATTTATTGTAATTATGATTGTTTCATTTTTGTAATTTGTATAATTCTAGATTTCATCAAATTGGTATGTCAAATTATTTTTACATTTTTATATTTTTAACATTTTTTTTAATTTTTTATACACATTATGAGTCTTTTTGATTTATATCTAGTTTAACAATCGATAATAATACACTTGAAATCTTTTGTATATTGAAAAGCAACTTTATCACATAATTTATCTAATTTCTTCACATATTTTGTTTTCATTTCATTATATTTCAATTTAAGTTTAAATCTTTTTTGTGTGAATTTTTCATTTCTCATCTTTTGTTATAATAAACTACTTCAGTTAATCAAATTTTAATTTTGTTATAATATTATTTAATATTAATATAATAAATAATTATTATTTATTCCTATTTATTATGTTAATATTTCTTTAAATCTAAAGGAGGCATAATTGAAGCAAAGGAAATGCTATTAGACTCATCTTGATATATATTATCCAATTAAATATTCATTTCTATATTTTTTGATATTTAATTTTCTATAGATTTAGTGCATTTTACTAGACATTTTTTGCACCTAATTTAACAATCATGGTTCTTACACTCAATTCCAATAGTATCTTGAAATGACGCCACTATACGATTTGTCTAATTTCTTTCATATTTTTCAAACGGATTAGGTTGTATCATTATGAAGTTATAGGTCAATTATCATATGACCTTTTATAATTGTTTAATTTGATCTTATAACATTGGTTTATATTATCTTTGTTTAGCTTTAATATAAATCTAATTAAAATTAAAATAATAATTTATTATTATTTCTGTATGTTTAACTTTTTATTTGTACAAAACCTCCTAACATGTGACATTATATCACTTTTAATTGATTAAATAAATTTGTCTTAATTTATCCCATATCACTTAGACTATAAATTTACATGATATTTAAATAATAATTTTTGTATTTCTTAAGTTTACTTACTTTGTTTAATTGAAGTAATTTTGAACGAGCTATTTCTATTTTTTAGGAATGCATTATGCTCATTTCAAGTCAAACCTAATTTGACATTCAAGGATCTTACCTTTGATTTCTTTATTAGCTCGAAATGCAATCTTCCAATGTAATTTATCTCCATTCTTCAAGTTTCAAACTAATTCAAACTGATGTTTCTTCAAGCTCTAATCATTTCTTTTGGAAACTATATGTCTCTTTGATTTAGTAATATTATAATTCTAAACTTTATCTCATTTCAAGTTTAATGTATATTAATTTATTGTTAAAACCATAATTTATAATTATTTATGCATGTTCATAAGGGTAATTCACAGTAATTCTAGATAAGGTTATATTAAGACAACAATCTTCTTGGGACTTGTGTCAACGATCTCTACCAAATGAACTATTTTTTTATTAATTTCAGTACTTTTTTTACTATGGTTATTGCATACTTTATGAGATATTTTAATTTCTTTTAATTGAGAATTGAGTTACAGTTAATCTTTTTATTACCTTGGAATGCAATTTTCTTTTATTATCCTGCTTATTTCTTCAAATTTTTCTTCTTTGATTTTTTTATGTTACCCTATAACTCAAAATCTTTTCATATGTGCTACATCACTTTGATTTGGTTATATTACATTACCTTAGTTTATCTCATTTTTACTTTAGTAAGTATCAGCTTAATGTTAAAATAATAACATATTATTTTTTATTTTTATTAAATTTGGTAATTTGTAGTAATTCCAAAGTAAATTTGATGGAAAAGTAAGAAATATCATTGGGTTGACCTCGATGGGTGCTAATAATAAAATAATTATTTAATAATATTTAAAGTTTTTATATTTTTTTTAAGACTTTGGAACACTTTAGAAGGAATTTAGATATGAACTTAATTTTATAATTAAGAATATTACACCCAATCTCCTCTGGATCTTGTAATGTAATATTTTTATGCAATTTATCTTATTTTTTAATTTTTTCTTTGATTTGGATATATTTCTATGCAACACTAAGTCACAAAATGTGTGATCATTAAATCACTTTAGCATGAATCAAAATGTCATTGTAATCATCTTAACATGCTTAACGAAATTAAATATATTCTTTTTAAATACTTTATTTTCTATGGTTGTAGCAAAAAATTATTAGTTATTTCAATTTATTCCTTTTTCAACTATTGAGGATCATACCTTTGATCTCCTTATTACCTTGGCATGCAATTGTTTGGTAAAAGTTATCTATTTTCTTCAAATTACACTATAATTTCAAATGAAGTTTATTTAAACTATAATTCTCCTCTTGGGTAAACTTTACATCCCTTTAATTTTGTTATGTTATAATTCTTCAATTTCTCTAATTGCACGCTTAATATATACTTACTTAATATTAAAATAATATTTTCCTATTATTTATGATTATTTATTAGGGTAATTCATATTAATTCTGAATAAGTTCTTATGGAAGCAACAAAGTTCGTTCGACTTATCTTGAAGAGCTATTCTAAATTAATTTTTTTATATTTTGAAAACTTTATTTTCATTTATTTTGGACTTTTTATGAGTTATTTTAATTCATACGTAATTTCATAATCAAGAAGGTTACACTTGATTTATTTAGTACCTTGGAATGTAATTTATTCACATTATTCATTTTATTTCTTCAAATTGTTTTCCTTTTATTTTTTTATAATACTTTATAAATTTGAAACTTTTTGTATGTGTTACATCACTTTGATTTTGTTATATTACTTTGCTTCAAGTTATCTTAATTTAACTTTTATAAATATCTTGTTAAAATTATAATAATATTTTATCATTATTTCGGCTTATTTAATTTGGCAATTCATAATGACTCCAAATGAAATTTGATAGAGAAGAATTAAATGTCGTTAAACTATTCTCAGTGGGCACTAATAATTAAAAATTTATTTTTATTTTAATTGAAAATTATTTTGCCTTTTATGGTTTTGGTACACTTCTGAAGACATTTTAATTTGTACAAAAAATGATGATCATCAATGCTACACCAATTCTCATTTGTATCTTGGAATGCAATATTTTCATGGAATTTATCTTATTTTTCAATATTTTTTGTTCTATTTGGCTATATTATAATGTAATTCTAAATCTCTTCTTATGTGACCATTAAATCACTATGAGTTGGTTATGCTATATTTCTAAAATTCATCATATTTTAACTTTAATATATATATGGTTAATATTAAAAAAATATTTTACTATTATTTTTTACAGTTCTTTTTTTTAGTAATTAAAAATGTGGATGGATCATAACAAAACAAATGTTGCAACACTTGCCTTGAAGAGTTTTATCTAACTAAATATTCATTTTTAATGTTGTTAATTATTTTATTTGTTGGGTTTTGATATCCTTTATGAGATATTTTTATTCATACTATATTTTACAATGATGGTGCTACACTAGTACTCCGTATTATCATGGAATGTTGCTTTGCCATATAACTTATCTCATTCCCTAAAATTGTTTATTTTCATTTGGTTATATTTTTATGAGACCTTAATTCTCCTCTTAAATGACCTTTAAAAAACTTTTATTTGATTATATTAAAATTCTTTAATTTATTGATTTAAAATTTAATAAATATTTAATTATTATTAAAATAATAATTTGTTATTATTTATATTTAATATCTATAGTTATACATAGTAATTGAAAACAAGAGCTGATGGAGAAGAAGCAAATATCGTTTGACTAACCATGAAGAGCTCTTCATAATTATTTTATTCTGTTGATGATCTAGGATGTTACACTCAAAATCCATAATATCTTCGAATACAAGTTTCTCATAATTTATCTTATTTCTTTAAATTGTTTCTTTGATTTCAATATATTAGTTAATTACTCTAAATCTCCTATCATGTGACCTCTACATCGCATTGATTTATTTATGTTGTATTACTTGAATTGATCATACTTCTACTTAAACATATGTTTATTTGAAATTATGATAAAAATATATCGTTATTTATGCTTGTTTACTTTTATATTTACTGTAACTCTAAACTATGTTTAATTAAGAAAACAAAAGTTGTTGGACTCTTCTTGACAACCTTTATCTAATTAAGTATTAATTTTTATATTTTTAATTGTTATATTTTATAGAGTATTCATATGGTTTATGACAAATTTTTATTCGAAAAAGATTTGACCAATGAGGATATTAAGTTTTATGAAATTTTATAGCTTTTCTCATACGACTTTTAAATGCTTTGATTTGGTTTTATGACCTCACTTTATTTTATGTAATTTCTTATTTATTTTATATTTACTAAAAAAATAATTTATAGCTGTTTAATCTTACTCCATTTTTGATTTTCAATAAATAAGCTTTGTTAGACTCATCTCATTGATCTCTATCTCATAAATGTTTTAACATTTAAAAACTTATTTTTTTTGTATTTTGACATTATTAATTCCTCATTAAAATTTCAACATGATTATGATTGAGGAAGTTACACTTGAGCTTTTTAATATCATGGAATGCATTGTTCTAGCAAGATTTATATTATTTTTTCAAATTTTTTTCCCTTAATTTAGTTATATTACTATAAAACTTGAGTACTCAAATTATGTGATAGACACATCACTTTGATTTTGGCAAATTAAATTACCTCAGTTTATCTTATTTGAACTTTGATATGAGCCCCAACATAGATGAAGCAGCTTTTATTGAACTCATCTCATTGAGCTTAATGAGGTTAAATATTTTTTACATTTTCACATATTTTGGTTTTTAAGATTTTCTCATAATTTATTAGATACTTAGAGTTTTCCTACAATTGATAATAGTGGATTTTACACTTGATTTCTTTAGTATCTAAGATTGCCACATTCTTGTATAATTTTTCTTTTTTTAAATTTCTTCATTTTCTTTTATTTTATACAACGAAACTCTAATTTTTTTCTTAGTTGACAATTACAACATTTTTATTTTTCTAGACAGTTTTGCTTTATCTTATCTTATTCCAACTTTAATTTGTCTTTACTTAATATTAAAATAATAATTTACAATTTCTTATTCTTGTTCAATTTTCTAATTAACAAAAATTTCAAATTAGATCTGATTCAGACAACAATCACCGTTTAAATCATCTCATCGAGCTCTTTCCTTTTAAATATTCAACTATTTTACTTTTAAAAATTTTATTTTCTCATTTTTTACACATGGTTTATGAGATATTTCAATTCATACATTATTTTATTGTCGATATTATTGTGCTCAATTCTATTATTATATTAAAATTAAAATTTCCTTTACAATTTCTCACATTTTTTCAAAATGTTTTCAATTTGTTATATCGTTATATATTTCTAATTTTTGTCTCATGTGTCCTCTGTATGTTTTTCGTTTTTATATATTACATTATTTTAATTAAACTTATTTAAATATTTATTTAAAAATGTTTAACATTAAAATTATAACTGATTATTATTTAATCTTATTTACTTCTATAATTCACAGTAACTCCTAACAAGGATAAATCAAGAAGAAAAAAATGTTTGACTTGCCTCATTTTTCTATTTTTTTTAATATTTTCGTTTATGTTATAATGACATGCCTTATATTAATTTTATTTCCACACAAGATTCAATGATTCATGATGTTCTATTCACACCGCTTAGTAACTTGGAATGCAGCTTTCCTATACAATTTATCTCATTTTTCTTTTGTTTTCTTGGATTTGTTTATATTATTATGAAACTATACTATTTTTTTGTGTCACCTTTAGATCGTTCTTTTTCCATTATAATACATTAATTGAAAATAAGCTAATTAGAATTCAAATATGCATGTAAAATATAATATGTTAAAACTAAATTATTATTTGTGGTTAATGACATTAGGAACTCGCAATAACTCCAAGTGACATATGATGGGATGAAGAAAAAATAGATAGACAAACCTCAATGGGTTCTTTCTAATTAAAAATTTATCTTATATTTATAAGTGTTTTATTTTTTAAATTTTTAGCATGTTTTAAGAGTTATTTTAATTTTTAGCATGTTATAATTTATCTTCTTAAAATTTTATAAATTAAGTTTTCAATATAATTTATCTCATTTCTTCAAATTGTTCACCTTGAATATGTTATATTACTAAGTAGCCATATATCTTTTATCGTGAGACACATACATCACATTAATTTAGTTATATTTCTTTGCATCAATTTATATTATATTAGCTCTAATATAGCTTTACATAATATTTAGAAAATAATTTGATATTATCTATGCCTAGTTATTTTTTAAATTCACAATAATTCTACAAAAAGTCTACTCAAGGTGAAAGAAACCATCACCAAGCTCATCCTGATGAGCTCTATCAAACAAAGTTTTCATTTTAATATTTTAAAATATTTTTTATCTTGTAGAAATTTATCATACCTTAAGAGTGATGTCAATTCATACTTGGTATTCAAATTTCACTTATTATTTTTGTTATTTTCTAAAAAAATTTTAACCTGATATGGTTATATAACTTTGAAACTATAATTCTCCTTTAATGTGAAAAAAATTTAAACCGCTTTGGTTTTCTTATATTTCATTGTATAAATTTATTGTATTACTACTTTAATATCAACATTTAAATTATTTTTGAAATTTGTTATAATTCAAAATCACATTTGATGAAAAAGAAAAAAAAATATTGTACTTGTCTCAATAAGCTCTATCCAATTAAATAATTATTTTTATATTTTAAGAATTTAATATCTTAAAATCAAAATTATTATTCATTATTATTTTTGCTTATTTACTTTGAGAATTTGTAGTAATTCAAAACAAGCTAGTCAAGATGAGACTAACATTGCTAGACCTATTTCAACAAGCTCTTTTATACTATTTATCACTTAAAAATCAATAATAATTTGTAATTTTAATTGATTAAGTTCTTCTATTTCCAAATTTAATGTACATTTAAATAATATCAAAAAAACATTTATGATTATTTTTGCTTATTTAAATTTCTAGCGGATAGAAATTCTAAAGGAAGTCTAGTAGATAAAACAAAAGTCATTAAACTCCTCTTAACAATCTCTATCTAATTAATTATTCATGTTTATATTTTTCTAAAATAGTTTAGTTCTTGGTTTGCTTTTATAATTTTCAAGAAATTTCTCTATGTACCTAATTTCATGATTGGGAATGCTACCATTGATCATGTTTAAAACTTGGAATGTATCTTTTCCATACAATTTGCATTATTTCTTAAAATATTTAACTGTAATTTTGTTTAATTGCTATGCAATAATAAGCCTCTCTCATATGTCTTTTACTTCATTTTGATACATTTACATTACATTACTTAGTTTTATTTTGTTTCGAATTTAGTCTATATTTACTTAATTTTAAATTAATATTTTATTATTATTGATATTTATAACTTCATTAAATCATAGTAATTCCAAACAAGGTCTAATACATAAAACCATAATTCATTGAACTTTTCTAGATGAGCTCTTTCTAATTAAATATTTAATTCTTATATTTTTCAATATTTTATTTTATAAGATTGTGATAAGCTATATATTTAGGTTCTTATTTAATTTGATGATTCACGATGCTACACTCGACCTCTCTAATATATAGGAATAAAACTTTTCTATAAAATGTATCTTTTTTATTCAAATTTCTTGGCTTCATTTAATTATATTCCTTTGTGACATCTAATATTTCCCTATGTAACCTTTGAATGATTTCGATTTGACAATATAATGACAAGTTAATTTATCACTCTTTAAATTTATTATATGTTAAGTTAATATGAGAATAGTAATTTTTGTTATTTATGATTATTTACGTATGTAATATATAGTAATTCCAAATTAGGTAAGATCATGACAAACAAACTATAATTAAACACATGTCAAAGAGCTCTTTCCAATTAAATATTTACTTTTATATAAAAAATTTTAGTTTCTATTGTCTTGGTATGTTTTCCTAGAAATTTTCATTTCTACTTAATTGGATGATTGAGGATTTTACTCTCATTTTTTTTAGTTTTATGGAACGGAACTTTTTTAATAATTTTTTGTTTCAACAAATTTTTTTCTTTGATTTAGTTATACTAATATAAAATTTTATTTGTCCACTCCTAGACACATCTCATAGTCCTTTGGCTACTTAAATATTTCTTTTGTTTTTTAAAATGTTTTATTTTGTAAGGGTTTTATAAGAACATTTACTTTATATTTATTTAACAATCAAGGATGTTATAGTTAATCTTCTAAATATCTTAGAATTTAACTTTCTTGCAAGCTTTATCTCATTTCTTTAAAATTTTTCCATTGATTTGGCTACATTACAATCAAACTCTATTTTCTTGGTGTGACCTTTACATATCATTGATTTAATTGTATTATATATATTTAATATATTAAATTTTATCTTTGTCATATATTCAATTAAAATTAAAGTAAAATTTTATTTTTTATTTTTTATTCAGCATTATTAATTCACTTTAATTCCAAATGAGATTCAATGGACTCAAAATAAATGTCATTAGACTCATCTTAATGTGCTCTATCTAATTAGATATTCATTTTTATATTTTTAAATATTTTTTTTCAATTGTTTTGCCAAACATTACAAAACGTTGATTAATAATAGATTTGGAAAATAAGGAGAATATAGTCAATCTTCTTGGTATCTTGGAATGTAATATTCTCATTTAATTTATCTTATTACTTAAAATGTTTTGCTTTGAATTTGTTATACAATAATGAAAATGAAACTCTTCTCCCATTTCGCGTTTGCATTATTATGATTTAGTTATAATTCATTAATTCAACTTGTTTTAATTTAGGTTTTAAAATTATTTTCTTAATATGAAAATAATAATTTTTAAAAATTTGCATATTTTTTATTTTTTTAAATTTCCAAGAATTTGAAAAGTGGTCAAATAGTATCAAAACAATTGCTCTTAGATTGTTGAAATCTATAAAAAAGACATTCATTCTATATTTTAAATATTTTTTTCCATTATTTTTTCGAAAATAATGATTCATTTTGATTCAATCCTTCTTTGATTGTCGAGTTAGAAACACTCCATCTCCTTAATATCTTCAAATGCCACGATCAGATAGACTTTATTGTAATTTTTAAAAGTTTTTACTTTTTTATATTACTATGTAACTATAAATCTCTACTTGCCTAACTTTAACCTTATTTTATCTCATTTTATTACATTAGGTCTATTTATTTTATTTCAATTTGAATATATTTTTTCTTAATATTGAAGTAAAAATTCTTTATTGTTTGTGCATTATTTTTTTTGTAAATTGAAGCTTCAAACAAATATCTAATTAACAAGAAAAAAGTGTTTTTAGACTTATCTTTTTGAGCACCATATAATCAAATATTTTTTTATATTATAATTCTTTCTTTCATTTTGGCACTTTTTATTAGTCATTTTGAATCACAACTTATTTGGCAATCGAGGATGTTACGTTTGTTATCCTTAATATCATTATGTACAACTTTCCTAAAAATACTTATCACATTTCTTCTAATTTTTTATTTGAATTGGTCATGTAGTTGTTAACTTTAAATCTTCTATCTCATTGCTTCCATGTAACTCATTTTAGACATAATTAATATTTTCTTAATATTAAAATAACAATTTGTTAATATTTATTCTTATTTATTTTTCATAGTTCATGGTAATTGCATACGAGGTCTAATATCAATGAAAAAAATGTTATTAGGTTCACCTTGATGAGCTCTTTTGCATTAAAATTTTTTTTTTATATTTTTAAATTTTTTATTTTTGAAAGTTTTAAGGAATTTTCCACACTTTATAATTCATGCTTGATTTGTTAATGAAGGATGCTACATTTGTTCTCTTTAATATTTTAAAGTTTAATTAACTATTATGTAAACCCTAACTCTTCTCTTGTGTAATATTCACATTTCTTTTTTTTGTTAAATTATATTACTTTAATTTATGTTAAGTCAACATTAATATATATATATATATATATGTTGATTTTATTTCATAATAATAATAATTTTTTTGTACTTTTAATTTTTACGATTCATAGAAATTATAATTAATGTGTTATCAACATGAAACAAACATTTATTTTATGTTAATCACGAATTCTTTCTACCAAAATATAATTTTATAGTTTTTAAAATATCTTATTTAGTATGGTTTATCATGCTCTACAAGATATTCTTATTTGTATATGATTTAAATATGAAAGATGTTACACCCAATCTACATAGTAGATTGAAACATAATAGTACTCTATAATTTATCTACTTTACTCAATTTTTTTCTTTTTGATTGGGATATATTAAATTGAATATGTAATTCCCTTCTTATGTGCACTTTTCATTGATTTGATGTTTTTCTATTACATTGCTTCAACTTATCTTATATTAATTTTTTACATATTACTAGTATTATTTTTCTCATTTAATTTACTAATTCATATTAATTCCAAAAGAGGTCTAATCAAGAAGAAAGAAATGTCATTAGACTAATTTCTACAAGCTCTAATTAACTTAATATTTGTTCTTATATTTTGAAATATTTTATTTTTTAAGTTTTATGACACATTATAAGACATTTTTATTTGTACCAACTAGATGATTGAAGTTGTTATACTTTATCTCTTCGGTACCTCAAAATGTCGCTTTCCAAAATACTTTATCTCTTTTCTTAAAAGTTTTTGCTTTGATTTTCTAATTTAGCTATGATACTCTAATTTGCTTCTCTTATGGCTTATAAATTGCTTTGATTTTCATATATTATAAATCTTCAATTTATCTCATTTTAACTTTAGTATATATTTTCTACATGTTTAAATGAAATTATATTATTATTTATGCTAAATTTCATCTCTAATAAATAATAAATAAAAATAAAGTAAACTCAAGATGAAATAAACATCATTTGACTCATTTAAAAAAATTCTATTCAATAAAAATTCATTCTTTTACATTTTAAATTATTTTATTTTTTAGGTATTTAGAATACTCTATGTGGTATTCTAATTCAAATCTAATTTAAATGCGACATTTAATCTCTTTAGTATCTTATAATCTATTTTCCCATAAAATTTATGATATTTCTTTAACTTTTTTTTGCTTTTATTTGGCTATATTTTTATTAAAATCTAATGCTATAATTGTGTGACAACATATTAATTTGAATTATCTCATTGAGCTAGATCTAACTAAATATTTCCTTCTATAATAAAAATTATTTTTTAAAATTTTACACCACTTTGAGAGTTATTTTATGTTGTATCTAATTTGATCATTAAGGACATTGTACTCAATTTGTTATGTTTTTATGAAACTCTAATTTTTCTCTTTTGTGACCTTTAGATCATTTTGATTTTGTTACATTTCATTAGATAAATTTTTGCCACTTATGTTTTTTTAAAATTGTAATTTATAATTATCTGAAATATGATCTAGTTGAGATCAAACAAATATCATTTCAATGGTACATGATTTAACAATGCACTATGCTATGCTTAAATCCATTTGTATCATTGAATGTAAAATTCTCTCAAAATTTTTTTCCTCCCATACTACCTTTAACTTTTTTTAATTTGGATTATTTACATTGCCTTAATTTATGTAATTTAAGCTTTAATACATTTTCACTTTAATATTAAAAAAAATATTTGTTCTTATTTATGCTAATTTTTTTGATAATACTCTGTAATTACAAACGTGTCCCAATCTCGATAAAAAAGACATTGTTGGACTCATTGCGATGAGCTTTATATATATATATATATATATATATATAAAGAAGACATTGTTGATCATTAAATACTCATTTTTTTGCTTTTTAAATGTTTTAATTTCAAAGGTTTTTATATATCTTATTAGATATCTTGATTCTTACTTGGTTTAATGATCAAGAATGTTACACATGATCTGCTTAGTATCCCAGAATACAACATTACCATAATATTTCTCTTATTTCTTCAAATTTTTATTTGAATTTTTATGTTAATATGAAATTATAACTATTCTCAAATATGACCTTTATATCTCCTTGGTTTGATTATATTACATTTCAACTTATCTTTTTTAAGCATTATTTTATATTTATTAAATTTAAAAAATAATTTATTATTATGTATGCTTATTTAATTTTTAAATTTTAAAATATTTCAAGATTACATTCTATTTAGACAAATCAAACGTAATTTGACTCAGCAGGACAAGCTCCAACCAATTGTATTTCCATTTTTTCATTTCAAATCCACTTTTTTTGTATGGTTTCTTCACTTGTGAGTCCTTTCAATTCATGTTAGATTTGATAAATCAAGATTCTCATACTCAATCTCTTCAGTATCTTAAAATGTAACATTCTAATATACCTCATCCAATCTTTTAATTTTTTTTTTCATTTGGTTAAATTGCTATGTAACTTTAACTCCATTCCTTAGTGACCATTACATGTCTTTCATTTCGTTTCATTACTTTGTTTCAATTTAACTCAATCAAGTCTTAAAATATATGATGTTGGACCCATGTCAGCAAGCATTATCCAATTAAATATTAAGGTTTGTATTTCTAAACAACTTATTTTCTAAAGCTTTTATAGTCTTTAAAAGCTATTTTAATTTTTACTTAATTTAATAGTCAAAGATGTAGCTTCTGATATGTAAAATATTGTCATAAACAAATTTACAAGAAAATATTTTCCCATTATTTATAATGTTTTACTTTGATTTGAATATGTAATAAATTTATCTTATGTAATCTTTAATATATATCCTCTTTATAATATAATAGTATTTATTATTATTTTTATTTATCTACTTTGGAAATCTATAACAAACAATAACATGGTCTGATGTAAGTCATACAAATGTCATTGAACTTCTATTTTAAACCTTATCTAATAAAAAACTCTTATATATATTTAAAATTATTTAATTTTTTTGTATTTTGGAAGACTTTAGAAAACATTTTAATTCTTAATTATTTGATGACCAAGAATGTAAACTCAATCTCCTTAGTAACACTAGATGCAAATATTTTCTGCCAAATATGTCACTTTATTTTTTTGTTTGATTTGGTTTATTTATATTATAGTTCATCAATCTATCTTATTTTTATTTTAATATATTTTTAGCTAATATTATTATTATTATTTATTCATAATTTCTTTTCTAATCACAATAATTCCAAACATCGTATCATCGAGGTAAAAAATAATTTTTGGACACATCTCAATGATCTCTATGCTTGTAAATAATTAATTTTATGTTATTAATTATTCTAATTATACATTTTTATCACACTTTGAAAGATATTTTGAATCACAACAGATCTAGTCATCAAGGGTGTTATAGTTGTTCTCCTTAGTGTCTAAGAATGAAAAATTTTAATAGAATTTATCATATTTCTTCAAATGTTTTGCTTTGATTTTGTTATGCTACATACTAACTCTACGACTCTTTATCGGTGACTTTTATATAATTTAGAGTGGGTTATATTTCATTAGTTAGGATTAAATAACTTTGACTGTAATATATTCTTACTTCAATATTGAAGTAGGTCTTTATCATTTTTTGTTACTATTTTCTTTAGTAATTCTTAATAATGCAAAATCAGCATATGACTGAGTTAAAACAAATGCCATTAGATTACTCACAAAGAGCTTTGAATAATTAAATATTAATTTTTATATTTTCTTGAATATTTTATTTTCTAGGATTTTGCATGTTTATGATACACTTTGATTCATACCTCATTTGATGATCTACATTGTTGTGTAAGATGTCCCTAGTTTCTTGGAATCCAAGTTATTTTGTTATTTATCTCAATTTCAAGTATTTTTTATTTTATTTGGTTATATTAAATCAAAACTTTAATTCTCCTCTCAATTAATGTTGAGAGCATTGTGATTTGGTTATATTATATTTCTTTAATTAATGTCATTTTAGGTTTAATATATATCACTTATTATTAAAATGATAATTTAAAATTTTTCTTGCTAAAGTTTTTTAGTAATTGAAAATATTTTCAAATAAGGTAGATTAAGATAAAATAAATGTTGCTTGACTTAAATGGATGAGCTTTACCTAACTAATATTTTTTGTATTTTTATATAACTTTTTTCTATGGTTTAGTAGTACTGAGTGAGGCATTTTTATTCATATTTGATTTCATGATCAAAGATGTATGAGTAGATTTCAACAGTATCTTGTATTGTAGCATTGGCACATAAATTATCTAATTTCTTCAACTCTTTCACTTTGATATTGTTAGATTACAATGAAATAGAAAATCTCCACTTGTAGAACGTTTACATGTCCTTAATTTAGTTATATTATATTTCCTAAATTTATATTATTTTTATTTTAATATAGATCTACTTTATATTAAAATAATAATTTTAATTTTTTTATACAAGATCTATCCAATCAAATATTTATTTTTTAAACTTTTTCTATGATTATGGCACATTTCATTAGATATTTTTATTTGTACCTAATTTGATGAGATGTGTTTGCCCTTGCTATCTTCTTATTGGTAGGGTCATTGTAAATCTATAGGCTTCACATATACTATTATCAATGACCCTAAAAAGGTTTCAACTTAGCCAAAATGGGCACCCAACTATTTCAAGATAAGCCTAAAGACAAATGGCATGTTAAAACTTTGATGTTTTTAAAAAAATTACATAAATGAAAACATAGATATTTATTTCATTCAAATGGTGTATGTCCTAACAAAAAAGACCTTTAAATTAAAACATCAATGCTAGAGCATCCATAAGAGATAAGAAAATTATTGGATAATCAAACATAATAATCATATTATTAGGAATAACACATATGAAATTAGAACAATTATTAAAACAACAAACATTAAATGAAGTTATAGAAAAATAAATGATTACCTTTGAAAAATATCTCAATGATAGAACGAATGTTAAAGAAACCAATATCAAAGAAACCAACATTGAAAAAAACAAAGCAAATTTGTGACTTGACTAGCATGTCTAACTCAAAAAAAATAATGAACAAAGTAAAAAATTATATTACAAAATATAACTATTTAAGTAATTGGGTAAATGACTGTAGGGAAAAACAATAAAAGCCATGAAGTATTAGTTTATGCTAAAAAAAATATATAATTTTAGGGTTAAAAATATAAATGTAATTTTTAAATAAATAATATTTGGAAAATTAAAAATGAAAAGAGATATATGATTATTGGAGCATTACAAAGAAGTAGAACTTGGCTACAAAAATGTAAACAATAAAGATTACTTAGAATTTTTTACTCCTAAGATACACCAAAAAATCATAAAAAAGGAATTTTTATCTGTTCATAAATGCTATATTAAGGTATTAGTTATAGGATACACATAGAAAGGCTATGTGCAAAAAGTCTAGTAGTGGTAGTAAATAACAATAATAATAAAATTAGATAGAGTTTATTAGATGTTTGGAATTGGAAATAGCCATAAAACAAGAGGATATAAAAGAGATATAAAAATAGCCATAAAACAAGAGGATTTGATACAAATGAAAGCAATCTCCTTTTTTGTAAAAGCTCTAATAGTAAATTATCAAACTCGTTAAACATTAGATATAACATACATGAACTAGAAATTATTAAATTCTTAGCATCATATATCATCAAAATTATCAACTCAAAAGTTGTATCTAGTGACAAAATTTAAGGAATAGAATGGGATATCTTCTTAGTACAGCCAACCCAAACATGTATGCCTAATTAGGCAAGCTATTTTATTGATAACAATGACAGACTTAGCTGTAGATTTTCCAATCACTAAGCTACTCTGCTAGGAGAAGCATCAAAAGATGATAATTAATTTTTTAGACTCAAGAGATCAAACTCCATATTTCATTCAATAATTTTAATATTAACAATTATAGGAGTCAAATGTAGTTGTATGTGAAAATTTCTTAAAACATACACTTTGATCGCACCCCCTCCCTCATCCTTTGTTCGAAGAACTGCTTCAACCTTTTCTAAGATAAAAATTTGATGAACTACACTTCTTAGAGATCAACATATAAAATGATGGTAGTATGACATCAGATACTATTGGAACTTACTTCAAAGTAGCTTCAAGTAGCAAAAGACAAACAAGCTTATCAAGCACAACACAACTGACAACATTTGGAGTAGAAACAAATTTTTTTATATTCCCAAGTTGAACTGGAATGTGAGAAAAAAGGGACAACATAGAAGACCTATGTAAATAAAACAACTTTGAAAGCATATTTTTAATAGTAAGCACCCATCCTTAGAAATTGGAAAATTTAAAAGACAATGGTGAAGAAGAAATAATAAATACACTAAACCAATTTGTTAAGACAGAAAGCCAAATGAGTATTTAATTATTGGAAATAATCATATCCTCATGAGTTTGAGCAAATTTCACATGTACAAAAAAATTCTAAATATGGAACTAGTATATTTTAAGAAATCACCTTAGTCATAGACCCTAATCAAGAACATACATTTTTGTAGGATGAGGCTATGCAAGATTTAGAATGATTGGAAAAAATTAGTTTAAATGATATAGGAAATTTTAATCAAAATTATTCAAAACTATCTAACAAAATTGTAGAACTTTTATGGATGTAACATTAGGTGATTAATATTACAAAAGGTTTGGTTGTAGTAATAAGATTTTGATACTAGCATACTATGGTGCTAGCAATTGTAGAAAATAATGGAGCAAATGTTATAAAAAAAGTTCAACCTAGGAGAAATTAGGCAGAGTAGTCCAAAACTTATAAACCTTTAAGGAAAAATATAGGCGCTTTATTTTTGAAGAAATAAGTCATTTTGTCAAACAATGCTAAAATAAGAATGTAGAATAAGAGTGATTAAACATGTAAACAGAATTAGATATTGAAGAATAACATGTTATTTTATGCTTAGTTAAAATTTAATCAAAATGAGATAGTGATATTATAGTTGTTTAGATGAGGAAATTGAACTAAATGATATAAATGTAGATTTCTTAAAAATAAATGTGGAAAACCCATGGAATTCAAATAAGAAACAAAAAGTCTCATAAAAACTTATAAAATTAAAAATTTAAAGTAAAATATGATCATGAGTTTGATGATTCTATAATAACCATAAACAAAAGTGTGAAGAACGTAGAAACTATCAGAAAAAAATCACATACCAATATGTAAGAAGTTAAATTAGGAGTTATCGAGCTTTTACGCTAGACAATTAGGATGTAATATGATAAAAGAACTTGAAGACCATTATAATAACTTAAAAATAAATTTAAAATTATAGATCAAGGTATATCTTGGAACCATCAAACAACTTCATGTTGGAATAAAAATGTTTTAGTAAGAGCTATAACAATATATGAAAAAAAGAAAAACACAAATTAAAAATAATAGTTCTTTAGAAATAGAAGAGTTATTGAAATATTTAGAATTTGTGTTCCTTAATACATAATATAGATGCAATAACTTCATTAACTTCATTTGCATACTTTAATTTGACTATAGTCACATCATTACATAAGTTTGTATAATACATATTTAAGTATCAAATAGCCATGTAGAAATAAGTATGAGTTCCCCTCAATGTACTAACACACATCCACATACCAAGTTATGATATTAGACACAATATGAAATGAAGGAATAGTTCATGGAAGTTTACTTATTTACCATAAAATTAAACCAAAAAAAAGAATCTTATGCCAATAACATCGGTAAATAAACTAAATTTCAACAAGTAGGAATTAGAAATGGAATTAATTTTTTTAAAATTTACATGGGGATATAACATTCAAAAACAATAGGCAAAAAATTTTTAAAATATCAAACACAAAATTATGTGGTCATCTAGTAGCATTTGAACACATAATAGAAGAGCTAAAGGATTTTAGCTTCAAGGAAGAAATAAAAGAAGCATTATTTATAAATATGTACAAAGGCAAACAATTCTCCAAAGATCAACATATCTTGTTGGTGAAAAGGATAAAACAAAAATATAATAATTAGCTCTTTCAAAATTGCATCATCTAGGTAGATTTAATAGAAGTACTAGATGGATGCCTAGAATGTTAGCGAAGTATATTGAAATAAAAAAATAAATAAAAAGAAACAAAAAAGATTAACTTATAAGTACATACTGTAGCAAAATTTGTGAAAGTAATGTAATTACCATATATGCTAAAACTTGCCATATATATATATATATATATATATATATATATATATAGCTTATATAGCTTTGAAATATTACTAAATAATATAAGGGAATTTACTATTATGACAGATTTAATGTAAATCAAGGAATTTTATAAGTAAACTTAATCACAATAAATTAGCCACAAATGTGTAAATAAAGAAATAATAATTTCCCTAATCACTTTTCACACATAATTAGGGGATAACTATCATTGAAAGGCTATTAAGGTAGTAAAATAAATAATTAATAGACAAATGTACCAAAAAAACTTTCAATTAACATTATAAATGACCATAGAAAGCCTTAACCTAGTAATATAAATTGCCATAAAAAGCCTTAAATGCCACTATTATAAAGATACTTTATGGTGTTATAAAATGTAACTAACAAATTTTATATGAAATGACCTTTTTCAATCCAAATCACTTTTGGATGTCATGCACGTAGTAAACTTCCTCAGAATTAAAATTTACAATAAATACGTCGACATCTTGTCAATAAGGTCCACCAGTACTTATTCGATCATCTGTGGAATACTAGAAAGAAAAAGAATCTATTGTTATATATATTTGGCATTGTTGTCAGTAACCTTTCTTTCAATGAGTCTATCAGTGAAACTTGTTCCTTGAGAAGAAGAAAAATTTTTCCTCACATAAAGGAGTGAGAACACCACAAGATTTTAAATAAGAAAGGG
The DNA here is from genome assembly GCA_023846275.1 of Vanilla planifolia. Taxonomy (NCBI): domain Eukaryota; kingdom Viridiplantae; phylum Streptophyta; class Magnoliopsida; order Asparagales; family Orchidaceae; genus Vanilla; species Vanilla planifolia. The sequence continues at coordinate 1,301,764 of JAIUJO010000050.1, read as the reverse complement.
AAGGATGCTATTGGATGAACTATCTAGAGAGAGTTATTATATAAGCTTGCTCATGGAAAAACAAAAAGTGAAAATTGGGTTACAAGATTTTTAAAACAAGAACAACAATTGTTATCAAATTCCTTCTAAATACAACCCTATGTTGTCTCTCTAGTCAAACTGGATATTTTACAACTTATTCTATCAAAAACAACTTGGAAAAGGTAGCTTGAGTGCAAAGTATATTTAAATAAATTCCATTAAAAAGTATTTCTACTATAGAAGGAATATTTGTATGTCTTGACATACCAAACACAAAGACATTTAAAAAATTGGTAGTTCATCATGACCCTATGAAGAGATTCTCTTAGCTTAGACTAATCATCATGGAGATACTAGATTCTTCTTACAAAACAATTATTTTTCATAAATGTTTAAGGATGCAATTCATTTGATAGATTATTATGTCAAGAAAGTGAAAGTTAACAAATTTTGTGCAATTCATTAGCATCAGCATACAATCTTGCCTTTAGACCACCAATCTACTGATTCTCAATGATGCAAGAATCAAGAACTTAGTCACTTCAATAAGTCTTAGAATGATGGTATTCGATGTAGCATATGACATGATTAAATGTTGAAGACACCCAAAAGATCAAATACAATGAAAGAGAAGTCTTGCATTTTCTATTGAAGTTGACAATTCCCTTTAAAAGGTGACTATCATCTTTGTGAGTATCTTGGATTAGAATTTTCTCATAGAATTTATTTCATTTTTTAACATGTTTTGCTTTGACCTTGTTATATTACTATGCAACTTTTAATATCACCACATTAACCTTTACTTCACTTTGATTTGTTTATATTACATTGCTTAAATTTTTTTCATTTTTGTTTAAAAATATTTTTACTTAAAATTAATTTTTTTATCATTTAGGATTATTTAGATTGCTAATACATAGCTTATAGTTATCTTAATTTTGTTTTAAAATATTTTTACTTCATATATAAATATTATAAAATTACTTCATTTGGAATTTAAAAACTTAATAAAGAAAATAATTATAAAAATATAAAATTATGGTTTCAATTTCAGGTAAATATACAATAAAGTAAATTTAGATAAAGTGAAGCAATGTTATTTCACTTGAAGAAAGTGATCTAAATGCCACTTGAGGAGAATTAGAACTTTGTAGCAATATAACTAAATCAAATGAAAACAACTTAAAAAATGAGTTGAATAGAACATGAAAATTGCATTCTGAAAAAGAGTGGTGATCGATTGTAACATCCCTAATCGTTAATATAGGTAGAGATCAAATTACTGTTAAATAGTTCCAAAGTAATACAAAATAAAATATTAAAAATATTAGAAAACCTTTTTATTAATTATAGCTCATGGAGATGAGTCTAGTTTATTTTTTTTAACTTGGTAAAACTTTACTTGAAATTATCATAACTTGCCAAAGTCAATAACCATAAATAATAAACAATAAATTTTTTAATATTGAGTAAATATATCTTAAAACTAAAATAAGATTAATGGAAACAATTTAATATGACTAAATACAAATGATGTAAAGGCCACATCATAGAAGAATTGAGTTACATAGTAATAAAAAAATTAATGAAATTTTTTTTAAAAATGAGATAAATTTTGTGGGAAACAAGAATTTTATAATATTATGGAGATCTAAAGTAATATCGTTAATAGTCCCGATAGGTATGGATGAAAGCAACTCATAAAACATGTGAAAACTATGAAAAAGTTATTTAAAACATTCAAAATAAATATTTTTTTTGGAAGAGCTCCCCAAGGGAATTTGAACGATCTTAGTTTTGTCTTGGTCTAAGCTTTTTTAGAATTATGATGAAATAGCAAATTAAATAAGTATAATTAGAAATAAATTATTTTTTAACATATTATGAATATAAATTACATCATAAATTAGAAAAATAAAAAAAGTAATATAAACTAATAAAAGAGATATAACAATCACATGAGAGGTGAATTAGAGCTCTATAGTAATAAGAAAATCAATGCAAAATACTTAAAAAATGAGATGAATTATGATAGAATGTTGCACACTAGTGCTCTAAGAAAATAGAGTGTAACATTCTTAATCATGAAATTAAGTACCGATTTAAATGACTCGTAAAACATGTGAAAGACTAAAGAAGTAAAAAATTAAAAAATTTAAAATTGAATATTTAATTATATAAAGCTCATCTATAAGAGTCAAATGGCATTTGTTTCATCTTAATCAAACCTCCTATGGAATTATTGTAAATTATTAAATTAAATTTACAAACCAAATAAAATATATTATTTAAATATTAAGTATAAAATAAAAAATTAGATAAATAAAATCAATGATCTATGACCAAATCAAAAGATATAAAGCACACAGAAATGGATAATTAGAATTTTGTTATAGTTAATGAAATCAAGGATGTCAAAGCCATATGAAAATTAAATATTTAAAAGTTTAAGTATCAATTTTTAATTAGATAGAGCTCATTTTGGTAATTCCAATGATGCTAGTTTCACCTTAATTAGACCTTGTTGTGCTTTGCTATGAAAAACAAAAGTAAAAAAGGTATAAAGAAAAAGAAATTATTATTTCAATATTAATTAAATATTTATTAAATAAAAAATCTGTTAAATTAAAGAAATGCAATATGACCAATTAAAGCATCATATAGCTTACATGACATCACATTTAGATTTACGTAATATTATAACCAAATTAGAATAAAAACAATTGTTGATTTTAAGCAAAATGTATCAGAAAGTTACATTGTCATATAGTAATGAGATTGTTTGAACGAATGTCAAAAAATAGGAAATAAAATATCTTAAAATATTGAAAAAAAATTAATTAGATAATGCTCATAAATCTGAATAAATGAAATAAATTTAGTTTTATATAATATAACAATGACAAAATATTATTAAATCAGAGAATAATCAATTTATAGTTACACAAGAATATAATAAAATTGAAAAAATAAATGTAAAAAGATGAATAAATTATAAAATAGTATTACATTACAAGGTAAAACAAAGATTAAGTGTAATATTCTTGATCAGCAAACAACTATGAATCAAAATGACTCAGAAATGATAACCTTAAAAAGTAAAATATCTAAAAACATAAAAAAAGTATTTTAATTAGATAGAACTTTAAGTGTAGATCAATGAAGTTTGTTTACTCTTGATAAAACCATTTTTCAATTATTATGAATTAATATAACAAGCATAGACAATAATATTTTTTTAAATTGAATAAATTTATAAAAAACCACCAATAGGATAAATTGAAGAAAAGTAATATATCCTAATCAAAGCAATGTAAATGTGAAAAGAGATGTGAATTACTATTTCCTAATAATATAATCAAATCAAAGAAAACTATTTTATGAAACGTGTTAATTTTTTTATCAAATTTACATTCCTAGAAACTAGGGAGCTCGAGGATAACGACCTAAAATGTCAAAAAAGCTAAGAATGGACAAATCTTATAAAATGCACCAAATCCTTTAAAAAACTATGTAAACATAGAAATGATAATTTAATTCAATAAAACTTATTTAATTAGTCCAAAAACATTTCTTTCATATCCTCTAAACCTTATTCCAATTCACCATGAATTTGCAAAGTAATTTTACATAAATAATATTATTATTTTACCATTGACAAAAAATATATTAAATTTTTAATGGAATAAATTGAATCAATGCAATATAATAGACAAGAGTGGTGTATATGTTATCGTAAAGAAGATTTATAGCTGTAATGCATTGAAATAAATTTAAACAATTTAGACACAAGGCATATATTGTATAACAAAATAGAATTTCAAGATGTTATGGTACTTCAGTATAACTTCTTTGATCATTAAATCATATACAGGTTGAAATATCTCATAAAACATATCAAAATGCTAAAAAATAAAATACCTTAAACTATGAAAATTACTTTCTAATTGAATGGACCTCTGCATGATAAGTATAACAACTTTTGTTTTATCTCAATTGGAAAACACAACAAAAATTGCTACAAATTACTAAAGGTAATAAGCATAAAAAATATTGATTTAATAATAATGAAATATAGAAGAAAATTGAATTTGATAAAGCAAAGTGCTGAAATACAACCAAAACAAAGCAATATAATGGCCACAAAAAGAGCAAAATTTGAGTTAAAATGTAAAATAACCAAATAAAATTATACATTTCTAGAAAAAAATTAATTATCTGAGAAGGTTGAAATCAAAGATACAATGTAGATCGAGTGTAAACTAATAAATCATTAAAAATTGTTAAAAATAAAATATCCAATAATGTGTAGAAAATTGTTAAAAATAAAATATTACAAAAAATAATGATCAATACTAAATAACATAAAGTAGCTTGTGCTACCTTTGTAAACAATCATAATTAATAATAATTTTTTATATATTTATCAAATATATATTAAAGATGAAAAGGCATAAATTTGTTTAATATAATATAACCAAATCAAAGCACAAAGGTCACAGTAGAGTAAACACATAGTGACATAGTAATATGACCAAATCAAAATGAAAAAACTAAAAAAATGAGATACATTTTATTCGAAAAATATTCGAGGAAATTAGACACATGTATTATGAAAGTGGCATTCCAAGATACTAAAGAGATTGAGAGTAGCATTCTTGAACATAAAATCAAGTATGAATAAATGTATCTTGTAAAGTGCATCAAATACTTTAAAAAATAAATTATTTAAAAATATAAAAATAAGTATTCAACATGACAGAACACATTAAAACATGTTCATCAACATTAGTATTATTTTGATTCTACCTCTCTTTGAATTATTAAAAATTAGAAAAGCATAAAAAATTATAAATTAGTACTTGAATATTCACAAAATATTTAAGAAAGCTAAGATAAGAAAAATTAATGCAACCTTATATAACAAAATTTTAGCAATTTTAAGATCATATGAGAGAAGAATTAAGGCAAGATAGTAATACAACGAAATCAATGTCAACAAGTATAAGAAAACAAATTAATTATATGAGAGTTTCCTTTTAAGACTCTTAAAAGATTAAGTACGATATCCTTAATCATTGAATTATGTACAAATAAAAATATCTTTTTAATAATGTAAATATAATTCTAAAGGTTTAAAAATATTGAAAAAATGTTAGACGAAATGGACCTCATTGAGACAAGTCAACTATTTTGTTTCACATAGATCTAACCTCATTTTGAATAATTATAAATTATCAAAGAAAATAATCCTAAGTAATAATGACTTATTATTAATATTAAAAAAATATATATTGAAGTTGAAATGATATTAATTAAGCAATATGATATAATCAATTCAAAACAATGCAAAAGTCGCATGAGAGGAGATTTAGAGTTACATAACAATATATTCTTATAAAAGTTGAAAATATAAAGAAATGATATAAATTGTATTGGAAAGTTGTATTCTTACATAATAAATAGATGAAGCATAACATCGTGGATCACGTAATTTGGTTCAAATCAAAAAGTCTCACAAAGGGATCGAAAACCTTAGATAATTAAATGTTTAAAATTTCAAAAATAGACATTTAATTAGATCGAGAACTTTCAGGTTAGTTCAACAATGATTTCTTTTTCTTGATTAGACCCTTTTTTAAATTTTTTTGAATTAACATTGTAAATAATGATAATGAAAAAAGTTATGATTTTAAGATTAAGAAAATATAAATTAAATCTCAAATTATATGAATTAAAGCAATTTAACATATCCATATTAAAGTAATATAAAGCTCAAAAGAGAGGAGAGTGAGAGTTTTGTAATAATATTACCAAAAAAATGTTTAGAAAATCAGATGAATTCTATAAGAGAGGAATTCAAAAACACTATGGGGATCAAGTGTAACATCCTTAAACATCAAATGATTTACAAATAAAAAATTCTTATAAAGCACGCAAAACCATTAGAATTAAAAAGGATTGTGAATGTAAGTATGCATAAATAATGTGAAAGTCCTACATAACTTTAACAAAATGTATATTAATTGCAAAATTACATCGATTAAAGTAATGGAAAATCACCAAATTAAAGTTGTGTAAATTTTAAAGAATGTGATAAATTATACCTGAAAGTTGCATTCAAAGTTATTAAAGTTGCATTGTAAATTATACCTTCTTGATTATCAAATCTTATATTAACTGAATTATCTCTTTAAACAAGCCAAAATCGTCAAATATAAAATATTAAAAAAATGTAAATATGGAAATTTAATTTGATAGATCTTATTGAGATGAGTTTAATGATTTTTGTTTTACTTCTATCAAACCTTGTTTGGAATTACTTGTGAATAACAAAAAACTAAGATAAAAAAATAAATTATTTTTTTAATAATAGGCCCATATATTTTGATTTATTATGGTAGAGTTTGTCATGAATATTCTAATGTTGTCTGTTTCATCGCAATTAGATGTTGTCTTGTATTACTATGAATTATTGAAATAAATAAGTTTAAATAATAATAAATTTATCTTTTATATTAATTAAATATGTATTGAATTGAAATAAGAATAGTTTAATTTGAAGTATTGTAAAAAAACAATACCATAGAGAAATAAATGTCGCATTAGTGGAAAATTATAGTTTCATAATAAATAATAAGATTAATGTGAAACATCGAATGAAATAAGACAAATGGTTTACGAAATTTGCATTTCGTGGTATTAAACACCTCATGTGTAATATACTCAATAATCAAATAATGTACAAATCAAAATGCATCATAAAATATTCCAAAATAATAGAAAATAAAAAAATTATTTTATAAAAGTGAACATTTATTGGATATTGCTCAATGAGATGAATAAAATGATGTTTGTTTTATCTTGATTGGAGCATTTTTATGTTACTAAGAATTATGAAAATTAAATAGATGTAAATAAAAATTAATTATTCTTGAAATATTATGTAAATTCTTGCTAAAGCTGAAATAAGATAAATTACAAAAATGTAAGAAAATAAAATAAAAGACTTGTGAGGGACAGATAACAGAAAAATAAGAGCTACGTACCATTAGAGCAAAATCAAAGGAAAACCTTTGAGAAAATTAAATGTTTCCATGGTAATGTTGCATTGCATGATACAAAAGAGTTTAAGCATGACAACCATAGTCATCAAATATGGTACGAATCAGAATGTCTTAAAGTGTAAGGAATGTATAGAAAATTAAATATTTAGAATTTTAAAAAATAAATGTCTTATTTTCTGGTGTTGATGTGGCATGTCGAATGATGTTAATGTCATATTGATCAATCCTCATAAGAAATTGCTATGAATTACAAAATTAGAAATCTTAAATAATAATAAATTATTATTTTAATTTTTAGTTAATAAATAATGAAGCTAAAACAATATAAACAAAAGGAATGTAATAAAAAAAAATTATAGCAATTTTGGGTTGCACAAAAGAAGAATTAGTGTGAAAATTAGAATAACCAAATCAAAGCAATGAATTTTAAGAAATGAGTTTAACAATTTGGGATATGTTCATTCAAAGATGCTATAGATATCAAGTGTAATGTCTTCATTTGTCAAATCAAGAACAAATATAATTTTCTCAAAAAGCTATTATTAAAAAATAAAAAATAATATGTAAAAAATGTTCAAATTAATTTTTAATTAGATGTAGCTCATTCAGATAATTCAAATAATATTGTCACCTTAATTACACCACCTTTTTGTGTAACTTTTAATTATCAAAATAAACAAGCATAGACAATAATAAAATATTTTTTTAATATTAAGAAAACATATATTGAAGCTAAAAATGACATAGATTGAAGTAATATAATATAACCAAACAAAAATAATGTAATGGTCACATAAGAGGGGATTCATGATCACACAGCAATATAACCTAACAAATATCAGAATATGAAAAAATGTCATAAATTTAACGAGAACGTTGATGCCAACTGAGGTGACCAATCCCAAAATCCTCAATTATAAAACCATGTATGATTCAAAATACCATATAAGGAAAGCAAAAACCCAAAAAAAATTTAAAATTACAAAATGAATATTTATATTATATATACTTAAGCACAAATATGATGAGTTGAAATAATCCAATGTAGCCATATCAAAATGATGTAACACCCTAAAAATTTGCATTCTTATATATTAAAAGGATAATATGTAACACCTTGAAATATCAAATTATGTTAGGATTGAACTATTCAATAAAAACATGTCAAATCCCTACAAAATAAAATATTTTAAAATAAAAAAATACATATGAAATCTTTTGTAGCTCACTTAGATGACTAAAAAAGATGTTTGTTTCATCTTGATTGCACCTCATTTGTAATTACTCCAAATTATCAAAGTAAATAACAATAAATAATAATATATTATTTTTTAATGTCAAGAAATTATATATTAAAGTAAAAATGAGATAAGTTGAAATAATGTACGACACAAAGTTAAAGATATGCCATTATCACATGAAAAAAGATTTAAAATTCCATAGAAATATTCTACTACAAAGGGATAAATTTGAAGAAACAAGATAAATTATATATGAAACTTGCATTCCATGATTCTACGGAATTGAAGGATAACATCCTCGATAGTTAAATTTGCTACAAATCAAAATGTCATTTCAAGCATGACTAATTTCTATAAAATAAAAAATTTTAAAAAAATTTAATGAACATCTATTTGAATAGACTTTAAAGAAGATAATTTGAAGCATTATGATATAAACAAATCAAAGTAATATTAAGATAACATGACAAAAGAATTAGAGTTTAACAATTATATAATAAAAAATAAATAAATAATTTGAATAAATAAGATATATTTTATGGGAAATTTGTACTATAAGATAGTAAAATGAAAAATTATAGCAACCTCGATCCTAAAATTAGGTAAAAATCAACATATCTTTTAATGAATGAAAAAATCTAAGAAAAATTTATTTTGAAATATACAAAAAAAATATTCTTTTTGATAAAGCTCATTACTTACAGTCAAATGAAGTTCATTTATTTTCTATCAATCATTGTTTTGAATTAATATTAAAAAATAAACTAAAAAAAATAATTAATAATAATATTGTTTCATGAACTTTTGCAACATACCAGATATTTTGATTTCTACTTGATTTCCTGATGGACAAGATACACTTCACCTTATTTGTACCTTGGAATGTAACGTTTTGCAATATTTGTCAAAGTTTCTTAATTATTTCGTTTTATAATTTTTGATAATATTATGAAATCCAAACTTGTCTCTCATGTTGCTTTTACATTTTTCGTTTTTTTAATAAATTATGTTATGTTAATTTTTCTTACTTTAGCTTTAATATATATTAGCTTAATATTAAAAAATAATTTACTATTTATTATGTTTAATTTAATTTTTAATTTGCAATAATTCAAAATGAGGCCTTATATGGACTATAGAAAAATCATTAAAATTATCTCGATGGGCTTTACCCAATTAAATATTTATTGTTATATTTTTTTATCTATCATATTTTCTACTATTTTTCCATGCTTTTATAACAAAACTTTATTTGCACTTAATGTCATGGTTGACAATGTTACAATTGATGTCCTTAAAGTCTTTGAAAGCAACTTTACTTCATAATATATGTCATTATTCAAAATGGTTTGTATTGAATTTGCTGTGTTAATATGCAACACTAATTTATCACTCGTGTGACCATTGCAACACTTTGATTTTGTTATGTTGCATTGCTTCAATTTATCTTATTTAAGTTTAAACATTTGTTTAATATATATTTAAAAATTAATTTATTATTATATATCGTAGCTTATTTTCATAATTCATAGTAATTCGAAATGTCATCCAATAAAGATGAAATAATCATCATTGAACTCATCAAAAAAAATTTCAACTAATTAAATATTTTTTTTTATATTTTAAAAAGTTGTATTTCTAAGGCATTTGCTTGGATAACAAGAAATTTTGTTTCTGATTTCATGATTAAGGATAATATACTCGATGTGCTTAGTACATGGTATTATATATTTTCTTAACAATTTAACTCATTTTGTTAAATTTTTTCCTTTATTTTGACTCAATACAATAAAACTTTAATTTCTTCTCAAGTTACATTTAGATTGCTTCAATTTAATTATAGAAGATTGTTTGAATTTATCATATTTCAACTTAAATATTTATTTGTTTAAAATTAAAATAAAAATTTATTATTGTTTAAGGTCATTAATTTCTTTAATTTATAGTTAAGAAAAAGAAAGTAAAGTAGAATTATAACAAATGCTGTAAGACTCATTTTGAGAAGCTTTATCCTTTTAGATATTCTATTGCTTAATTTTAAATATTTTATTTTCTCAAATTTTTACACTTTTTTGTAGATATTTTGTTTCATACTTGATTTAATGATAAGGGATGTTACAATTCATCTCATTTGTATCCTAAAATACATCTTACCCATATATTATTTTTTTAATCAAATCTTTTACTTTGTTTTTTGGTATATTACTATATAACTCAAAATCTACTATTATGTGATCTTTACATCATCATGATTTGGCCATATTTTATTACTTCAATTTACCTCATTTTAGCTTTAATATATATATAGATATATATATGCTTTCTTAACATCAATAAAATATTTTTTATAGCTTGTTTGTTCTGATAATTAGTAGTAATTGTAAATGAGTATTGATTAAGATGAAAAAATTATTTTTGGACTTATCTCGATGAGATTTATCGAAAAAAAATATTCTTTTTCATATATTTTTAATTGTTTTGTTTTTGCTTATTTTGTGAAGCTTTTTAGGTCGCACTTAACCTAACATCGAGTAATGTTCCACTTGATGTTTCTACTATCTTTAACATTCATTTTCTTCATATTTAAAATTTAATTATTTCTTATTTTTGTTTTATTACTCTAGAAATTCCTTTTAATTCAAAATTTGAACCAATTAAGATGAAGCAAATGCCATTAGACTTATCTTAATGAGCTCTACCTTGCTAAATATCTATTTTGTTTTTTTCAAATACTTTATTATCTTTGTTTTTGTCTTATTTCATGAGGTAATTTAATTTAAGCAAAATTTGATTATCGAGGATGTTTTAATCAATGTCCTTAATATCTTGGAATAGAACTTTCCCATATCTTTGTCTCATTTCTAGAAAAAACTTTCTCTAATTAGGTTATATTATAAAGAAACTCTACTTGTCGTCTCGTGCGACCCTTCCATAGCTTTTATTTTGTTTTATTTCTTTTATTCTATTTATCTTATTTCAACTTTATTAAAGTTTTATGCAACAAAAAAAAATACCTTTTTATTATTTATGCTTATTTGCTCTAGTAATTGCAAAAATGATCTATCAAGATGAGACAAGTATTATTAAGATTGTTGTGATCAACTCTATCCATTTAAATGATTTTTTACTTATTTTTAAACATTTAATATCCTTAAACATTTTCAAGTTTTTAGAACATTTCAATTTGTACTTTATATAATAGATGAGGATATTATACTCGACCTCCAAAATAACTTAAAAAGAAAATTTTCTTTAAAATTTACATCATTTCTACAAATTTTTAGTTTAAAATTAATTATATAACCATTGAACTTTTATTCTCCTATTGTGTGACATTTATATTTATTTAATTTTCTTTTATAAAATTGTTGTTATTTATCTTATTTTGGCTTTATTATATATTTATTTAATATTATTTATATAATTTTATTTGGAAATTTTCACTAATTCCAAGTAAGGTGTATTCAAGAAAAAAAGCTTCATTAGAATTGTCTTGACAGGCTCCATGGAATTAAATATTCATTTTGTTATTTTAAAATATTTTATTTTCTTAGATTTTTTTCTTAATGTGAGCAACATTTGGTTTGCACATGGCATAAATCGATGATGTTCTGCTCTATCTCCATTATTATCTTTGAACAAACTTTCTCAGATAATTTATTTTCCAAATTTCGCACCTAAATTTTATTTTTTTTACTAAGAAACACTAATTCTCCTCTCATGTGATCCTTATAAGTCATTGATTCTATTGCATTATATTTCTTAATTTTATCTTATTTCCCTTTAATATATCGTTAGTTAATTTTAAAATAATATTTTATTGATATTTATTATTGTTTGTAATGGTAATTTATAGTAACTCCAAACATGGTCTATTCATAATAAAACAAATATTGCTATGATAATTTTCTTGAGGTCAATATGATTTAATATTTCTTTTTATATGTTTAAATATTTCATCTTTTAGAATTTTAGAAAGCTTTATAAGATTTTTAAAATTATATCGAGTCTAATAACTAAGGATGTTGCACTCGATCTTCTTTGTATGTTAGAATAAAACTTTCCCATACAACTTGTTCCATTAAATGAAATTTTCACTTTGATTATCCATGCTACTATGTAGGTCTAAATCACATCTCTTGTGACATTTGCATTGCTATCACTTTATTGTACTATATTATTTTAAGCTTTCTAATTTCAACTTTAATATACATTTAATAAATTAATAAAATAACAATTCATTATTATTTATGCACATTTAGTTTAGTTATTTGTTAAATTAAAACCAATCCAAATTCAACGAAACAAACGGTATTAAAACTTCATAATAGACTTTATCTTATAAAATATTAATTTTTTGAATAATTTTCCAATAGATTTGATGCAGTTTATGAATGCAACTTTCTAGCACAATTTATCTCATTTCTTCAAAGTTTTTTGTTTGATTTAGTTACAATGTAATAAAACACTAAATCTCCACTCATGTGATCTTAATATCCCTTGATGTTATTGTATTATATTACTTTATTGTACCTTATTTCATGTTTAGTACATATTTTCATAATATTAAAATTATAATTTTGAATTTTTTTTATATTATTAAAATTTTTATTGTCATAACTCTAAAAAAGGTTCATTTGTGATGAAAAAAGTGTTGCTTGACTCATGTAGACCAAACCTATCTAATTAGATATTTTTGTTTTTTTTTTGTTGTGGTGCAATTTATGACAAATTTAGAATAGTAACGTTTTTAAAGATAAAAGATGCTCCGCTAAATCATCTAAAAGAATTTGAATTTTTTTTTAAATTTATGTCATTTTTTTATCTTTTATGCATTTATTTTGTTATTTTACTATGTACCTCCAAATATTCTTAAGTGTATTATTTATATGCCATTGATTTGATAAAGATAAATGTCTTCAATTTTTCTAATTTTTGCTCTAATATATATTAACTTAATACTACAATAGTATTTTTTAATTATTTATGCTTATTTAAAATGGTATTTCATAATTAGCAAAAAAGATGAAATCAATCTAAAACAAATATTATTGGACCTCTTACACAAGCACTATCTAATCAAATATTAATTTTTTTTGTTTTTAAATAATTTATTTCTAGATTTTTTGTCATGTGTTATGAGACATGTTGATTCATACTTATTTGACCATAAAGAATGCTACACTTCAAATTTCTAACTGAAAGTTTCTCATTTCTTTAAATATTTTTCATTGCTTTTGCTATATTATTATTGTTACCTTATAAATCATGTTTCTTAAGACCTTTGCATCACTTTCATTTGCTTATATTATATTTCTTCAACTTATCTCGTTTGAGTTTTACAATATATTTATGTAATATTAAAATGACAATTTATTATTATTTATACATAATTAGCTTGATAATTCAAAGTAATTAAAAATGAGGACTTATAAGAAGAAACAAATTTCATTAAACTTGTATAGAAGAAGTCTATCTAATTGAATATTTATCTTTAATACTTTTAATTTTTTTTCTAAGATTTTGACTTTCTTTTGTTAGGTATTTTGATTAATATATGATATCATAATCCAAGATGTTATATGTGATCCTCTTATTATAATAAAAATCAAATTTTTCTCATTTAATTTATTACATTTCTTAAACTTTTTCGTTTTGATTATACTATATTACCCTCAAAACATTAATTCTCCTCTCATGTGACCTTTATATTATTTTTATTTCATTTGATTTTATTTTTTTAATTTGTCTTATTTTAGCTTTGATAAATATATTTAATAAACAATAAAGTAATTATTTTTTATTATTTATACATACTTTTATTTTTATTTCAAACTAATTCAAATCGATGTTTCATGTAGTTAAACGAGGCCATATTGGAGTCATCGAAGAAAGATTTATGTTATTTAATATTCTTTTTTCATTTTTTAAATATGTTTTTTCTTTGTTTTTTACTTGTTATACCAGATGTTTTGATTGAAACCAATTTTGATTATCGAAGATGTTACACTTCATCTGCTCAATATCTTAGAATGCAACTTTTTGGTACAATTACTCATTTCTTCAATTTCCTAGGATTCCTAAAGTTATATTACCACGAAACTCTATTCACTTTTCTTATGACCTAAACATCACTATGATTTTGTAATGCTATATTTTTTTAATTTGTCTCTTTTCAATTTTTTTTTTAATTATTTAATATTTAAATAATAATTTATTATTATTCATGAATTTTTTTGTAATTACAAACAATATTTGATTCATATGAATTAAATCTAATTTGAATCATCTCAATAAGTACTACCAACAAGAGATTAATTTTTTATATTTTTTAGTATTTAATTATTTGATCGTTTATATTTGATCTTCTAAGTATATTGAAATGCAAATTTCCTAAACAAAGTTTGTAATTTCTTAAAATTGTTTGCTTAGAATTTATTGTATTGTAAAGAAACTCTTGTTCTCCTCTTTGTGACACCTATATCATTTTGGTTTGTCATATTAAATTGGTTCAAATAAATTCATTTCAACACTAGTATATATTTAAATAACATTAAAAATAATTTTTTAATAGTTATGAAAATTTAGTTTGGTAATTCATCTTATATTTGAATGACATAAGATGTAGACAGTAAATGTTATTAGACCCATCTCCACGATATCTATCCATTAAAATACTCATATTAATTTTTAAAAATATTTGATTTTTTGCGATTTTGGCACTTGTTAAAACATTTTTTTAACTAGAGTTTTATTTGCTGATTGAAGTTGTTACGATCAGTTTAATTAGTGCCTTAGAAGGAAACATTTATGTGTAATTTATCTTATTTTTTAAGATTTTTAATAATGATTTGGTTATACTACATGGAAACTATAACTCTCCACCTGACTAACATAAATTAATAATTTTTTATTTTCTTCTCCTATATTAAATAAATTTATCTCCTTTTTACATTAATATATATTCACTTATTGTTCAAATAATAATATATAATCAAATATGCTCACTTATTTTGGTAATTCACAGTTATTCCAAATGAGGTTCCACTAAGATAATGCTAGAGTGGTTAGACACATCTTAGAGAGATCTATCAAACTAAATATTAATTGTCATGTTTTTATGAACTTTTTTTTTTATTTTCTCTTGATTTCGTAAACATTTTTATTCAAATGGCATTTGATGATCATCGAAGATACAATAGTTCATCTTAATATCTATGAATAAAACTTTCTCTATACAATTTATCTCATTTTCCCAAATCCTAGCCTTCTCTCATTTGACCTTTAAATGTTTTTGATTTAGTTATATTTCATAGCTCCAATATATCTCATTCTTGTAATAATATAAAATTACATAATTCTAAAAAAACATTTATTGATATTTATCTTTCCTTTGATAATTAATAGTTATTTTAAATGAGTTTTGATGGAGAAAAAAAATATCATTAGGCTCATCTCCACTAGCTCTGCCATATTAATTATTAGTAATTATTATTTAACTATTTTTATTTCTTGGCATTTCGATACAGTTGATAGGCTACCTTGAAACAAACAATATTTAATGATCGAGGATTATACACTCAGTCTTTTTGGTGTCATTTTTTTATATTTTATTTTATGACCATTATATATCCTAGATATGGTTATGTTAAATTTTTTTTATTTATCACTTTTCAACTTCATCATATATTGACCTAATATTGATATTGTAACTTATTAAATTTAACCTCATTTATTTTGGTAATTTTTATTAATTCTAAATAATTTTCAATTAAGGAACAAATATCACTACACTGGTCATCATCACCTGAAATCCAATTAGATATAAATTTTTAGAATTTTAATTTTCTTATTTTTTTTGCTTGCTTTATGAGATATTTTGATTTGTACATGAATTGACAATCTGGAATTTTACACTCGATCTTTTCAGCATAAATGAAACTAAGATTGCAAGTTTTTCTTAAAATTTATCACATTTTTTAAAACATTTTTCCTTGATTTAGTTTATGAGCTAGCTCTAAGTCTCTTCTCATATGATATTTATATCAATTTTATTTTGCTATATAATATTACTACAATTTACAACTTGTAAACTTTAAAATATACTTACATAATATTCAAATAATATTTTATTACTTGGTATGCCATTTTTAGAATGGCAATTAATAATAATTGCAAAAATTGTTGGATCAAAAGAGGACAAATGTTGATGGTCTCGATGAGCTGTAAAATTAAAAATTTCTTTTTATATTTTTAATATTTTATTTATCTCAATCTCCTTACTATCTTAAAATGAAATCTTTTATATAATTAATATATAAATTACTTAAATATTTCACATCATTTGCTAATATTACAATGAAACTCTAACTTGCCTTCTTTGTGCCCCTTACATGACTTTGATTAATATTTTTATAACGCTAATTTATATTTAATTGTAAATTACTTATACTTAAGATTATTTACTTTGTTGACTCGTAATAATTCCAAGCAAGGCAAGATCAAGACGAAGAAAGCATTATTTGGCTTGCTTTCATGTGCTCTATACTTCTAAATATACATTTATATTTTTTTATTATTTCATTTTCTTTATTTGACACACATTTCAAGATATTTCTATTTTTAGCTAATTTGAAAATTAGGGATACTTCATTTAATATTCGTAGTATCTTTGACTACAACTTGTTTGTATAATTTATTTCATATCTTCAAAGTTTTCATTTAAATTTGGTTATATTACTATGAAATTCTAAATGTATTATTGAGTGAGTATTAGAATGATTTGATTTCATAGTACTATATTTCTTCAATTTATCATATTTTGATTTTAATATATCCTCAGCTAATAATAAAATAATAATTTTTAAATATTTATACTTATTTACCTTGATCATTGATAATAACCTCAAATGAGCTCTAATTAAGATAAAACTAACATCATTAGGTCATGTTAATGTCCTTTACATTTAAAAATTCTTTTTTTCTTTTTAATATTTTATTTTCTATTATTTTTTTCATAATTTAAAAGAAATTTTAATTCATATTGGATTTGATGATCGAATATGACATACTCAATCTCTTCATATCTTTGAGCATACGTTTCTACTACAATTTTTCTATTTTCTTTAATAGTCTCTTTTGAATTAGGTAATATTATGAAACTTAAAATCTCCTTCTTTGTGAACTCTACAATGCATTAATTTTGTTATATTATGTTACTTCAATTTATCTCATCACAAATTTAATATGTATTTACTATATAATAAAATAATAAATTATTATTATTTATAAGACTTAAAATTTTTCTTTTGTAACAAATCAAGATAAAGCAAGATTGAGACAAAATAAAATCATCAAATTCATGTCGAAAAGTTCTATCTATTTAAATATTTTATTAGAAATGTTTAATTATATTCAATAGTTCCTGCACTTCTTATGAAACATTTTGGGTCTACCAAATTTGATGATCAAAGATTGTATATTGGATTCACTTATTATCTTTGAGGTTAGTTTTCTTTATAATTTTTCCCATTTCTAGAAATTCTTTTGTATGATTTGTTTAGGTTTCTAAACTCTAAATTTCATCTTTACAACATTTACATCCTTTTGATTTAGTTGTATTATATTATCCAAATTTATCTCATTTCAACTCTAATATATATATATATATATATATATATATATATATATATATATATATATATATATATATATATATATATATATATATATATATATATATATATATATATATATATATATATATTCGTAATATGAAAATATTAATTTATTATAATTTCTCTTTTTGATTTGGTATTCCATAGTATTTCCAAATGAGCTCTTGTTGATACAAAGTAAACATCATTGGACTAGTCTCCTTGTGCTATATCTCATGAAATAGTCAATTGGAATTTCTTACACATTTTATTTGTAATCACTTTTGGCACATTTAGTTAAACAAATTGGTTAATACTATATTAGATGATAAAGAATTCTGCACTTTATCTCTTTAGTATTATTGAAAGCAAATTTTTAGATCAATTAATCTCGTTTCTTCAAATGTGCTATTTTGCATTTAGTTTTTTATTATGAAACTCTAATCCTACTCCCTTTTGACCCTTACATTGCCTTTTTTATCTATGTTACTTTTCTTCAATTTATCATATTTTAGTTTAATGATATATTAAATTTTTAATAAAATAATAATTAATTATTATTTATGGTTCTTTACTTTGGTAATTTTCATTATTTTCAAATGTCATTAGTTCAAAAAAACAATGATTTTTTTCACTTTATTTGACATGCTTAATCTAACTAATTATTCATTTTGAGTTTTTTAAATCTTTTATTTTTGCTTGATTTGACATGCATTTTGACACATGTTAATTCCTACAAGATTTGATAATCTTGGAAGCAACGGTCAATATCTTTAGTATGTTGGAATGGAAATTTCTTATTACCTTACAATGCAACAACCTCATGAATTTATCACACTTCTTAATTCTTTTGATTTCATTTTAGTATATTTCCATGTAACTATAAAGGTTTGTA
This sequence comes from Vanilla planifolia, assembly GCA_023846275.1. Lineage (NCBI taxonomy): Eukaryota > Viridiplantae > Streptophyta > Magnoliopsida > Asparagales > Orchidaceae > Vanilla > Vanilla planifolia. The sequence goes on along the minus strand of JAIUJO010000050.1, from coordinate 1,282,884 downwards.
ACATAGCTAAATTCATGCTTCCTTTGATTTTGGATTTGAAGAAAAGTAACATATCTAAAAAAGGCAATGTAAAGGTCAAAAGTGAGTAGGATTAGAGTTTCATAATAAAAAACTAAAAGCAAAATAGCACATTTGAATGTAAATTTCATGTATAATTTATATCATTACTTCAAACTTTTGCTTAGATTTGGTTAAATTACTATATAATTTTAAATCTTCTCAAAATGTGAGCTTTATAACACTTTTATTGGGATGCATTACATTACTTCAACTTAAATGATTTTACATTTAATCTACATTTACAAAATTTCAAAATAATAATTTAATTTTTTTTTGTTATTTACCTTGTAATTTTGTAGAATTCCAAACCTGGTCCATTGAAGACAAATAAAATGTTACTAGTCTAATCATAAAGAGCTCTATCCGATTAAGTATTAAATTCTTCCTTTTATTTCATTTCTTTAAATTTTTTCTTTTTATTATTATTTTGTAACTGTAAATTTCATGTCCTATAACGTTTACATAACTCTTATTTTGTTATGTTATAGTACTTCTATTACTATACTTATAATTCAATTTATATTTACTTATTACAAAAGTATATTTTATTAATACTTATGATTATTTACTTTGGAAATTTATGGTAATCATAAAGAAAGTACGATCAACATGAACAAAAAGCTAGACTCACCTTGACATGAAATAAAAGATAGACTCACCTTGACATGCTTTATTAAATAAAAATTCATTTTTTAATTTTTTTAGCAAAATTTGTTTTTCTTTTCGTAAGTGTTAATAGATATTTTGATTTCTACCCTATTTATAATCAATAATATTTCACGTGATCACCTTAATATCATAAAATCTAACATTCCTAAACATTTATCACATTTCATCAAAGCTTTCATAATGATCTTATTGTTTTGTTATGTAACGCTAAATCTTGTCCTATTCGAGCTTTGCATCATTTTAATTTGGTTTATTAGATTTATTTAATTTATCTCATTTCAACTTTAGTATTTATTAATTAATAGTAGAAAAAGTTTACTAACTTTGTATTTCATAATAATTCAAAATGAGATCAGATTGAGATGAAACAAACATTGTTGTTTTTATATCATGAGCTCTATATAATAAAATATTCATTTCTAAATTTGTAAAAATTTTATTTTCTGATATCATTATATGCTTTATAAGAATTCATATCATATTTGAATGTTAAGGATGTCACATTTAGTCTCCTTAACTTTTTGAAATGTAACTTTCTCAAATTATTTATCCCATTACTTGAACCTTTATGTATTGATTTTGTTGCATTACTATGAACTCAATATTTCTTATGGTGCAACCAATACCTTGCTTTGATTTTGTTATATTACAATTCTTTATTTTATCTTTAACATAAATATACTAAATATTAAAAAAATAATTTATTATTATTATTGTAATTTAATTTGGCAATTCATAATATTTTTAAATGAGGGTTAATATTGTGTGAACAAATGTCATTGTAATCATCTCAACAAGAAAGAACTAATTACATATTAATCACTATATTTTAAAAAAATATTTGCTTTGAGTTTTGTATGATTTTAAAAGTATTGAAATTCATATCTCTTTTGAAAATAGAGCACCAATTTAGTATATTTGAACATGATTTTTCATTACAATATATCTCATTTATTTGATTTTTTTGCATCGATATATGTCATTCAACTTTAGTAACACTAAAAAGTAATTTGTTATCATTTATTCCTATTTAATTTTGTAATTTATAATAATTTTTAGCTAGGACTAATTGAAGTGAAATAAACATCGTTACTAATTTTGATGACTATTATACATTTAAATATTTACCTTTTAATTTTTAAATGTTTGGATTTTAGGAAATTTTCATGTTTTATAAGATTTTATGTTTCATGCATATTTGTATTGTTGATGATGTTACACTTAATCTAATTAACATCTTAGTAATCGCTTTAACATAAACTTTCTCTAATTTTTTTAATTTTTTTTAAATTTAATTTTGTTACTATGATGTGGAATTACACATGATTTGTGTGACCTTTATAATGCCTCTTTTGTTATATTATGTTGCTTTTATTTATCTAATTTTAACTTTACTTCATATTCAGTAAATATTAAACAAATATTTTTAATTTATTTTGCTTATTTATTACCATAATTCACTATAATTTTTAACAATGCACGTTTGACAGGTAAAAACTATCATTAGCCTAGGCTAAGCGAGCTATATCAAATTAAAAATTCATTTATTTGTATTTAAAAATTTTATTTTGTAGATTTTTTTCAAACTTTACCAAACATTTTGATTCCAACTTGATTTGATGAAGGATGATTTTCTTGATCTACTAAGTATCTTGGATAGTAACATTCCATTATAATATAACACATTTCTTCAAATACCAGACATTGATTTGGTTTATTGCAATGCAACACTAAATCTCTTCATGTTTTACCTTTAAATAACTTTGGTATGCTTATATGCATTGATTCAATTAGTCTTGTTTCAACTTAAAAGTATTTTTAAGCGATAGAAAAAAATACTTTACAAATATTTATCCTTGCCTACATTCACAATTCATGGAAATTCCTAATGAATCTAATCGAGATGAGAATAATTTTGATAGAGTCGAGTCAAACAACTCTATCCATTTTGGTACTCTATTATATAAAGTTTTGTTAGGCCTTACCAGATATTTTAACCTGTAAAAGGATTGATGATTAATGATCTTGCACTCTGTATCCTACTGGTTTGAAACCAAACCATCTTCTACAATTTATACCATGTCATCAAACATTTTGCTTTGATTTTATTGCATTACAATGTTTACCTAAATCTCTTTGTATGTATTCTTTACATCATTATTGTTTTATAATATTAGGCTCTTCGAATATTTTTCCTTTTTCTCTTTAACAAATATTTACGTAATATTAAAAAAAGTCTATATTTAATTATAGTTTTTGAATTTGTTAATTCATATTAAATTGAAACATTGTTTCATTGAAATGAAACTTCATTAGACTCATCTCTATTTGAAATATTCAATTAAATATTTATATTTTATATTTTTAAATATTTTCTTATTTTTTTGTCTGGGAATGCCTTTTGAATATTCTATTCTTACCTCATTTTGATGATTGAGAATGCTACAATTGATCTCCTTAGTATCATGCAACACAACTTTCTCGTATAATTTATCTCTTTTATTCTAAATTTTTATTATGATTTTTTTGTGTTATGTGACATTAATTCTAATCTCATGTGACATTTACATCTTTTCTTTTGTCTATATTACATAAATTCAATTTTTCCTTTCTCCACTTTAGTATATATTTATGTAATATTAAATTGTAATATTTATTATTCTAATTTAATATTTAATTTTGTAGGAATTCTAGAAGTGATCTGATCAAGACAAAAAATTGATATTAGACAATCCATGATGAGTTATATATAACTAGATATTTATTTTTAAATTTTTAAGTATTTTATTTTCAAGAATTTTTGCATGCTTTAAGTGGCATTTTGATTTGAAGCTTATTTGATGATTGTGGATGTTACACTCGATCCACTTGGCAACTTGTAATTGATCATATTCATCAAATATTTGAACATTGATTTGGTTAAATTACAATCCTTAAATTTATCTCATTTAAAATTTAATTTAAATATGTTTTGTTTTCAAATATTAAATTTTTTTATTTATATTTCTTTATTTTGGTATTCAATAGTGATTCGTAATGAGATTCCATCAAAATGATACAAAGATTATTAAGATCAACTCAACAAGCTCCGTCCTCTAAAATAATATTATCTATATTTTTAAATATTTTATTTATTATAGTTTTTACCATTTTTATTAGATATTTTGATTCATGCCTAATTTGATGATGGAGAGTATTACCCTCAATCTCCTTTGTGTCTTTGAATCCAACTCACATAGACAATTTATCTCATTTATTTAACTATTTTGCATCGATTTTGTTAAATTACAATTTATAATAAATCTCATATTGTGTACATTTAGATTTCTTTGATTTGTTTATACCTCACTCCAAAAATTTATCTCTTTTTAGCTTTAAAAATTGTAACTTATTGTAAAAATAATAGTTTATTATTAATCTTATTTATTTTTTTCGATAATTTGGAGTAATTCTAGCGAAGTTCCTTCATGGGAATTGAACATCATTGGACTTGTCTCGATATGCTATATCTAATCAAATTAATATTTTTATATTTTTTTAAATATTTTATTATCTAATATTTTGGCATTCTTTATGAAATATTTAGTTTTGTACGTGATTTTTGATTGAGAACACCACACTCGATCTCTTTGGTATCTTGTAATTTAGCATTCCCATACAATTATTCATTTCCTTAATTTTTTTTCTTTCATTTCATTATATGTGTAACACTAAATCTCTTATCATGTGACCCTTAAATGCTTTTATTTTATTATATTACTTTCATTCAATTAATCTCAAGTCATCTTAATGAACATTTTGATAACATTACAATAATGTTTTTCTTTATGCTTATGTAACATTGAGATCTGATGTACTCAAATCGAATGTCATTGGACTAGACCTGATGAGCTCAATCAAATTAAATGTTCATTTTATACATTTTCAATATCTTTATTTCCTTTGATTCCTTATTGCTCTAGAAAAATTTTCATTACGGCATGATTTAATGATCAAAGATGTTACAATGGATCTCTTTAGTATCTTTCAATGTAACTTTCTCATACCATTTTTCTCATACACTCAAGTTCTTCACTTTGATTTGGTTATTAAACTATGATACTCTACTTCCATTCTCACGTGTGATTGATATCTCCCTCATTTGAATTCAGTGCATTTCCTCAACTTCTAGGATTTTCCTTTTAATATGAATTATATAAATATTAAAATAACAATATATTATTTTTACTCTATTTTAATATTAAAAATTTGTAGTAAGTCCAAAAAAATATTGATAGTTCTAAAACTAAAGCTACTGAGCACCACTTAATGAGCTTTATTTGATCAAATATTATTTTCTACATTTTCAAAATTTTATTTTCTATTATTTGGGCATAATTTATAAGATATTTTTATTCGTCATTAATTTGACAATTGTGCATGAAACAAAACTTCTTGGACCCATCTTAACCTTTTTTTTCTAATTAAAAATGGATTTTTTTAATATTTTCTTTCCAAGTTTTATAGCATGATTTATCATATATTTTAATTTTTACCTTATATGATAATTAATGATTTTACACTTGATCCCATTTGTGTATTGGAATTAATCTTTTTACAACAATATATTTCATTTCTTCAAATGTTTTTTTTATATTATTTCATATCTTAAAATAACATATTGTGTAACATTTAAATAGCGTCGATTTTGTTGTGTTATATTTCTTTAATTTCTCTCCTTTTAGCTCAATATATATTTATATTATTTTAAAATAATAATTTATTATTAATTTTTGTTGTTTAATTTGGTATTTTCATAAAATTCCAAATGAGGTTTGATGGAGAAAAAATAAATGTCTTTGGAACCACCTTAATGAGATCTTTCCAAATAAAGCTGTAATTTAATGTGTTTAAATATTCTATTTACCTATTTTTTTACTTGTTTAAAGATGCATTTACATTCATGCCTAACTATATGATTGAAAATGTTGTAGTTAATCTCTGTAATACCTTGGTAGTCAAGCTTCTTGTATAATTTTTATCGTTTTTGAAGCATTTTGCTTTGATTTCACTATATTACTATGTAAGTCTAAATATACTTATATCTTACATTTCGTTACTTTGATTTGGTTATATTACATCTTTCGATTATCAAATTGTTATCTTTCATCTTACTCCATTTCTAATTTTCAATACAACAACCATTGTTGGTCTCATCTCATTGATCTCTATCTCATTAGTTTTTAATATTTAAAAACTTAATTTTTTAGTATTTTGACATTCTTTATTTTTCATTAAAATTTGTACTTGATTGTGATTGAGAAAGTTACGCTTGACCTTTTTAATATCATGGAATACATCATTCTAGTAACATTTATATTATGTTTTCAAATTTTTTCCTTCAATTTAGTTATATTACTATAAAACTCATATACTCAAATCTTGTGATAGACATATCACATCGATTTTGGCAAATTAAATTATTTAAGTATATCTTATTTGAACTTCGACATATATTAACTTCTCATTAAAATAATATTTTGTTTTTGTTTATTTTTGCTTTCTTTATAATTTGTGGCAATTTTTAACGAGTTCCAATGTAAATGAAGAAGCTTTTATTGAATTCATCCCAATGACCTTTATCTAGTTAAATATTGTTTTTGACTTTCACATATATTGGTTTTTAAGATTTTCTCATCATTGATTAGATATTTTGATTTTTCCTTGTATTGATGATAGTGGATGTTACCCTCGATCTCTTTAGTATCTTAGAATGCTACGTTCTTGCATGATTTTTTATCTTTTTATTTTTGAATTTCTTTATTTTTCTTTTATTGTATTACTATGAAACTCTAATTTTTATCTTATGTGACAATTACAATATTTTATTTTTCTAGATTGTTTGCTTTACCTTATCTTATTTCAACTTTAGTATGTCTTTACTTAATATTAAAATAATAATTTACAATTTCTTATTCTTGTTTAATTTTCTATAACAAAACTTTCAAATGAGATCTGATTTAGACAACAAACATCCTTGAAATCATCTCATCGAGCTCTTTCTTTTTAAATATTCAACTATTTTGCTTTTAAACATTTTGTTTTTTCAGTTTTTGCACATGTTTTATGAGATATTTTTATTCATACCATATTTGATGGTCGATATTGTTGTGCTCAATCCCCTTAGTATATTAAAATGAAAATTTTGTTTACAATTTATCACATATTTTCGAAATGTTTTGAATTTGTTATATCGTTATATATTTCTAATTTTTCTATCATGTGTCCACTGTATGTTTTTCTTTTTGATATATCACATTTTTTTAATTAAACTTATTTAAATATTTATTGAAAGTTGTTTAACATTAAAGTTATAACTCATTATTAATTAAGCTTATTTACTTCTATAGTTTACAATAATTCCAAACAAGGACAAATCAAGAAGAAAAAATGTTTGACTTGCCTAATTTTTATATTTTTTAATATTTTTTTTGTGTAATAATGATATGCATTATAATAATTTTTGTTTCACACCAGATTCAATGATTGTTGATGTTCTATTCACTTTGCTTAGTAACATGGAATGCATCTTTCCTTTATGATTTATCTCATTTTTATTCTTTTATTTGATTTGTTTATATTATTTTCAAACTGTACTAATTTTTTTGTGTCAGCTTTAGATCACTCTTTTTTGTTATAATACATCAGTTGAAATAAGCTATTTAGAATTTAAATATCCATGTAACATATAGTATAATGAAACTAAATTATTATTTGTGGTTAATGACATTAGTAATTCATAGTAACTCCAAATGTGGTCTGATGTGATGTAGAAAAAATAGATAGACAAAGCTTAATGGGTTATTTCTAATTAAAAATTTATCTTATATTTATAAGCGTTTTATTTTATAAATTTTTATCATGCTTTACTAGTTATTTTAAATTTTAGCATGTTACAATTTAACTCCTTAAAATCTTACAATTGAAATTTTCGATAGAATTTATCTCATTTCATCAAATTATTCACCTTCAATATGTTATATTACTATGTAGCCATATATCTTTTATCACATCAAACTAATTTAGTTATATTACTTTCCAACAATTTATATTATTTTAGCCTTAATATAGATTTACATAATATTTTGTAAATGATTTGATATTATCTATGCTGACTTATTTTTTTCAATTCACAACAATTCCAAACAACGTCTACTCAAGGTGAGAGAACCATCACAAAGCTATTCCTAATGAGCTCTATCAAACTAAATTTTCATATTAATATTTTAAAATATTTTTTATCTTGTAGAAATTTATCATACCTTAAGAGTGATTTCAATTCATACTTGGTATTCAAATTTCACTTATTATTTTTCTTATTTTCTGAAATAGTTTTGGCTTGATTATGTTATATATCTTTGAAACTATCATTCTCCTTTAATTTTACATTTAAATAACTTTGATTTTCTTATATTTCATTTTACCAATTTATTGCATTACTACTTTAATATCAACATTTAATTATTTTTTGAAATTAGTTGTAGTTCAAAATGACATCTTATGAAAAGGAACCAAAAATTTTTTTTCTTGTCTCAATTAGCTCTATCTAATTAAAAATTTATTTTTATATTTTAAAAATTTAGTTTTCTTTTATTTTTAGTCCTTATGCAAGGAACTTCAATTCTAATATAGAGTAAAAGTCTATCATATTGTTTATCGCATTCCGTTAAATCTTTCTCTTTAATTTGCTACTATTACAATGAAATTGTTATTCCCCTCTTATGTGAGCTTTGTTGCACTTCAATATTGTTACATACGATCTCTTTAATTTTGGTGTTAATATTTGTCTACTTAAGCTTAAAGCAAAAGGTTAGTATTATTTATGTTTATTTAATTAGGAAATTTCTATTTTTTCCAAAGTAAGGTCCAATCGAGAAAAACCAAACATCAATGGATTAGCATTAACAAATGCTAACTAGTTAAAATTTCATTTTAATATTTTAATAAATTTTAGTTTCCATTATTTAGGCAAGCTATAAAAGAATATCAATTAATACCTTATTTGACATTTAATGATGTTACACAAGATTCTTTTACAATGTTGGAATACAACTTCTTTAAATAATTTATTTCATTTCTTAAAAGTCTTCTCCTTTTATATTTTTATTTCACCCTAAATCTTCTTATCACATGACCTTTACAATGCATTGATTTGGTTATATTACTTCTCTTTAAATTATCTCATTTTAGCTTTAACATATTTTTTTAGAAATGTTAAAATATTAATTTTACCTTATTTATGATTATATTCTTTGTAATTGGTCATTATTCCAAATATAGTTTGGTCAAAATGAATCAGAGTCATTTGACTCATTTTAATGAACTCTTTTCTTTTAAATATTTTTTCTATGTTTTTAACTATTCTTTTCTAGTGTTTTGACTTGTTTTTCAAGACATTTTGAATCATCAAAAATTTGATTATCGAGAATGTTACCCTTGAACTCCTCAACGTCTGGGAATGAGGATTTCATGTATAATTGATTTCATTTCTTCAAATGCATCAAATGTTTTGTTGTATTATAGTTAAACTATAGTTCTTCAATTGTGTGACCCTTGTATCAGTCTAATTTAGCTTTCTTATATTTTTTAAATTTATCTCATTTGAGGTTTTTTATATTTAGATATTAAAAAATAATCATTTTTTATTATTTATGTTTATTTAATTTAGAAAAGAATAGCAATTCAAAGCAAAGTTTGATTGAGACGAAACAAATGTCATTGGACTCATCTCGACTGACTCTATCAAATGAATTTCCAATTTTTATTTTATAACATATGTATTTTCAAGGGTTTTGTCATAGTTAATTAGTCATTTTTATTCATATAAAATTAGATGATCGACAATGTTTTGCTCAATCTTCTAAGTTCATTGCAAAGTAACATTATAACACAACTTATCTTATTCAATGAGATTTTGACAAAGTAACGTTATATTACAAATCTCCCTTTGCATGTGACATTTGTTGGTGTTTGATTTGGCTACATTATAATATTTTAATCTAACATGTTTAAACTATAATATAAATTATTTTAATGTTAAAATAATAAAATATCATTATTTATTTTTTTATTTGGTATTTTTACTTTGGTATGCTTGATGAGGTACTTTGATTAATATAGTATCTAATGAACGAAGATGTTACACTGATATCTTTCACACTTAAAAAGCAACCTTCTCTTATATTTTTCCCCATTTTCTAAAATTTTCTATTTTTTATAGCAGTATTATGTAAACTAAATTTCATTTCAACTAAACAATACATCTGTTCAACTTGGTTATGTTATTTTTGTTTGATTTGTCTTATTTTTGTTTCAATATATTTTTCTTAAGATCATTATCTACTATTATACCTATTTAAATTTTTAATTCAAAGTAATTTGAAATGCGGTGTGATAGAGAACAAACAAACTTTGTTGGACGCAATTTGACAAGCTTTATAAAACTAGTTATTCATTTTCATATTTCTTATAAAAAAATTTCCAAACTTTTCTCACATTATATAAGCCATTTCAATTCATGCATTATTTTATGATCAAGGATATTATCCTTTATTTTCATAGCATCATGAAAATTAATTTTGTCATCTAATTTATATGATTTCTTCAAATGTTTTGGGCAATTTGTTTATATTGTTATGTAACTAAAAATATCATTTCGTTTTTTATGGATCACTTCTAGTTTTTGTAACTATATTACTCCAACTTAACTTATCAATGTTTTAATAAAAATTTACTTGAAATTAAAAGATTATTTACTTTTATTTCTACTTATTTACTTTGGAATTTAGAAGTAAGTTGAAATGAAGTGTAATCAATATTATTAAAATATCATTGGAGTCATCTTAATGATTTTTATGAAATTAAATAGTTTTTTTATATGTTTAATTAATTTATTTTTTATTGTTTTAGCAAATTTATTTTGATATTTTAAACATTATGTAATAGACATTTAAGGAAGTTCCCCTCAATCTTCTTATTATCATCTAATGGAAAATCTTCATATAGCTGATCTCATTTCCATGGAAGTTTGCTCCTATGTTTTATTACTTTACTTTGTAACTCTTAGATTTGATCACTTAGATTAGAATATGTTACATCACTTCAATTTATTTCTTTTTAGTTTTAACATATATATACTTAATATTAAAATAATAATTCCATAAAATTTATAATTATAAAGATTTGTAATTGATAGTAATTAAAAACAATATGCAGACAAGAAGGATTAAAAATCATTAGACTCGTCTTGTTGAACTTTATCTAACTAAATGTTCAATTATATGTTTTAAACTATTTTAGTTCCATGGTTTTGGTATCCTTTCAATGACATTTCAATTTGTGACTAATTTGCTAATAATGATGTTACATTCGATGTCTTTAATTTATCGAAATATAATTTGCGCATATAATTCATCTCATTCATTGAAATTTTTATCTTTCCTTTTGTTGTATCACAATATGATTCTAAATCCACTCTCTTGTGACCTTTATATTACTTTAATTTGATTATGATATGTTTTTTCAATTTATTTCATTTCATCCATATTTTATGTCTATTTAATATTAAAAAAATAATGCATTATTATTTGTGTATATTTTTTTTAGTAATTTATAACAATTCCAAACATGGTCTTATAAAGACAAAACAATTATTGTTAAACTTGTCTTCATGAGTTATATTAAGTTGTATATTTATCTTTATAATTTTTAATATCATATTTATTTTTTTCGATTTTGGCATAGTTTACAGTCATTTCATTTGATAACTAATTTGATGATGAACAATTTTACCATTAATCTTCTATGTATTCAATAATTCTACATTATTGTATAGTTTATTTTATTTCTTCAAACTTTTCTTTTTCATTTTGTTATTTTACTATTAAATCTAAATCATTTAACATATGACTTTTACATTACTATGATATTTTATACTGCATTTGTTCAATTTATCTCATTTAAGTTTTAAAAAAAATCAAAGAAAAACTTTGGAGGGAATGGGATAAATCATATGAAAAGTAAAATAGATGATACGAAGGAGATCTTACATCCTTGGTCATCAAGTCTAGTACTGATAAAAATACCTGGTTAGGCATGCCAAAACCTTAAAAAATAAAATATTTAAAAGCATTGAAATTATTTTTAAATGGATAGAGTTGTTTAAGACCCATCCAATAATGTTAATTTTGAGTCAATTAAGCCTTGTTTGTATTTTCTACAAGTTTACCAAATTTGTATTCTAAGATAATAAATAGATGGAGGGCAAAATCAGGAATGGTCAAATTTGATATGCTTTGAAAACAATCTTAAAGTATGCCAAATGCAAAAAAAGAATATTTAAAAATGTGGAAATAAAAATTTCATTACATATTGCTAATCAAGACAAGTCCACTCACATTTTCTTCAGCTTAATTTGACCTCATTTAGAAGCACTACATGTTTCCAAAAAGGAATAGGCAAAACAAATAATTAATCACTACATTAAAAAAGAGTAAATATATAATATTTAAACGTAAGGGAAATTAAAGTAATTTAATACAAAAAAATCAAATCAATTCAAAGTTCATCATAAAGTACGTTTACTATGCATGTTAATATAACCAAATCTAATATAAAAATTTGATCAAATGAGATTTATTCTAAAAGAAACTTATATTCAAAGGTACAAAGAAGTTTGACATCCTTGATCATCGAATTAGATAGGAATAAAAATATATCATAATATATAAAAAAATAATTGAAAATAAAATATTTAAAAATATAAAAATAAATTTATAATTGGATAGATCTCGTTGAGACGAGTCCAATAATAATTATTTCATGTTAATTTAACTACATTTGGAAATACAACAATTTACAAAATTAATAAGAATAAATAATAGCAAAGTTAATGCAATGTAATATAGCATAATACTACTAATACTAAAGCTACATTATAAGATATTAGTGTTACATCAAATATATAATTGAAGAAGTGTGAGAAATTTTAAAAAGTCAGAAAAATTATATTAGGAAGTTGCGTTTAAAAATTCTAAGAATATCTTGGTTAAATTTATTGATTATCAAATAAGGTAAAAATCAAAAAGCTTTCAAAAAAATAAACATGCTTTTAAAATAAAATATTAAAAAATAAATAAATAGTTGAAATGAGATTATTTAGGCAAGTGCATCGACATTTTTCTTGCAATTATCAGTCTTGTCTGAATCGAAATTCAATTTCTATGATTATAATTTTATTTTGTACTTGATTTAATGACTAATTATGTTACATTCCATCTTTTTAATATCTTAGAATATAACTTTCTATATAATTTTTCTCATTTCTTTAAATATTTCCTTTTTACTTTTTATATTAATAGGCACCCCAAAATCTACTTTGATGAGACCTTTTCATGCTTTGATTTTCTTAAATTTATCTTTTTTTGCTTAAATTTATTTTTACTTAATAATAAAAAAGTTTTTATTTTATATTTTTATAAATAATCCGAAGGATTTTTTTATTATTGCAATAAATATCATTGGATTTAGCTTGAGAAACACTATCTAGTTAAATATTTTTTCTCTTGTTAAATATTTGTTTCCTAGGATTTTGATGTTCCTTACATGGAATTTAAAATTCTGTTTGATTTGATGACTAATGATGCCACACTCAATCTCTTTATTATCACAAAATTAAACATTCACATAAAATTCTTGTCATTTGGACTAATGTTTCCCTTTGATTTAGTTACTTTATGTTGCTACTCTAAATCTCTTCTTATGTGAGCTTTAGTTAACTTTGATTTGTTATATTGCATTGCTTCGATTTATACATTTTCTAAATTAACATAAATTTAATGAATATAAAAAATAATTCGTAATTATTTAAATTCATAAAATTTTGTAATTCTTAGTAATTCTAAATGTGATCTTATTGAGATGAAAAAAATTTGTTGGACTTATGTTGAAGAGTTCTACTTAATTAAGAAGTCATTCACTAATTATTAAATATTTTTCTTACTTTTTGCACACTTTATAAGATATTTTCACTCCTACTTAATTGTCCTATCAATAATGTTACACTTGATCACCTCACCATAGCAACTTAGATTGAAACTTTCTTAAATAATATATCTCATTCCCACAAATTTTTCACTTTGATTTTGTAATATTAATATTAAGCTCTAATTCTCCACTCATTTGTCCTTAACATTTCTTTGTTTTGATAACATTTTATTGTTTTAATTTATGTCATTTCAACATTATTTATATTTTTACTTAATAGTAAAATAATAATTTATAATTAATATTGCTTATTTAAATTTTGGTTCATAGTAATAATAAGCTAGGTCTAATGGAAGCCAAATATATATCATTGGACTCATCTCGATAGCTCAATGAAATAACATATTCATTTTTATATTTTTAAATGCATATTTTTTTAAGATTTAGCATTATTTATATATTATTTTTATTCTTGACTAATTTAACAATCTAGCATTTTAAGCTTAATCCTCTTAGTAATTTTCATTTTAACTTTTCTATAATAACTATCTCATTTATTAAAGTTTTTTACTTTGATTTGATGATGTTACTATGAAACTCTAATACTCATCTGCTGTCTCTCTTCTAATACTTTAATTTTGTTATATCACATTGCCTATGTTTATGTTAGTTAAGCATTATTATATTTTCACTTAATTAAAATCATAACAAATAATTATTTTTCATTGTTGACAAAAGTAAGAAATAGTAATTCCAAGAGTTGTTTTCAATTGAGTTGAGATAATGTCGTTGCACAAAGCTTTATAAGCTCTACCCAAATAAATATTCTGTATTTTTTAAAAAATATTTTCTATGGTTTTACCATGTTTTATGTGTCATTTAAAATTATAAAAAATCTAATAAAAGTGGATATTATACAAGATCTTGTTAGTACTATGAAATGCACCTTGCATAAACAATTTATCTAATTTTAAAAAATCTTTCAATTTGATCTAGATATATATTACATAAAAGTAAATTTACCATCATGTAACATTTTCAAAAATTATATCTTGTCATATTATAATTCTTCTTTTTAAGTTTTTAGTGAACACATATTTGATTGATATTTAAATAATATTATTTTTTATTTATTGTTAGTAATTCCAAGTAATTTCAAATTACATCCAATTGAGGTGAAACAAATGTTTTTGGAATCATCTTGATGAGCTTAATATAATTAAAAGTTTATTTTAACATTTAAAAAAAAATATTTAATTTTTTATAATTTTTATATTCTTTTCAAAATATTTTGGTTTATATCTTATTTAATGAACAAAGATGTTATGCCCAACCTCCTAAGCATTTTGGAATGTAGCTTTCTTATACAAGTTATTTTATTGATTAAATTTTAAATTTTGATTAAGTTTTAATTTTATGAGAGCCTAATTCTTCTCTCATGTGACTTTCGCACACCATTAATTTTGTTATATTACATCACCTCAACTTATCTCTTTTCAATTTTAATGTTAAGTTACTTAATGTTGTAACAATAATTTATTAATATTTATCTCTGATTTTTTTATAATTCATAGTAATTCTAAAAATATACTTGTGGAGAAAAAATATCATTTGACTTGGTCAATTAAGTTTATCGAATTAAGTAAATTATATGTATTTAAATATTTTATTTTCAGGATTTTTTGGCTACATTTAAAGAATTTAGATTAGCACTAGAATTGATGATTCACGATATTATGCTAACCTCTTTAATGCCTTGGAATATAAACTTTTTGATACAATTTATATAATTTCCTCAAATTTTTAGCTTTGATTAGGATTGGCACTATTTGATTATAAATCTCTCCTCGTGTGAGCTTTGTAATGTATTGATTTGTTTATATAACTTTTAAATTTATCTCAATTTTTTTAATTTATATTTGTTTAACATTAAAATAATAAGTTATTATTTTTTAGCTTATTAACAAAGTAATTTGTAGTAATTCTAATCTAGGATGAAATTATATAATGCAAGCGTCACTAAACTTATCTCAATGGTCGTTATCCCATTTCAACTTTAACATATATTTCTTTAATATTATAATATAACTTTTATAATTTTTTATTATTTAAATTACTTATTTGTAGTAATTCTTAATGATGTCAGATGGAGATAAAATAAAAGTTATTGGACTCAAATTAATGAGCTTTATCCAACTAAATATTTATTTAAATGTTTTTAAATATTTCAATTTTTATAATTATGACATGCATGACAAGTATTTTGGTTATACCTGATTTGGTGACCTAGGATGTTACACTCATTCACCTGAGTATCTTGGAATGAAGCTTTCTTATATAATACATCTCATTTCTTTAAACTTCTCTTTGTTTTTTTTTATGTTTTTATGAAACTCAAATTCATATCTTTTATGACCATTAGATTGCTTTTATTCTTTTATAATATATTTAGTTAATTTATCCTAACTTTTATTCTTTTATATAGGTAGTTAATATTAAAATAGTGAGTTATTTTTTTATGCTTATTTACCTTTTTAATTTGTGGTATTTCATAGAAATATTTGATAGAGATGAAAAAAACATTATTGCTCTTAACTCGAGAAGCTCTTCCACCTTAAATAATTTTTAAATATTATGAAATATCTTGTTTTGTCTGATTTCATCATGCTTCATAATTTCTCATGGTTCACACTACTTTTGACAATCACTAACGTTGCACTTCATTTTTTCAATACATTGGAATACAATTTATCGATATAATTTATCTCATACATTCAAAATTATCATTTTTATTTAGTTACATTACTATATAACTCTAATTCTTCTATCATGTGAACTTCACAACACATTGATTTCGTTATTTGTTTACACTTCAATTGATCTCCTTTCAAAATTTTATAAGTTTCTTTAAATTATAGCTTTATTTGATATTTTTTATGATTTTTTGTTTTTATAATTTGAAGTAAATTGAAACTATGATTGATTGAGACAAAACAAACTTTGTTAAACTTATATCAACGAGCTCTATTAAATGATGTATTAATTTTTGTATTTTTAAATGTTAAATTTTTTATGGTTTAAGAAGACTTTACAAGTACTTTGATTTGTACGTAATTTTATAATTTTCGATATAATGCTATCTCCTTAATATCTTTGAATTTAGCATTCTTAAATAACTAATCTCATTTCTTCAAACCTTTTACTTTGAATTGGTAATGTTATTATTTAACTATAATTTTTCACTTATGTGATCCCCACCTTGCCCTAACTTAGTTAAATTTTATTAATTTAATTTATCTTATTTCAACTCTAATATCTAACAAGCTAATTTTCAAATATTAATTTTTAATTATTATGATAATTTACATATATAAAAAAAAATTTTGTTGAAATAAAATAAGTATCATTAGACTCTCGTTGATGACCTCTACCACATTAAATATACATACATATTTTATTTTTTTAAATGCTTTATCTTTTAAGATATTAGCATATTTTAAGAGAGATCTTCCTTTGCACCTTTTTCGATGAATAATGATGTTACATTAGATCTCCATAATATCATGGAATACAATTTGCTCATAAACTTTATCTCAGTTTGCCAAATGTTTTCCTTTGATTTGGTTATATTATAATGTAATAATGAATTAGCTATCATGTTACTTTTATGTTGTTTCCATTTGATTGCAATAGTTTTCTTTAATTTATTTGATTTTAGCAAAAAAATATCTTTTCTTAAAATTAAAATTGTTATTCATTATTATTTTTACTATTTGCTTTGAGAATTGGTAGTAATTCAAAAAATGATAATCAAGATGAGAGAAACATCGCTAGACCTATTTCAACAAGCTCTTAAACACTATTTATCAATTAAAAATCGATATTAATTTGTAATTTTAATTGATACTATTTTCAAATTTAATGTATATTTACATAATACCAAAAAATAATTTATTAGTATTCATGCTAATTTAGTTTTTTAGTACATAGAAATTGTAAAGGAAGTCCAATAGATAAAACTAAAGTCATCAAACTCCTCTTAATAAGCTCTATCTAATTAATTATTCATTTTTATATTTTCTAAAATATTGTAGTTCCTATGTTGCTTTCATTCTTTCCAAGAAATTTCGATTGGTACCTAATTTAGTGATTGGGGATGCTACCATTGATCATGTTAAAACCTTGGAATGTATCTTTTCCATACAATTTGCATCATTTCTTTAAAGAATTAACTGTAATTTTAGTTTAATTGCTACGCATAATAAACCTCTCTCATATGTATTTTACTTCATTTTGATACATTTACATTACATTACTTAGATTTATTTTTTTTCGAATTTAGTCTATATTTACTTTATTTTAAAGTATTATTTTATTATTGTTAATGTTTATAACTTGATTAAATCAAAGTGATTCGAAACGTGGTCTAATACAGGAAATTCATAATGGATTGAACTTTTCAAGATGAGCTCTATCTAATTAAATATATATTTCTTATTTTATTTCATTATTATATTTTATAAGATTGTGATAAGCTATAAATTTAAGTTCTTACTTAATATGATGATTCACGATGTTACATTCGATCTCTCTAATATCTTAGAATACAACTTTTCTATAAAATTTATCTTATTTCTTCAAATTTCTTGCTTTCATTAAATTATATTCCTTTGTGACATCTAATATTTCCCTATGTAACCTTTGAATTACATTTATTTGACAATATAATAAAAAGTTAATTTATTACTCTTTAAATTTATCATACGTTCACTTAATATGAGAACACTAATTTTGTTATTTATGTTTATTTACTTATGTAATATATAGTAATTCCAAATCAGGTATGATCATGGCAAACAAATTATTATTAGACACATCTCAAATAGCTCTTTCAAATTAAATATTTATTTTTATATTAAACTTTTTATTTTCTAGGGTTTTGGTATGTTTTCTTATAAATCCTTTTGTACACTTAATTTGATGATTGAGGATTTTACACTCAATTTTATTAGTTTTATGGAATGGAACTTTTTTATAATTTTTTTATCAAACATTTTTCTTTCATATAGTTGTACTAATACGAATTGCTATTTGTCCTCTCCTAAGACACATCTCATAGACCTGTACCTACTTAAATATTTTTTTTGTATTTAAAAATATTTTATTTTATAAGGGTTTTATAAAAACATTTACTTTATATTTTATTAAACAATTAAGAACGTTACACTCAATCTTCTAAATATCTTAGAATGTAACTATCCTATAAACTTTATCTCATTTCTTTTAAATTTTTGCAATGATTTGGCTATTTTACTATCAAACTCTTTTTCTTATTTGGCCTTTACATATCATTAATTTAGTTATATTATAAATATTTAATTTATTAAATTTTATCTTTGACATATATTCAGTTAAAATTAAACTAAAAATTTATTATTTATTTTTTATTCAACATTATTCATTCACAATAATTCCAAATGAGATTCAATGGACTCAAAATAAATATTATTAGACTCATCTTGATAAGATCGATCTAATTAGATATTCCTTTTTATATTTTTAAATATTTTATTTTCAATTGTTTTGCTAGACATTACAAAACATTGATTAACAATAGATTTGGAAAATAAGAAGATTATAGACAATCTTGTTAGTATCTTGGAATGCAACTTTCTCATGTAATTTATCTTATTACTTAATATGTTTCGCTTTGAATTTGTTATACAACAATGAAAATGAAACTCCTCTCTCATGTGACATTTACAATATTTTGATTTAGTTATAATTCATTAATTCAACTTATTTTAATTTAGCTTTCAAAATTATTTACATTATATGAAAATAATAATTTTTAAATTTTTATATCTTTTTTAATTTTTTAATTTTTTAATTTGTAGGGATTTAAAAGGTGGTCTAGTAGTGCTAAAACAGTTGTTCTTTGGTTAATGAGCTCTATAAAAAAGACATTAATTCTATATTTTAAATATTTTGTTTTCTCTTATTTTTTCCAACATAACGACTCATTTTGATTCAATCCTTATTTGATTATCGAGCTAGAAACACTTGATCCCCATAATAACTTTTAATGCCACAATCAAAAAGACTTTATTGTAACTCTTAAAAGTTTTTGCTTTATTTATTTATATTATTATATAACTATAAATCTCTACTTGCCTAACCTTAACCTTATGTTATCTCATTTTATTACATTAGGTCAATTTATTTTATTTCAAGTTTTTAATCTTTTTTTTCTTAATATTAAAGTAAAAATTCTTTATTCTTTTTGCATATTTTTGGAGGTAAATTAAAGCTTCGACACCTGAATTCATACCATCTGATCATTGATGAGATGGCGAGGGTTGAATCCTCTTGTAAGTTTTTCGTCAACACTCAGATCAAATGGCTATAGTCACATCAAGATTTATTCAATGGTAAGATTTAGTTGGACTTGTCCTTGAATCATGTGGCTCTAAATTTCTTTTTTAAATCTTGCACCTGACATCACCTCTACATTTATTATTTAAAAATAAAAATAACTAGATCTTATTTGAACAGATCGAATGGACTAGGTCAAATCTGTCATGATAAAACTCACCATAACACATCCAATCTAAAATCCATAATCTAATAGACTAGACTTCTTTGATCAGATCCAACAACTTTTGTCGATCATGCCTAGTTGATAATTCCTTGGTTGTCATTTGAGCTATTATGCAGCCCTTTTTAAGGAAATATTTAAGTTGTTTGGTAAAGGTGTTGAAACAACTTTTTCTTAACTTTCTAAAAATTATGATTAAAATCTTCTTTTTTTAAATGTGATCATTATAATTGAAATGCTTAATAGAAATTGAATAAATTTTAAAATCTCAAAAAAGCACTACATGATAATCTACTAGTGTAAAACTATCTTATCAGCAACTCTTAGCTAATTTTAGATTTTTATTGAAAATATTTTCCCCTATGTATTTTCCTTTATTTTTAGGTTAGTCTATCGGCAACTCTTAGCTAATTTTAGATTTTTATTGAAAATTTTCTTTTTTTAGGTTGGTATACTTGACAATTTTGAAATCCTAAGTTTGATTTTATCTTGTAAGAAATTGAGTTAGGTTTGAGCTCCACAAAGCATTCGGTTATAATTGAACCAATAAAACCTTGTAGGAAGGAGGTGAATAACATGAAATAACCTCAAGTACGTTTGAGGTGAATAGTAATGTAAAACCTTAAGTAGATTAAAGGTGAGCTATAAAGGCCTCAAATTCTAACTATTTTAATAATGTTGTTCTTCTCACCATTAATTAGGAGTGGATGGATGTTCTAATTTAAATTGAGAAAAATAAATTTTTAAAAATTTAAATAGAATAAACTAAGAATTAATCAAAGTTTTTTAAAAAGTAAATAAGTTTTTACAATGTATTTATGAAAGATAAAATCTATATCAAAGTAGGAAAAATATTTTAAAACCTAAAACTCATTTCTCTCATGTTGGATTTGCACACACTTATTTTCCAATGGAATGTCATGCTCAATCTCAATTGTGGCTTAGAATGTTGGTTTCCTATGCAATTTTTCTCATTTCTTCAAATTTCTTACTTTGATTTCGTTAATTTACTATATAACTCTAAATCTGCTCTTATGTGACCTTTACGCCTCATTAATTTAAATATGTTATATTACTTTAATTAATCTTATTTTAGCCTTAATAAGTATTTATCTATGATTAAAATAAAAATTTATTATTTTTTATGCTTATTTAGATTTGTAATTCATGGTAATTAGAAAGAAGGTTTAGTCAAGATGACACAAACATCATTGGAGTCATCTCAAAGAACTCTATCTAATAAAAGATCTTTTTTATTTATAAATGTTTTGTTTTTAAGGTTTTTTACATGCTATATGAATAAGTTTTATTCATATTTGTTTTGATAGTTGAGGATGTTATGCCTAATCACTACAGCATCTTATATTTTAATTTTCCAACACATTTGACCATATTTTTTGAAATCTATCTTGAATTAGTTTTATTAATGAAATTATAATACTTCCTTCATGTAACCTTTATATCACTTAGAATTAGTTACTTATCATTACCTCAGTTTATCTAATCTCAACTTTAATATATATACATACTTAATATTCAATTAATAATTTATTATTACTTATGTTACTTTACTTTGGTAATTTGTACAAATTTCAAATTAAGTCACATGAGTCAAAAAAGAAACTTTAGAAACACCTTGATTAGTTCTATCAAATTAAATATTTTATTATTGAAATAATTGATCTTCTTAGATTTTTTTAATTTTTAAGAGATATTTTGAATTGTGCAAAATTTTATGATCAAAGATATTACACTAAATCTCCTTAGAATAATAGAATGCAATTTTACCCTAAATTTTACGTCATTTATTCGATTCTTTTACATTGACTGAGTTATATTACACACATTCAATTTATCTCATTTTAACTTGAATAAACACTTATTTAGTATTGAAGTAATAATCTACTTTTATTCATGTTTATTTATTTTGATTATTTGTAGTAATTCAAAATAAGCTCCAATAATAAGAAATAAAAATGTCATTAATTACTTAAATTTATTGCATTTCGGCTTTAAAACATATTCACTTAATTTTGAAAAATGATTCATCATTATTTATTTTTATTTGGATTGCTAATTTGTAGTAATTTTATGCTAATTGTATCAAAGATAAAACAGACATTATTGAACCCATCTTCATGAGTTTTAATTAATTAAAAATTATTTTCAATTCTCATGTTATTGGATAACCAATTATGTTATACTTTTTTCTTTGCATCATAGAATATAACTTTCCTATACTATTAATCTTATTGCTTTAGATGTTCTCCTTTTGATTTCATCATTTTACAACAAAACTCTAATTCTCTACTTATATGACCTGTACATCCCTTCACTTGGTTATATGCATAACTCCACTTTGTCGACTTTTAGCATTAATATACGTCTACTTAATACTTAAATAACATTATTATTTGTGCTAATTTGTTTTAAATAATTTATAGTATTCTTGATGAGGTCAAACAGAGATGAAAACAAGTTCATCAGACTCATCTTAATGAGCTTTATTTAGTTAAACAATATTTTTTAATATTTTTCTATATTTTACTAATACTTTAAGAAACAATTAGATTCATACAAAGTTTGATGATCGTGGAAAATACACATCACTTCTTTTGTCTCAATTTCTTCTTCTTCATATACTCCTTCTTCTTCTTCTTCTTCTACTTCTTCTTCTTCTTATTCTTCTAATTCTACTTCTCCTTCTTCATCTTCTTCCTTATCTTCTTCTCCTTCCACTACTACTTCCTATTCTTCTTCTTCTTGTACTTCATCTTCTTCATGATCTCTCCTTCTTCTTCTTCATCTTTTCTTTTTCTTCTTCCTCTTCTTCTTCTTCTTCTTCTTCTTCTTCTTCTTCTACTTTATCTTGTTCTTCACCATCATCATTATCTTTTTCTTTGTCTTCTTCTTCTTCTTCTTTTCTTTTTCTTCTTCCTCCTCTTCTTCTTCTTCTTCAACATGTTCTTCTTCTTGTTCTTCTTTTTTTTCTTCTTCTTCTTTTTCTTCTTGCTGTTCTTCATCCTCTTTTTCTTTTTCTACTTCTTCTTCTTCTTCTTCTTCTTCTTCTTCTTCTCCTTCTTCTTCTCCTTCTTCTTCTCCTTCATCTTCTTCTTCTCCTTCTTCTTCTACATATTCTTCTTTTTCTTCTTCTTCTTCTTCTTCTTCTTCTTCTTCTTTTTCTTCTTGTTCTCCAACTTTTTCTTCTTATTCTCCTTCTTGTTCTTGTTCTTGTTCTTCTTCATCTTCTTCTAGTTCTTCTTCTTCTTATTCTTCTTCTTAGTCACTTAATCCCAAATAAGGATATCAATTCTAACATTGAGATATTGTTACACAATTACATCACAATTGAGTTCAACCCATCTCATTGGAGGATGAGTGTAATAAGAAGAAAAAAGTTGCCCATCAAGCCCATTAGAGCTCCCACTACACAGGGTAGAAGTGATGAAATAAGTAGTAGGAAAGCAACTATTTCTTTAGATTATAGCTTGATTGAGATCCTTTTCCACATGTTCCTACAAATTTCAAAAAATACAAAGATTAAATAATGCAAAAGTAAAGAAATTTAATATAGAAGATATAGTAAGAAGCACCTACACTTTCATCAACATCTAGTTAGGAAGCTTGTTTAATGAAGTAGCATCCTAAAGTTCCCCCAGCCAAGCCTAAAATTCTCATTTGTGAAGTTGTTAGACAAAAATTCTTTAGCTCTATGGCATTCACATGAACAATATTGCACATATTCAGTCACATTACAAGCATACATATTAAGATTTTGTGCCTCAATTCCTTTTGCATGAAGGAAAGAATGACTAGGGACTACATTTAACATTAATCTCCATAAGAATATGTTAACCTGAGGCTGTACCTTCACTTTCAAAACCCACACATCCTCTTTCCTAGTAGAATTCTAACATGCATGCATGTTGATGTAGATGATGTTTGAGTCTAGCACCATATCCTTACTCAATTTGAAGAAAATGACATTAATTTTGTTCATTTGTGTAATGGGAAATGTGTAATCTAAGAAAGTAGATTATGTGCAAATAAGTTTTGTCTCGTATTGTGTTGCTAGACACCATGCTCCATAACTAGCTCTACTATAAGTGTAAGGTGGTCCACTTTCATATTAAGATGGGTAAGCCACTAAACAATAAGAAGGATACCAAGCCAATTACCCAAAGGGAATGAAACAAACTTACTCATTGTAATCCTCTAAACTATATTAATTATTATCCAAGAAGTTGCAATACTACGTAACTTAATTGTATGAGAAGCACAACATGGTGTATAGAAAGTATTATTTCTCATAAGGTACTTGGATCTAAGAGACTAAACTAATAAACAAACTTCTTGAGTAGTCACCCTCCTATAGTGTTTTGCAATCAATGTTGATTGCCAGGTGAACAAACTATGGACTCTGAGTCCCCCACATTCTATTGGAATAGTTATTATTTCCAAATAAGCATAATGTTTTATGTTACATATTTGAACTACTTTGAAAGTAATGGAATGTCAATTTCTTCAACAGTGTAATGACCTGATCATCCATCTTGAGACAACTTTTAGGTTAATTAACAATAAAATTAGTCTTTTTTTGTAATTTAGTTGTTGCAAGTGATCTACTTAGATATTTTTTAAACAAGTTGACATCCTTGTAATTGTCTTGATATAATATTTTGATGCTTGTGTTCATCACCTTGCTAAATAATACTCATGATTTGTTAGAATTCATCACCTAACTTGGGTATTACCCATACTACATTATAATATCCTAAGTGGCTCTTATTGTAGCACATATTAGAGGTCCATAAATCATGATGTCATCACCATATAGAAGGTTTACAAACATTGAAGAGAAATGGCTAATTGTGACCCTAATCAACATAGCATGCTCAAGCTGGTACTGTATAAGCCATGATAGATACTCAGACATAATAATTGAAAGGTATAGTGGTAATAGACTTTGATGTCAAAGATGCCTTGTCAATCTAATTTGTTATAAGTAGAAACCATTAAATATAATCTCAACACTCAATGTACTGATAAAACCCTTAATCTAATCATAGCAAAGATTTAGGAACCACAAACTCTTTAGCATATCCAACACAAATGTTTGGTTGACCTTATTGTAAGCCTTGTCCATGTAGAACATTAGTATCATCACACCCTCATTGGAACTAGATAAGTGAATACATGTAACCATTTCCTATGCTAGGAATATAATATCAGATATACTATGACTTAGTACAATAGCAACTTATTCCCTAGAAACTATATCTGAAAGAATTGCCTCTAAAATGGCTACAAAAATTTTTGCCACTATTTTATAAGTCACACTAAATAGGATAATGATCATGAAATGTTTAGGTTTAGAAGCACCTTTAACATAAAAAATAGAATAACCATCATATCTTTCCATTGTTTGGGCATAGTGCTATCCTTAAAGAATTGTTTCACAACTTTTACAATATCCACCTATGTAATATTCCATTAAACCATTCACAAACTTACAAAAGATTCCTTTCACACTTGGTGATTTATTTCTTTTCATGGACATCATAGAATTTTTAATTTAATCATCACTAATTGGAGCCATAAGTGTGCTCGCTTGATCATTATTGATAGTTCTCAAAAGCTAGAAAGATGTAGGAGATTCATATTATCCATGGCTACTCCACTACTCATTAAAAACAATTCATGAGTATGGCTTTAATCTTAGTTAGGGAGGCTACCATTTCCTTACTATCTTTATTAAGTTGGTGGATATAAATGCTTCTTAACAAAGAAGTAGCTGTTGAATTGAAAAAATGTGTCTTGTGTTCCAAGGGTGGCCCATTAAAGCTTGACATATTATTACCACCATGCTTCTTCTGTAGCCACAACTTTGCGATAAGAAGTGATACATTGTGCTAAAAGTTCATGTTAGAGCTCATTTTTTCTACATGCAGATTCCTTAAGTACAAGCTCCAGAATTTTCTATTCAAACTATTTAGGCATACTAAGGATATTACAAAGTTCAATTACTCTCCACTTCCTTAATGCTAACAATGTTCTATTAACTTTAATTGTCAAATCATTAATAGAATTTTTGCTCTAACCATCATTTTCCATGTTGCATATACTACCTTAGTTGATTTTGAAAAGGATAACAAGTTGTTTTGAAACTTCGTTCTTTTGTTAGTTTTGGCCATAATCTATTTTCTAAACATTATAAGCAATGAGTAGTGCTCTTAGCTAATGCAAGGAAAATGTGTCACAATAGTAGCTGGGAATTCTTGCTTATCATCAAGGTTTAAAAAGCCCTATGCAATCCTTCATACTATTTGGGACTCTACTCTAATATTATCAAAATTAAATTTATTCAGAACAAATCCCAAAGTTAATCAAATCTAAATGATTAATGAAATTATAAAACTTATAGCAGTCTTGCCCACTACTAATTTTTTTCCCTTTTTTCTCTTCATGTGTAAGGAATTAATGTCACATTAATAAATAATGGTTCACAAAGATTTATAAAATCTCTTATTTGGTGCCAAGGTGCTCACTAGTTAATATAGTCATTTGATGCATACACAGCACAGCATAACCAAATCTCATTACTTCCTGATCTCACTTAAATAGTAACTACCTATGAAGAGTAATACATAATGTTAAGGTTGACCATATCATTCCATAATAATACAATACCCCTAGATAGGCCTATGACCACTACACAAACTAGTTCTAGTTTCAACCAATGGTTGGTCCTCCTTATGTTTATTAAAGGACCCCACGGAAGTTTGCAATAGAGCAACTACAAAGACCTTATCATACTAAATGTTGCAAGTAGACAAGAGATTTTGCCACTTCAATCTCCCTAATGTTTCATACCACAAAAGAATTAATAATTTAATAACAAAAATTCATTACCAATAGTTATAATTGATCCCTTACTACATATCTTAACCACCAAAATTTGCATTTTATAGGTACCACAATTGCAATATAACACTTACAACTCATCCAATTCAAGTGAATACTCACATTGTTAGTTAGTCACTAAAGCATTTACCAACCTAAAAGTATGCACAACCTCTATCAAATAAGCACAACTTATTACCAATCCCACCATCATAATGATTAGGTGGTGCATAAAAACTCATTCATAGTGGCAGCCTCCCACAACTATAGTCAAAAATGTAGTTTTGAACCAACTTTACATCTAATTTATATACATGCTTGAATGACCAATGTTCAATTTTCTTTTAATGAACCAATAGGTTTTGGATTGATTATATGTAGCCACAATTCTTATATATTAATAGCGATTCTCATCCTTGTTTCAAATTATCAACCATTCCGAATTCAACCTAAAACAAAAGTTAAATTCCAACAACTAGCCAACTTGAATTAATTAAACAAACATTTTTCTGGCCACCTTTTATGAAGGTGAGCCCAAATGTAATAGTTTAGCATCGAGAACACATCAGTAGTTGTAATAAATAACTGCCTAGTTATCCCTTGCAAACTTATCCAACGTACAAAAAAAAAACTACACTCACCTCACCCTTAGTTTTGTCAACTACTTGAGATGTTGCCCCACACACTTTGTTGAAATCTAGTCACCAAACTCCCATATCATAGCCTTGAGTCATTGATCTATACACACCAAAATTGAAGCACGCAAAAGCTATAGTTAAGAAAAAGAAGCATATTCAAGTTGATCAATACATCAACTAAGAACAACACATGTAAAATGACATCTTCCTTACAACAACGTTAGCATTCATTGACTAGTACCCCCACCACCAATCTCCATCCATACCACTTATAAACATTGTTGGTAAAATTCATACAACTCCTCCACATGACGTTACATCTACAAGCCCATATATTGTAGCTTGCAAATAGCTCTAGTTGTATTAATATTTAATGGATATAACCTATTTTTTGTTAGTACTTTACTTAATAGCTTGTAATTTTTGGCTCTTAGAGAATACTAGAACTTTTGCTAAAAATACATAGTAGCATATAATTTCTCAATCTTGGCTCCATGGAATATAGCCTCAAGAATTGCTCTTACTCCTTAATGCCTATCTAAAATGATCCCCCTACTTTTAGCATAGTACAAATTTGCAAAACTAATTTTAATTATAACCATTAAAAAAATAATCATGCACCTACCTTATGTCTATTATGGCCATGCACAAGCCTAGCTTGCTCCATAATTAGAAAAATAGGAACAATGCAAGTTCTTAATTGCATCTAGATTCTATGACCAACAGACTCTCCATAGCTAACACCAATGTTGCAAAATAATAAACCTCTTTATCATTACCCACTTCAACGACAGTACCCTCGATCCACATCAACTATGCCCTTTTTATTATGTTATTTTCCAAATTTCCTAAGGATTCCCTTTCACTTCATTCATTTTACTTTCCTTATTTTAATAAAAATCATTATGTCATGCTTTTTTCTTCTCTTGTACTCCTCGCTTGACCATTACAATGGATGAAGTTGAACTACATAAGAGTTCCACACTCTTCTCAAAATTCTATAGCTGAGTATGTTCATAATTGGTAGGGCCTACCTCAACTTCCCTGTTACTTGATGGAGTATGATTTTTACTAGTAATAGGATTGACCTCCCCATGACTTTTCTTCTTCTATACTCATTTGTTCATGAA
This sequence comes from Vanilla planifolia, assembly GCA_023846275.1. Taxonomy (NCBI): domain Eukaryota; kingdom Viridiplantae; phylum Streptophyta; class Magnoliopsida; order Asparagales; family Orchidaceae; genus Vanilla; species Vanilla planifolia. Next base: position 1,253,863 of record JAIUJO010000050.1, on the reverse strand, counting down.
TGTTCCTCTTATGCATCCCTCCTGCCTAGCGCAACATATTCACCTTTTTACTACTCACATCATATTTGCATAGTTATATTTCTTTCCCACATCTTATGTGCCCAAACTATTTCTTGTTATAATGCACTACTACTACAATTCTATCATCAACCACTTTTTCCTTTGTTAGATTACCATCCATGAACCTGGCACATATTTCTTCTCATCAAGATCCTTAGGATCTATCTACATAAAAATAGCTTCCCCATTCTTATCCTCTTCTTGTCGAATACGTAAATGACATAAGCTCTAACCAGTCATAGTTGTCAATACCAACTCATAAGCTTCCAATGATCCAAAAGTGTCACCCACATTGCCACATGTGAAGCATATTGAGGGTAATCTTTCATACTGAAAACATGAAAAGGATACACCCAAGGCACCATTAAACCATATTCTTACTCTATGTGGTTTGGAAAAGTTTATTATGTCACAAGCCCTAGCATTTGTTGACCTTTGCATATCTATCATCTAGTAATCAAAGTTTATAGGATACTCTAAAGCTTTGGCAATGTGTAATATATTTACTATATTCTGGTACACATGTGGGAGTAATGAAAAATGAATCTAGACTAAAGCACACATAATTGTTGACGTACTAAGTTAAAATTTTTATTTTCACATGTCTAATCTCAATGCAAGCCTAACAACTTTCCATGGTCCTCCACACCACACATAATCTCAGTTTTTAGCCAAATCAGAGTTTAGATAGATGTAACCAAACTATCAAATCTAGGACCCAAAATCCTCTCAAATGGTGCCCTCTACTATTTAATATTATGGCTATCCATTGAAAGGTAGATGGCCACTATGCACTCTACTTATGAGCTTAGATTGGTGATAGTGAATATGTCATTCACAAGCCTTGTTTGATAAATGAATTTCATCATTAATTATGAAATATGTATCCTTAGATGCTAGCATCTTAAAACCAAATTAATTTGTCTCACCCTAAAGTTAATGTGGTGGACCTCCCATTAGTGATGACTTAACATTACCCTTCTTATCTCCATTAAGTGCATCCTTGAAGCTGACCTTAATTGGGTGATGTAGCACATGTTTACCATTTTTGTTATTAACTTGTATGACACTTGTTGCACTTTCACAAAAACCATTTTTGCAACAAAAAAAAACTCCCCCAGCAACACCATTTGCAAAAGTAGACTTCCATGACACAATGCAAGTTTCAACATCCACAATCAAATCCCATTCACTATCCGATGGATTTAGTTTTTCTTATTCACACTACACTATGTGCAATATGTGCACTTCATTCCCTTAAAAAGAATTTCCATCATAGCCAACCTCCTCCAACTATGACACTTGCATTGAATGAACAACATTTTTTCCTACATAGCATTAAAATTGAACTTCGATTGCAAGTGCCTTTTAGCAAGAACAATTCTGACAACTTTGATGATCATGATAAGACAACTTTGCTCCAAGGTTTCTCTTGCAAAATGTTTAAAATTATCAACGTTATTTGTGATGACATCACTTGTAGTAACTTTATTATTTTTCTTCATTCACCTTTGAGACTTAGCTCTTGGTATTGTTCGCCACTACTCAATGTGTATTTCGATGTTTAGGAATTCTAAATCCATTTCTAGAGTTGTTGAAAGTGACCCTAAAAAATTGATAATCATATAAATGCCCCAAGAATGCAACCAAAGTAGGGCACATCCAAACTTCTACTACTCTCATTTCACCTCCTACTGTCACCAATAACATCAACCAACCCACTGTGTCACCTTCTACATGTAACATTATTAACTACACACATAGCACTCATAAATCCCATTTGTGCCACTTCTTCTATTGCATCTATAGAATTCCTTTTACCAAGGTCTTCAACTTTTGAGAAAAGTCATTGGGTTAAAAAGTCATGGTGCTTCTTCATAATGGAAAGGTTAAAACCCACATCATGCTCTCCTTAATGAGGTTCATACATAAAATGAAAAAATAGATAACAAAAAGGTAGTTGTTGAAGGGACCTTCTACAATCCCAAATAAATCATAAAAAAAAGCATGTTGCACCTCCTAGTTGGTCGTACAATTGTTGTGTTGCTTTATGTGGGATAATTTGAAGGACTATGTACCATGCACTTAAGTAATAACATATGATTGGAACTCCTATTCATTGTAGGGACAAGAAATTTGTTCACATTAGTAATAGTCTATATAAAGTCTATTTTCACCTCTAAAAGCATGGTTATTAAGAAGTAGCATTCCAAGAAGCTTCATAACTTCAAGAAAAGTAGTAATCTCCATGATGGAACTGACCTATGATATAGGTTTTGCTAGTAATGATAAAAGGCCTACCCATGTATTCCAAAACAACAATATGAATTCCGACATATAAATTATGTTACATAATTGCATTGTAATTGAAATTAACCTAATTCAATGAAAGAGTCCAATAAGAGTTAACAAATAGCTACTGGAGGCCATTGAAGCTCCCACTAGATGGGAAAGGAGAAATGTAACAAGCAACAATAACAAATTGAATAATTCTTTGTGGTGTACCTAAATTGAGCACCTCGTTTGTATGTGCAAGCAAATGTCTATTTATCTAATGGTGATATAACATTGTAGTAGCAAATTCAATCGAATGAAATGTAGTTGTGACCCAAATGTTAATTACATTCTATCAGGAAGCTCATTTAAAAAAAATTAAAAATATTTGATATTTGCCCTACTGAGCATAAGGTTATGCATTTACAAAGTTGTTGGACCAAAATTCCTTCATCTTATGGACTTCTCATAAGCTGTGTTTTATAACTTCTATCACATTACATCCCTATTGTCATAGCACCATCATCTTGATCTCTCTTGCTTAGAGCTAGGAGAAGTAGGATGCGATAGCTTCATGAATCTTACACTCTTTTTAAATCATACTATCAATTGTCCATGGTAATACAATACTAAGAAACTCACATGTATGTGATGCACAACATGAAATATAAAAGGTGTAGTTTGTAACAAAATATTTTGATATTAACGCCTAAACTCATAACCTATCTTCTCAAGCCATAACCTAATTGCAATGCTTTGTTATCAGTGTTAGTTATCTTGTTAATAATTACAGACTCTAAGTCCTCCATAATCCTTAGGAAAAGTTATTAATTCTGTACAAGCATAATGCAATGTGTTGCTAACATTACAAGTGCTCCACAAGTTCCCATACATCAATTTCTCCAACTTAGTAATAATGTCACTTAGAATTATGGATTGGGCTAAGTAATAGACAAGAATAGCAGCTAACATCAAGTTGATCATGATAATATGTTTTGCCATCAATAGTGACCTGATCATCTACCTTAACATAAAGTTTTCAAATCAATAAATATTAAATTTAAGGTATTTGTTTTCTTAAAGTTTAATTTCTACAATAGGTATGCCTAGATATTCAAATTTAACAACATGATTCATATGTAACTTTTCTACTATCAAATTCCTTTACTTTCATTCGATCCCCTTGCTAAATAACAATACGTTTTTATTTAGATTTACCATCTAATCAAAATGTTAACCATATTGCTTAATAATGTCTTGAATGGTCCTTGTTGTAGCACAAGTTGTTGATGTATAAATCATGATTTCATCAGCATATAGGTGTATAATAATTCAAGAGAAAGGCCATTCGTAATCTCAATAGAGGTAGCTTGCTCCACCTAGAAAAGAATAAGATGAGAGAGATACACATGCATAATGGTAAAAAGCTATGGTGAATGTGAAAACCTCTACCTAAGAGCCCTGTAAGCTTCAATTCACTTAAGGCAAATAGCATTAAACATACTCTGACATCTCATTGCAAGACTCAATCCAATAAGCCCAAAGATTCAAGAACCATAAATGTTGCATATCAAGCAAAATTTTTTAGTTGACCTTATCATAAATCTTGTCTTTGTCTAACTTTATTATCACTAAATCGTTTGGGATGAAGATAAATTAAAACAACATCTATTTCCTATGTTAAAAGTATATTATTAGATACAGCATGGCTAAGAACAAAAGCAAACTATTCCCTTATGACAACATCGAGAAGCACCATCTTTAGTCTAATTAAAATTTTTTTTACAACTTTGTAGATCACATTACAAAGATTAGTGAGATTGAATTGTTTAGGGATAAAAGCTGCTTGAACTTTGAGGATAAGAATGATCAAAATGTCTTTCCACTATTTTTGCATATAGTTCTCTTTAAAAAATTGTTTCACAATTGTGAAAATATCTCACTAGGTAATAGTCAAATAAGCATGCACACTTAGTAGAGATGACATCTTTAGTCTACCTATTAAAATTTTTGTCACAACTTTGTAGATCACATTACAAAGAGTAATGAGATTGAATTGTTTAGGTGTAGAAGATGCTTGAACTTTAAGAATAAGAATGATTCACATGTCTTTTCATAATTTTTGCATATAGTTCTCTTTAAAGAATTGTTTCACAACTGTGACAGTATCTCCCTAGGTAATACTAGAATAAGTACGCACATAGTTAGTAGAGATGTGATCCACACCAGAAGCTAAATTTTATTTGATAGACAAAGGAATATTTCTAATCTCATAGCCACTAACTAGAGCCACAAAAACTATTGATTGCTCACTCTTGATAATTCTTAAAGGCTACTAAGGTCTAAGAGCTTCATAATGCCCAAAACTATAGTTCTCTTTTTATGAGTTGTATGAGAATATCTTTAATCTCTATTAAGAAAGCTACCAATTCCTCACTAGCATTTTTATGATGACTTATATGATTTTTTTGTGAACAAAAGTAGCTACTACCTAAAAAAAGATGTGCTCTAGTGCCCAAGGGTGGCCCAATGTAGCTTAACATGTTGTTATCATCATGATTCTTTAAAGCCATAGCCTTGTGATAAGAAGCGATGCATTATGTTGAATGATCATGTTCTGACAAAAATAATCCATACTTTGATTCCAGAAGTTGAAGCTCCTTGATCTCTTATTCCTCTAGAGAGGTTTATCAAGAATACTACTAAGCTTAGCTATGCTTCATTTCTTTAATAAAGCCATTACTTTGCTAAATTTAATGGACAAACTATTTATAGGATTTACTCTAATAATCCTTTTTCAAGCTACTTGCACTACATTAGTTGAATGTGGAAGTGATAGCCATATGTTTACAAGTTGCATTATCCTAATATTTTTATTTAGTAATAATTTTCTAAACTGAATAAGTAGAGGGAAGTTGTCTTAGTTGAAATAAGGCAACTATGTCACTTTTGTACTCAAGGATGCTTGCATACCACACATATTCATAATTGCTTATGTAGCCTTTCATATCTATGAGTACCCCCCACCTTCTTCTGGCATCAACTGAACCTATTCCCAATACATTCCAAGACAGTCCAATCTAGATCATTAATAAAGCTTGAGAACTCACACTAATCTTGTCCACTTCTAAAGGTTTCCTCTTTTTCTCAGTCTATGTAAGTAAGATGTTGCAATCCTCCACAACAATCAATGATCCACCAAGTTTTGTTGATTCTCTAATTTGGACCTTAGCTACCTAGTGGTTAATTTAATCTTTTGATGAACACATTGCACAATACTACATGGAGTAGTTGTTGTCATATCTCACATGGATAGTAACCACCTATGATGATGAATTCACAATCTCAAGCTCTACTTACTTCCTACATAAAATCACAGTACACACTGACAATATAGTCAATGATTAAAAAAAGTAGCTCCAATTCCTACCCAAAAGTTGATCTGCCTCAAGCCTTTTAAAGTTCTCCACCTACCTTTCAAATAAAGTAACTATGAAGAACTTATTTCCATTACCAAGCACTATAAGTACCTATGAGATTTCTTATCTCTAACACCTCGAATATTCAATGCTACAAATATAACCATTTTTTATTAACTAAAAAATAAACCCTTAGATACACTACACACCTCTACAGCACCCTCTCATATGTTGGATCAACATTTTAGAGGCACCTCACATCAACAGTAGCACATAAGACTCAAACATTTCATGACATTCATTGCACTATTCAAAACTAGCCTCCTTTAATAGCATGGGTCCCCAAAGTTAATTGTCCATAAATAATTTACCCATTATGAATTTGGCATGAGTCAAGAAGTTGTATCTCCTACCAACTATTTGAAAGTAAGTAAAGATTGTAGCTCTAAATATTCTCCTCCTCTTCAGGATGCCCCCTCTGTCTTAACAATATACTGACATTTCAAAACAAATAAAGAGGCCCTTTTGGTTATAACCATTCTAACACAATTCATCTAGGTCCATCTAATAATGGTGTTTCTCAAAACTAGCACATAATTTCTCCAAATTAGCCCTTAATGTAGTTAATTAATATACCCAAGTTCCTCAGATGCATAATAAATCTCTCAAAGTCTAATTCTCTATACCTTGCTATTCTTGGTAAACTAGATGAAATACAAAAGTTGAATATAGTGTTTTGCATAAAATCCTTCATATATGCTGGTTGACCATTCTTTAACAAATCTGATGAACATAGTTTGAAACATCCATTACTTATAATATCTCCAAGGACACCACAATAAATGCGTCTACAACAATTGCACATCCTTTATGTTTCCATTTTGAATCCTTTCTTTATTACAAACACTGGAAAGATTTTCATACCTATTGATCAGTATATCCAAAAGAAAAGTAACATTGCTTCTACCTACCTTGTAGATGTCAGCATGCTCAGGGCAAGCTTCAACTATATCCATCAAGATCAATACCATGTAAGTAACCAAATACCACTCGATTGTATACCCAGTGGACTTGATGAGATGAGTGGCAATTCAATAGTATCAAAACATTCTTTACCTTATCCACCATAGCTAAAATATCCTAATTCATAACAAGGTAAAGCATGAGAAATACCAAATAAAATTTCCTAGTGAATCGAGTAAAATTATAGCCATCTGTAGTTCCTTAAAGGTTTTGGGATAGAAGAGTCTACTACTCATTTCCCAATAAAATCCAATGTTTTTTAAATACCACCATTGCTTGTTTTTTTATTTTCAAAATTTCATGGAAGAAACTTTATTCATTTTTATATTCATTATTATCTCTAAATTCATTCTATAGTTCTTTTGCCCTTTTTTTGGGAATTAGGTGATTCCTCTATGAGATTGCAAAAGTCTTACACCTATTTTTCCAAAAAGTGAAACATAAACCATGAGGAATAATTAGGGACATCATGCACTTCCTTATTACTATATAGATATTGCTTTTTATCTATAATAATTTGATTATTCCCCTATGCTCTCTATTTTGATAACTACTTATTCTTAGATGAACCCTCACTATGCAAATCAATCTAGGTTTTAGATCTACCCTTTTGCAAAACTTGCATCATATCTTTAAGCTTGAAGAACTTACTAGTCTCTTGCTTGACCATATCGTTATCATTTAAAATTGTCGTTAGCTATGTTCCTATAAACACTCTCCTCTATTAAGTTGCACAACCATCCATGATCCCAAACTTTATTGCTTCTCATCATGAGCTTCTATCTACACTTGTGCCAAACCCACCCCTATATTCTTATCATGACTTTGTCCTTTCTCTATATAATAAAAGCAGCCAAATGCAATAACATTGTGAACCATCATGCTAGGTACACATATCCTGAAAGCATGTCCCACCAAGTATATAGAGGGTAGTCCCTCATACTCAAGCCTCTAAAGAAATTAATGAATTTGCCCATTGAGCCATAAAATCACTCCAAGTGGCTTTGAAAGATCTATTCATTTACATACTCTAGAAAATGATGACCACTACAAGTCAACCATCCAACCATTAATCCGAATAGCCTCACCCATGAATTTGGCAAAGTGTAAAATGTTCTACATTTCCCAAAAAATAAGGAGTGCTTGAAAATGATCCAAACATAGCATCACATAATTCTAAAAGTGTTAAATGTAAAACCAACTATTTACATTTCTAATCCAATACAAGGCCTACATACCTTTAGAGACCTGTCAACCACATGCAATCTCTACTTGTAGTTAACTCAAAGAACAAATTAAAGCACTTAGTGAACAAATCTAGAACTTGAAACCCATTGCAATGGCCTCATCTGCATTAGAGTATTCGAGCAATCCATTCTGAAGACAAACAACCACCATACACTCTACGACAAAATCATACTAGTGATAGCAAAATCATCGATCACAAGCCTCATTCAAATGGTATATTTCATCATTAATTATGAAAAAGTATAGCTCGATGCCAGCATCCAAGCATCTAAATTTCTTTATCTCTGCATGTAATTAATAAAGGGACCTCTTATAAAAATGTTATTACCATTTCCTTTGTCCCTCTCATAAAAGCTTCATTAAAGCTCACCTTACTCAAGCTAGTTGCTGAATGATTTCCATACAGAGAGATTTCCACTTTGCCATTTCAACATTCTCACAAACACTTTGCATCCACCTTTGTAAAAAACATATTTTTGTATTAATTAGACATGCAATACGCTCCTTTGAGGTAGTAGATAATTACATAAGCTCATCCAACTTCAGTTCACCATCTAGTAGGTTTGCCTCTTCCATCTCCTTCCTTATCATTAACATACTCACATTCATTGTTAAAGCATTCCACATTCTTGAACATTCATCTACATAAACCTCAGATGAAATATTATCCCAACAAAATTCATTTGACTGTGATGGTTCTAATGATGTCACTATATTGTTCCATTCACTTCCCTAAGGTCAACCACTATAATTTCCTAGATCATGGACTACAAAACAATACCAGCATCCCCATAATTGTCCTTTGATGGGGTCAAAACTTTTTCATCAGCCACACATGTGGGGTATAATATGGCCATGCTAGGCCTTAAATTTTGCAATATTTCTATATTTAGAGTTGGCCATAGTTTACTACTTCCCATAAGTACTTAGGAAGTTATTGATTCCTTTTTCATTTCAGAGTTTGCTAGAAGTAAAGTACAATTAAGTACATGCCTAAACATGCCTTCTTATAAGTTGACAACTCTAGTTGGAACAAAAATTTAGTCGTGCTTCTTCTATGTCTCCTTGTTCTACCTCTTACCTCCACATACCTTTCACTATAATCAATACCATCCACCTAGATAAAAATTATATTTTGATAATCTCTCCTCCAGTAAAGTCAACAACATTGGGAATGTCTCCTTCCACAAATCTATTAGAGTATGGTGACATGGAAAAAACATAAATGAATTGATAGGAGGCCACAGCCAAGAGTGATACCTAAAGACTAATTTGTTGCAATAATGAGAAGGTTATCAGGTCTAATAGCAAGGATTGACTAATTGGGAGTTCTTTCTCAATTTTATAGGTGGTGGTGCATGGCCATTCTTACTTGGTGAAGAGATTTATTTGTTTAATCTTTTCAATGAGTGAGACCTTACCCTATTAGCAAACTATATGAGGTACAAGTCCTATGGCCAACTTTTTAAAAGGACTATGGACATTTAAGCCATGAAAGTTTATGATAATAACAAGTCTATAATTCCCTTAGATGTCATGGGCCACATGAATGTTATGTTGATGTATTCAATGAGTATGTTGCCTTTATTAAAAGGCCCATGTTCTTACAAAAGTTTCACCTTGATGAGAGTTGATCATTTCAATATTTGGTTATCAACAAAAAATTCTTAGTAAGTGCTAGTCATCAGCTTGCATTTACTATGTCCATGCACTATTTACAAATTACCCATTGCTCTTATCGATTAGAAGGTTAAGTGAAGTGTTTGGATCGATAAAATGCAAGTCATTTGTCACATTTGACTAGATGAGAAGTTTAATGAACCTTATGATTTAGAGGAAGAACAAGACATAATAATGTGTCCATATGTGAACCTACAGAAGGATCATCGACGAGAGCTCCGAATGATTAAGTGACCTATGAAACCTTTTGAGATGTGATGCCTATTTGATGTTGCATTCTTCCATCGCATGTGCTCTTTCTTCCATATGGAGCTTGACATAATAGAGGATAAATAATAGGTTATGTTTGTGTTCATGTGCTGATGGAGAGCAAATGTTAAGCTCCCAATGAGTTTGTTATGCATTATAAGGTCTATTGGGGCTTATTAATTGAATTTCAAAAGACTTTCAACAATGGATATCTTAGCTGTTGCATTGATGAAGAATGCAACCAAATGCCATACATGTCGTGAATTGTAGAATCTAGTGGACCATCAAATTTTGTAATGTAATTTGCACTTAAGCATATATGTAAAGGACATACCTGCATGGGTGTAATGTGACCTGTTGCTCCTTGTAAATGCCTAGAACTACTGGTTTGGGTCACGACCACTACTTGGAAGGGAGCAATGGCACCACGTGCTATGGCATGGACTATTGAAGTGATAGATGATGGTGAGTTATCGATGTGCTAAGAGGTAGATGCAATTGTGACCTACTTTTAAGTGATGCTACCCATTGAATTTGAGCATGTAAATAAATGGAGAAGGAACATATGATGGTTATCTTTCAAATTGTATGGAAAATAAGATTATCCTAATATGGAAATTAGGCAACCCAAAGCCCAAATTTTATTATAAAGAGGGGTCCATAGCTATGTATCTTGATCAAGTTACTTAGAAGGAGGTGCTTGGGAGGCTGAGTGCATTGTTTGGCTCATACCAAATATTACAATAGCTAGTATCTATGAGTCATGTTATTTCAATATGCACTCCAAATTAGGTGGCCAATTTTGTCTAAGGAAAAATAATTATAGGTGGTCAATAGCTAATAAGTACCACAATAGAAAGATGATAAGGACTTTGAGAAGGGAGTTTAGGATGCTTGAAATTGTTAAGAAGGAAGTAGATGGTAGATGGCAATGTGCATCAGCTAGATGTAGGGTGTCATTAGAGAATTTGTTGCATAGCTCAAGAAGTTGATTGCCTTGGACAATCATGGCGATAAAAGCGCAAGAGAGTGTCACCTACGGACAAATCCTTGTTGTGGGAAATCACAATGTTCACCCTATTAAGGCTCGCATTGGTAGCATCATGTGAATTAGTAACCACTAGTAGGCTCCCTGTATAGCTAATCTTGAAACACAAATAAAGATGTCTGACATGCTTGCTAGTCTAAAGGTGAGTAAGCCCAAAAGGTGAAAAGATTTATGGGATGCTTATTGAAGTGGTGATCCACTGATTAACCCAGATCTTTTATGGAGGGTTTAAATGAGAGCATGTTTATTAAAACCTAAAATATGGTGAACTATTCCTAAGTAGGTCAATGTCTGAGAAAACTCTGGTGGAGACATTTTGCGACACTAATGTGAAATTAATCATTTGGCATGGTGTATGGGTGAAAGACTAATCAAATAATCTTGTAGTTAGTTACTTTAAAAGTTTTCCTTTTACATAGTTTAAGGAACAATAAATGTTCTATCAGTTAAAGCCATTGACTAGAAGCCTTGAGGGCACAATGCACTCGTCCTATTCCAATACATTAAATTAGTAGGAGGGACCAACTTCTTCGATGTGTTGAGCCAAAGAATTTAGGCTCCAATTGGATAATTTTTGGTAAGTGTAACTGACAGTGTTGATGAAGTAAAAGTTGGGTTATCGTCTTCAATTGTGATCTAAAGTAGAGCCTACAAATAGTGTTGGTCAATTAAGAGAATAATATGGTGGTCATGGAAGTTGAAGTCCAACAAGTGGATAAAAGCTCACTCGTTCGATCAACTAGTCTCAAAATAGATTGCATTTGATCATGTGATGAACCGACAAAAAGGGCTCCAGAACGTGTATCGCTATCTGTCTGTTCATTGCAACACCTTGATGAATAAGAGGCTGCAATAATCCCTACAAAATGTATGGCACAAGACCACAAAGAACATTTGCTGGTGTACATCTTGGTTGTAGTAGATAATATTCAAATGAGACTTTAACAATCAAAGAAAGAAAGGTTCCAAGTGAATGACACTTGAAAATTTGTTAGCTAATGATAAGAGCTGGGAGAAACCAGTTTGACAATGCCATTTGGCATGAAAATCTAAAGAACATCGAGTTAAAATTCTAAAGCTGTTACTTGGTGTTCGATGGAATTAGGAATTTATTTAGAGACATAGCTAGAGGCCTTGGTAAGAGTAAATGTTTCTGTTTAATAGCCTATTGTCCTTAAAAATGGCTTAGCTTGGAGTAGGGCCCAGAGGTTTGAAGAGCAAGACATGTTGAGCAGTGTCTGATGCATTCCCGATAATCCTTAAAAATCTGGATGAGTGAGTCGCTTTGAGGACCAATCATACTCATAACCAGATAATGTTTGCAAGGTGAATAACCTTTTATCGTTGGTGAAATTAAGTGAAGGAAGCTGATAAAAGGTATTCATAACTTTTGGAAAATGATCCGCCTAAGGAATGGGCATGAGAGTCATAGTCCCAAACTCATCGACTTTCAATGGATAATTCAAGCTACTTGTGCATTAAAAGTAGATTGATGCATGCTAACTAGTCGATGGATTGGGAGTCGCCCTATGGGACCATGCCGTTAGCATTAAAAACTCCACTAAAAACTGGCAGAAACATAAGGAATCTGACTATTTAATTACAACAAGGCATTGCGATTGTTCTCGAGGATGCTCATACAAACTAATTTCTACCAAGTGCCATCAATGTCAAAGTGAAGAAATTCAACCATTTCTTGGTAAATGATGGGAGTCACTATGACTCTCTTAAGGTAACTAAATTCCTTATTATTAAATTTGTTATGCACATGAATAGATAGATGAGATTCCCACTATCCTTACCTTTTATCCATTGAAGCCACAACGATGGGAATGAACTTGGTTGAATTGGTAGACGTTACCTTATCAACGCTTGCATTGGTGACACCACATGCATTGGTGGTGACTAATGGGATCTGTCTCTACCATGTCTTCAAATATGGACTAAGAAGTCTGACATACTTACAAGTCTAAAGGTGACGAAGCCAAAAAATTAAGCAAGGAAGCTAACTTATGGTATCCTTGTTTAATGGGTATGCCACCAACTATCCCTTATACTTTCTGAAGGGCAAGAGTGAGAGCCAACCTACTGAAACCTAAAAGATTACGAACTATTCATAAGTATGGCAAATCCTCAGTAAACTCTATCGAAGGCCCACAATGATACAAACATGCAAATCATTTTTTCTAACTTAGGCGCACAAGTTAAAGACTAATTGAAGCAACTAGTACTTAGTTTCATTCAAAGTTTCCCTAAGGATAACTAAAGCTATTGTCTGAGTTCCATTGAGTAATGTCTTTGACTAGAGTCATTGGAGGTAGGTTTCCCTTGACATATTCTCATACCTTAAATTGGTATTAAGCCTTGATCTCTTTGATGAGTTGATCCAAGGAATCTAGGTTCAAGGTGTGCCACTTTTTTGTTAGTATGGTTATTAATGTGGGATGAACTAAAAGCATGATTATAATGTCCAACAACATCCTAACTTGGAGCCCACAAAATGTGTTAGACAATTAAGATAGTAAAACAAAGGGTCATGGAAGTTGAAATTTACTGAGTGTATAAGAGCTCTTGTTTTGAGTTAACTAGTACAAAAAATGGATAATAGCTTAGAGTTCAACCCACACCTCCCTGTTGATGCAATGTAATGCCTTGGCTAGTAGAAGTGTGCAATATCATTTCAAAAAAAATGCATAAGTTAGTGTCGATGAAAACTTTCAAGAAAAAAAAAAGGAAGGTTCCATGCGAGTGACACTTGCACATGGGTTAGTCCTAAGAGATGGAGAAAACTTGTAAGACATTACCATTTTGTATGAGCTTTTAAAGGAAGTTGAGTAAAACATCTATAATTAAGATTTCGTAGTCAATGGAAATAGCTAGTGGTGCTAAGATGTAAGTAGGGGACTTTGGAAGTCTTGGATTTTCTAATTACTATCAGCCCTAGAAACTAGTTAGCTTGAGGTAGGGCCAAGTAGATGGTAGAGACCATATGTTGGTAGGTGTCTGATGTGCTACTGATGACCCTTGAAGTTTACGATAGTTGAGTGCCTTCAAAACCAATTCGTACTCATAATGACCCCATGTCTCCAAGGTAAACAACTTTTGTTCAATTGTGAAATTTAGGTAAGGGAAGTTGACAAAATAGATTTGTAACTTTGGGAAAAGAATTGGCTCCAAGGAAAGGGCATGAGGGTCCCAGCACAAAGCCATCAATTGTTGATGGACTACTCAAGCTACACGTGCACATAGATTAAGTCGATGCATGTCCATTAGCCAAAACATTTGGAGCAACCCATACAGAGCCCTTTCACTAGCATTGAATAGTTGACTCAAAATTGGTAAAAACATAAGAATCTTACTATTTTGTTATAATAAAGCAATGTGATGGGCCTTAAAGATGTTCATGAAATGTGATTTCTTCATAGTGCTCTTAATGTTAAAGTGAAAAAATACAACAAAGCACATGTAAATAATGGCAGTCATTATGACTATCTTAAAGTTGCTAAATACATCATCATCAAATTTGTGATGCACATGAATTGATTAATGAGATTTCAACTACCCTATCTATAATCTAGTGAAATCAAAACCACGAGAATAGGCTATGTAGAATCAACAGGGAAAGAAATCTTGCCTTGAAAGGTTGACCCTAGCATAGCACATTGTAAGGTGGAAGATTGTTTGAGATGGATCTTCTATTAATCGATAATGAAGGTGTCCTAAGTTGACCAATGAGGAAAAAAATCATGTGGAACAAAATGTTAAAATCTCTTGTGATTCTATATTCTAATGTAAATAATAACCATGGAAGCAAGGCCTATCAATCCTTTGGGCTTTCAAAATTTGAGGCTAAAGGTGTCAGAGAAGTTATCGTAAAGATAACTTGTTTGTGGTAGCCAAGCACTCATAGCAATGTAGCTTTTTTATCATTTGATGTTGGCTTTTCCTATCATTGTAAAGAATAAATCACTAAGTATTGGCTTATTAACCCACCAATTCGGAATGTGCATTAGGTTTAGACCACTATGGTAGAAGTTATTTTTACCTGTTTGATGAATGTGTCATCATAGTAACGAACCTAGTATTAGAGAAACTATTAATTTACACAATTGTTCATTACACTTGTCTTAAAAGTAAATGGTGTGAAGTTATCATGCGTAGGATTATGATTGAAGGTCTTTAAGTCAGAATCCAATCTTCAATGTGATACTTTGACCCTTTGTTCACTTATTAGCAAATAATAATGGCTTTGTAGCCCAAGGGTACATGACCACGGGCTCGCCTTGTGTTTTGGAAAGTTGTATGATTTTAGCACTATAAGAAATGATAATTCAGTATGAATGATGGGTAGAATCCTTTGTAGATGACATATATTTGTAACAAGAGATTATAAGTTGTAAAGTGGCCTTGCTAACAATGATTCATTGAGATACTACCATATGTTGCGGTAGATTCGTCCCCTCAAAGACATCGACATCATAATAGTTTCCAAACACCGCTTGCTCACTTGTAGGCTTGCTTGCTTGCTTACTCTCTTGCCCACTTAGTCTACATGCTCTATTTATTGTAATATTTCATGTTGTACTTCATGTGGTAATTTGTCTAATACTTTCCATGACACTTGTTGCAATACTATAAGATTCTTGTTGCACCCCTTGGAGGCTTGTCTAAGTGCAATGTTGAATTGCCTCACAATGTTGTTCACAAAACATACATGGTGTAGTATAAGAATTATAATTATTTTCCATTTTTAGAAATTGTCATGTTCCATTGAGACCCAACCTTGTGTCATAGTAGATTAATAGGCACAAACCCAAGCTTTTCACATAAGGCTGAAAATTTTCTCTTAATTGTCACATCCATTATTAAAGTAGTACCTATTGTGTTTCTAAATGTGTGGCACAAAGTTTCACTTTTTATACATTATTCATCACTTCTTATTACTTGGGTACGGTGGTGATGTCACTCATTTGGGAAATTTACCTCCTTCCTTTATGGAATAATTGCAAATTGCAATCTACAAGGGGCAATTTTTGACACAGTATGGCTTGCATCAAACTGTAACATAGTTGGTGCAATATGTAAAGGGTTTTGTGAAGTGCCATGAGCTTATGCAGTTTTGCTCATGACAGAGTACTAGGCACAGTACAACACTGTGCTTGCATATGGTAGCCAATACACGTACGCCTTCTACCTCTTTTATATGTGGTTTGTTGGGCCTAAAAGGTGTAACTTTTTTTTGGTAATATTACTTTTCCAATAGTTGGATAGAGGATAAGGTGATACCATATTTGAGACTTGCCCTCATAGAATTATTATAATATGCAATCCAGAAGGGGCAATGCATAGTAGTGTTTTGCCCACAGTGAATTAAGAATTGGATGGTGCAATATGTCCTAGAATTTGTACATGATGGGATGCCACCTTAATTGCACACTACCACAGTTGCAAGTGAGGCAAAGCAATTGGTGGACTGCAACATTATTCCTGCATGTGGAAGCCAGTACTCTTGTGCCTTACAATAAACTATGCCCATGGTGATTGGGATACTTGTTCATTTTTGAAGTTCCACTCTTTGCACTCTACCTTATGAATTATGGTATGTAATTTTACTCATGTTGTAGCAAACTTTTTGTGCTTCCATGTGTGCACTATAGTGTCCTTCCTGTCCATTTGTCCTTTCTAGTGTTACATGCGATGTTATTCTATTGTTTGGTGTGGTGGCTTTCTTGACACACTTCATTTTGTTGCTGAAATGTATAACTCTTATCAACAATTATCATCATTTAGGACTACTAATGTACAAATAAGGTGCCATTTTAATGGCAACTTGACTTGGTGTAATGTGGAATTGTCGATCCTTTCTTACCACAATGTAGTTTGTTTGTTGTGGTATTTTCCTATGTCACATTGAAACTTTAGCGGTGCGAATTGCATGCAACCATTTGTTTGTCGAGCTTGTTGTTACCTCTGCATGATACGACTTATAGTGTCAAGCTCACTGGCTTTTTGTGCCTTCCTATGCATGTGGTATGTGGGGCCCAACAAACGTGACTTCATAGTTCTTGAATTACAAGTTTTTAAAGTGATTAACATGATGTTTCTTGGTGATTAGCCAAGTTTTAAGCACAATTTTCTTGCTTTCTTTTCATTGATCTTGGAGAAAAAATTTTGTAGAAACTTAAGTCATGCTAAACATCTTCAATTTGGAAGGCATAACACATTTTAGTAATTTTAATGGTTACTTAATTGGTGCGCACCATTATGGATCATTTGTATGTTTATGCCATTTTTCTAATGCTTGTTTCATTTCAGACCAAGTGGGTGCTAACCAAGCCCTTCATTCTTAGTTAGACCCTTTATGCTTCTTATTGTATTTTTTTGAAGATCTTTTGGCTACATAATTGGATTGGATTGAGACCTGTTTTGCACAATAGAAGTTTTTTTGTGATGCTACTTCTTATGACTTCGCTACCTCTTTGTTTGGGCATACATTATTTGTATTGCTTTTCCATGTAATTGAACCTTCCTATGGAGGAAGTTCATATATTCCGCCTTACTAAATGTTTACTGAAAAATTGATATGAAATTGCCTACAACAAGATCCAAAACTAAAAAAAGCGTTGATTAAGAAAAAAAGTAAAAAATAGAAGTCTAAAAGTAGTACTATGAATTCCATTAACCTAGTCTTTTCTACTCAAATTGGCCAAAATTTATAGAGAAGAGGAAATTGAAGAAAAATTCTAAAAGATGAGAAGTAGGGCATGGTTTATGCTTGGAGTTATTTTGGGTCCATCATCGAAATCTTCAAATAATTTGGGGAATGTGGTTTTGAAAATGTTGTTGTCTCAATGTAATGCATGGTTCAATTTCTACCATTAAAGAAGTGGAGAAGAAGAGATTGTGGAATAATTAATGAAAGTGATCAGTCATCTAGGACAAATAATGATGAGGAAAGTAAACACTTTATTGCCGAATTAGAAAGTTATTTGATTGAAATGACAAACTCTTTTAAGGAAAATTTAAAAAATGTGAAAATTTTAAAAATAAGCATATTTTTTATATGATGAGTTTAATGAAAGGAATACAACATACTTACATGTATTGGAAACCTCAAGTGATGAACTTGTGCTATCTTTTAGCTTGAATGGAAAAAAATATTAATCTTTTTAATAAGTTCTAAATGTTATATGCAAATTGATTTACATCACATCATATAAGTTAGGACATTTCTTTGAAGTCAAATAGTTTATGGATATTGAAATCTCTTGAATTACACCATCACTTGTCACTATGACATGAACCCATAGTATACTTATATTTAGATAGATAAGATTAAAATAAAATATAATTAGACATTTTTAAAAACTTAATACAAGGTTTTCCATTAAAAACTCCATTATAGTTCCGAAAGCAATGATTTAAATTACTAAGAATATCTACATTCTTCACTCTTTTAAATAATAAGAACCACCAGAACTCTTAAAACACTAGTGACAACATATGCTAACCATTTAGTTTCCTCTATTTGTGTCTCACTTATAAGTGTTGGAACAAGTATAGTCTAATCAATAATGTAAAAACTCGTATACCTCATTTTTTCATGGAACATATCAATATTTTTTTTCTTAAAAGAATCAAAATACCACAGTGCTTTACCAACCACTCCTAATGTTAGAGCTTTCCCACTCAACTATCTTGGCTATTTTTACCAAATCCTGATATAAAGTAAATTCATTGACTACCATGTGCTTCTCAAGAGAAGGTCGAAGTTCCTCCATGAGAAGCTCACACCTGTGCTACTTTAATTGAAATAAGTTCCATTTCATATCATCTCAAGTTTATTTATTTGGAGGTAGAATAAGCTGTTATCATCTACCACTGATTTAGATATGTAATCTATCTTTGAATCTTAGCATTAGTATCTTTGAAACATAAAATTCAACAAATGTATCCTCAATGTTTTTCCAATGAATAATGCGATTCATAGTATCTTTGAACATGGTCCGGTGCTAACCTCATGACCACGTTGTGGCTTCTACATCCAAGGTTATAACAATAATTGTGACCTATCTCTTATCTAGTGTAAAAAAATTTGGGCTAACTAATTATATTTCAATGTATGTTCTACAATGCCCACAAAGGAAATTGGACTTAAACCAATAATGTCCTATAATAACAATTCCACTCTAGGCTTTTCCATCATTTATTGTGTTAGCCTTAACTGGTTCTACTACCTTGAGGTGTACTTAGACATGAGCATTACCTACTAAAGTATATGCTCACTATTCTACGACTCATCCTTATACTCTACATAGGAAATACCATACAAAAAGTGTATAATACTGGTGGGAAAAATCATTAAAATAATATAACTAGATAATATAATTTTGTGACCCATTCTACCAGCCTATATGGTCATGAACCTAACATCACTATGATTGCATTGGAATCTAAACTAAGTTCTCATGCAATCTGGAGATAATTTACATAACTAGCCACTTTCAACACTCCATGCTTAATGTTAAGAATGGGGGTAAAGATCTCCCAATCTAATCATCATGTGTATGGTCTCTCACACCAAATGAAACAAATTTTTTTGCCAATTGGTCATTGCAACTAGTTTAGAAACTTGCTAACTAGAGCCTAAGATAACTGGTTGGCATGTATTAACGAGTACATTGTACATGCAAGAAACCTACAAATAACTTTCATTGCATTGACTAACAATCCATGTGTGAAACATGGTAAATAAAATCATGAAATTAATGCATAATAACGTCTAATAAATCTTTAGTTTATTCCACACAACAAACACATATATTGTCGCTTGAATTAATAGAATAGTCCCACTGCATATTAAAAATATTAAGGAATGAATTATTGAAAGACAAAGGTTCTATGGTCACGTAACCTACCCTCCACCCTTTGTATTCAAGGAAAGTACTTAATTATTTGGTAGAATATGTAATAATTGGGGTTGAGATAGAAAGCTCAATAAGAAATTCTCATGGTATGTTATAAAGGTATATAGTTATGCGATGAATATAAATAATTGGCATATATTGAATTATAACAAATTTGCATGTAAAGTAACATAGAGTGTCATAATAATGGGCATCACCTTACCGTGTTGAGACAAACATAACTAAGATGCCAAATAATAAAAATACTCTTCTTACAGAAAATAGAGAACCTTGGCTATTAACAAAAATGTAAGGGCATTTCTAATCCTTGGAATAACAAGATTTACTAATGTAGTAGTTCTTGTGTCTAATACCCAACAAGTAGTCTAAGACACAACCACCACATAAATAAGCACATCCATAATTTTATGATAGTACTAAGAAAATTTAGGCACATCAATAGTCCTTAAGGATGTCCTAAATTGTGTGGTGCAGATAATGATCTTCATGATGTCCAAAACAATATAGCTCTTCATTGTCCTTTAGGAGTTTGATCTCTTTGCTACTTTAATTTACCATATTATGCTCCCTAACTCTAGCAGTAATACATAGTTCCTATTGTTAAGTTTCTCTCTGCTACCTTGATTTCTATGTCCTTTCTCATGTTATTATTAAGTTTCTACTAAAGTTGTGAACCAGTTAAAATCCTTTCCACACAACTTTAGGCACCTCCTTCTTTTATGCTAAAGTTAGTTAAAAGCTTCTTATTCCTTAGCTCTAAAATATTATAGGTGTTGCCATATAACCCTAGCTTAACATAGGTCTCAATTAAATAGAATTACAATCTAACCAACTGTTAGGCCTATTAATTAATTTGTTTAAGATATTTTTAGATTTTTGCAAGACAATACACAGTTATTTAAGGTTTCTAGTGTTTCATCTAAGCCTTAACCAACCTATCTAAGCAATAAAAGTTTCCATAAAACCTTAATTCTCCTATCTATTATTATTCTAAGCATCCTTCTAAATCTCAAAATACTTATTGTAGGTATCTTAAGATTTTCTTAAAACTTAGTTATCATTCATAGGTATCCTTTAGTTCTTTTAAACTCTATATCCTTAGTTATAGTTACCATAGCTTCCTAGATTCTTGATCTGTTGTTAGCCATTAACCCATTAATCTAACACTTGCCATTACCATTTTACTAAGATAACCCTTGGGTCACTCTAAGCCCCATATCATTCTTTAGGTTTTTTAGCTTGAGCACTAAGAGCATTAAAATGTCAACTCGTGGTCTGAGCCTTATCTTGGTTAAGACCAACACCTTTCTTATGGCAATATTCAAGTGTTCTCTCAATCGTAAAGACCATTTAGCGTAAAGTTGAACAATGCCTTAAGTTGAAACACTTTTCTAAACTATCCTTAATTGATCAAAAAGTTCTATAAATTTATGTTCCTAACCTTAATTGATACCTTAAGGTTCATGTAGAGATAGTAAAATCATAAACCTCAACAAATGCAATCAGTTGAGATTATCATCATTCTCTTCAATTGCTCATAAGTTTCCTTCCCTTTGTATAGCTACTCGTAGGTATAACCAAATTTAAAGATTAACCTCTGTGTTGAATTTTAATGATTTAAAATTACATGTGCTCTTAGTCTTGTCTCATTAAATTACTTAAAGATTGTGCAAATTTCAACTTAGTTTTCATCAAGGCATGGTGCACTGTTGATTTCAAATTAACAACAACATCCTTGGAAAATTGCATTGGTTTTATAAAACAATTGTTCTATATTTACCTTGATAATGTCCAAGGAATTTCCTACAAATTATTTAACTTTAGCCATGATTAAAAAATTATTATAGTGTGGATCAAGACATAGTATAGAAAAAATGCATAACATCCCAATATTAGGCTTGATTTCATCTAAAAATTTGTTATAAAGTTGATCTAAACAACAATTTAGGAATTATTTTTTACAAATATATTTGAAGTTTAGAAGAAATCACCTTGTCATGGAACCAAACTTTGCAATGAAACGTTATAGAACTTAATATAGACCATAGCTTTTTTCTCCACGTTACTTATTTGAAACATTACAAATTGATGAAATATGATATATATCCTCTATTTACTTTTAACTCAATCAAGTTTCACACATCTTCTTTGTTTAAGTTAAAGTTAGTTGTCATTATATATTTCTTTCTTGAGTTTATTTATATCCATGTCATTTCAATAGATCATTGATATATTTCATGTCATATGAATGATTCATTATTGTCCTAGTTTTCTTCAAGTCCAAAAAAAGATATTTGTTCAATTGAACACTTGAATCACTTTTTACTACATAATTAGAAATGGAAGAACTCTATGTTTTGCTAATAATTTTTGTTTAAGTGTTTTAGATGTTGCATCCCAAAAGTATCATTAAATGTGTTGAAAGAGTTTAATCATGACTCATTGGATTTAGTGGCATGTTTTACATGAATGAATCATATACCAAGTAAGAAGGTTAAGCATAGTTTAAAATGTTACCATTAAGAGTGTCTAAAAGGATTGAGAATGTATGTCCTACAACAAAATTCTAAAAAACACTACAAAAAGAGTAAATTTGAGTGTGTGAGAAAAAAGCCTTTTCAAAATATTTCCAACACAACTCATCATTCTTTAGTTTACATGGAAAATTTATTCAAAGATGGTCCTTTGCTTATAAATATACCATATTAAATATTGAAAATGTTTGTCTATTTTTGTTAATGTGGAACAATATTCTATAATTCAAAAATATCAAAAATGACTAAAGTTGCATATATAATATGGATTATTATCAATTGATAAGCAGTAGATTTAGTTCAAATAAATAAGCTTATCGATTGAGAGTGTGATAGGTCAATTATAAAAATGATTTCAAAGCTTTTTGTTCAAGTGGTATATGTAGTAGGTTTTGTACAACTTAATAAGCCTTTAGATTAAGAGTATTATAGATGACGTTAAAACTTTGTTTCAAAGAATTTATTCTAATTTTATATTACACAAAATTGAAGTTATTCCATGCATTAGGCAAATGCATGGCATGTGGAGTGCTTAACCTAAAATAAATTGCTCATATAGGGCATGATAATTAATGCATAAAATATTTAGTTTATTTTTGTGTATGTTTTATATAGTGAGCCAAACGATAGGATTCATATGATACATTTTATTTAATATATGGCACAAAGATAAAATGTAGTGCTTAACAAAACTTTTGATGCTTAGAATGTTAGGACTATTTTGTAAATTCTAAATGTGTACTAAATAATTTGAGAAGCTTTTATGTTATTCAAAAATAGCTATTAGAGAGTCATTGGTGTGTTTTGGAGCCCCCACAAGCCATCCAAATGAATTATGAAAGGATTCAAACATTTATATCTTATAGACATCCTATTGTTTAAATATAACAGATTATTTTAAGGCTTGGTTTCTTCTAAAGAATATGAAATAATGAAAGAGAATATGTAATAATGTAACCATAGACTTACTAATACTGTTAAAGGTTTCAAAAATCTCAATAGACTGTTTTCTAATGTCAAGTAAGCGAAGAGAACACTTTAAGCAATGATTGAAGAGGTTATTTTCCTATGATCATAATTGATGCCTCCAAGAAGCTAAACTTATTGAAGTAGATGAGCAACATGGAAATATTATAATAAATGTGGTGGAAATGAGAAGAGAAGTGCGATGCTAAAGGACAAGGAAAACTTGGCATTCAAGGCTACCTCCTTGTTTAATGATAAATAATCTAGTAGTGTAGAGTTAGAATTTCTTACTAAATGTTTACTGAAAATTGATATGAAATTGCCTACAACAAGATCCAAAACTAAAAAAAAAGTTCATTAAGAAAAAAAGTAAAAAATAAAAGTCTTAAAGTACTATTATGAATTCCATTAACCCAGTCTTTTCTACTCAAATTGGCAAATATTTGTAGAGAAGAGGAAATTGAAGAAAAGTTCTAAAAGATGTGAAGTAGGGCATGGTTTATGCTTGGAGTTATTTTGGGTTCATCATGAAAATCTTCAAATAATTAGGGGAATGTGGTTTTCAAAATGTTGTTGTCTCAATTTAATGCTTGTTTCATTTTCTACCATTGAAGAAGTGGAGAAAAAGAGATTGTGGATTAATTAATGCAAGTGATCAGTCATTTAGGACAAATAATGATGCGGAAAGTAAACTCTTTAATGTTGAATTAGAAAGTTATTTGATTGAGTTGACAAACATTTTTAAGGAAAATTTTAAAAATGTGAAATTTTGAAAAATAAACATATTTTTTATATGACGAGTTTAATGAAGTGAATACAACATACTTACATGTATTGGAAACCTCAACTGATGAACTTGTCCTATCTATTAGCTTGAATGTAAAAGAAATATTAATTTTTTTATAAGTTCTAAATGTTATATGCAAATTGATTTACAGCACATCATATAAGTTATGACATTTCTTTGAAGTCAAATACTTTATGGATATTGAAATCTCTTTAATTACACCATCACTTCTCACTATGACATGAACCCATAGTAAACTTATATTTGGATAGATAAGATTAAAATAAAATATAATTAGACATTTTTAAAAACTTAATACAAGTTTTTCCATTAAAAACTCCTTTATAGTTCCGAAAGCAATGATTTAAATTGCTAAGAATATCTACATTCTTAACTCAATTGAACTAGAAATTAGCAGAACCCTATGTAGATCCTTGTTGATTACTTTCGTTATATTAATTGCTTTTAATTTTGATATTTAATTCCTTTTATAAAAAGTTCTTGCATAAATGTAGGGGAAATAAAAATTAAACTCTTTTATTCCATTATTAAGTGCTATTTCTTTTACATTTACAACAACTGACATATTCAAAACAAGTGGCATGTTTTATTTACATTTATATATGAATATATGTAAAAGATAGTAGAAAACACGATATCAATAATTTTTGTTTTGACCCTTTGGTTCTAAACTTTTTATAAGTTACGTAAGTACTGTTTTGGTCTTTTAATGCTCTATTGATGTGTGACATTAAGGGGAAGAGGAACCCATATTTTTCATGTTTCTCTTATTTCATGAATTTATTTAGAAGAAAAGAAGAGGAGAAAGAGAAGAAACAAGATGTCATCCATTGTGATTACAAGAAACTTAGGTTCACACAAACTATGTGCCTACCAATAAATAAAAAGAAGGAAATGGTAGCAACTTGTATTGATTCTAATCTTAATGAGTCATCAAAAGATGATTTAAGGAAGTTCTTCTTTGTTGCATAAAACCACAAGTCTAAAAGAAATAAGGTACATAGTTATAATCTTTGTTATATTGAAACAGAAGAAAATCTTCTAGAGTTTTATGTAGCATTTAAAAATTTAAGAAAAGTATGATTCCTTAAAAGCATAATGAAAAGATAAAAAGCAAGAGTTTTTTTCTCATCAGAGTGAAGCTTACAATTGAATACAATATGTATTTTTGCTTGTTCTAACATTTAAACGATTGGATAGACTCCTTTGAAAAAATTATAAGATTTAATTGCAAATTTCTTTTTATGTTCAATGAAAATTTTAATTTCAAATGTAAATCACAAATCTCTAGAGATTGCATATCTTTAAGGAATGATTTTGTGTCATACACTTTTTTAACAAATAAGCAGAAGAGAAATGATAAAAATTTCCTTTTTAATAAACATAAGAGGATATCCTTACTTTTACTAGTGCATCAACAATCAACAAGAATTGCTCACTATTTTATATTGATAACCAAAAAACCATAAATTTAAATTTATAATATCGACTCATTTTATTAAATAATAGGAATCTTAACATCAAAAGAAAAAAATTTAAAAATTTAATTTTTTTATACATTTTATACATGTTGGATCTCCTAGCACATTTCAATTTGTAAAATAAACTCAAGTTAAAATATTAAGCATACAAAAAGAAATTTCAAAGGTATATATGAAATAAAATTATTAATTTTTAATTATTTTTATTTTCATCTTTTAAATTATTTATTTTTTGATATTATATTGTTGAGAAAAGTATCTACTGACGTGTATTTCATAAATTATTAAAAACATAAGAGGTTTTCTCAATCTTTATTTTTTATGTTTTACAACTTTTTTGGTGTAATGTTTTTTATATTAGTAAGTTAATAGTTTTTGTATCATGGCTTTAATAAGTTTTTTAGTAACGCTTTAATAATATTTTTTTATCTTTTTCTATTCTATTGTTTTATTCCATTTCATTTTTAAATGTATTTTGTGTACTAATCATAGGAATAAATTTTTGCAAATGGTTTAAATAATTTTTTTATTTTAAATTTTCTATTTTTCTTATCATTGTTTGGGAAATTTAAAATCTGTCCAACATTCATGACTTTCTAACAAACAATGTGCATCAACTCTTCACATAAATTTCCAAAAAAGCAGATTCATCACTTACGACAAAAAAAACATATTTTTCAAAGAGACAATGTTCTTATAAAGTAATTTGAATAAAATTACTTATTTTCAACACCTGAATAAAATTAATATGAAGATGGGATGGTGAAAGAAAATGTTATAATAAATAGGATGTAGGCATATTGTTATTAGGAATGTTTAAGTCCTAATACTTATGTTCTATCTGATGAAAGTCAATCAAAATCATAGGACTCTGAGTAGAATTAGGAAAATCTTGAATGGTTTCCTTTTGTGTGACTTACACAATATCATATGAACTATAGGCCCAATTCATCAAAAGATTTTCTTCTAACTATAGAAAACATTAAGTAGCTAAGTGTGCATTGTCAGCAAAACAAAATTTGAAATTACCAACAAACAATTGATTTTGATCAATATAAATAAAGGAAATATTTCTAATATCAAGAAGGAAAGACAACATATATTGAACAATTATGAACATGAAAAGAAAAAAATGGTGGTTTTAAAACTAATTAAACTCTCCAATGCAAATAAAAATATCACCTAAAAACTCATAACTATTTGAAAATTTTAGCATTCAATCAGCCTAAGAAGGAACTAGTAGAAAAAGTATAATATTGTGTTTAAGATAGAAAATTTGTATTTTTTTAAATGTGCATTTAAAGTATCCTTTCCATGGTGACAAGTTTTAGTAGTTTGCTACAATTTTGTGAGTGTTTGAGAGAGATCATCTTTTAGAAGGATTCCAGGTGCCCACACAACTCTAATGATGGCTCAATAGGCCAATGCATTTTATGATGATAACAAGAAAGTAAGGTATGGTCTATCTTTTGCAAAAAATGTATGAGCTAAGCCATTAGAAACTACAATGTTCTACTAAACATCTCAATTGTGAACATAGGGAAACAACCACTTAAGTTAAAGAACAGACATTTTGATCCATCTTATTATTTCATGGAGCATACGATAGGCTAATAACACAAAAATCCATGTGAAAGTTAATTAACCTGTAAACACCTTTATCAATTGTTTCATATTGAAGTGTTAAGACATTTAGTTGTATTGCCAACACAAAACTTGCTTACTAGAATAATAAATGGCTTAACTTGTTTTAATCCATATTCAATTATAAGGTACAAAAGCTATCGAGTTGTGCGTTAGTGCTCTCCACACAAAAATATGTAAGATAAATGTTGATGGTTATGCAAATAATCACAATGGGCAAGTTGGTTGTCTTGAAATTATAGGTGATCACAAAAGACAATTGTGAAATCAACTTCTTCGATTATGGTCATCAAATTATTGTTATAAACTAGAGGTTTGTCTAAGAACCTTGATCCTTTTTTGAATAATAACAAGAACATACATATGTTAGTCATCAAAATGGACCATATAGAAATCCTTAAAGTAGCACAAGGACCAATCAAGATTCTCTAAGAGCTATAAAACATTCTTCAAAAAATTAAGCAAAAGGGAACAACGATAATAGTTTTGTAGAGTTATATTGCAAAAAAGTAAATGTAATAGTGAAATACCTCATAGAAATGGAAATACGATCCACAAAGTTAAACAATTATGATGAGCAAGATCTTCCAGTGATATGCAAAGCAATTTGTTAATTGCATAGAGTAAAAAATTCATACAATTATACTTCATACATGGTATGAAGCTTCACCTTGGAGTGTTAGTTATAATTTAATGATAAATGCTTTTTAATTCATGTGCCATTATCTAGATGGTTATCATATTCATATCATATTGTGTAAGCACACATTGCTTACAAAATACTAGCATCATAACAAGATGTTTTGCCTTACCTTATTTATGGCTAATTATGCTTTATAAGAATACCTAAGTAGAAATAATATATTCTAAATTAGAAATTTCAAATTAAAAGAAATTGACCTTTATGATTAGCCATCATTAAGACTATTCACATTTAAAGATCATTGTACCATTTTTACCCTTTTTTTAAATCATGAATGTGGCAAAAATCAAATAATTATAATACCTAATACTGTTACAATTTATTAAAAACATCATTCAAAATGATGTCGTGTTAGGAATGTCAAAGGATTTTGGTCATCTTTATGGCAAAAGCATAAGCAAAATATCCATAAAATCAATAAATCATTTAATTCTACTCCATTCTAATGAAACAACATGAATAAATACAAAAGATTATTTGGAAGACTTTTTAAGAAACTATGAAGATTAACATAAATGTTATATAACCTACATGCTTAGTAAAAAACTAATTAAAAAAATCAAATTTACGACTAATTATGATAAAATGAAGATGGTCAACCATCAAAATAATGCACTCTTTTTGATAATCTCTAGCTTGAGCACTACCAAGCCCTTTGCTCCCTTGTCCAACAAAAACATTAGGGGGAAAACTTAGAGGCTCAAAAGAAAATTCTTTAGTCAAACTACAAAAGTGATATATAGTAGAGAAGAAGTTTGTTTGTAACAATTGAGTAAATAATGTTGACAAATGACATCAATTTTTAACTACCATAATGACATCGCCATCTACTAGATAAGCCAATATATTTATGTATGTATCTTTTGTGTGTGTGTTTGTGTATTTATTTTAATTAAATTATGGATTAATAACAAATGTTTGTTCTAATACACTCTCCTATCCATGAGAAACATAATAACGCTTGGCACCTTTATCACATGATATAATCTAAGATTCAACAAAGGTTTTCATCACATGGACTAACTCCATAAAGTTCAAGAAATCCTCAAAATCTACATGTGCTCCCCTCTAAAATATAAGATATCATTTGATTCCTTATGGTGCTAAATATGTAATAATCCCTCCCAGGATAATTGTTATAATGAAATTTATCTAATTCAATAAATTCTTATAATGAGATCTAGCGCTCCTCTCATAGGATCAGCAAATCAGGTGTAATTATCTTTTGGCAAATATAATAGACTTGCTTAAGTTGCTTCTCTTGGTTTAGCATGCATGATCAAGGGCCCACTACAATTGATCTTCTCTTGGTAATTGTAATGACCTTAAGGTATATCACCTTATTAACTCTATTACATAATTATTTAGTGTTCTTCATGCCCTAAGTCAACTTTGATTTTTTATTCTAAGTTGATTTTTAGTATCCATAGTTATTATTTTCTAAATGATATATGTTTTTCTTCTAAACTCTAGTTCAACTATTTTTAATTTTAAAACAAATTTTGTTATATTTATTCTTGTTTTTATTTTTTTAGGACCATTTTCTTTCTATGCTAACCCTAGTGCTCAAAAAGACTTTGCTTTCTCTCTTAGGTCCATATATAGTTGATTACTATTACAACAAAACCTATGCTCATAGAGATATCCATAGTAACCCATGAGCCCTAATGGCAACATTGAGTCAACATACCTATCTTAAGGTCTCTATTGAGCCACAACATTTCCTAAGATCTAAAACTAAGGTATCAACACAAGGCTTAAGAGATTAAATAAGGCCACTCATTTTCTTACTCAAAGGACCTAGTCAACAATTGGGTTTAGATAGAATATTAACTTCTTAATTCCTTCATCAAACCCAACATATTATGATGTCTTATTCCAAGCTCTTTTACCTTCTTAAAAGACCTCAATATGAGCTTCACTAACCAAATCTTAGTTTACAATATGCAAAGAGCTTCAATAATTGTATTTCCTTAGCCCATAATGAGGACATTCTTTCATAGGTTCCTTTTCCTTGAATGAATTCTAAGCTTTTAAGCATAATTCCAATGGTAAGATTACCATATATAGACATATCAAAGAGTCTCAAATCTCAAACTTTTTTGCCTCACTAGGTATTATCCATATAACTAAAAGTCTAACCTTAGCTTGACACTTCTAGTCATAACCAACTCTTTAGTTTCCAGCCATATCCATAGCCAACCTAGCATTGTTCTATATCCATAAACTGAGCCCTCAAAGGCTTCTTAGCTAGAAACCACGGGCCATACACTCACACCTTAAAAGTTGTCTAGGTTACCTTATTGGTTGATTCAGTGCCTCCTATGGCTTGGCAAAGCAATGCTCCTACACTTACCACGAAAGATCAAGGCTAGGCATAACTAATTATAATATATGGTTTAAGGTATTAGTTATAGTTTTTATTTCTAAATAATAATTCATTGATGAATCTATGCTTTAAATTTTTAATATAATCGGTGCCTCACATTCATACATGGTTTTGTAACACCTATTCACATTTATATCACGTCATGAGGTGAAATAACATATATGCTTTTGCTTTACTAACTTTTTATATTTCATATGCAATAGTACTTAGTAAAGCATTTACAAACATTCATACAATTTAATTTTTAGTAAATAAAAAAGAAGAAAATAAAAATACTTGCCTTAGTTTTGGGGTGCAAACTCATTATAATTTACTATACCAAGCTTTAACAATTTTATAGAACCAATCATGTTAAACTTTGCATATAGATAGGATATGTAAGATATCTATAAGGTACATACATTAGCATACCTCCATATCATGTCTTAGTTTTAAGATATTTTCCATCTTTAAATAGTTATTCTAACTCCAATTTCTTTTTATTTCGATAATTGAACCTAAAAATGCCAGCACATGAATTGGAATTTAACTTATATTTGAAATTTAGTTAATATAAGAAAATCTTGCATGTTTCCACTAGAAACATTGCATTAGAAAGGAATGATAAACAACATTTATGTCGTACAACATGCTCTCTTTTGTCATGAGTATGAGAGGTTCGCCTTTTTTAAACAAGGTTCACTAAAGAAAATCAACTAGCTTTTAACCAAATCATTTTCCTGAGGTTCAACTTGCAATATTAACAAGAGAATTCCTTTTCAATCGTCCGAAGAGCATAGGTAAATTTTTTTCTTGTATTGAAGGGTGATCATAGACGGAAATGGATGTGAAGGCCTTCTCCTTGGATAAGTCTTTCTAGGCTTCAATTTTTAACCATTGTCCCTCTTGTACCATATAGTTTATCTTTTTTTCCACCTTAGTATCGCTTTGATGGCTTGTTTTTTTCTAAAATCTTACAACCATATCTTGTGGTTTTAAATTTCCTTGCCAATATGTCTTTAAATAACATATTTGCTTTAAGGAAACCTAGTTTTGTTTTGTCTAAGGCATGGTTCACACATTTCAGTTAAACCTTTCTTAATTATCTCAATTTTAGTTAGCCATATCTATCCCCAACAATTTGGGAACCTAAGCAACATATGGCTATAAGATATTTCACCATTTATTCTTCTTTCTCATATAAGTTTTCTTAAGTTATTCCAATGTGCATCACCAACCATTTTCAACTTTTTATGCTCTTATTATGACTCATTAATTAACTCCTAATATTTATTAATCCTATCCATATCTAAATTATGAATTCAATGTTTGATAGGAATAAGGACACGAGATAATTATAATAATAAAAATGATAATAATAATATAAATAAAAATGATAAGCAAATTGTAAAGAATGAAGCATAATGCTATTAAGGATTCAAAATTTAAAAACTAATTTATCCATTTTGAGAATTTAAAATATTCAGTTAAAATTTCAAACTTTAAATCATAGGAAAGCACACATCTCT
This sequence comes from Vanilla planifolia, assembly GCA_023846275.1. Classification (NCBI taxonomy): domain Eukaryota; kingdom Viridiplantae; phylum Streptophyta; class Magnoliopsida; order Asparagales; family Orchidaceae; genus Vanilla; species Vanilla planifolia. The sequence goes on along the minus strand of JAIUJO010000050.1, from coordinate 1,221,902 downwards.
ATCAACTGAATTGTAATAATATGGCCGTGAATGTTAGGAATAATTTTACTAAGATGCCACTTTTAGATTTTCCATCAAATATGATATTGGATGATTACATTATTTACTTTAGGTGTACTTGAAATCAATATGATTTCACCTCATCACATTAATGGATGAACATCTTAGACAAATCATCAAATTATTTATCTTGTTCAGTGCATATTCACTTATGATGTATTAAAGCAATGAAGTTGTGAATTGGTGCTTTCCACCTCAAATGTCAAAGTGAATAATCATAGTTGGAGTGATGCTTATGTTGGAATTATGTGTAATAAAAGAGGACAAATAATGGAAGCCATTTCACACATTGTGGACAACAAATAATAGTTAGAAACTAAGTGGTTGTTTTCACTTTGTCTTTTATTATAAAATAGAAAAAATTGCATAAGGTAGTAACCAAAATGGACCATATAAGAATGCTTAAAATAATGAAGGTTAAGTGAACATTCTCTAACAGTTACCAAACACTTTTCAACAAATCAAGCACAATGGAAGAGCAATAATTGTTCACTAGAGTTACATTAACAAAGAAGGAAAAGGAGTGATGAATTACCACATAGAAATGATAGCGTAATCAACAAAGTAAAAAATTACATTATGCAAAACATTGTAACGATATGCAAAGGTATTGGCTGATTGGATAAAGTTCAAATCTCATAGCTTTCTACTTCGTACAAGGTATGAATCATTACCTTAGAGGATTAATTCTAAAATGTGATAGATTTGCTCTTTTTTACTTCATGTGCAAATATGTTGCATTACATGATATTCATTATTACACAGTGCAAAGCACATATGCTTACAAAATCCCAATATCATAAAAAGATTTTTTACCTTACCTTTATCATTGCTAATTTTACATTAGAGGATTACTTGAGTAGAAATCTTATCATGTTAGAGTAGGAATTTCAAATCAAAAGAAATGGACATTTATGACAAGCCATCACTCACATTATTCATAGTTGGACTACATCACACCTTTTTTACCAATTTTTTTAAAGCATGAGTGTTACAAAAATCAAACAATCACTATATCAAATGTACATATAATTTATAACATAATATCATTAAAAATACTATCACACTAAGAATCCATAAACTTTTCATCATCCTTAATGTCAAAGATAAAATAAAATATCAATACAATCAATAAAGCATTTGAATGTACTCTATTCTATGGCAACATCATGAATAACAACAAAAGTTTACTAGAAAAACTAAGCAACAATTAAGACTTTTCAATAGTATCACATGTCATATAAAATAGAATTATTAACAAAATAATATGAAATATGCCATTACTAATGATGAAATGTAGAAGGAGAATCATCAAAGTTATGCACTCATTTTGATGATCCCTAGCTTGACTATAACCCAACCCCACTTTATATATATATATATATTATCCTTATGTTATGGTTAAGTATTTGACATTGATCTAACACATTTTCCTATCCATGAGAGTGATGTTAAGGCTTCACACTTCTATCTAGTTACATAATCTACTGATCCACAAAGTAATACAATCATATAAGCTATCTACATAGAGTTCCAGAATTCCTTAACAATCACATATGCTCTCATCCAAAATATATGATATCATATGATTTATTATTGGCTTAATGTGTAGTAGTTCCCTCATTAGACAATTTATATAACAAAAAGAGCCAACCCTAGGGATTCTTACCATGACATCATGTAACCCTTTTAACATACTTATTTTGTAAGTAAGCATGCATGATCATGTGTCCTCTAATTTTGATTCTTACTTGATCAAAATAATGATCTTATGTTGTTGCTTCCAGTTAACTCTATTCCATAACTATCTAGGATTCTTTGTTAATTATGTTATGCACCATATGTTGATTTTCATTAATCTAATCATAAAGCAAACTTGTTACCAGAACGTTTCTTTTATACCCTAATTTAACTATTTATAATATCATAACCAATTTTTGTTGTATTTATTCTCACCTTTTTTGTTGAGATATTTTGTTATCTATGCTAAACTTAGTGTTCACAAAGCCTCAACATTTTTTGTTAGGTTCCAACGATGATTGCCTTACATTATGTCTACGTTAAAACATGTATTTTTTTTTAACATTTATGCCTCCAAGGCAACCCCAAATCACCATATCCATCCTAAGGCCTCTCTTAGGCCACCATTTGTCCCTTAGATCTCCATGTAAGGTTCATCACATGGCCTAAGAGAATAAACATAGTGTCTTTCAAGGACTTATTCCAAGATATTCTACTTGTTCCCAAGACCTCAATAAGGAGCTTCACTAACCAAAGCACAGTTTACAATGTGCTTAGAGTTTTAGCAATGGTGGGTTTTAGCTCATCGTTAAGACATTCTATTATAAATTCCTTTTTGATGAATTAATTCTATGCCCTTATGGTTAATTCCAAGACTAAGGATACCTTACTTATCCATATCCGAGCACCTAAAATATACAATTTAAGCCCTATTACAGATTATCTATATATCCTTAAAGTCTAACCTTAGCCTTCACAATTCAAGTCAAAACCCACTCTTTGGTTGCTAACCATATCCTTACACCAACCTAGCCTTCTCTTAAGGCGTTAAACTGAGCTCTCCAAAGCCTTCAAACAAGAAACCAAGGGATACACAAAGGAAAGAGGCGTTCTGGATTTTCTTAAGGGTTGAAAATAAGACTCCCATGACATGCACAAGCCTTGGTTTAGCACTTTCAAAGCAAGCCCAATAAAGGGGTAATATGCCATAATATTTGATGTAATGTATTAGCAATATTTTTAATTTCCAAAACATTGTCCATCTTTTAATGCAAGTTTTAAATTTTTTTAATTGATTGGGGGAATACTTTCATGCATGGTTTTGCAACACATGTGCACATTTGTATCATGTCATGAAGTGAAATAGATTATATCTTTTTACTTTGTTGTGATTTTAAACTTCTTATGAGTTACTACTTAGAAAAGCATTTACATGCAAGTTTGATCTCTAATATTTAGAATAGAACAGAATGAAAATTAAGAAAGCAAGGCTTAGTTTTGAGACCCATATATATTAGAATTTTGCTACACTATGGTTTAACAATTTTATGATACCAATCACACTAAACTTTGTGTATTAAAAAAAATTTTGACTATCTACTTGGATTTAGCATTAGCATACATTATGATCATGTCTCAATGATGACATATTTTTCATCTATAAATAACTGTTCTTTTTCCATCTTATTATTTTGACAAATAAAGCTAAACATTCAGGCATATGAATAACAATTTCACTTATATTAACAATCTAGTTAAATCACAAATTCTTGAACAGTTTATTTGACGTAATTGCACAATAAAGTAAAGATAAAAAATATTTATAAGCTAATAAAAATTCTCTTTAGTGATGGGTATAATGGTTTTCCCTTTTTAAAAAAGAAGGATCAAGGAAGAAGATCCATTGGCCATTAACCATAACACTTTCCCAAGGTATTGTTTTCCTTTTTAATACAATAGTGTGTATTCGATATTATTTAGTTCATAGCTATAATTTGTTGTATCATTTGAAGGGTTATCTTACCAAGAATTTCATGTAGATATCTTCTCCTTGGATAGGTCTTTCTTGGCTTCAAAACATAAACCCTATTTCACCTTCTTATTTGTTATGACTTATCTTGTTTTGCACCGTAGTATTTCTTTGGTTAGCCACTCCAAATCTCATTTGTGGCTAGAATTTTCTAGTACACATGAAAAAAACAACGTAGAGGCATAATGTAGGACATTAATAGCTCCTTAAGCCACACATTGTCATTAAGAAAAACTTGTTTGCTTTGTTTTATGCCATAACATTTTAATTCAAGTTAAAGCTCACCTAATTATCCCCTTTATAATTGGATATATTTCTCTACTTTAATTTTTGAATCTATGTATGATCAGGAAAAAAGATATTTTGATGTCCGTTCTTCTTTCTCATACATTTTTACTTAAGAATTCTTATATGCAAGACAATCCATTTTTTTATTTTAATCCTCTTATTTGAACTGATCAACTAACTCCTAATTCTTAGGAATCAGTATCCATGCCTTATTTTTCAATAGTTATTAGGTAAGAATAATGATAAAGGATAATAATATATATATATATAATTACAAGCTAATTTTAAAGCAATAAGCCAAATGCTATCATAACTTATATGTTACAATTCAAGTATTTCTAATGAGGCATACTTCAAATTCTCAAATTTAAAATTCAAACCTTGGCCAACTAAATTGAAATAATATGATCAAGGATGTGTATTATAATAGTACTGAGATCTCACTTTTAAATTTTGAGTTGAATATGCTCTCAGATAGCCCATATTGTTTAGTTTATGATTGCAATTTGTCAAACTAGGATAAATATGCTAAACAAAACTCTCTTTTAGGCCATTATATTATGACAATTATGGAACTTCCAACTTTAGTCTTGAATGTCTCTTCACAGTTGGTATTATTCTTTTTGATGCTTTTTCAAACATCAACATTAGATCCTTAAGAAAATAAAATTTCTATGACAAATGATTTAGATGATTGCATAAGCATACGTTGTTTGGACACATCTAATTCATTATAAAAATGTATTGTCAAAACATTGTGATGACACTTGTCCATAATATTATACTAATCATAATATGTATCAAATAAGAACATTGACTATGAGAAGTAACAATTCTAGTTTTCATTATCAATCTAAAATGATCTGGTGAGCCTAGTCAATCAAATGTAAAAACATATCATAAATGATTGTCATTGTTGTGCTGCTTTAAACAAACATTACTTAATTCAGTTGTGCATTGCAACTTTAATGAAGCTAATCCTTCCAATTGATATGTTGAAGTAATGTTTTCTTGTAGTGAGACATAGTCAGTCATTGAATTTTCAAATTACGTACTCTATGTGTATTAATTGCAATATCAAACACCAAACTAGAGTATTGAAACCACTCAAAGCATGTTTTCAAAACAAATTGTAAGTCATGCCAATTTAAAATGCCATAATGAATCGAATTGGAAATTGCTCAAAAAAGGTGTCAAAATAGTGGTTGCCAAATTTTATGTTTAAGCATATAATTACAAAAGTCTCATCATGAAAATATTCAATTGAGTAGATTATAAATATTTGATGGGAATCAAGTTTTTTTATTAATTTATAAATCTATTATTAATAAATAAAACAACTTATTTTAATTCATTTATTTAATAAAAGGAGAAGCTTCTCCATTATCCAAGAGTAAATTGCTCTTTTGCTAGTAGACATCAGGATAGTGGGAGAGAGAGTAGGAGAGTAAGGGGAGAGAGAGGGGATAGCTATTGAGGAGGATGAACTGGAAACTATGGCATCCTTTATTAAAAAAGTAAAGAGATTAGAAAAGGAGAAAGCTTATGATTTTAAGCTTTTTTTGTAGATTCCACTTCTCAAGGTATGGATGCTACTTAAGCTTTCTTCACAAGTAAAGGCTCTTTATAAGCTACAATGGGCATCAAAAGAGGATGAATCCTCTTACAACTTTTAGCTAAAAACTATCGTACACATGATCGTACTTATATATCAATGACTATAGGCAATGGAAAGGTTTCATGCTAAGTGTAAAAAGGGAATTCTCCCTAATTCATATTAGTGTGATTTGTCCTACTAGTACAATGGTGAAATTTGAGCATATAAATATATTATCTATGATACAAGTATGAAATTCCTAATAGGTTAATATGATTGAGGCATGGTACTTCATGTTAAATGATAGATCAAAATTGTTTGAAGCTTGTATAGAACTTGTATAATATGGTTTTTGATGGAAAAATAAACATTTGTGTATGATTGGTTGTTTGATCAATACAATGCATGAATTGTATACCATGATAGGAGATGTAGTTCCATACGATTGGCAATTAGAATATAATTAAATCATATTTTGTTTCATACAAAATAAGAATTGGACTATAAAAATTATTTGTTGAACATGTTTATTATGATCATCTGTTTGATCTACGATATATGCTCTTCACTACATCAGGTTTTTTTTGTATGATACTAATATTGAACTAGTAAGATTATTGAAATGCAATGATTTTATCATTGCAAAGCCCTAACCATACTGTATGATAAGCTAAATCCTACTATATGATATGATGAAAACAAAATAAAAGAGGACATTTTCTTAAACAAGCTTTTGGAAAGTATGTTTATAAGGAATTTTTATTAAAAACTATTCATATGAAATGTTGCTAAGAATGAAAAGAATAGATAAAATGAATAGAAGGATAATAGAGGAGACCCCTTACCAATGTTAGTTAGGCAAACAAATTAATAAAGATGTAAATGGGTCATTAAATATTCCTTTATAATATCATAAAAAGTCTGGTAACTTGACATTGTAAGGCATAACCATTTTTTTGCAAATATTGAAATTTTAATATTCCTCTTTACAAAAATGAAAGTTGCATTCCAAGTTATTAAGGAGAACAAGTGTATCATCCTCAATTATCAAATATGGTAAAAATAAAATATTTTATAAGATATAAAAATGTAAAAAATAAATATATTTAAAAATTTAAAAATAAACATCAAATTGGATGATGGTAGTGAAGGGGAAACTAACAATGTTTGTTTCTTCTCCATCAGACTAAGAGTAGAAATACTATGAATTACCAAAGTAAATCATAATAAATAAGACTAAACAATTATTTTTGGATTAAGTAAATGTGTTTTAGTTTAAAATAAAATAAATTAAAATAGTGTAACACAATTAAGATAAAATGATGTAATTGTAACATGAGAGGAGGTTTAGAGTTACGTTGTAAAATAACTAAATCAATAAAAAATATTTTGAAGAAATGAGGCTAATAATATTATATTATTGCAATCTAAAAAGTTAAGGAGATTGAGAATAACATCCTCAATCATCAAATCTAGTATTAAATGAAATGATCATAATGTTTTCTAAATCTCTAAAAAAATAAAATATTTAAAACAAATGACAAAAATGATAATAATTCGAAAGAACTCGACCAGATGAGTCGAGCAATCATTTTGAGTAGACCTCACTTAGAATTACTATGAACTATGAATGTAAATACACATAAATAAAGATAAAATATGATTTTTAATACAAGTTAAATCTATATTATATTTGGTAAAAATTGGAATGTCATAAGAATGTTACATAGTAAAATTCAAAGGAGATTGTGTATAACATGCTCAATTATCAAATTAGGTATAAATTGGAATGTTTCACAAAATAAGCCTAAACTTTTATAAATAAAATATTTTAAAAAGGTAAAAAATGAATATTTATTTAAATATATCTCATGTAGTTGAGTCCATTTGTATTTTTTTTCATCTCAAACAAATTTTCTTTCAAATTACTACAAATTAAGAAACTTAACATGTTAAAAAAAATATTATTTTAATATTAATGAAAATTTATTAAAGTTGAAATTCATTAAATTAAAGAAATTTAATTTTACAAAATCAAAGTGTTGAAAGACGCACTAAAGAAAAGATTTAGAATTTCCTAGTAATATATCATAATCAAAGAAAAAAGTTGAAGAAATGTGTTAAATTATATTGGAAAATTATTTCCTAATATACTAAGGAGATGGAGTGTAACATCATGAATTATTAAATAAGGTGTTGATCATAAGACACTGTAAAACAAGTTAAAATCATTTAAAATAAGAAATTAAATTGTGTAAATTATTTTTAAATGGATGGATGTCATCTAGATGAGTCCAATGACATTTATTATGTCTTAATTGAATGATGTTTGGAATTACTGTAAAATACTAAAGAAACAATGCCTAAATAATATTAAATAATTACTTAATATTAAGTAAATATATTGAAAACTTTAATATGATAAATTAAAATAATTTTTGTAACAAAATCAAAGATGTAAATGTCACATGTGAGGAGATTTATGTTTACATAATGATATACCCAAATTAATGTTAAACATTTGAAGAAAATGATATACATTAATAAAAAAACTTAATTCAATAACATTGAGGATATTGAGTGTTAAATTCTTAATTTTCAATTCAATTGTGAATTAAAATACCTCATTAACTATGTGAAAACCTTCAACTAAACAATGCTTGTCAAGATGTGTCTAATCATGATTTTTTCCAAAATAAATATGTACAAATAGAAATAAATTATTATTGTAATATTAAATGAATATATTTTAAAGTTAAAATAAAAAAAATGAAGCAATTTAAAAGAACAAAAAAAAAATGTAAAAGACACTTGAGTGGAGAGCTACATAGTAAGATATCAAAATCAAAATGAAATCTTTAAAAAAGTGAGATAAATTATATGAGATAGCTACATTCCGATATTCTAATGAGGAGTATAACATTCTCGATCATTGAATTAGGCTCAAATTGTAAAGCATGATAATGCATTCAAATAATATGTAAAACATATTATCTAAAATAAATTAAAAAAAATTATAACCTAATATAACTCATTGAGATGAGTTTAATAATGTTTGTTTTATCTCAATTGGACCTAAACTTGAATTACTTTAATTTCTAAAACAAAAAAAATTTAATATTATGAAAATATTTATTAAAGTTCAAGTAAGATAAGTTGATGTATTATAATATAACAAAATCAAAGACATTTAAATGTCACATGTGATGTGATTTAGAGTTAAAAAGTAACATGCCCAAAGTAGAGCAAAACATTTTAAGAAATGGGAAAAATTGTATTAGAAAATTACATTCCAAGATAATAAAGAGAATGAGTGTAACATCTTTGATCACCAAGTCAAGAAAGAGTCATAATAGCTTACAATACATGCCAAAACCATAGAACATAAAACATTTAAAATATAAAATTAATATTTAATTAGATATAGCTCATTAAGAGTACACTAATGATCTTATTTAATCTTAATCAAAGCTATTTAGGATTTTCTATGAGTTTCCAAAGTAAATAAGCATAAATAAAATTAAATTATTATTTTGATATTAAGTAAATATATATTAAAAATAAAAAAGATAACCTAGAACAATGTAATAAAACAAAATCAAAGTCATGAAAAGACCACATGGTAGAAGATTTAGATTTAGTAATATATCCTTATCACAACAACAAATTTGGTGAAATAAAATAATGTGTGTAGGAAGGTTACTTTTCAAGACACTAACTAGATAGAGAGCAACAATCTTAATCATCAAATCATCGAAGAGTAAAAAGGTGTCATAATCCTTGCCAAAGCCTAAAAAAATAAAATACATTTAAAATTATTATAATAAATATTTAATTGTATAATGTTTAAGAATATGAGTCTAGTTATACTTTTTTCATCAGGATCAGACTACATTTGGAAACCCTAGAAATCATCAAAGTAAATAAATATACAAGCTATTCTTTTAATATTACCTAAATCTATTATAAAGCTCAAAATAAAACAAATTGAAATATTGTAATATATCTGACTCAAAGCGATGCGAGGCTTACAATAGAGAAGAATTATAGAATCACAGTAGTATAACCAAAGAAACACCAAAACCTAAAAGAAATGAAATAAAGTACATGATAATATTGCATGTTAGGACTCAAAAAAAAAATGTATAAATTATAAAAAACAACATATAATTGGATACCTCTCATCAAGGAGAGCCCAATGAAATTTTTTTGATCTCAAATGGACCCTATTTCAACTTTTCTGAATTACCAAATTAAATAAATACATGTAATAATAAAAAGTTATTTTCATAATAAATAAATACACAATTTTTCTTAAAATAAGATTAAATAAAACAGTATAATTTAACCAAATGAAGTAATGCAAAGTCACTTGACTGCAAATTTTTAGGTGAATAATAATATAATCAATTATGAGCAAAACTTTTAAAGAATTTAGATAAAGTTTATAAGAGAGTTCCTTTACAAGCTATTAAGAATATCTCAAGTAATATTCTCGATCTACAAATTAGATATAAATACAAATACCTCATAATACATGCCAAAATCATAAAAAGTAATAAGTAAAAATATAAAATTAAATATTTAAATAGATGACCTCATCAAGATGAGTACATATTCATTGTTTAGTCTCAATCGAATAGCATTTTTATTTGTTATGAATTAATAAAAAAGTAACAATAAATAATAATAAAATATTATTTAAATACTATGTAATTATATGGTAAAGTTGAATTGAGAAAATTTAAATATATAATATAATCAAATCAAAATAATGAAAAAAAATCAAATAAGAAGAGAAATAGAGTTTCATAGCAATGTTACCATATATATCCAAACGCTTTTTAAAAATGGAAGAAATCATTTAAGAAATTTGAATTTAAAGATACTAATGAGACTATGTGTGACTTCTTCAATTGTTAAACAAATTATAAGACAAAATATCTTATAAAGTAAACAAATACCTTGAAATAAATTTATAAATATAAAATTGAATATTTAATTTAATAGAGCTTGTCAAAGAAGGCCTATTATTATTTGTTTCATCTTAGTCAAATCTTGTTTGAAATTATTATAAATTTTAAAAGTAGATAATAATAAATTATTATTTAAATAAGAAGCAAATATGCAATAAATCTTAAATCACATAAATGGAAGCAATATGATACAACAAAATAAAAAACAAGTAATGGTCACAATAGAGGAGATTTATAGTTATATTGTAATATAAGCTAATAAATGTGAAATCATAAAAGAAATGACATAAATTTTTCATAAAAGCCATAATACAAGATGTTAATGAGATTGACAGTAACATAATCAATTATCAAATCAAGTACTAATTAAAATGTCTCATAAGGCATGACAAAATAAAATGAAATAAAATATTTAAACGTATAAGAAGATATTTAATTAGATAAAGAATGTTGGAGTGGTCTAACAAAGTTTGTTTTATCTTTGTCTAACTTTGTTTAAAGTTACTTCAAATTACAAAATAAAATATAAACAAATAATAAAAATTATTATTTTTATTTGAAGTAAATAGATATTAAAGTTGAAATGAGATCAATTAAGTAAATGTAACACAACAAAATTAAAGCAATGTAAATCCCATGTGATAGTAGATTTTGAGTTATATCATAATATAACCTAATTAGAGGGAATACTTTTTTTAAATGACATAAATTATATAGGAAAATTCATTTTGGGTCATTAAGGAAATATATTGAATTATAACACTTGCTATGAATAAAAAATGACTTGCAAAGCCCATTAATGCTGTAAAAAATAAAATATTTCAAAATTTAAAAAATAATTATTATATGGATAGAGCTTGTTTAAACAAGTCTAATGAAGTCTGTTTTTTTCTTGATAGCATTTCGTTTTAAATTACTAAAATTGAAAAAATGCATAAATAATATTAAATTATTGTTTAAACATTTAGATAATATATAGATTAGAGTTAATATGAGATAAATTAAAATAACATAAAATATTTAAAAGAAAGCATTATAATTATAATGTGAGATAAGATTTAGAGTTGTATGGCAATATATGAAATTCAAAGAAAAAGTTTTGAAATGGTATAAATTATATAAGAAAGTTTCATTCTATGTTAATATAAAGATTGGGTGTAATATTCTCATCCATCAAATTTGGTGAAAATCAAAAGTACGAGTAAATTCATGCCAAAACCTTAAACAAAATATATAAAACTATTAAAGTGAACACTTTGATGGATAGAGCACATTAATTGATTCCAATGATATTTATTTTTACCTCCATTGAACCTTGTTTAGAATTGTTGTGAATTACCAAAAAAATAGCTAAAATAATAATAACTTATCAATGTAACATTAAGTAAATATATATTAAATTTGAAATGAGATAAATTGAAGAAGAAAATAATTTAATAAACTAAAACTGATGTATATATCTCACAAGAATAGATTTACATTTTCGTAGTAATGTAACCAAATCAAAGCAAGCAATATGAACGAAGCATATCAATGGTACGCAAAAGTTGCATTCCATGATACTATGGTGGAGTGTAATATTCTCGGTTGTAAAATCTGGTAAGAATAGAAAGACACATAAAGCATGTGAAATGCATAGAAATAAAAACTTCTAAAATAACAAAAAAACAATATTGAATTTGATAGATCTCCTCTAGAGTTGTCCAATGTTATTTTCTCATCTCAATGTAACAACATTTTGAATTACTACAAATTACAAATTAAATAAACATAATAATAATAAATTATTATTTTATTATTTAGTAAATTAATAATAAATCTTAAATGGGATAAAATGAAGCATTGCAATATTATGAAATCAAAGTAATGTTTACTTCACATGAGAGGAGAATTAGATTTTTTTTAAGTAATTTTACAAAATCAAAGCATAGTATTTAAAGAAATGTGTAAACTTCTATGGAAATGCAGCATACTAAGAAACTAAGGTGATTGAAATAAATATAATTAATCATCAAATTAGGTAAAAATTGATGTTCTTCATAAAGTGTACTAGAGCCTTCAGAGATAAACAATTTAAAAAATATAAAATGAATATTTTGTTCGATAAAGCTTTGAATTGAGGCAATCAATGTTTATTTTTCCTCTTTTTGACAGCATTTGGAATTACTATAATGCGCAAAACTAAATAAACCGAAATAATAACTAGTTATTTTGTCTAAGTTATGTAAATATATATTTAAGTTGAGATAACATAAATTGAATGAATTTACCTTTACAAAATCAAAGTTATGTAAATGTCACAAGAGAAGAGAATTGGAGTTACAAAATAATATAAATAAACAAAAAAACATTTTAAGAAATAAGATAAATTGTACAAATTTTTTTTTTCATATGTTTAATAATGCTAAGTAAAAATTCTACTGCATTTTTATGAAGTAGGTGTGTGCGTGAGAAATTTTCAAATAGCCAAGGTGAAACAAACCTCAACAAAAGTTTTTGTTTTCTTGACAATAATATGGTATTTCATGCACACATTAATGCTTGATTACATTGTTTAGCCTATATATTTGTAATGATTTGGAAGAGCTTAACCATCATAAAAAGAATTATGCAATGCAAGATTTGGGATTGTTTACACTTATATTTGCATTAAAAATTTTGAAGAAAGACTTATATGAGGTAAAAAGAAAAATATATTTATATGACTAAAGTTTGAAATATAAACCAAATTTAAGATATAGGACATGGCAAAAACTAATCAATGGCTATGCCTTCAAGATTATTTGTAACATAAGAAAAGCTAGCAAGATCGTACATCCTTTACATACGATGGAATTATTTGAGAGCTTTCTAACAAACCATGAATACGGCGAATTTGATAAAGAATATTATAAAAATTAATTTTCCGCAAGTGTAATTTAATTAGATTGTTTATAAGACCATCAAGAGTATTGAAGCAGGGATGAGGAAGCACAAGTCTTAGAGGGCTAACAAAAAAATTTGATTATTAAAAGAATGAAAATCTCTATTATAATACCATTTAATGTATTAGAGCTAAAGTAGATGAAAAGAAAATTTTATTCCATTATGAATCAAGGTACTACATGCATCATGGAATGATTAAAATGCACCAGGTCAAGAAGATAAATATTTGGGGACTTTGTAAGCAAAGAGCATATAAGCTTATGTAGTTAAGTGTCTAATATACAAATAGACCAAATGAAAACAACAAAAGATGTGTTTGACATTGCAATTATTACCAATTCCTATAATGTAGTAGGATTAAATATCCATATAATGACAAGATGTGATATGGTTAGACATGGATAGGGTAACAAAATATGTAAGTTTCTTATTAAAAGTATTTCATTTATAAAGATGCATAGATATATGTAATAGATAATATAGTAAGGTGATATCATGTACTAGAAAATATTTTATTGAGTACACTCTCCAAATTGATGTCTTAAGTCTAATTGGAGGTGCAATATGCCATTTATATTCAATTAATGTTTAATCCAACTTTCATATTCAGAGTAATTGTAAAACCAAGTTTATCGAATTTTTAAAATTTATTATTTGGAGGTAATTTAGATTTGCGCTTATAGTTTATCGAAGTTTCTTATAATAATAAGTGCTTATCAATCATAGAAATAGCTCTTGATGAAGCTTTATGCTGTAGAAAATGAGAATTAGAATTAGATTTTTTTGAATAATCTAATGGAAAATTTCTAGAGTAAAAAGATAATAAATTCTTTAACAATTAAATTCTTATTCTTATAAAACCAATGCGTGGCTATAAAGAAAGTCAATTTCAATTAAGAGAAAGAATCTTTGAATTTGGGAGAAATGAAAAGATAGAATCTTTGCAAAATGCCAAGGGAGAAAATGAATCAACTTTTAATATAGGATTTTATAGATTCACTCATAAGAGTAATTTCAACTTCTCCCATAGTTTGAATTTATTTTGAAGTAATTCAATAAAGTTTCATGATAAAGAGCATGAGAGGGTCACGTAATAGAGTTTTAAAATCTCTACTAGTCTAAGAAGATATGGAGAAGAATTGGATCTATAACAAAGAGTGACTTGTCTTTCTATGTATCCATCATGAACTGCTGTGATCAACAACTAAAATGATCTCACAGGAATAAATAAAATAGAGAAAAGTATTTAAGAGATGACAAACAAATGGCTTAATATTTGCATAAGTTTGTCAAATATTTTTCATAATATTCTAAGAAAACATTTATCAAACAACTAAGATATGATCTACCATTTGAACATCCCAATGCTCCTATTAAATAACTCATGATTTAACAGGCATGTAGTTCTCCATATTTGATGCATAAAATCCACATGTTTCATAATAAGGCCATTAGTCACCTATATTAACACACCACTAAACCAATCTTCTCAAAATTCTATTAGTATCCACACTGCCAAGATTACAATTCTTATGCCTTTCAAAATGTTAATTTTCATTAAATCAATTAAACCATTAGAAATACCATGACCCTACCTCGAAAAAAGATCAGTCTTCGTTTGTTGAAAAAATACTTCTTTTGAGGGTCTTTCACAACCCATGATCTTTTCTTTAATCAATGAATCTCCTTTATAGACCTCTATATTAATTAAGTTTCGAAAGCTAATTTAAACTCTCCCTTAGCCAAACCTAAGGAAGACCAACAATGCTAAACTCATAAAGCCTTATAGTAAGTGTACCAATGGCTAACTTAAGGGTATTATCATGCTTAAATTCTATAAATGGTATATTCGTAAACAAGATTGATGACTAAGGCTATGCTATAAATTTTAAAAAGTACTCCAAAGTCCAAATTATGATAGTCCTTTTGTCTCATGGTTGCATGATTTATTAAAAAAGATTAGTAATCCTTCCTTGATTTAAATAGTTTTAGCTAAAATTTATGCATTGAATTATCATATTTAATAGTCATTCTAGGAATCTTTTGTAAGTGGATATTTTTGTGCTCTCTATCACTTTATATTGAGTTTATGCTTGGCAATGCTTGATATGACAATTGGACGATGCAATCATGGGGAAAGGGACCTTATGAGACTGTCAAAAGAATAAGATGTAAATTTGAAGTTCTAATAACGAGAGAAAAGAAAAAAAATAAAGCTTTCAAATAAAAAGTTGTATTACAGACAGCAAAATCATGTGGAACATTAGAACAATGTAAAACAATATGGAAGAGATATTCAACTTTTGTCTATGCAATGCTATCTTGAAATGACAATAAACTAAATGGAATAAATCTTGTTGGTGCAACCTATCTTTTTCTTTAGCATTCTTCTATGATAATTATGGTATTTAGAACCAAAAGCTTGTAGGTGATGCGCAAATGTTGATTTACATTTTTGTAACTTTGGTGTTTTTTATGGCATTATAGATTAACTTTAAATGGCTCCAAACATCCAAAAGAATTCTCTAGTTGCTATAATAACTTTTCTAGAATGTTGGGAAACATGAATTTACTTATCAAAAAATGAACTAGATGTATCATAGAACAATATTTTACATTAGTCCATAATTTGTTCATGTGAAACTACATATGCACTTCATGTAGTTCTTTGGCTCATGGTTAAGCACATCACCACTATCTATTCCCCTTCATCCTTTAGATAGTTGACAAATATTTTTATACATTAATATAACATTCTATACACAAAGCTTAGTTTAGAAAGCTTTTCTTAATGTGCTATCATAACATCTTGCAAAATAATTTAACCAAAATATTTTATATGTTAGTGAAAATATAACATATTATTTATTAGACTTTTAATATCTTTAGGGTTCTAATTAAGTGCTCTAGATATATTTTATAAATACAAAAATAGTCTATGGCTTTGAAAGGCATTTATATTATAATAAAATAGTTTTTAATGCTTTTCTTCTCTTAGCCATGTAATAGAAAAGGTAGTTTGAAAATTATTTTTCATACACAATTGAAGGCATAGAATTGTCTTACTACCTAAATAATATTACAACAAGTCATAACATCAAAAGAGAAAATAAAGTGACATTAAAAACAGTTCTTAAAGGAAACTATTCATACTTTATGTTTGATGAAATTTACATTCTTGCCCAACACATCAAATTAATCTCTTGAAAAAATAACCAAGCTCTTGAATTTCGTACCTATGTTTTCCTAAGATTCATGATTTGAATGCACCTATAAGAAAACAATTGATATAATAAAAGAATGATTTAGTTTTCATAAAATGAGTTACAAATAGACTAAAAGATCATTTTACATATTTAATACAATTGAAAATAAAGAAAACATTAGGAAGGGAACATTTATTGCTTTAGTTTAACATTCACATGCTCTTGCATCATCTTGCCTTCATTTGAACATAAATGTAAAATGGAATGTCATTCTTTTGGATGCAAATATAACATATTCATTAAACTCTCATTCTCATGCACCTCTACAAAAAGTACATATTTATTTTTTTATTTTAATTGTATCTATCCTTATTAGTAAGTAATTTTTTAATATCAATTTTTATCTTTTGCAGTACCACTGATGAATCCACAGAATTCTCTAAATGCAAAGCCTTGGAAAGGATGTAGGAATGTCCCCAAGTATTTTGACGCATGGGGATACTCATTTAATTATGAGCTACGTCTTACTTAAGAAAAAGATAACGTTGTCCAAGAAAAAATTAATTTTTATTGAGTTAGGAAACCATTCAATTGGAATAGTTCTACCAGCTAGCATTTGTCCCTATTTTGAAAAGATTTTCAAAATCTCTTATGAATTCAATTCTTATTTTTTTGAGAAGTCATAAGAATTATCTTTCTATACATTCCAAGAAATTTTTATTCTTTGTTTTTATAAATTTTAAAATGTTTATCTAAATTTCAGATTGTGTTGATCTCGTCTTTCCAATATAAGTTGAATATGAAGAATTGGATTTTTAAAATATGGTTGATTAGAATAGATGATGTAATGTTGCCAATAAGGAATTTGAATAATAAGTATATTTGCTACAACATTTGATTCTTTAGAAATAACTTTATTTCATTAATTCATTATTTCGTTAATGAATTGTATCACAATATCTTTAAGGAAGTTTTTAATTTTAATTTTGAGTGTTAAACATAATTTTATAAAATATTTTTTCAACTTATAAATAATTCATGATTTTAGTTTTTGATTCAATTTAAGAATCATTAATTTTTAGTGTTATATCTTAAAAATGTTAGAATTTATTTGTTATGCTAAATTTTCTTTTTGACCAACTTTATTTAAATCATTTCTAGTTCGTTATCACAACCAAAAAATTAAGTTTTATCTTTTGTAATTCATCATTTATGAGTGCAATGGTATAAGGCTAAACTTGAATAATATTCATGAACATTTCAAATGCCATATGCATTATGTTTTACTTTAATCTATTTTCTAATAAATGGTTTTTCATTGGTTAGTTTTAGCTCCTAAATTTTGTTGGTGTTAGTAACCAATTTCTTATTGGACATGCTTAACAACTATGCCATGCAATAGAAAAAAATAGTGCTAGTTAATACAATGCTCACAATTGGATGTCCGAATAATAAGGTAATAGCACAAAATGGGGTACACTAGAAATAACAAATTAATTCAAGAGATAGTTTTAATTTATTTCAATGAATGAAGATTCAAGGAAGGCCTACAAAATTATACATGTTGAACCCCTTATGCTTTCACATTCCTTTAGAATTTTAGGTCTTGATGGCTAGCATTTTGTAGTGATGTTTAAGTGCTCATTAGCCTTTTCACGATTTTTTGAACACCTTATAATGCTTTGTAATAGGCACACAACTAAATCAATGTTTCTTTAAAAGTAATAAAAATAGATGTTACTCAAAATTCTTTACAAAAAATATTATTCAATCTGATGATCATAACTCTGCTATACCTCTAAATAAATCATCAAAATCTTATGTGCAAACTTTTTATGTCTTTTGTCCTATGATTTGCAAGATCTTTTGTTCTAATATTTTATTCTCTTTTTGGCAAGTGTTTGTGGTCCTTCAAGTCCTCTATTACAGGTTAATTGGGATAATATTTATTGTCTTTTGGGATAATTATTGTATGATATTTTGTTCTAATGTGGGTTGTTGGTTGATATATTTTTTTAAGGGAATTTAGTGCATTTATTTGTCCTATATTTTGAAATATATGTCAAACAAAGTAAAGAATCTTGTACATCTTGATGTTTGCTCTTCTACATAACTAGTAAATTCTAATAATATATTCTAAAGCAACTATTGCAATGGAAAATATGACTATCAAAATTATTCCTTTAAAAGTTTTTTGGTAATTTAAATTTTCAATTATCATTATTCAAAAGCTCTCTTTTATGGAAATCACATCTACTAATTCTTAACAATCTTTACATTGAGAATTAATGAAAATGTTATTATAAAGAATCACCGAACTATAGAACAAAAGAGATTATCCATATTAATGTAAAACTCTTTTTTTGAGTGAAAGACATTGAATTATTATAGCTCTTACCACAGAACAAATTTTTCGTAAGTGAAATGATTTAACTTAAGAATTGGTATCTCATAAATTAATTTAGTTGCAATCAGTCATAGCTTAGTAGTTCATGGTAAATTTATTCAAGGTGATGCATTTATCATTGCTTGTTTGAAAAATCTCATAATATAATAACAACCTTTTAGAAAATGCTTCATGTTAAGATAGATTTATCATTCTTTCAGTAGTGAAGTTTGACGGTGAAGTAGTTCTCATAATGACATTTTGTCAACAAATTTTATTTGTTATCCTTTCAATCTATTTTAGTAACCCTATAAAACATTATTGAAAATTGTTTAAGAGAAAATAATTTTTTTTAGATTTAAGAAATGGTGTCATAAAATATTCATATATTATTCCCAAATATCTAAATTTTGCAATTATTTGATAAATCCATTGTATGTATGACTTTTATCTTTTTAAAAGATTTTTTTTGTCATATAAATAATTTTTTTTAAAATTAGCATTCAATGACAAGACAACAAATTGTATTATTATTATTTATCAAGTCTTGTATTAACAATAGCATCTTTTACGGAGTAAAAGGTTTATATGAATTTCTAAGCTTTTATTTCTTAAACTTGTGAACATAATTAGGGTTCTAGTGTAAATATGATCTTAGAGAGAGTTACTTACAAATATAACTTTGCCTCATAAGGCAATCATAGCTCCTAACCTATAAGGGACAAGTAGTAATAATTGACGTCTCATCTCATAAAAAATTTGATAATGACAAAAAAAAAGAGAAACATTTGTGCTTTTGTGGAGTAAAGAATGATAGGTTTTAGCATTTGACTTAAGGAGAAAAGGGATTTACGAAAGGAAATGTTGGCACACAAGTTGTATTGCTTATTTCATCAATGGTTGTGGCAAACATGTTTTTGTTTCGTAATGACTTTTGTAGTAAAAGTAAAATTTTATTATATTTTAGGACAGTTTTCTTCACATGCATATTTTTTTTTCACATGTAAGAAGTTCTTGAAAATGAAAATAGAAGAGAATGCTTGATCCCATCATACCTAAAAGGAATATTTTATTATCATTACACCATAACAATTAAGTGCTTATTGTTATGATTTAGCCCGTTTAATATGTTCTTCAGCAAACATTTATGAGCGATAGACTTGCCAATCACCGATCATGGAGTTTCTTAACAGTGATAAAAGTGCATTGTTTTTTAAAAGGTTAAAGACTTGAGGATAGAGGAGCACTCTAGTGGAACACATGAGCCCAAGGATATGAAAATGGGTCTTTCATTACTTAAGGACATAAACAAGGACTAAAATTCAGTGTGGCTCATGATTGTCTCTGAAAGGTTTATTCTTAATTTAAAATGTTATAGATTGTTTTTGTATAATTATCGAAATCAAAACCAGAGGTAAAAAGAAAATAAATATTTGTAAAACTCCATCCTAAAAAATGCATCCTAGTGCTTTCATTATATTGTTATTGCTCCTCAGTGTAAGCCATAGTAATTAGCCTATCAATAATGTTGCATTTGTGCACTTTCTAACAATCTAAATCATCCTTCAACTTAATCTATAAATTTAGATAAATTTTCTTACTCTTGTGAATCATCTACTAATTCTTATTCTATAACTTTTTCCTTGAAGATTACTTGCAAAAACTCTATTCAGTATAGTTGAAATCAAACTTTTTAAATATTTAAATTATTGGTTTCTATAGATCATTTATAATTATTAATTTGTCTATTGAGTGAAAAGTCTTTGTATCTGAGATGCAAGTTATGTATTATAAAAAACTCAAAAACATTTTATCACCAAAAAGAAAATCAGTTGGCATCAAGAAAACTTCGGAGTCATCTGCACTAGCCATAACTTTTGAATTCCATTCATGAAAAATGCCTTTAAAGGATACAAAATCCTCAGCATTAGTAGTATTACTTAATAAATTGAAAGGAATTTCAAACGTGATAGAATTATAATAAATTTTTCTTAAAATTTTTAATACACCAAAAGTTTTCTCCAGTAACTTCACGTATCTTGTACATACATATCTCTAAGAACAAATGCAAAATAAAAACTTCTTCTTTAAATTTTGTTATGTTTTAATCTTTATTAATAGCTTTAAAATTTTATAAATTACTAGATTCTATCTACCTCTTAAAATTACCTTGTTAATTTTTAAAATCATGTGAGGTTGGAATACAAAATAAAAATTTAGAATACATAGCCAATCAATTAAATCAATAGGCTCATTAGTTTTCATGCAATAAATAATTTTAAAAGGGGTTAGCTTTATTTCCTTAAACACTTTTTTATTGTAAATAATATTTTTACAAGGTAAATGTAATTTTCATTTGCGAAAACTTTTTCAAGTAAGAGCCATAGCAAATCTCCTAAAGTCCTTCTTATTACTTTAGTTCTCCTTATCATTCATGTTGAAAAGCTGACGAAAACTTAAGTTGAAGATCTAAATAATATGAAATGAATGCATCTCTACTACATATGATAGTATTCGGTAGCGGTTATAACCCAACAACTTTCTTTGAAATAATTTTGTTGTGTTATATGTATCAATTGTCATACTATCGAGAATTAAATGTGTCATTTTAGAAAATTTGTCTAACACTACGAAAATATTGTCATGGCATCTAGAAATAATTGGAAATTCTAAAATAAATATCATAAATAAATATATTCAATGTTTGAATAAGGAAAACATCTTTGCTTTGCAAGTACAACTATGACAAAGACAACTAGTCCTCAAACATATCTTACTAATTATAAAATATAAAATCTTAATTCTAATAATGATATAGTTTTATTTTTGTCACAAATGTCTTGCTACAATTCTTAAGTGCATTTTAGAAATTGTAACTTCTCTCATGGAAGATTATGGCATTAAAAGAAATTCTTCTTCTAAGTGAATACTCATACACTATATTAAATCTACTTCCATAGGTGACCCTTTTAAACTAACACATACCTAGATTTAAAATGTAGATAAGTTAGAAAAATTTCTTCAATCATATGAAATATGTGGTTAACAAGTTCTAGAAATGAAATGATCAAATTAATCATAGATAGAACTTGTAAAGATTTATAGTAAACTTTTATTTTTTTGTTCCATAACAAAGAAAAAAAGTAATAAAATTTCTATGCATATTGTAGCTCAATGACTTTTAGATATTTACAAATTTCAATTCTTAGTGGTTTGTACTTTAGCTAAAGCCATAATGCTGTAAAGTATTCAACAATTGCCTTAATGTCTTTATCATAACATATAAGTCTTCGTCGAAGGTAACAATTGGTTGTTTTAAATCATTTAGTTTCTTGATAAAGAAGGCCATAGGATGGCCCTCTTGACTTTAAAATGGCATGAATACTTACTTCATAAACATCACAATCTACTTGAAATATACCTTAAAAATATTAGCTGACTAAAAAGGTGATGTCATAGGAAACACAATTTTGTCAAATGCACTACTAGACTTAAGTGCCCACAAAAGTTGATTCCATTGTAATAAATGAAGCATTAGTACTGCAATATTGCAAAAAACCATGATAAACACCTAGTAAAAATAAGCTAAACCATATAAACTGTTAATGTCATTAAAAGATTATGTTGTAGGATAATTAATTAGCAATGAAATTAGATGGATTTGGTTTTAAAGCTATTGATGAAATTACAAAGACTGAGAAATTCACATAACTCAATATATAATTGTTCAAATCAATATATAATTGTTCTTTCCATAATAATTCTAGAACATTATTAAATAATTTTCGTGATACTTTTAATTATCATTATAAATCTATATATCGCCAAAATACGCCACAAACATTTACTTATAAATATTGTTTGAACATTATATTCACGACTCTCAAAAAAATATTAGGTGTATCAAACATCGAAAATTGTTCAAGCAGTAATTTAGGAAATCAATTTGGTGTTTTAAAAGTATTCCTTTATTCATTGCTAAGCTTAAACCTAATTTGATGGCTATAACTTCTAAGATCACTTTTTGTTAAATAGCACATCTTAGATAATAAATCAATGAAATGTCCAAATCTAAGAATAAGAAATCTATATTTATTTGAATTTTTTTGTAACTATTATGTAAACATATATTCTCCATCTACCATCCTTCTTTAGTTTTAGTAATGTAAGAATGTGACGATGACTCAAATGATCTCCTAAAACCCCTTCTGCAAGAGTACGTGCCCTTGACCATTTAACTCGACATTCTTTGTACGCTTCATCCCGTAATGGGATAAATTTTGAAATTGCGATCATAGTTTCATAACTATTGAATATTTTATTTCTGTAAAAGAAGGTAAAAATTCAAAAGCTCTTTTGGTAAGATATCAATGAATTCTTTGTGTCTCAATGGACATATTCATTCAGAAGCTCTTTAGGTGTGACATAAAAAAGTTCTTTGAGTAAAAAAGAATTTCTATCAGGAACTTGTATCTCATAGGGTATTGGAAGGGTTTGTTTTTTTGATGAATAAATTAAGAAGCAATATGTATAAAATCTATTCTTGAACTATTAAATCTTGCAAATTCTATCTTACATGACACAACTTCTAATCACATTCAACATATACAGATAGAACTATTAATTCTCCAATAGAAAGAAAAGTGATAAACATCTCAATTTTTTTGTCATATTAGCTATTCACTTTAATCTAAAATACGGTATAGGAGAAAGAGGCTTCTAAATAGGTTTCATATGGCTAAGCCATATATTGTTGCCTTTGAATTTAAAAACATAAATATTCTCTTTATGATTCACAAAAAAAAATTTGAATTATATCTATATAAAGGACATCAGGAAATACATGATTTTGTAAGTCCCTTCCTTAAGTGGTTCAAATTTTTTAATTCCTCTTCAATCATTTATCTTGTCGTAACATTCATGGAATTTTTACCATCTTGGAGATACCTATTTTTCTTCATAATATTAAAAGAACTAAAATTTTTTAATGCCTGTTTACCATTGCTTTGAGTACATGGCCATGAACCTTATGACATTTATGTGTCTGCTCTCTAGTTCATAATTATTTTCCTCAACAATGATGTTCGCCTCTACATATATAACCTATTCTTTTCTAAGCCCAACATCATTTTATCAGATATTAACATCATATAATTTATCATCCAATGTTTTTTCTTAGAAAACTTATTTCATTCTTCTATTTAATTTTAGTAGTTGTGTTCTACTAATTTTTGTACCTACTATAATAAGTGGTACCATTCATCTTGTGAAGCACACTTGATGCATTTGTTGTCACCTTATAAGTTTTTATTTATTAAATTATGTAACATGCCTTCTTTATCTTACCATTTAATGTGCTAGGGAAAATGCATACTCCAAAGTATGTGGGTCATGCAAGGAAACATCATTCTAAAAATCTAACTTAAGTTCCATAAAAAAATCCGTTTGGACACTTTTTTATTAGGTGAAAAACATTTGGCTCTATAGACAATCTCATCAAATAGATTACTATATTCAATTATAGTAGAACAACTTTATTGAAGGTTGCAAAATTTACTAAGATAACTATTAGGAAAACTAGTGTAACACTTCAACTAAATGATATTTTTCACTCATGGTCATTAGATTAAAGTTCTACCAAGTCTTTGTTACTGAAGACAAGCACTACTCTTAAAAATCATTGCTAGACAAAATAACAATATGTTTTCAAAAAAAAGTTCTATTATTTATCACACTTATGCCATTCGAAGAAAATCCCTAATTGTGTTGTCTAATTTAGAAGTTTATTAGGGCTATGGTTTCTATTAAAACTAGGACCATCTTTGGTTAATGTTATTTTGGTTCTCAAAAAAGTAATCCTTATCATTTTGTCACTATTGATAACTTGTCGTTTCCATACTTGGTGACTTAGGTTTCGTTGTAATAATGCTCATCAAGTTCAATGTCTATTTTGCTTGTTGTCTACTACATCTACTGAAATAAAATCTCTTTTCTTAAAGTGCATACCATGTGCTATCTAAGTTAAACTATTAGTTAATTTTCTAGTTTTATTCTTAAACTTTCCATGTCATCTCTTAAAGTTACAAATTGCTCTACTTGATTGTCTTGGCAGAATGATAATTTAATTTAATTACTAAAGGAAAAAATTATATATTTTTCTTCATGGTGAAAAAATTTCATTCAAGCAAGATATCAAGTTACAAAACATAAACTCAGTTTACAAAATTTTTGAAGGGTTTGTAGTTCAAATAAATAGTAATAAGAAAAAAAATTTAATTTAAACATTATCCATGCGAAGGTCAGCAAGGACTGTGTAAAGGTTATACGATGACTCTAATAAATGGAAAATATATTCAACAAAAATTAGGTACAAATTTAAACTGTTTATGCCATAAATTTCAAGAAACATTATTGAATAATTCAAATCTTTTATGTACACCATGTATTGCACTTCGAATAGACTAAATTTTGATATATCAAACTTACTAGTGGCAATCAAATTAGGAAATAATCTATTTTAAAAAATTTGGGCATGTAGAAAGTGTATAAAATAATTATAATCTTATTCATTTGATTTATTTTAGATAATGCCCTTTTGCAAACTTTTAATTTGGATGTCTAAAAGAATCAAAAAGTAACATTAAATCTAGGTGCTTGTAAAATTACCAAATTTGAAAATGAACTATTAAGATGTACAAGTCCATTAAGATCTAAAACATTGTTCCTTGATCTTTGGTTTTCACTTCCTAATTTACAACTTTGTAATTGAACACCATTTTGATAATATGGTTGATTTAGTACCTTTTATAAGGGCTACTGATAAATTATTTTTGAATAAACTTCTGAAACCTAGACTAAAAACGTGCATTAAAAAAGCTTATTTTTGACATAGACTGGTTGAATTTTACTTATGTCCCATTCAACGCTTATGGTTTTGTTGCAAACAAAAACTATCATTTAGAGGCATAAAAGGTGGCAAGAATGGTCAGTATTGCGGCTTGTGTTGTTGCACAATGGAAAACAATATGTGATATAACTCTTTGTGTAAAAATTTGTGTAAGACATTAAAACTCTATAAATGTTATTAGGCGTTGGGTGTGCAACACAATTAATTTAAGAGAATTAAGGATGAAAGTCCTAGAATAATATGGTTTCTGTTTGTTTTATATCCAAATTGATGGAGTTGATGATTGTGGAAGAACAAGTGTAAGAGGATGAGGAAAAGGAGGATGGATAAGTATAGTAAGCCTTACTCTTGAATGCATCTTTTTGTTTTAAAGGCATAGTGTGCGTGTTTTAGGATTTAAGGCTATTTAAGGTCATAATTTTAATTAATTCAAAAGTTGTTTAGTTATATGACACTAATGATATTTATAGACTGCACATAGAAAAGAAAATATTCTAAAAATTATTATATTTGGAATAATAAGAAACATATAATTCAAATTTTTGATTTACCAACTAGAAACTACAACAAAAACTTTAACAAACACACAAAATTGAGAAATAATAAAAACTCTTAATAATTATAATTATTTTATTTAGTTTTTGCAAGACACAAAAGTATGACAGAATAAATAAATAAATTAAGTTAAAATGTGATAAGAAAAAATAAGTGCCTAGGTCTTCTATAACTACTATAACTCCTTCATGTGAGCAATAGAAATTGTTTTACACTCTAATTATTGTTTTTGCTTTCAATAACTATCTTAAGCATCCTTTGATCAATTGGCATATCCAAGTAAGATTTTAACAAAGGTGAATCATCGGTAGATGCTTGTCTTGCATCACTTTATGAGCCTTTTAGGCCCAACATTGATCATAAGAATTATCTTTAATTAACATAATTGTCCTTTAAAAACTCATAATAGTCCTCTTTTATTACATTCTTATGTCATTATTATACATTATTTTAAATTAAAATATAAAAATGTACTGCCTTAAATAAATTAATGATTTGGTTCTTTCTTTTAAATTTGCAGTACTTTCGAGATGAGAAAAAGTTTTTAAAGTAATTTACGTAAAAATTATTTTTTTTTTTTATTTTTCATTATATTTTTATAATATAAATAGTTGAAATTTTAAATTTTTTATTTATAACATTTAACAAGTTGAACTTGTATTAAGATGAAAAGCATTTAATATTTAAGTACAAAAAGTATACAACTATTTTAATATTTTGTTATATTTCTTATATATTATTACTAATTTTAAAAATATTATCTAAACGGAACTTATTTTTTTATTTAAATATTCATTGTAATCAACGTTTTCAAAATCTAAGCCATTTTTAATTTTTAATAACTAATTTGTAAAGTATCCGGTAATTAAAACTCATTAATTATAAATAGTGCTTACTGTTTATCTTTAATGTAGAAAAATTAGTATTTTGCATTTTTTTATAGCTGCAAAAAGTATTAATTTTTTAGCTAAAAATTTTAATTTTGATTTTAAATATTTATTTTTTTATGTTTTTACAAATTTTATGTAAATGACACATACTTTTTTATTTAATTATTAGTAAAAAATAATCTTTTAAACTATATGTCATTTAGCTTTTAGTAGCCAATTAACATTAATGTTATTCGATCAAAGAACTTCTAATCTTACATCATTTTTAATTCTTATCCTTTAATATGAAACAAATTAGTGTTGCATTAGTGTTTTGCATGTTTTTAAATGTTATGAATTTTTCATTTAAATTCTCAATGTTAAATTTATGTTCATAAATTTTCATTTGTTGTCACGTTTCCCATTAAGTATGAATACTTAGTGTTTTTTTGGTAATTATAATTTTAAAGTTTTGAATATGTTATATTCTTTAATTATATTACATTTTACATTAACCGGCAAATATTAACAATCTTTGTGCAATATATTAAAAATTAAAAACCGTTAACTCAAAATAATATTTAAAAAAATTTTAATTATGTTTATATAGGCTACTTAATAAACTTTCTGTCCCTTACTATGATCATTTACCCTAATATGCTATAAATTGAAAACATTAAATCAAATTAAATGTTTTTTATATTAATCAATTCATTTTAAACATTTAAAATTTAATTTTTGGTAAAAATTTTATATATTTTGTCTTTTCAACAAAGACATTGACATTAAAAATAATTTTTCGTAAACAACTTATACGGACAATTTTTTAGATTTTTATTATTTTAATAAATTAATTAATTTATATTTTTCAGTATGGTCTATAATATTTTCATAAATTAGTTGTGAGCTTGAATTTAATATTTTCAAAAGGTTAGGTATTGCTCTAATATCTTTTTACATAATTTTTTTTATTCAAACATTTTAATAACAGGTCTATAATTGCATGTAAACATTCATATTATAGATTGTGGTTGTAAAAATTCGTTATTTTTTTATTTTTTCTTTCGTTTATTACAATGATATAGATTTTAATAAAAATTGATTTAAGTTAACATTTTTAAATATTTTCTAAGAATTTTGCAATCTAAATGATTTAACATTTTTTGTGTTTTTTTAAACATTTTTAAATGCATTGGAAATTTCATATTGCTAAAAAATTTTAAATTTATCTTATTTTTTATCATTTTTAATTATCTTATCTTTTTTTACCCTTTTTGTTGGTTTTCTTATAAAGGGTTGTTATCAAACATAGAAATAATATACATGCCGACATATCAAGCATAGTTAAATATTTTAAATGTGAGATTATATTTTTTATTTAAAAGTTTTAATACATTTTCATATATTTTAATTTTTGTTAGACATTTATCATTTATAAGTTTCACATGGTTTTAAGTTTTTTGAAATTAAATATTTAAACACTAAGCTTTTTGCATAATTTGTCAACAAATGATACATTTAATGATTTAAATTTTATAATTCTTAAATCTAAATCAATAAATCACATCTAAGTAAATATCAAAATTTTTTTAATATTATGAAAAACTTTCAAATTTTTTATCTATGTGCATACCCCTTGAGAATTTTTTCATAGTAATGTAAGTATTTTAAGTCATAATCTATTCTAGCAAATGCAAAACAATAGGAAGGTAATAGATCAATTACACGTTTATATCTTTTGCTATTTCGAAAATGTTTTAAAAAATTAAAATTACTAATTAAAAAATCATTGATTTCAAAATTTTTAGTAGAAATGCAAAATGAAAATAAAATTTTCTTTTTTAAAAAATATTTTTAATAAAATATTTAAGATTGATAAAGTATTTTTTGGAATATCTTTTCTATATGTTTTTAATTAAACACAATCAAATAAGATAAATATCATATATTGTAGAGAAAAAGAAAACAAAAGTGAATAATTTTAGGTGGTTTTGCTTAACTCATACCTACACCCACCCCAAGTTATCCATACTATAATTTTACTAACAAAATAATAATTTTTATTGTAACAGGTAGAGGTAATATTTACTAATCATACCCTTACAATATTGATGTTGAAGACAAAATAATGTATAACCTTAACGTTCAATTATTCATTTGTATAGGAATATACAACACAAGTCAATGTATACGATGATAGAATTTTACTACACTTATGTAAAGTTTTCAATAACCATAATACCACTTATGTTATTAAGAAAAATAGAATCAACATAGATTTTAAATTAATACAATATTTTTTAGAAAAATAAAAAAGGAATAAGGCTACAAGAAATCACTTTTAAAGTAACTATCAATAAGATGTGCAATCCAAAAAATTGCTGATGTAAGAAAGAGAAAAAATGAGGCAAGTGGCTCTAGTAAGGAAATCAAAATGACATTGTTATTTTTGTTTTACACATTCACTTCTAAAAATATTGATGTAGCTAGGTTAAAATCATCAATCTTCTAACTTCTATGGCTACTTTATTTACATTGGAATATTTTCGAATAAAATAATATTTTTAATGGTTGGAACAATCACCCAAAAGAGCCATTAGCATTTTGTAGTTTGAATAAAACTCAAGCAGCCTTTTTGAATGCTGAAAAATGAGTAGGAATAGTGATTGTTGTCTAATATGGGAAGACAAAACAAGATCCACTTCATCAGAATGTTGAATAAAGAGTTAAAATCCAATCTAACTGGGGTTTGATCTGGATTGTTAAATCTCGCATTCTAGATGGATAGTGTTGATGTGCTATAGTACTACAAAGATAATCTCATTCTTTGGTTAGAACTTTATGAAAGGATGGCTAAATGACATACACAATTCTCAAATGTTGCATCTATTAAGTCAATTAATGAAAGATATGATGAAAATTACTATTGAAAATGGCATAACTGATCTCATCAATTAGATTAAGCATGTTAAATGGATGCCTTGAAAGAATATACTTTTTACAAAAAATAGTCATAATAGGGACTTTTCATCCCAAAATGCACTATCATGCGATACTATTTTTCCCTAGTTTGAAAATATGTTTATTCCCACATTATAGGCTTGCTCATGATGCTTAACATCTATAATTATTCCTCTAAGCTTCCATGTGAGTCTGATTGTGTTGTCTACCTTCTTGTGCTCTCGAGAAGTCATGACCCAAGTAACTTGCATATATATATATATATATATATATATATATATATATATATATATATATATATATATATATATACGAGCCCAGCCTAACCCGATCAATAACTTCATAATTCATATGTTTGTCCTGACTCCTTATGCCTAGCAACCTTAGCAGTTTTTCCCCTCCCCTATTTAATCCAAGCCGTATAGGGTTGTGTCATGATTGGGACTCAGGTTTAACCAGAGTCAATTCACCACATTTTTTGACCTGTGGCTTCTCATGGCTGATTGCATAATAGTTTGGACTAATTGGAATGAGCCTTATTAGTGTTAAGATTGTGTGATTTCTTAAGTCAATTTTTATTTTTTCTTTATTTTTAAACAATAATTTTTTTCTTCCACTTTTTTTAGAACACATTTTAAATGTTCATTAGCTTGTTTACTTTGAAGAAATTTTGTGCTTAGTGAAATAAAAAAATATATATTTTTACTAGCACTAAAATTATAATGCATAAGAAATCGATGATCATGCAACTGAATTAATTATTCTACATAACCTAATTTTGTCATATATAAACATGTGTTTAGGTCATTAAGATAGGCCCCACATGCCCAAATTGGGATTTTACATCCTAAGCTAGATGTGCCCAACGTCATCATCGACAAAATAGAAGTTGGTTCCACAAAAAGGGGCTAATGGTGGTTACGGGCATTGTCAATAGTAAGTGCTTATTTTTCTCGATACCCTGATGGGAGGTTGGCAAAAATATGTTTCTATGATGCCACATAGTGGTAGTAGAAAATTAACTCAGGTGGGTTGGTGTTCACATTTGTTTTCATAATAAATAATCAAACTAGTAAGTATTTTGGAAATGGATTCCTGATGATTAGTTACTTAAGTTATAGATTGATCAATAGCTCGTTGATAAGCCATTTAAGCCATAGTTGTTGCTTGGCTATCATCACTACTTGGGAATGCTTCCCTTGTTGATTTCTTCATAAATTGTTTGGTACAAATGCTCTAAATGATTGAAACTATAAGAGCTTTAGATGCATGATCTAAAAGACACTTGATAAAAGCATTATAAAAACTAATAGAAATGTTTTATTATAATTAAATAAGTGGTGACATTGGTAAAGGCACAATAGTTTTCCTTTTTTAATAATGACAAAATAAACGACAAAATGTTGAAAAGAAATGATATAAATCATGCATGCATACAAGTGCTGCCATGGTCAAAATATTAAATTCATATTACTATATATGAAAAACTTCGACTGCAACCAATGTTTAAAATTTCACATATATCTCTCCCTCTATTTATCGTACATAATAAGATATAAAAATACAAAAGATGCAAATAAGGTGATCATGGACTAAAATTATTTGTGCATAATTTGTTTTTCAATAATGAAGGGTAGAAGTTATAATACTTTTTTTAAAAAAACATATATCAAAAATAAAAAATGATTTATTAATTATTAAGCATAACCAAAGACTAATCAGCAAAATTTTTAATAACAATATTGATAATCATTTATAAATAAAATAATACTATTTCTCTATCATGCATTCTTTTTATATTTAGTTTTATAATGCTGATGATTTTAATGTCTATCATTCTCTTTATGTATATTTTTGGCAATTCCTTTGGGCAGTCAAATTAAAACTAATTCATAAAGTTAATGATGGTTAGAAATGCCTCTCTGCTTTTTAAATTTGGAAAAATGAAGGGATACATAATAGAACAATGGCTATGCATCGACAATTTCAAAGAAATACTAATTCTTAATCAGTAAATGACTTGTTATTAGTTATATTTATATGAACCATGAAAGTTCACTTGTAGAAATTATATTCATCTTCAACACATTGATATGCAGTAACAAAGGATTTCAATTTCGACACTCTAAATTTCTTTCATAAATGAATAATAAAATGGTAGCTTTTATCCAATGAACAAATCCTTTAATAAAAAAAAATTGAATTTTTTAAAAGGGTGCATTTATAAATATACTTTGTATCTCTCCTTGAAATTGAGCTTAAGCTCTCCATATGTCCTAGCACTCAATTTTCCATCTTTCATGATCTCTTAAAAGTGTTAATCATGCTTAAAAATAATGTATGCTTGTGAAGAAATTCAATAAGTAGTAATTTCATAAAAATAATTTGATATCATAATGCATTGCTAAAATCCATCTATAACTGAACAAATAATAAAATAATAATTTCTCGCCAATTCTTGTGTTGTAAAGTTCCATGAAATCATCTAAGATTTCAACATGTATGACGACTATCTCTCACATTGAGCTCCAAAATTAATTCCTTTAAATTCTATCTCTAGAAGTCATAACTTACATCATTCTAAAAAATAGTTTCACACAACTCATGTGATCAATAATTAAACAAAGTGCACATGACTTTAATGACACGCAAAATAGATTCATATTAGTTATATAATCAAATTAGCAATCCAATTAAAAGATCACCTATTCTATTTCTTCATGTTAACAAATAAAAAATATCATAAGCCTTCATGCTCTTATATTCTTATAAAACTCTTCTAAGCAAGCTAAAATTTCATATCGAGCTATATATAGAAACATGATCTATTAAATTTTCCAAACATAATATTAAATAATTTGAGTTGTTTTACTAAGAAGATTAAATTTTTTATCCAAAAAGTAAGGGCCACACACTTTCTCCAAGTGAGTTGCATGTAAAATCACAAGGCAAGGTTTGTCTCCATATGTCCTAATTTTAGAGACATGCCAATACCATTATTTAAGATATAAATTTAGGAGTCAAAAATATCTGAGATCTCGTTGTTGTATTGTGGAATTGAGGAACTTCTATAGAAGATTTTTCCAAACATATTACTTCAAGAATCCATTCATATTTATCTTGCTTTAATTAGATGGATTTCCTAAAAGCTTAATCATATGTAATATGTAGATGCCAAACACAAAAATTGCAAACATCTAGGGATTTAGCATGAAAGTATAAATTATGCATACTACCAATATTTCTTGCTACATAGTCATATGATGAACCATGTTTGCACAAATGTGGAATACAATAACTTCTATTATCATTCGCTTGTAAAAACAAATATCTTAGTCTATATTTTTGGGCAAATGATATGTTACATTAAAATTTGCATTCACAATACTAATGTTTCTATTCATATGAGTAAAGGAAGGAACATGAAATGGTGCATATGAAAGAGGATAAACATAATATGTAAAGACACATGAAGATACAATAGTAAACTTTTCTTTGAAATTATTTAACACCTTTACCAACAAAAAAATATTTTGTTCCCTCTACTTTAAAATTGAATTCTTCTCTAATAAAGAAATATTTTTATATATTTGCATGTGTTATTACACATTAATAAATGTGCAAAATATGAGTTTGCTATGATAATTGTGTTTTTTCATTCTAAATTAAAATTTTTCATAATTTTACTTTCTAGATTATATATTATTCTTATTTTATACAAAATATAATCTTTGTAACTGTTTAACTTTAACTTTATTAATTATTTTATAAGTGGTTATTTTACTAATAATTTCCTGTTGCATTTATATTTTCAATTAATATTTAATTTCTATTATCTATGTTTCTTGTTTTAAAGTAATTTTTCATATCATTATAATGCATAAATAGCGTTCTTTTGCCAAATAATAAATATATGTTTTATATAATAATTTCTTACATATTAGTTATTTGAAT
The DNA here is from genome assembly GCA_023846275.1 of Vanilla planifolia. NCBI lineage: Eukaryota > Viridiplantae > Streptophyta > Magnoliopsida > Asparagales > Orchidaceae > Vanilla > Vanilla planifolia. The sequence continues at coordinate 1,187,668 of JAIUJO010000050.1, read as the reverse complement.
TTATTTTTATTATGCTTGTAGTACTTAACAAATGTTTAATGACTTAAATATCATAATTGACGTATTATTTTAACAATCTTCTTTCTTTTTATTCTTTTATGATTTTTATCCTTGTTATTTTGTTTGTTAAATTAGGCTTAAATACATTAATAATTAATTTTCAGTATTTAAATTTATTAACATATAATTATTCTTCTTTTTGAAGCATACTACTTGCTATTATTTAATTACCCAATCAATCCAAGTGTATTATTCATATAATCATTAGCACTTTGAATTCTTTTTTTAAAAAGATAACGACTATGCATGCCTTTTTTAATTATGAAATCTATTTCCAATCGTAAAGAATTCTTTTTTCATATTTATGATTTATTATTTGTATGAAACTATTTAGATAATTTGTATTTTCTATGTTTAACATTTATTTAAAAAATATTTTTACACTTATAGATTACGTAAATAAGATTATAAGAAATACCATGAAATATAAATATTATTAAATAGTATCTCAAAAATCCTATTTTATACATTTTATTACCTTTAAATTTACATTTGCATATCTTGCTTTATTATAGTACTGAGGAAACGTTTCTTTAAATATGTGGAATAAAATTTTTTTCTTAAATGTTTCCAAAAAGAATTATTTCCTTTTCTATTTTTTCTTATCATTTTAAATAACATTGTCTCAAAATAATTGAAGCCATGGTGAACAATTCCTCGAAAACTTATTTGTAGAGCAAAAATATGTCACAAAAATATAGACAATTAAAATATTAAGTTAATTTGTGTTATTTAAGAATTTAAACAGTTCAAAGTTTTGCACATTTTAACTATGAACATAATTTTTCGAACATATTTGTGTTAGTGAAATTTGCATTACCAAAATACCACAATGAAAGAAATATCCATTTTAAAAATAAATATTATTACAAAATATTTAAAGTCCTAAAAATGTTAATAAAATAAGAGTTAACTTTCTCAAAAATAAAAATTAACCCTAAATATCCATTTGCAAAATACCTAATGTATGTGCAAAGCACACTAAAAAAGAAAATAATCCATTTAAATTTGGTGAGTAATCCATTTTCAAAATTTGATACTGCAAAAAATAGTTGCATTATTTAGTGTAGAGTTAGGTATCCTTAATAAAATCATTCTTTCTATGAAAAGTATGAAATATAGCAGCATTATTTAAAAATTTTAATTTTAACTCAATAATTTCATATTTCCAAAATTTTAGATAATTGGATAATTTTATTTTGTATATTTACTTTCCTATTAGAACAAGGACATTTCTATAATTATACATCACATAAATGAAGTTTTTATAAAAGATTCTCGCATAACACTTTTTTATATTCATATACTCATATTTATGTAGTATAATATATGTATATATATTTTAATTTATATTAGAATATTTTTTTTATTTAATATTCTTGTGTGTTTTCGTTAAATTTATGAAATTCTATTTGTTATTTGGCATTAGCCTTGATATAATAGATATTATATCCTCTTAAAAAAAAATGAAATTCTATTTGTTTTTTTGACTTAATTTTTTTTTAATAATATTAAAAAGTTATTTAAAATGGAGTGTTTTTCAAATTATTTACTAAAAAGTGTACTTACGAACAAATAAAGGTTCAAGCTATGGTCCACAATTTAAAAAAACAGTGGTTTTGATAGTACGAAATTTTCGAACAAAGACATCAATGACAACTATAAAGTGAGATTAAGTTATAAAATGTTTTAAATAGTCAAGCGTTTTTCATATTTTAGCTATCCATAGTAAAAAATATCAAAGTAAATAATAACAATTACTATAAAAGAGTTTAATAATCTATTTTGAATAAAGTGGATAAAATATTTAAAACAAAATGTAATCTTTCTCATAAAAACTAGAAAAACAAATGTAACAAAAAATGCAAAAATTTTTAAAGAATTAACATTATTTCATTTTTATTAAGATTTGTTATTTTATTTGAAGTATCTATGATTTTTTAATTACAATAACAAGTTTTAACTTTCCATTTTTTATGTTTCTTATCATTTTTTAAAAAAACACATTTTAACTAATAGTTGAATAATTTGTGCTCCTATTAGGACAAATTATTCTATATTTTAAATATTTTATTGATATATGTGTGATACTTGATCTCGTTAATTTTATATGCAATATTAACCCATAATTTATTGTTTTTCTTAAAATTTAGCACTTTAATTTAGTCAATTGTCTATAGTATATTAAATCTCCTTTCATATGATAATTAATAAGCTTTGATTTTGGTATGTTGCATTTATTTCATTTATGTTTTTTTGGCTTTATTATATATTTAGTTAATAATAAAATAATATTTATTTTATTATTTGTGCTCATTTATTTTGATAATTTAGGGTAATCCCAAAAAAGATTAAATCAATGTGATACAAATGTTGTTGCACTTGAGTCATCTAGCTTTATCCTATTTACTATTGCATTCTAACTTTTTGTTTAATATTTTTTTTTTAGTATTTTTCCTTACTATATATTGCATTTATATTCATACCTAATTTGGTGATCGAAGAAGTTTCCCCTAATCCTATCAATATCATCAAATGTATCTTTATAATATAATTTTACTCATTTCTTCAAATTTTTATTTCCTTTTATTTTGGTTATATTATTATTTAGCTCTAAATGTCCTCTTATGTGGATATTTGTGTTTCCCTGATTTTTTTATAAAATTTTTTCAATTTATCGAATTTCAACATTACAATATATTTACCTCAAACAAAAATATTAATTCATCATTATTTTTTATTTACTTGGAATTAGTAATAACATAAAACAAGATCTAATGGAAGAAAAACAAATGTTGTTAGACTCATGTAGATGGAGTATATCAAATAAAGTATTCATTTTTTTCTTAAGATTTTGGCACTTTTAAGAGTCATTTTCAATTGTCTCATGTTTGATAATTGAGGATATTAGATTCTATATCTATAGTGTTTTAGAAAGCAACTTCTTTTTGCATAACTTGTCTTATTTTTTCAAATTTTTCACTATCATTTTGCTCTGTCACTATGAAATTTGAAACTTCGCATGCATGAACATTACATCACTTTGATTTGAGTATATTATATTGCATTAATTTGTTTAATTTTAGGTTTCTAACATATCTAATTTATTTTGAAATAATAATTTAATAGTATTAGTTGTATTGGCAATTCATAGTAATTTTAAATGAGGTATGATCATAATGAAATAAATGTTATTGGCCTAGTCTCTATGAGGCATATAATGTTCCAAAATTATTTTTGATTTTTTCATTTTGATTTGATTATATATCTAGCTTGTTATAAATTTCCAATAATGTGACTATTACATGTCTTCCATTTCGTTATAGTGTGTCACATTAATTTATCTCATTCAAACTTTAACATATGTTTCCTTGAAATTAAAAAAAAAAAATATTATTATTGGTTATTTATTTTTGTATTTTGTAATAATTCTTACTGAGGTTCAATCAAGATGGAATAAATGCTGTTGGACTCATCTTAAAATTTCCTATGTAATTAAATATAAATTTTGTATTTTTGAAAAGAAAATTTTTTTAGGGTTTTTGCTTAGTTTATGAAATATTTTTTTCTACATAATTTAATTATCTATGAGTCACATCAATGTCATTTGTACTTTGAATGGAACATTACTACATAATTGATATCATTTCTTAATATTTATCACTTTGATTTAATTATTTTTTCTAAGACACTGTTATCCTCATCTCGTGTGACCATTACATCATTTCTTTTAGTTATGTCACATTACTTTTATTTCTATTATTTTTATTTCACTAAGTATTTGCTTGATAAAAAAATAATTATTTTTATTATTTATGCCTATTTACTCTAGTAATACATAGCAATTCTAAATGATGCTCAATTGAGATGAAGAAAATATAATTAGAAATGCTCTAAGGTGCTCTATCTAATTAAATAATTATCTTTTATATTTCAAAATATTTTATTTTCGTTTTTTTTAGTAGGATTTAATAGCATTTTGATTCTAACCTTATTTGATAATTAAGGATATTATATTGTCTATCTTAAGTATCTTTGAACGCAAATTTCCTATGAAATTTATCTTTTTTTAAATTATTTTGCTTCAATTTTTATATACAATATGTAGTTATAATTTTCTTCTCGCACGACATTTACATGTCCTCTAATGAGTTAGTTGCATTGGTTTAATTTTTCGTATTTGAGCATTTATAGGTATCTATATGTTATCAAAATAATAATTATTTATTATTTATTCTTTATTTTTTTAAAACATTAATAGAAATATTACACGATGCCTGATGAAGATGAAATCAATGTCGTTGGGGTCATCTAGATTAGCTCGACGAAATTAAATATTAATTATTATATTTTTAAGGGGTTTGGGTTGCCTTAAAAGACATTTCAATTCATACTTGATTTGGAGGTTAATGACTTTCCAATTGTTCTCTTAATATCTTTAAATATAGAGTCATAGTATAATTTAACCTATTTCTTGAATTTTTTATTTCGCTAAATTAGTACAAAATTCAAATTCTCTATTTCTTTGAATAGTACATCACTTTGATGTGGTTATATTAAATGGCCTTAATTTTTGTCTTTTTGAGCTTAAATATATATTTACTTAATGTTAAAATAATGATATAATTTAATTTATTTTTACAATTTGTGATAATTCCAAACAAGGACTAATGAAATGAAATAGATGTCAATGAACTTCTCTTAACAAGCTCTCACCAATTTAAATTCATTTTATACATATATTTTTGAAGTTTTTAATATATCATTTGAAACCTTTAGATTTATAATGGATTTTATAAATGAAGCTGTTTCACTTGAACTCACAAATATATTTAAATGTATTTTCAAGTGATTTATCTCACCTCTTGAAATCCTTTATTTTGATTTAGTTATTTTACAATGTTGGTCAAAATATCTTATAAGGTCAACTTTACGTGTGTTTGATTTTTTCATGTTATATTGCTTCAATTTTGTTTATCAACATTAACAAATATTTGTTAATATTAAAACAATAATTTATTATTATTTATATTTATTTAATTTTTTTTATTCATAGTAATTTTAAATGAGGTTAAACATTGTCAGACTTTTCTTGATGACCACTGTCTAATTAAATATTTATTTTTTATACAAATAATTTATGTTTTTGGTTTTTAACAAATATTGTGAGTCATTTTGATTTGTAAAAAATTTGATGATTGGAAAAATTGCATTTGACCTCCATAGTATTTTGGAATGTAGCTTTTTCATATTATTTATCTCATTTCTTGAAATTCTTGACATTGATTTTAATAAGTTGTATGAAACTCAAATTTTACTCACTATGAACTCTACATCTTTGAATTTGTTTATATTACATTGCTTTTGTTTGTCTCGTTAGGAATTTAATATATATTTAATAGATAATAAAATGATAAATTTTTATTATTTATGTTTAATTATATGTGTTGTTTAGAGTAATTTCAAATAAGGTCAGTCTGAGATAAAATAATTTTTATTAAGCTCATGTCAATTATCTCTATCTAATGAAGTAATTAATTTTAGACTTTTAAACATTTTATTTTCTATGATTTTGACAAGGTTAAAGGGATATTTTTATTTGTGCTTGATATGACTATTGAGGATGTTATACTTCATGAACATCTTTGTATGTTGCTTTCTTATATTATTTATCTAATTTCCTTTAGGTTTTTTAATTTTTATTTGGTTCTATCATATGATTTAAATTTACTTAATTTTATCTTTATTATATATTCATTTTAAAACCAAAAACTATTTTATTATTATTTATGCTTATTTACTTAGGCAAGTCATCATATTTATTACTGAGTTATAATTAAGATGAACCAAATGTCGATGGAATCAACTTCTAAAGCTATATCAAATTGATTATACATTTTCATATTTTTCAAATAATTTATTTTGAAAGATTTTGCACGTTCTATAAGACAAATTATCTTTATTATTATGGAATTCTTTGATCACACTTGATCTCTAGATTCTTTGAATGCACTTTTTTATTACAATTTATCTCATTCTTTTAATTATTTGTGTTAGTTTTGTTGCGTTACTAACACTAAATCTCCCATTAAGTGGCTTTTCTATCATTTAATTTTATTATTTTTTTCTTCAATTAAGATTTTTTAACTTTACATTTATTTAATTAATATTAATATATTAATTTAATGTTATTTATTCCTATCTAATTACAATTCACTGCAACACCATATGAGTTCTGATCTAGAAGAAACAAATGCCACTAAAGTTGTCTATATAACTTATGTGCTAGTAATTTTAAACTTGGGTTTGGGATTTTTTTACAACACATTTGAATTTGTATAGGATTTAATGATCAAGGATGTTACACGCAATCTCCTTAAAAATTAAGAATGCTTCTTTCTTACACAAATTTTCTTATTTCTTGAAATTTTTCACTATTATTTTGCTATATTGTTGTTTACTCTAGGTCACCTTTTATGTAACCATCAAAATGCTTTGATTTCATTGTATGATTTTTTTTTTAATTTACGTTTTTTCAACTTTCCTACATATTTTCATAGTATTAAAATAACGAATTATTTTTTTGATTATTTAATTTAGCAATTCAAAGGCATTCTAAATGAGCTTTAATCAAGATTAAGCAAATGATATTAGATTTACTTAACCAGCTCTTTCCAAATAAACACTTATTTTTGCCATTTTAAATTTTTTCTTTTCTTTGGTTTTGATATGTTCTAAGAAATATTTTGATTTATACTTGACTTTATGATCGAAGATGTTGCACTTGATCTCTTTAATACCTAAAAATGCAACTTTGTATTAAAAATTTTCAAATTTTTTTAAACTTTTCACTACTATTTAGTTATGTTACAAGGTAAATGGAAATCAAGTCTTATGTAACCTTTACTTCCCCTTGATTATCGTATATTTTGTTACTTCAATTTATCTTGTTTTAGTTTTAATGTTATTTAATTAATAATAAAATTATAATTTTTTTAATCTAATTTACATTGATAATTCATAGTAATCCCAAGCAACATTTTATCAAGATGAAACAAATCTACATCCGTTTTTGCATTCTTTTTTCAATTTTAAATTCTTTTTCTACATTTTTCACATCTATGAAGGGAAATTTTTATTTTTACAAGATTTTACCATTTAAGATGTCATGTTCTATCTCCTTAATAACTTTAATTCTAGTTTTTTAGGGTAATTTAACTCATTTCTTCAAATTTTTTGATAAGGTTTGGATATATTACTAGGTAAATCAAAATCTCCTCTCAAGTGACATTTTCATCTCTTAACTTAGTTATATCATATTGTTTCAATTTATCTCATTTTGTGCTTTTTATATATTTCATAATATGAAAGTTTTTATTCATTATTATTTTTACTTATTTTGGGTAATTCATGATAAAGAAAATGAAGTCTCATCAACTTGAAATTAAAGTAATTAAATAAAGTCTTAATGAGCTTTAACATAAGAAATATACAATTTCAAGTTTTTAAATAATTTAAGTTTTATGTTGTTGACATGCTTGTTGAGATATTTCATTTTGCAAATGAGGTTTTGATGAAGGATGCTACACTTGATCCCCTTAGCATCTTGTAATATAGATTTTCAATCGGTTTTAACTCATTTATTTGACTATTTCGCATAATTTACTATTAATTTTTTGGTAATTCACAAAAATTTTAAACAAGATCTATTCTAGACAACATATATATTATTTGACACATCTCTTTGTGCTATATAAAATTAAGTATTCATTATAATTTTTAAATATTTTTTAATAATTTTGATGCTTTTTACAATATATTTCATTCACACATAATATGAGCTAAAGGATGTCATGCATGATCTCATTAGTATCATGGAAAGAACCATTGTTATAAAAATTGTCTTGTTTTTTCAATTTGTTTTCTTTGCTTTAGGTATATTACAAAGTTAATTTAAATCACTTTTTTCGTGAAAAATACATAACTTTACTTTTTTTGTATTATATTAATTGGAATCACTTTAGTTTATCTTCATTATAAATTTACATAATATTTTGATTGCAATTTCTTTTTATTTATTATTATTTACCTTTGTAATTTACCATCATTTCAATCTAATTAAATATTTTTGTAGTTTTTCTATTTTTAATTATGTTTTTATTGTTATGGCATGCTTCTTAAGATAATTTAATTTATACCTTATTTGAAGAACTAGGACATTACACTCAAACTCCTTATATCTTGGAATGTAGTTATTTCATATAATGTACTTCATTTTCTAAAAAGTTTCACTTAGATTGTGTTTTATTTTGATGTCATCCTAAATGTCCTCTCATGTGACATTTACATTACTTGATTTGGTTATATTATATTATTGCAATTTATGTTATTTTGAGTTATCATATATATTTTTTTATTGTTAAACAAATTATTATGATTTCTTATATTTATTTTTTCATAACTTGTAATAATTTTATTTATAGCCTTATTGGAAGAAAACAAATGCCATTGCCATCATGACGATGAACTCTATATAGTTAAACGATCTTTTTAATATTTTTAAATATTTTATTTTATAATATATTTCTATTTCTTTTAGATGCATTTCAATTTGTGCAAAATTTAAAAATTAAATATGTTACACGCAATCACCTTAATAGCTTTCCATGCAATTTTCCCATGCAACTTATCTCATGTCTAAAAAATGTATTTTTTTGATTTCATCATATTATAATGTAACTTGAAATCTTGATCATGTGATCATCAAAAGTTAGATTTTTTTACATATATTACATCAATTTATCTTATTTTCGAGTATAATATACATTTTCCTAACGTCAAAGTAACAATTTATTAATATTTACCATAATTTATTTTCATAATTCAAACAAATTGAAATAAAGGATTAGTTGAGATGAAATAAATATCATTAGACTCATCTCAGTGACTTCTATTTAGTTAAATCTTCATTTAAAGAAGTATAAATATTTTTTCTAGAGTATTAGCATGATATACGAGAGATTTTTATTCTTACCATATTTGATAATTGAGGATGTTACTCTCAATCTCTTATGTATTAGAAGGGATCTCCTATGTATTAGAAAGCTCTCTTTCATGAACTTTTTCTCATTATCTCAAATATTTTAGTTATATTTGGCTTTATTACCATGTAACTCTAAAGCATGTCCTTTGTAACCTCTGCATTACTTGGCTAAATTATGTTATATTTCTTAAGTTTACCCCATTCTGATTTTACATATTTAATTAATAACTTAACAATTATGTATTATTATTATTTTTTAATTAAATTTGGTTGTTCACAGTAATTGCAAACAAGAACAAGACCAAATCAACTATCATGAGAGGCATCTCAATGAACTCTATAAAGCAAAATCGTCATCTTCACATTTTAAAATATTTTATTTTTTATAAATTTTTTATGTTGCAAGAGCATTTTGATTTGTTCTCGCTTTGATGACCGAGGTTATTATAGACAATGTTTTGGTAGTTTGGAATGTAAGTTTCTTGTACGATATCTCTTTTATTATTTTTCATTTATTTTTTTAAACCACTATGTAATCGAAAATCTTTGATTTTTGGAATAACAAATGGCTTTGACTTTTTTATATTTCATTGCTTCTATTAATCTCATTTATGTTTTAATATATATTTCATATCTAATAAAAAAATAATTCATTATTTGTTATGCAAATTTATTTTGGCAAATCATAGTAATCATAAACAAGTTCTGATTCAGTTGAAATAAAGTCGTTAAATTTGAGTCGATGAGCTCTATGTTATTGCATAATGATTTTAAAATTTTTTAATATAGTTTTTGTGTGGTTTTATCATATTCTATGAGGCATTTCAATTTTTGCCATATTTAATGATTTGGGATGTAACTCACGATCTCCTTCGTATCTTGGAATTTATCTTTCTAGTACAATTTTTCTTATTTTATAAAATTTTAACTTTGATTTGCTTGTATTACCATATAAGTTTAAATCTTTTCTACATGACCTTTATATTATTTGGATTTCTATTATTATAACTTTTCAATTTATCTTATTATGAGTAATATTATATATTTACTTAATATTTAAAAAATATTTACTATTATGATTACTTATTTACCTTGGCAATTCAAAGTCACTCCAAAGAAAGTCTAATCGAGACCAACTAAACATCATATAAACATCAATGTGCTTAATCCAACTAAGTACTTACCTTTATATACAGAAATATACATATATATACATATATATAGATATATATATATATATTCCATTTTCTATGGTGTTGGTATTCTTTAAAGATATTTAGAATTGTATATGATTTAATTATCAAGGATGTTACATATATTCTCCTAAGTATCATGATTTGCATTTATCTCACACATTTTATGTCATTCATTAAATTTTTCTTTTTCATTTGTTTATATTATTTTGTAACTATAATTCTATTCTCATGTGCTCCTAAATGTCTTTGATTTTGTTTTATTATATCGCTGAAATTTTAATTATCTTAGTTTAGATATATATTTTTTTAGTTTTTAAAAAATAGTTTATTATGATTTATGCTTATATAATTTTATAATTCATAGCAATTCCATACAAGGTCTGATAAAGACAAAAAAAATATTGTCACATTCGTGTCAACTAAAGGTATCAAATTTTATACTTATTAGTTTAATTTTAAATTTTCTATTTTCTAGACTTCATGCATGGTTTTGACACATTGCGAGTAATAACATAGTTGATAGTTGATGGCGCCACACTTAATCATGTTAGTGACTTGGAATGCAATATTCCTAAATAATTTTTCTTCTTTCTTCAAATCATTCACTTTTATTTTGTTATCTTCCTATGTAACTGTAAGTTTCCTCTCGTTTGTTCACTCCAAATTTATTTAATGATATTATATTGTTTTGAATTATTGTATTTTACTATTAAAAATAGTTTTTTAATTTTTTAAAAAATAATTTATTATTATTTATTTTTATTAACTTTGGTACATTGTAGTGACTCAAAAAGATGTTTGACTGAGATGAAACAAATATGATTTGATTTGTTTTGGTGATTGTTATAAAATTACATATTAATATTTATATTTTTAAATATTTAATTTTTAAAGGATTAACCAAATTTTATGAGACATTTTGATTCTTATCGATTTTGATGATTGAGATGTTGCACTTCATCTCCTTGATACGTTGGAATGTAGCTTTCTTGTACAATGTTTCTCATTTTGTCAAACGTTTTCCGTTATTTTACCTAAATTACTATATAAATTTCAATATCCTTTTGTGTGACCTTTATATGTCTTTGAATTGGTTATATTACATATCATAAATTTAACTTACTTTTGCTTCAACATTTATCTACTTAACATTAAAGTAGAATCTATAATTATTTATGATTATTTATTTTTGTAATTATGAGTAAATCCAAATGATGTCCATCTAAGAACAAACAAGCACTATTTCACTTGTCTCAAACAGCTATATCAAATAAATACTCTTTTTTTATTTCTAATTTTTATTTTCATATGTCTCGGCATGCTTTACAAGACCATTGATTTATACATAATTTTACAATTGAGGATGTTGCATTTGACCTCATTCATTTCTTGGAATGCAACCTTTTCATATAATATCTCATTTTTTAAAATGTTTTGCATTGCTTTTATTATGTTAAAAGGTAACTCAAAATCTATTGTCTTTTAGCCTTTACATTGCCTTTAATTTGTTATAATATATTGCTGCAATATACTAAATTTTGGCATTACTATATATTTACTTAATATTAAATAATAATTTAATACCTTTTATTTTTAATTTATTGTAACTCTAAATGAGGTCCAATCATGATGAAAATGAACATTGTTGGACTAATCTCAATGAGCTCTTTCTCATAAAATATTCATTTTTTAATATTTTAAAAACCTTTATTTTCTCCAGTTTTTGCTTTTTATTAGAAATTTTATTTGTACCTAGTTTGAGAAGAGATGACAAAATACTTTATCTATATATTATCTTGAAACGTAGGCTTCTCAAGCAATTTATCTCTTTTAATTAAAATTTTTTTGCGAACATTTAGGTATATTATTATGTAACTCTAAATCTCTCTTCTTGTGTCATTTACATTACTTTGATTTGAAAATATTACATTTATTATCTCTTTTTATTTTCTTTGACAATTCATAGAATTACAATCTTAATATACATTTAATTAATAATAAAATAACGATTAATTACAGTTATGCCCATTTAATTTAGTAATTCATAGTAATTTTAAAAGAGGTCTAATGGAGATGAAATGAATATTGTTGCACTCATGTCAACAAGCTTTATCTAATTTAGTATTAACTTTATAATTTTAAATTTTTTTTTCAAGAGTGGTGGTTTATTTCGTACTATTATGGAATGTAGTTGTTTTATATAATTTAACGCATTTTTTCAAATAATTTTTTTTTTGTAATTTCAAGTTGTCTCAATTTATTTCATTTTGACCTTTATTATATATTTAATTAAATTTAAATATAACAATTTCTTGCAATTTTACTTAATTTCTTTAGCTATTCTTAGTTATTCCAAATGAGGTCTAACGATCACAAAATATTAGTCATTTAACATGAATCGACTAGATCTATGCAATTAAATATTTATTTTTATAATATTTTTTATATGTGAAGATTTTATAAGTAATTTTGATTCAAATAAAATTTGATAATTGATGATATTACAAAAACTTTCTCAGTGCGTTGCCATGTAGCTCTCTTACAAATTTTTTCTCATTTTTTCAAATTTTTTGCCTTGATTTGATTATATTAGTATCTGAGTATCAATCCCCTCTCACGTGATATTTACTAAAATTATATTTTTTAACATTATTTTAATTAAATTTATCTAATTTTTATTATATTCTATATTTATTAAAAATTAAAAATAATATTTTTTATTTATGCTAATTTAGTTTTATAATTGATAATAATTCCAAATGATGTATTATTCAAATGAAACAAAAACTTGTTTGACTTATCCCAATGAGCTCTTTCAAATTAGATATTCATTTTTATATTTTTAAGATATTTTATATTGTAGACTTTATTCAAGCTTTATGACACTCTTTTATTTGATGTTTTCATTTGTAAATTATTTGTCCTTGGTATCTTGAAATGTAGTTTCATTATGTAATTTAACTTATTTATTTTGATCTTTATAATACTTTGGCAATGTTATATTACATTCTTTTAATATAAAATAAATAGCTCTGTGTGTGTTATGCTTATTTATCACAGTAATTCATAGTATTTCAAACAACAGCTGAGTTAGGTGAAATAAATGACATTGTAATAATTTTCAAAAACTTGATCGAATTAATTAAACCATTTTTTTAAATATTTTATTTTCTAAGATTTTGGCATACTTTAAGACAAATTTGATTTTTACTTGATTTGATGATCAAAGATGTCACTCTCGACCTACTTATATCTTGAAATCTTATTTTTTCTTACAGTTTATCTCATTTCTTCAAATATTAATTTTTTATTTCACATAAATCAAATTGCTTCAAATACTTTTTATTTGTTTTGTTACATTACTATAAGACTCCAAATCTCCTATTATGTGACATTCGCATTATTTATTTAATTTATTACTTTTTCTTAACTCATTATACTTTCTTACAAAAATTTGCAAAATAGTAATACAATTATTTATTATTATTTATACCTATTTAATTTTGTAATTCTTGGTAATTCTAAAAGAAGTCAAAACATGATGTACAACCATCTTTGGACTCCTCTTGAGCAATGTGTCCACACATTTTAATTTTTACCTCATTTTATAATATAAGTTATTACACTATATCTCATTAGTGAAATTTTCTTATATAATTCTTATAATTTCATCAAATTGTTTCGCATTGATTTGGTTATATTATGAAGAAACTATAATATTATATTTACTAAATTTATAAAATTTTAATTTCATAAAAAGTTATTGGAATTTTTAAATTTTTAAGTTTTTTCATATTTAATGTAGTTTATTAGAGTAATTACAACTAATGACCAATCGTGACAAAATAAACATTATTGGACTTTTCTCAATGAGATCTATCTTATTAAATATATATATATATATATATATGTTGTTAATTTTTTAATTTGTTAAAGATTTATTTAAATTTTTTTTTTAATTTCTTTATATTATAATATTACTTTTAACCTCTTATAATGTGATCCTTGCAATACTTTCATTTGGTTATATTACTTTACTTCATTTTTTTCTTATTTTAACTTTAATATAGATTTATTTATCTTTAAAATATTAAAGTATTATTATTTTTTTTGTTAATTCGCGATATTTCCGCATAAGATGCTATCTCAATAAGCAATATCAAATAAAATATTTTTTGTATATATATATGACTATAAATATAATATTGTTTAAATTTTTTGCATACATTAGTTAACATTTCAATTTACAAATGTTATGATGATTGAGGACATTACACTCATTCTCCATAGTGTCTTCTAATACAACTTCCCCTTATAATTTACTAACTTTTATAAAATGTTTTTTTTCAATTTTGTTATATTACTAGGTAACATTAAATCTAAATTTGTGTCATCTTTAAATTATTTTGAAATCAATGTGTTACATTATTTCAATTTATAATATCTCAACTTTATTACATATTTACTAAAAATTAACTTTTTAAATTATTATTTTTTTGTTCTCTTTAAAATTGGAAATTTGCAATTGTTTCAAACTTGGTTTGATGAGATGAAATAAAAGTCAATGGACTCCTCTAGATGAGTTCTAACAAACAAATTTTTTAAATTTTGAAAAATTTTATTTTCATGGTCCTTATAGTACTTTGCAAGACATTTTGAATTTTACCTGATATTATGATGAAGGATATTGCACTCAATCTCCTTAATGTCTTAAAATGCAATTGTTGAGTCCTCAAAACTTTCAACTATGTAGCTCTAAATGTCCTCTAGTGTGACTTTTCAGAGCTTTTTTTTAGCTCTATCACATTGTTTCGATTTTTCACATTAATTCTTTAATAATATTTGGTTAATATTAAAAATATAATTTATTATTATTTGTGCTCCTTAAACCTTTTGAATTTTTAATAATTCCAAAAGAAGTCTAATTGAGACAAAACAAAGATCTTTGGAATCAGATCGATAACCTCTATTAAGTTAAATATTTATTTCTTCACATATTTTTTAAATATTTCATTTTTTGGGGTTGTGGCATACTATGTTAGACATTATGCTTCATACATGATTTTTTTAATCAAAGATGATACCCTTGATCATTTTATCATCTAAAAGCACAGCTTTCTTATTTAATATGTGATTTCTTCAAATTTTTTATTTTCATTTGACTATATTTTATGTAACTCTAAATCTCATCACATGTGACATGCATGTTATTTTGATTTGGTTATTTTTTTTCTTCAATTAACATCATTTTAGTTTTTTTTATAAATTCAATAACTATAATAATAAAAAATTATTATTATTTATTCTTATTTAATTTGTAGATTTATAGTTCTTACAAAAAATTTTTGGCCAATAAAAAGCAAACACTGTTTGACTAATTTCAATGAGCACGAATTAATTAAATATAATTTTTTAAAAAAAAATTTATTTTGAGGATTCTAGCTTATTTTATGAAACATTTTAGTTCATATCTTTTTTGAAATTAAGGATTTATACTCAAACTCCTCTGCATACATTATTGCATTGTTTGTATCATTTTTTAATCTTTCTCTTTGATTTTCTTATATTATTATCAAATTATATTTCTCCTCTTATGTGTCCATCATACTGCTTATATTTGGTTATATTAAATTGCTTCAGGTTATTTTCATTTAATTTTAATACTTATCAAGTTAATATTAAAATAATAATTACTTGTTACTCTTGTTTGTTTACTTTGGTAAGTTGTTGTACATCTAAATGTTGTTAAATGTAGGCAACATAAATGTTGTTGAACTCACCATGATAAGCTCTATCCAATGAATTTTTTTTACTTTTTTAATATGTTACTTTCTTTAGTTTTAGCATTTTTTATGAGATATTTTAATTTTGAACATATTTAATGATTAAGAATGTTGCATTAAATCTCCTTAATATCATGTTGTACAACTTTTCTCAACAATTTTTCTTATTTTTTAACTTTTTCTGTTTGCATATAGTTATATTACTATGTAACACAAATTCTGTTATCATGTGACCTTCATGTCCCAAGGAATTGGATTTATCTCAACAACATAAATCAAATTAAATAATAATTTTTTAAACTATAAATTTTTTATTTTTGAAAATTTTTTCATGCTTCATGAAATATTTTGATTTGTATCAAATTTGATGATCCACTCATCTTTATTTGTTACATCAAATAAAATATTTTTTTATATATTCAAATATTTTTATTTTTATGGTTTTGGAATGCCTTACAAGGTATTTTTCTTTTTAATTTATTTCATTATTGAGGATATTATACTTGATGCCCAGAGTATCTTGCAATCCAATTTTCCTAAAAATTTACTCTTATTTGTTAAAATCTTTTATTTTTATTTGGATATATTACTATTAAACTCTATATTTCTTTTGATGTATCCTTTACATTGCTTTAACTATACCATATCACAATGAATCACATTAAGTTATTTAACATTTAAAATACATTTAGTTATTCTAAAAATTGTAATTTATTATCTGTAATATTTATTTTCTTTTTTAATTTGGATATTTCAAAATGAGGTTAATGAAGGCAAAATAAATTTTATTAAATATATTATGATTAGTTATATCAAAGAAAATATTTTTTAAGTTTTAGAATATTTTATTTTCTATAGATTTAATATGTTTTATGATGTATTCTTTTTATAGCTGATTTGATGATAGAGGATGAAGCACTTGATCTTCCAAACTTCTACAAATGTTTTCCTTTTATTTATTTATATTGCAATGTGATTCTAAATTTCCTTTTAAATGAAATTTAGATCACTTTAATTTCGTTATATTATGTTATTAAAATTAAACTAATTTAATGTTCAATATAAATTTAATTAATATGAAAATAAAATTTTATTATCATTTATGATCATTTAATTTTGTAATTAATATTAACTCCAAATGTTGTGTAATTGAGTTAAAAAATATATTGTTGGGCTCTCCTTGATGAGTTCTATCTAATTTAGTATCAATTCTATGTTTTTAATTATTATATTATTAAGGGTTTTAGCAAGTTCTATGATATAACACAATTCATACCAATTTTGATGTATGAGGATTTGTTCACATAAAAATAAAAGAATAATTTATTATTACATATGTTTATTTGCTTAAAAATTCTTTGAAATTAAAAATGTGGTTCTATAAAGAAAAAAATGTCATTAAACAAGGCTTAATGTGCAATATCTAATTAAATATTCATTTATATATTTTTATGTATTTTACTTTCTATTGTCTTGACATGTTTATGAGAAATGTTTATTCATACTTAATTTGATGATCCAGGATGTTTCCCTCGATCGCCTCTGTAATTTTTTGTGCAAGTATTATATACTATTTATCTCTTTCCATGAAAAGTATCATTGATTTTCTATATTACTCGATAGCTATCATGTCATCTTAGATTAAATATTAAAAAATTTATGAATATTATTATCATAATATATTTTGTTTAATCTTAATTAAATTTTTAATTTGTGGTAATTCAAAAGGGGGTTTGATAAAGATGAAACAAATGTTGAAAGACTCATTTTGAAGATCATTATCCAATAAAATTTTTTTATATTTTAAAATATTTTATATTCTAAACTTTTCATAGCTTTTACCGGACATTACAACTCATACATGATTTAGGAATTGATGATGCTACAAAAGATAACCTTAGTGCCTTGGAGTGCTACTTTACATAAAATTTATTTCATTTCTTCAAATATTTTTCTTTAATTTGGTTGTTTTATTTTCTAGCTATAAATCTTATCACATACAACTTTTACATGTCTTTATTTTTGTCCTATTATGTTTTCTAAATTTTCTCAATTTTTCCTTAATATATACTTAGTTATTATTTAAATAATAACATATCATTAATTATTGATAATTAACTTGGTAATTCATAGTATTCTAAAAGAGGTCCAATAAAGACAAAAGAAACATTGTTGGACACATCTTAATATGCCCTATTCATTTAAAAAAAAATTTCAAAACTTTTAAATTTTTTATTTCTCATTCTTTTTTCTTGCTTTATGAGTCATTTAAATTCATATCTTCTTTTAATAAAAGATGAAGTTAGTCTTGGTCCCTTAATATTATGAAATTCAACTTTTTTTGGTTATATTGCATTGTTTCAATTTATCTTATGTTTTAAAGTAGTAATTTCTTATTATTTATGCTTATTTATTTAGGTAATTCATATTAATGTTCATTGAGGCCATATTGAGGAGAAACAATTATTAGACTCATCTCTGCAAGATCTATCCAATTACAACTTCATTTATATATTTCAAAAAGTTTTCTTTTCTTAGGTTTTGGCATGCTTTATGAGGTCCTTAAATAAAACTTCAACATACAATTCATTCATTTTTTCAAATTTTATAATTCAATTTGGTTATATTGCTCTTAAACTATAGTGTTCCTCTTTCAAAATTTTACGTTGATTTGATTTGAGTATATTACATTGCTTAGTTTATCTAATTTCAGCTTTAATATGTACATTAACTTAAAATCAATTTTATTATTTTTGATTATTTAGTTTGCTATTTCACTGAAATTCTAAACAATTTTAAGTATAGGTAAAATAAACTTCATTGTACTTCACACGACAAGCACTATTTAATTAAATATTATTTTTTTTAATTCGTTTCAAATATTTTATTTTTTTATTGCTTTGACAAGCTTTACAGATATTTCAAGTAATAACTTGTTTTACTATCAAGGTTGTGACACTTAATTTCCTTAGTACCTTATAATTCAACTTTATCATGTAATTTGTCATAGTTCTTTAAACATTATGCTTTTATTTGATTATATAACTTTGTAAAGTCACATCTCCTTCGGTGACTCATTCACATCTCTTTTATTTCATAATATTTCATCACTTCAATTATTATTATTAAAATAATATTTTGTTATTATTTATTTTTATTCGATTTTGAAATTTGTGGCAATTCAAAATTACATGTAATCAAAATGAAAAATCATGGTATGACATGTGTTTAAGTGCTCTATTTTATTAAACATTTACCTTTATTTTTTAAGTATTTTATTTTCTATTATTCTATCATGCTTTTTAAGACATTTATGATGATACATGATTTGTTCTTCAATGATTTTAATATTTATTTACATAATACAAAAATAATAATTTATTATTATTTATACTTAGTTACTTTGACAATTAGTAATATTTCAAAAATTAGGACAAACCAGGATAGAACAATCATTGTTGGAGTCTTCTGTGTGAGTTCATCCAATTAAATATTGATTTTTACATTCCAAAAGATTTTTTTCATGGTGTTTGGCACACTTCATGATGCATCTTGAATGGTGCTTGATTTGAAGTTTGAGGAAGATATGCTTGATCTCCATACTAACATGGAATGTAACTTTCTCACACAATATATCCCTTTCACCAAATATTTTTTTAATTTTGATACATTACAATTCACTTTAAGTTAACCCACTTGTGTCCCTTACACTACTTTGATTTAGTTTTATTATATTTTGTTTTCTTATTTTAGATATATTATATATTTTGTTAATAATTTTAAAAATATTTTTTATTATTTTAGCTTATTTATTTTAGAAATTCTTTATAACTCTAAATGAGAACTTATTAAGATGAAAATATGTTATTCGTATTGCCATAACAATCTCTAGCTAAAAAGCTATTCATTCTTATATTTTTAAATATTTTATTTTATAAGACTTTTCCATAATCTTTAAAAAATTTTGATTTGCATCAGATTTGATGATCAAGGATTTTATGCTAAATCTCCTTAATCATGGTTGTCTTATCAAGGATGTTACTATATATCTTTAAATCTCCTCCACATGTCTTTTACATCACTTTATTTCATCATATTGCATTGCTTCAATACATCTCATTTCAACTTTAATATATATTTACTTAGCAGTAAAATAATGTCTTACTATCAGTTATTTCTATTTATTTGTGGCATTTGGAGTAATGTAAAACTAAGTCCAATCTAGATGAAAGTAACATCATTGGACTTATAGCAATAAGCTTTATGTTTAAAATATTAATTGTTATACTTTTTAAAATTTAATTTTCATTTCTTTGGCTTGATTTATGAGATATCTGACTAGTACTTGAGTTGATGAACGAGGTTGTTACACTCGATTACCATAGTATCTTGGAAGGTAATTTTCTTGCATAAGTAATATCTATTTTTTTAGATTTTCACTTTTATTTTTTCATATTACTATGAAGCTCAAAATCTCTTCTCATGTGATGTTTATAGAACTTTTATTTATTATTATTACATTGCTGCAACTTGTCATATTTCATAATTAATATATATTTACATTCTGATTAAAATAATAATATATTATTAGTTTTTTATTTTTTATTTTAGTAATTCATAGTGATTATAAGCAATCACTGATTGAGATGAAGCAAATGATGTTGGATGTAACTGGACCAGCTTTACCCAATTATATACCTATTTTAATAATGGGAGCTATTTTATTTTCTTTTTTTGGCATGACTTTTTAGTGATTTCTATTTGTGACAAAGTTAATGATCAATGATGTTACTTTCCATTTTCTAAAAGTCTTGGAATGCATTTTTACCTCACAATTTACCACATCTCTTCAATTCTTTTACTTTGGGTTGGCTTCTCTCATATTTAACTCAAAATATCCTCTTGTGTAAACATTACATTACATTATATTTATTTATATCATATTATTTTAATTTATGATCTTTTAGCTTTAATACATATTTACCTAATGTTGATAAGAAATAACTTTTATTATTTATGGTTACTTTTTAATTCATAAGAATTTAAAACAATGCTTGCTGGAGTTCAAATAAACATCATTGGACTCACCTCGATGGACTCTGAACAAATAAATATTCATTTTTATATTTAAAAATATATTATTTTATCATATCCTCGCATGTTTTGTGAGAGTTTCGATTCATACCTGATGTGACCATTACGATGCTACATGCAATCTCCATATTACCTTAAAATTCAAATATCCCATAAAATTTATCTCATTTTGGAAAATTATTAACTTTGATTTGTTCATATAATCCTATAACTCTAAATCTTATTTTGTGTCAAATTAATATCACATTGTTTTAATTATATTGTAATAGTTCATTTATCCTCATTTTTTTTATATATATTTACTTAATATTAAAGTAATAAATTCTAATTATTTATTCTTATTTACTTTGATATTCAAAGTTATTCTAAAAATCTTCAAATTGAGATGAAATAAATATTTTTCGACAAGTTTTGAAGAACCTTACACAATTATATAATTCTTTTAATATTTTTAAAATTTTTAATTTTCTTGTAATTTCTCATGGTTTACATGATCTTTCAATTCATACATGATTTAATAATTGATGATGTCATGCATAATCTCCTTAATACCTTTGAGTGCAACTTTCCTCTACAATTCATATAATTACTTAAAATTTTTTTGTTTGATTTTGTTATATTTTTTCATAACAGTAATACTCTTCTCATGTGAACTTCAAATAGCTTTTATTTTGTCATATTACATTGCTTAAATTGTTTTAGCTTTAACATATGTTAACATAGTATTAAAATAATAAAAACTCAATATTATGTTTATTTATTTTGATAATTCACAATTTTCTAAATGTGGTTTTATTGAGATTGAAGAAATATCATTTGACTAGTTTTAACCTGCATTATCCAATTAAAATGTCATTTTTGTATTTCAGTTATTTTTTCCCTATTATTTTTGCATGCTTTCGTAGGCTTTTCTACCTATACGTGATTTGAGAATTGGGCATGGTACAATTGATCTCTCTAACATCATGGAATGCAACTTTCCAACATAATATATTTCATTTTCTAAATTTCTCATATTGGCTTGGCTAAATTATTATGAAACTCTAAATACCTTCTTCAATGACATTTATGTTTCATTGACTTGGTTATATTATAATATTTAAAATTATATCAATTCAACTTTAATATATATTTACTTAACATTAAAATAATAATCTATTGTTATTTATTCTTATTTGCTTTGATAATTCATAATATTCAAAACCAGGTCTGATAAAAATGAAACAATTGTTCTTGGACTCCTCCTAATAAACTCTATCTAATAGTATATTCCATATTATATATTTAATATTTTTTGCTTACATAATTTTTGTATGCTTTATGATACATTTACATTTATACCTGATTTGACAAATATGAATGTAGCAATTGATCTCTTATGTATCTTAAAATTCAACTTCGCTACATAATTTGTCACAATTCTTCAAAAGGTTTTCTTTGATTTGGTTACACTCCACGCAATTGTATATACCATGTAGTGTGACCTTTAGGTCACATTCGTGTCATTATATTACTGTAAGTTTATAATTTTTTAACTTTAAAATTAATATAATTGATTTTAAAATATTATTATATCTTGATATCTTATTTATAGTACAAATTTATAGTAATTCAAAGAGCTACATCGAATTAATTGTTTATTTTTATATTTTTTACATATTTTATTTGTGAAGTTTTTCATATTTTATGAGATATTAAGATTTTTTTCCTATTTAGTAATTGTTGTTGGTACTATAGTTCTCCTTGCATATTGGAATGAAATTTTGCTAAACAACATATTTAATTTTTTCATTTTTTTATTTGGAAATGTTACTAATAACTTTAAAGCTAACCTCTACATCACTTCGATTTCATTATATTACATTTTGTTCATTTTTTAAATTTATAATTTAGTATATATTTAGTTAATATTAAAATAATTATTTCTCATAATTTATTATTATCACATTTGAAGTTCATATTTATTCCAAAAAAGGCCCAATCGAGATAGAATGAAACATTGTTGTACTCCATCTGATGAGCTGTATCAAGTTAAAACATATATATATATATATATATATATATATATATATATATATATATATATATATATATATATATATATATATATATATATATATATTTATATATATATATATAAGTATATTTTATTTTTCAAGATTTTAACAAACATTATGACTACTCATTTTGCACATTTTTGATAGTTGAGGATCCTACAGTCAATTTTTTTATTATTTTGGAAAGAAACTTCACATACAATTTATCTTATTTCTTTAAGTGTTTTGCTTTGAGTTGGTTATATTTCTTTGTAACTCTAAATCTCTTCTTGCTTGACCATTTCATTGCTTTAATTTTGTGTTACATTACTTCAATTTATCTTAATGTTGCTTCAATAAAATTTCCCTAAATAATAAAAAATAATTCAATTTTATGAATAGCTTTTTTGTTTATATTTTTCATGGTAATTCAAAATAAGGTCAAATCTAGATGAAGAAAGAGTTGTTGGATTCATCTTGATAAGTCGTATCATATTTTATTTTTTATAATTTTAAATATTTTTTCTAGAATTTTTTCATCTGTTACATGACACTTCAATTTATACCTAATTTGATATTGGAGGATGTCACGCTGAACTTCTTTAACATCTACTAAAGAAACTTTAAGATACAATTTATCTAATTTCTTCTAATTTCTTCCAAATCACCTCTCATGTGATGTTTACATCCTATTGTTTTGGAAATATTAAAATTAATAAATTTATATAATTACATAATCAATATTTATTTTCTTTTAAATGAAATTAATTATCTTTATTAATGCTTATTTATTTAAGTAATTTGTAATAATTAAAAATAACTACAATTCGGATTAAACAAACACTTTGTAATTTACTGTAAATCCATAAAACTTCCATTTTAGAGGAAACAAATGACCTTCAATTCTTCTCTAAGTGATATATCAAAAATAATATTCATTTTAATACTTTAAAAATTGTATATGTATGATTTTAAGAGTCTAGAAGAAACTTTTTTAATCGTAGGTGATTAGAGAGTCTTTCTTTATGCTATTCAAAGCATCTCGAGAGAAGCGGTCGATTAGTGAGCATCCCATCTCAATCGAAACAATCTAATAAGTCAGAAGGCCCTAGCTTGGTTGCGGGGGAGAAGGACTCAGGATCAGTTGAGGGAGAAGACTAACGGTGTGAGGGAGTTCATGTGCTTGCAAGTCTAAGATCCTTTACGTATCGCTTTGCCGGCTAAGTTTTCCCTGCTTTCTCTTTTCAAAGTAGTCAGCGCAGGAGCAGCTATTCTATCGTTTGAGTTTTTGTGATGATTCGATAATCTTGTAGTTAGGGCTTGTCGATCGAGCTTTTTAGGAACAATCTGCTTTTTGGTTCATTGAACTTATGAATAAAAAAGCACTGTCATTCACGAAAAAGCACATCTATTCTATTCTCTTTCATTCGATTCTATTCACTTCTGTCTTCAGTGAAGTGAAGCTAATATATGATGTACTTCTATGGAATCTGGAACTTCTCCGCTCGGGGAAGGGAAGAGAAAAGAACACTTGTTCCCCTCCCCGTAGGGGGAACGGAATCTATTGAAATTATTACATTTGATATCCTGAATATTTTGAAAAGATATTTTCTGAAAAAACTTATTAAAATTTACAAATTTTTTGATTAGATTTTGTTATATTACTACGTACTCTAAATCACATCTCCTATGAAATTTACATCGCTTTGATTTTGTTTTATTATATTCTTTAATTTAACTAATTGCAACATTAACATATTTTTAGCTAATGTCAAAAAAATAAATTATTATTATTTATTCTTATTTAAGTTGAAAATTCAAAGTAATTCCAAATGAGTTCGCATCAAGATAAAATAATATTTGTTAGATTTGTTATGATAAGCTATATCCAACTTAGTATTTTTTTTATTATATATTGATATTCTTTTTGTGGTTTTGAAATGCTGTACAAGACAATTTGATTCACACATTATTTAATAATCGAGGTTGTTAAAAAATTATTCAAAACCCTATCAAATATTTTTATAATTACAAAAATTATTTAATTGGAAAGAATTCTTTGAGATGTGTTGAATTATATAGGTTGTCTCCATCACACTTTATCTCTAATGACTATGAATTACTAAATTAAAGAACAAAAAAAAATGATTTCTTTATGTTAAGTAATTTTTTTTCAAAGTTGAATACAGATGAAATGAAGCAATGTTGTATAACCAAATAAAAGGATGTAAAGGTTAAATGAGAGGAAATTTAGGTGTATTAATAATATTAAATTAAAATAAAACTTTTGTTCAAATGAGTAAAAATTTATGATAAAGCTACACTCCATGATACTAAACATAGCTCTTGATACAATATTGATTAACAAATCAGATTTTGACCAAATTTTCTTATAAAGTATGATAAAACAATAAAAATTAAAATATGTTAAAAAAATATGTATAATTGTTTATTGAATCTAATAGAACTTGTCGAGACAAGTCCAATGACATTTGTTTTGTTTTGATCAAATGACAATGAGAATTACTAAAAATTAAAAAATTAAATAGAAGAAAGAATAAAAAAATTATTCTTTTAATGTCAAGTAAATTTGTATTAAAGACAAAAATTACATAAATTGAAATAATGGAACATAACCAAAAAAAATATTGTTATGTCACAAGAGAGGGAAGTTACACCTTCCTAGTAATTTAACCAAATTAGACAAAAATCTTTGAAGAAATGAGATATTTTATGAGAAAGGCTAATTCATTGATACTATAGAGATCGAGTGTAACATCTTTGATCAATGATTCTCGCACAGTTTGAATTTTGTCATAGAATAAACAAACAAGAAAATATAATGCTTAAATTATAGAAATTAATATTTCATTTGAAAGAGTCATTAAGATGAGTTTTATTATATTTGTTTTGTCTATATCAGAGCACATTATGAATTGCCATGAATTATCAAAGTAAAGTCGTCAGTAAAGTAATAACTTATTACTTTAATAAGAAGACATTATATACAAAACTTCAAAATAAGCTTAGTTGAAGCAATTTAATGCAACCAAATCAAAGCAATATAAAGGTCACAGGAGAAAAGATTTGGAATTATATACTAATATGACCAAATCAAAATGAATAATTTTAAGAAATATAATAGTTTGAATAGAAAACTTGTATTCCAAGATATTATGAAAATCATTAATAATACACTGAATAGTTAAATATAAAATGAATCAAAATGTCTCGTAATCTAGTTGTAACCAATTAGTAAATAAAATACTTAAAAAATATAAAAAGAATTATTAATTTTATGGAGCTCATTGAGATAAGACCGATGATATTTGTTCCATGTTGATTGTGCCTTGTTGGTCATACTACTAATTCCTAAGGTTAGCATTAAGAATAATAAAATTTGTTTTTTCAAATTTAGCAAATATATAATGAAGTTGAAATGAGCCAAATTGATGTAATGTAATGGTAATAAGTGAAAGAAACATAATAGTCATATGAAAGGAGATTGAGTGTAACATTTCAATCATAAAGCCAACTATGAGCAAAACTTCATTGTAAAATGAGTCAACACCAAAGAAAATTAAATATTTCGAAAAATAAAAAAGAATACATAATTTGATAGATCCAATCAAGATGAGTCCAATGAAGTTAATTTCATCTCAATTTGTAATACTATAGAATAAATAATAAAAATTATTGTTTTAAGATTATTTAATCATATATTAAAGCTAAAACATTATAAATTGAAGTTATATAATATAATAAAATCAAGTGATGTAAAATTCACTTAATAGAAGAAGAAAAGTTTAATAGTATAATAAGATAAATTAAGTTTAGCATCTTCAATCATCAAATGAATCATGAATAAAAATATGTAAAAATTTTATCTAAACCATCACAAAAGAAATATTTAAAAAAATAAAAAATGTATATTTCAAATATTAGAGCATATTGAGATAAATCTGGTGTAGTTTCTTCATTTAAATATCATTTGGAATTACTATGACCTACTAATGCAAATAATCATAAATAATAAAAATAATTTTCTTAATTAAAGTAATTTTATATTAAATTCGAAATGAAATCAATGAACTAATGTAGTATGAAAAGATAAAGATGATGTAATTTTCAAAGTAGAAGGGATTTCTAGTTATATTGTCATATAAACAAATTAAATCAAAAAACTTCAAGAAATGAGTTAAAATGTATAAGAAAGCTACATTCCAAGTTATAAAATATGTTGAGGGTCACATCCTTAATTCTTTATTCTAGTATGAATCAAATAATCTCATAAATGATGAAAAAAACTAAAAAGTTAAATATACTAAAAAAAATATAAAAATAAATATTTAATTGAATAAAATATGTCAAGATGAGTCCAATGATATTTGTTTCATGTTGATTGGACATCATTTAGAATGATTTTGAATTGTAAAAGAAATAAAACATAAATAATAATAAATTAATA
This sequence comes from Vanilla planifolia, assembly GCA_023846275.1. Taxonomy (NCBI): domain Eukaryota; kingdom Viridiplantae; phylum Streptophyta; class Magnoliopsida; order Asparagales; family Orchidaceae; genus Vanilla; species Vanilla planifolia. The sequence goes on along the minus strand of JAIUJO010000050.1, from coordinate 1,159,988 downwards.
TTTCATGTTAAAACAAAATTCCTTAAAATTTTTTAGTGTAATTTGCTCATAAAATTCATCTCAATTTTTTTAAAGTTTATGCATTCATTCTGCCATGTTAGTATTTAACTCTAAATTTCCTCCAATGTGATATTTTTTTTAATTTTGTCATACTATATTGGTTCAATTTGTGTTATTTCATCTTTAATTTACATTAACTAAATATTGAAAAAATAATTTACTATTATTCATTCTTATTTTTTCTTTAATTTTAAGTAAATATGATTTTTATTTCATTAAAGTAATCTCAATATGTATTATCTTATTAAATATGATTTTTAATTTTTTCTAATTTTTTTATATTTTTGGTAACTTTATGAAAATTAATTTTTTCTTACTTTGGCATGATTTATGAGAGATTTTGAATTGCACCTCATTTGATAATTAATGATGTTGCATTCCATCTCCTTAGTTTCTTTGAATGGCATTTTCCAATATAATTTATCTCATTTTATTAAATATTTTACATTGATTTAGTTTTATTACTATATAACTTGAAGTGTCCTTCTTGTGTTTTTCGAATTGCATAGATTTTTTTGCATTACATTCCTAAAATTTATCTTATTTTATATTTGATATTAATTTTCTTAATGAATAATAAAGTTTTATTATTTGAGTTTATTTAATTTGATAATCAAAGATGTTACATTTCATCACGGTAGTTTCTTGGAAAAACACATTCTCATATAATTTTACTCATTTTATTAAATATGCTACTTTGATTTAGTTACATTACTACGTAACAAAAACTCTCGATTTTGTGATTTTTTTCATTACTTTTTTTTGGTTATGTTACATTCCTTAAATTTATCATATTTTAAATTTGATATTTATTTTCTTAATTATAAAAAAGAAAATTATTATTATTTATGTTTATTTAATTTGTTAGTTTGTAGTAGTTCGAAAATATGATTTGATTGAGATGAAATAATTACCATTGGACGTACCTCGACAACTTCCAAGCATTTAAATTCCTTATTTATAATTTTTCCCAATTCTTTTTCATGAATTACGAGATATTTTTACTTGCACTTTATTTGATGATCGACAATGTTATACTTGATCTTCATAGTGTCTTCAAACACAACTTTTGTGCAAAATTTGTCTCATTTGTTAAACATTTCCACTTTAATTATATTGTTTTACTATGTAAAACTAAATCTCTTTTCATATGTTCCTGATATCTCTTTCCTTTAGCTACATTAGAATACTTTAATTTACCTTACTCTAGCTTTAATATATTTTATTAATATTAAAATAATATTTTATCCATAATTATGCTTATTTCCTTTAGCAATTCTATTAATTCAAAATTAAGTATGACTAAAATGAAATAGACGTCGTTGGACTCTTAGTAATGAGCTTTATCTAATTAATTATTTTTTTTTCCATATTTTTAAATGTTATATTTTCTCAAAATTTGTCATGCTTCATGAGATACTTTGATTCAAAGTTGATCTGACAATCAAAGATATTACAGTAGATCTCATAAGTATCTTTGAATGAAACTCAACCATAAATTGTATCTCCATTTTCTTGACTTTTGTACTTTTATTTTGTTATATTGCTATCTAAATCTAAATCTCCTATAGTGAGATCTTTACATCACTTTTAATTAGTTATATTATATTATTTCAATTTATCTTATCACAATTTTACTATATATTTACCTAATATAAAAATGATAATTTATCTTTATTTATTCTTATTTACCTTGCTATTTAATGGTAATTCAAGTTAAGCTAACAATTACACAACATAGACATACGTGGACTTGTCGAGCAAACTCTATCAAATTTAAAATTTATTTTTTATGTTTTTTGAAAAATTATTTAATTATTCTATTATATGTTTTTGAATATAGTTTCATTTGTACCACATTGTTATGATGAAGGATGTTGTGAGTTTTCTCCTTAGTATCTCTAAATGCAATATTCCAATACAATTTATCATATATTTTTAAAATTTTTCATTTTGATTTCGATAAGTTACTATCTAACACTAAATATCACTTCATGTGACTTTTACATTGTTCTGATTTGGTTATATTATAATACTCAATTTTTATATCATTATTTATTGATATATTTTTTAATATTCAAAAAGTAATTTATTAATTTTTAAATTGTTTTAATCTTTTAATTCCTAGTAATTCCAAGCATGGTCTTATGTAGGAAAAACAAATGTCTTTGGGCTCATCTTAATATGCTCTATCTAATTAAAAAGTAATTTTTACATTTTTCGAATTTATTGTTTGCAAGAATTTTTGCATAATATATGAGACATTTTTAATCATACTTAATTAGATGATCAAAGAAGTTACACACATTCTCCTAAGAATTTTAAAATGCAAGTTTCTCATTTACTTTATCTATTTCCTTTAATTCATTCATTTTGATTTGGTTAGATTACTATAAGATTTAAATTCTCCTCTCATCTGTCCCTTATGTCAGATTGGTTTGATTCTCTTACATTGCATCGACTAATCATATTTTAGCTTTAATATATTTCAACTTAATATTAAAATAATGAATTATTTTTATTTAGTCTTATTTTCCTTGATAATTCATTTTAATGTGAAATGAGATTTGTTTGAGTCACAACAAAAGTAATTGGACACTTGATAAAATATTTTGATTCATACATAATTTGATGATCAAGGATGTTCTTTTTGGATCTATAATATCTTGGGATGCAGAATTCCCAAAGAGTTTATCCAATTTCTTCAAATCTTTCGCTTTGATTAAAAGTTACATTAATATGAAACACTAATTATCCAATTTTGTGACATTTATATCACTTTTATTTCTTTATATTACATTATTTTAATTTATGTAATTTTGGATTAAATTTTTATCTTCTTAATTTTGACATAATATTTTCTTATTATTTTTTTTAATCAATATGGTAATTTGTTGTATTTGTAAATGTGGTATTATCGAGATAGCTAAACATTATTCAATTCATCTCACTTGTTCAATTTAAGTTAATACTTTTTTCATATTTTTGAATGTTTTATTTTTATAGAGATTGGGATACTATATGAAAATATTAGATTTGTACTTAATTTTGTGTTCAAGGAAGTGTTAGGTCACCCATATGCTTAATGAGTCAAGCTATAAATGTTTAGCATTTTGTTAAAGTGAACTTATTTTAGTGTGAATCATAATTAATATTGATTAACAAGTCAAGGACTTTCAAATGGTTGTTAGTTAATGATCATAAAAATTTCTTGAAGTGTTAAACAAGCTTTGTGGATCAAAGACATTCGTAATAGTTTTGAAAAGTTTTACTATTTATTATGATATATAAACTTAGCCTGTTTATTATTAGTCATAAAGCGCCTCTCTCCATTCAAATCATTTCAAATCATATTTAAAACATTCCTTTATTTAAGAAATATAGGATTTGTAGAAATTCGAAGACGAAATAAAGGAAGGCCTAAAGTTACCCTGTTTATTATTACAAATGGTACTTTGGTAATTTGTAAAAATTCAAAATTAAGTCACATGAGACAAAACAAAAAGCTTTAGAAACATCTCAATGAGCTTTGTTAATTAAATAAATTTTTACTATTTCAATAATTTATTTTCTTAGATTTTTCTAATTTTTATGAAATATTTTAATTTGTGCCAAATTTTAAGATCAAAGTTATTACACTAAATCTCCTCAGAATAATAGAATGCAACTTTACCATAAATTTTGTCATTCATTAAATTATTTTGGTTTGACATGGTTATAGCACACTCATTGAATTTATCTCATTTTAACTTGAATACATGTTTATTTAGTATTAAAAAATTATATACTACTTCTGATTTTTATTTTTTTTGATACTTGTAGTAATTCAACATAAGCTCCAATTTTGAGAAATAAAAATGTCATTAATTTTTTCAATTTGTTTCAATTTTACTTTAAAATATATTTACTTAATTTTTAAAAAAATAATTCATCGTTCTTTAGTTTTATTTTGATTGGTAATTCATAGCAATTCTATGCAAATTGTATTACAGATGAAACAAATGCCATTATGCTCCTTCTTGAGCTTTACTAAATTGAAAATTATTTTTAAGTCTTATTTTAATAAACAACCATGGATGTTATACTTGATTTTTTTAGTATCATAGAATTTAACTTTCCTAGACTATGAATCTTGTTTCTTTAAATGTTCTCCTTCTGATTTCATCACTTTGATATATACATTGCTCCAACTTGTCTACATTTTGCTTTAATATTTGCCTACTTATCTTCGAAGTAATATAATTACTTGTGCTTATTTGTTTTTAACAATTTGTAATATTCTTGACAATGTCCAACAGAAATGAAACAAACTTCGTCGGACTCATCTTGATGAGCTCGATTTGGTGAAAAATATTATTTTAATATTTTTTCTATATTTTAACAAACTTCCTCATTTCTTAAAATTTTCACTTTGGTTTGTAATTTGCATAGCAATTCATTGAGCTTTAAGTAATTCATAATTTAATTTTATATTTTTAATTACTTTATATTCTTTTATTTAGCCTCATTTTATGAAACACATCTATTTGTTCCTTACTACATGATTGGGGATTTTATTCTTGATATTCTTAGTATTTTTATGAGGAAACATTCAACTAAACTTTGTCAATTATTGAAATATTTAGCTTTGATTTTTTATAGTACTATGAAACTATAATTCTATATTAATGTGTCTTTTTTGTACTTTAGTTTGTTTAAATTAAATTTCTCTAGTTTAAATTTTTCAATTATAATAAATATCTACTAAATATTAAACAATTAGTATATAATATTAAATAATTTCATAATTATAAGTAAATGTAAACAATGTCCAATCGACACCAAGAAAAGGTTATTAAACTCATCTCTTGAAGCTTTGTCTATTTAAATATTTATTTTTATATTTTTTTAATATTTTCTCTGGATTTTTAACACACCTCGCATTACCACTAGATTCGTGTCCGGCTGATGATCGAGGACATTACGCTCGATATCTTTACTAACTTGCAATATAACTTTTCAAAATAATTTATCATATTTTTTTAAATTTTTGAGTTTGAATTGGCCATATTACAATGAATCTCTAATATACTTTTTTGTGACATTTGCATCATAATGTTCCTGTTACATTACATTAATATATCTCATTTGTATTTTAAACATATTTTCTTAAATTTAAAGTAATAATTTATATTATTTTTCTATAATTACTTTGGTAATTATTACTAATTTCAAAAAACATCTAAATGATAGAAAATAAATGTCACTGAACTCTACTCCATTAAGTCTTTCCAATTAAATATTTATTTTTATAATTTGTTAAATATTTTTTAGGGTTTTAGTATATTATAATATGGTTTGATTCAAACCTCATTCTGTGATTCAGGTTGTTACACTATCTTTTTAATATCTTTAAATGTTCTTTTGTATAATTTACCTCATCACTCCGAATTTCTCATTTTCATGTTGTTTTATTTTTTTTCTATAATTTAACTCATTTTATTTTTAATAAATATTTAAATTAATAATAAAAATATATCTTGTTATTTATGGCTATTTACTCATGTAATTTGTAGTAATTACAAATGAGATCCAATCATTATAGAGCAAACATTATTGGCTTGATTTGATGAGCTTTATCTAATTAAGTATTATGTTTTTCCATTGAAGTTTTTTCTTCTTTAAGATTTTTAGAAGCCTTATAAGACATTTTTATTTATTATTATTTCAATGGTTAAGAATATTGCAATTGGTCTCCTTAGTATCTCAAAATTCAACTTTGCTATACACTACACCTCATTTCTATAAACATTTTTATTAAATGTGTTTATGCTGCTATGTAAATCTAAATTTCCTCTAATATGACCATTACATTATATTGATTTTTGTGTATTATATTATTTCAATTTATCTCATTTCAACTCAACTTATATAAGGATAATATGAAAATAATAGTTTAACATTATTTTTGTTTATTTACATCGATAAAACAATCCATGACCTATTGAAACAAAACAAATGTCACTAAACTCATTAGAACAAGCTCTATGAAATTAATATTCACTTATATGTTTTTTAAAAATTTTATTTTACATTGTTTTACATTAGCTTATGAGTTGTTTTGAATCATCAATGATTTTGCAATCATGAATCTTGCAATCAATATCCATACTACCATAAAATTAAATATTCTCTTAAAAAATATCTTATTCATTAGAAGTATTCACGTTGAATCGGTTACATTACTATTTATTTCTAAATCTCATCCCTTGTGATGTTTACATAAAATTTGTTAGTTAAATTGTATTGCTTCAAATTATTTCATTTAAAGATAAATATATATTAAATAAATATTAAAATAATAATTTAAAATTAATTAAGTTTGATTGTATTGGTAAATCATAGTATTCCAAATGAGATAAAATGGGGATGAAATAATTTTCCTTGTACTAATCTCAAAAAAACATTTTTAATTAAAACACATTTTAAAATTTTTTAAGTTTTTTTACTTACTAACCTTTTGATAATTTTTAGAGTAATTTTTAATTGTACTTGATTTGATAATTGAGAATTTTGAACATGACCTACATAGTGTCTTTCCAACTTCCACAAAATTGATCTCATTTATTCAAATCTTTTTTTTTGATTTGGTTATATAAGAATTTAACTCCAATTCTCCACTAATGAGATATTTACATAGCTTCGATTTGGATACATTACTTTCTTTCCATTTATATCGCCTTCACACTAATACATATTTATTTAATATTTAAATAAACAATTGATTAATTTTTATGCTTATTTTCTTTACAAATTGATCATATTTCCAATTGATGTCTTTTCAACCTGAAACAAATGTCGATGGTCTCATCTAGGAAGCTCTTTCAAAAATAATATTTATGTTTTATTATTAAGTATTCAAAATTCATGATATTTGAATGCAGATTTTCTTTACAATTTTTCACATTTCTTTTTTATTTTTTGTTTGATTTGATTATATTACTATGAAACTCAAATTCTTCTTTTGCACAAAAATTGCATCATTCTAATAATGTTAGATAACATTGCATCAATTTGTCTCATTTGACCATCAATAAAAATTTACTTTATATTAAAGAACATTAATTACTCTTTATGTTATTTGTTTTTTATAAGACACAACAATTCCAATTATGCTCTAATGAGGAAAAGACAAGTGCAAATGCTCATCTTGACTTGTTCTACACAATAAATATTCTTTTTAGAATTTTTAAATATTTTAATTTCCGTGGTTTTGGTATGTTTTATAAGATATTTTAATTCATATATGAGTTGACTATCCCTGATGTTGCACTCAATCTCTGTGGAATATTTGAAGGAAACTTTTCCTCACAATTTGTCTCATTTAAAAAATGGTTTGCTTTAATTTGGTAATATGACTATGAAACTCTAGTTCTCCACTCATTTATCTACTACATTACTTTGATTCGCTTATATTTCTTTTTTGTCAATTTATATTATTTAAATTTTAATATATATTTACTTAATATTGAAAAAATAATTTATCATTATTTATGTTTAACTAATTTGTAAATTCATAATAATTTTAAAAGATAACAAAAAATAGATAAAGCAACATAGTTGGAAACATTTGGATGAGCTCTAACCGATTAATATTCACTTCAATGTTTTTAAATATTTTATTTTTAATAACTTTTGTATGTTTCATGATAATTTTTAATCCATGCCTTATTTAATGATGGATCTTGTAAAATTCAATCATCTATTTTCGTTGGAATGCAACTTTCCCATGAAATTTATCTTATAATTTCACTTTTGCTTTGATCTGATTATCTTACTATGAAACTCTAATTCCTCTCTCTTATGACATTTAAAACACTTTGATTTACTTATATCATGATATTTCAATTTATCTCATTTTAGTTTTAAATTACATATTTAGTTTATATTAAAATAATAATTTGTTATCATTTATGATAAATTAATTTCATAATTTATAATAATGCCAATCATGGATGGATTATGGTGAATCAAATCTCACTGGACTCCACTTGATATTGTCTAACCAATTAATGACTCATTTTTAAACTTTAAATATTATATTTCCTATGTTTTTACTCATGTAAGAAGGCATTTTAATAATTTCATAGTTTGTACTTTAGAGAATGCTACACAAACGTCCTTAGTATCTTTCAATCAAACTTTCCCATATAATTTATCTCATTTTTTTCATAATTGGTCATACATTTTGGTAATGTTATTTTGTAACTCTCTACCTTCACTAGTCTAAACCTTACATAAATTTTTTTTGCTTATAAGTATGCTTCTTCAATTTGTCCTATTTCACCTTTAATATATATCTACTTAATTTCAAATTAGTAATTTATGTTTATTTGTGTTTATATAATTTAGCAATTCACAGTAATTCTAGATGAGTTCTACTTGAGATGCAATAAAAATCATTGGACTCAACATGATGAACTCTAACTAATTTAATATTCATTTTAAATTTTGCTTAATAATTAAGGATACTACACTTGCTCACCCAAGTATCTCATAATACAATTATTTTTTATAATTTATCATATTTTTTCAAATTTTTTAATTTGATTTATATATATTATTATGTAACTCTAGATCTCTTACTTTGTGACCATGACATCACTTTGATTCGGTTATATTATATTGTTTCAATTTGTCTCATGTCAATTATAACATATATTATTTAATGTTCAAATAATAATTTTTATTATATTTTTTATTGATAACATTAATAATTCATAATATTCCTAAAGAGATCTAAATAAAATGAAATAAACAACATTGTAGACATCTAAAAAGCTATAATAAATTAAAAGAATATTTTTTTATCGATTTAATTTGTTATATTACTATGAAACTCTAATTATCTCCAGTTTTGACTTTTACATAGCTTTCATTTGGTTAATTTTTTTTTAAATTTATCCCATTTCAATTTTTAATATTTATATGTACTTAGTATTAAAAGAATATTTTTTTTAATTATTTATGTTTCATTATTTAACGTTTCATAACAATGCCAAAAGAGGTCCTTTCGAGATGAAATAAATGATATTTGACTCGACTGGACAAAGCTTATCTAATTTTCTATTCACTTTTATATTTTTAAATATTATATTCCTTTAAGGTTTTATGATATATTATTAGAAATTTTTAGTTGAACCTAACTCGATGAACTCAGAATGTTACACTAAATCATCTATGTATCTTTTAATGACACTATCATATATAATTTATCTAATTTTTTTAATATTTTGTTATTTTTCTTTGTTATATTACAATATAACACTGAATCTCCTCTCACGTCACCTTTACATACTTCTATATGATGATAATTATATTTCTTTAATTTATCAGATTTTAACTTTAATAGATATCTATTTAATTTTTAAAAGATAATGTTTTTTAACTTATACTTATTTACGTTGATAATGTGTAATATTTGCAAACGAAGTCTTATGATGAATAAATCAATGTCACTAGACACTTTTCAACTAGTTCAAACTAATAAAATATTGTTTTTCATATTTTTTAAATATTTTATATTCTAATGTTTGTTCAGTCTTTATGAAACATTTGCTTGGAGATAACTTGATAATCGAAGATGTTACACTTCATTTTCCAAGTATTTCCAAATGCAACTTTCCTGTATAATTTATCCAATTTCTTGAAACTATGTGCTTTTATTTTATTATATTACTATGAAACTGTAAATCTCCTCTTGTTTGACCATTCATCACTTTCGTTTGCTTATATTATATTGATTCAATCTATCTTATTTCTATTATAATTTATATTTTATTAATATAATAACATTAATTTGTTATCATTTATTCTTATTAAATTTGATAATATATAAAAATTCTAAATGATTGATGAAGACAAATGAAATATCATTGGAATTTTCTCAAAAAGCTCTATTTTTAATATTTATTTAAAATATTTTATTTATAACGTCTTTTATGCCATATTTTGTTTTTTTCTTGATTTAATGGTCAAGCTGTTATACTCAATCTCTTCAGTATTCTACAATGCAAATTTCTTATTAAATTATCTCAGTTGTTCAATTTTTTTTTAAATTTTCTTATATTACTATATAACTTTGAATCTCATCTTGTTTGACATTTACATCATTTTGAAATAATAATTTATTATTATTTATATGTACTTACTTTGGTAATTCATAATAATTCTAAATAAGGTTTGATAGAGATGAAACAATTCTCATTGCACTTATCATGATTTGCTTTATATTTTTAACTTTTTATTTTTATATTTTTAAATATGTTTGTATTTAAGGGTTCTGCAATACTTTTTGAGACTTTTCAAATTATTCTTAATTTGAAAACTAACGATATTGAACCCAATTTCCTTAGTATCCTGGAATGTAATTTTCTTATATAATTTATCTTATGTCAACTTTAATATACATTTAATTCATATTAAAATAAAAACTCGAAATTATTTATCTTTACTTATGTTGATAATTCATAATGGCTCCAATGAGGCCCAATCAAGACAAAATAAACGTCATTTTGCCACCATTTAAGAGACATTTTGGTTCTACCAAATTTGTTGATTAATAATACTACAATTGATCTTTCTAATATCTTGTAATGCTAAGTTTCTCAATAATTTAACTTATTAAAAATTTTTTCTTTTATTTGGCTTTATTAGTATGTTACTCTAATCCTCCTTTTGTGTCACTTTTACATAACTTTAGTTTTGTTTCATTATATTGCTTTGATTTATTATATTTTAGTGATATTATATATTAATTAAAAATTTAAAAAACAATTATTTTATTATTATTTAAGTTTATTTTCCATAAAAATTTAAAGAAATTTCTAACAAAGTTTTATTAAGCTTTGAGACTCTTTTTAAGATATTTTTATTTCTACCTGATTTATCAATCGTCAATATTAGATTTAATCTCCTTTATGCTTAGGAATGTAATTTTTCCATATAATTTATCTCACTTATTCAAATTTTTTTCTTTAATTTTTTTTATTATTATATTTCTCCAAATCTCCTTTCAAGTGACCTTTGCATCACTTTGAATCACTTATCTTGCATACTTTTGTAATTCATAATTATTTCAGATAAGGACCAAATAAATAAAACGAAATATTTTCGACCGTTAAATAAGTTCTATCCTATTAAATATTTATTTTTCTTTTTCCAAATTTTTTTTCTTTAGTTTATTTACTTTTTCTGAGGCATTTTAGTTCGTAGCTAATTTTATGATCATGGATGTTTTACTCAATTTACTTAATATCATGGAATAGAACCTTTCTCTATATTTTTTTAATTTATTTAAGTTTTTTACTTTTATTTGTTTATATTATGATGTAATTCTTAATCTTCATTGATGTTATCCTTATAAATTTTTTATTTAGTTATATTATATTCTCTAAATTTAAATAGTTTTAACTTTAATAAAAATTTATTCATATTTATAGTAACTTATTTTGATAATTCCACAACAAACTTATCCCAATAAGCTTTGTCTAACTTGAAATTTACTTTTATATTTATAGGTTTTCATATTCTAGGTCTTTGGCATGTTTTATAAGACATTTCATTTTGTACATGATCTCAGGATTGATGATGCTTCATTGTGCTGTCGTAGTATTTTGGAATGCAAATTTCACATACAACTATCTCAATTTTAAAAAAATTTTACTTTGATCTAGAACAATACCTCAATTTAGGTCATTTTCAAGTTTATTTATTTTTTAAAATATTAAAAATAATAATTTATTTTTTTATTTATGCTTATTTACATTACTAATTCACAATAATTACAAATGTGTTTCAACGGAGAAGAAAAAACATTGTTTTTTTATTTTTCTCAAATTTTGTCACAAATTATAATATATTTTTATTCATACCTAATTTGACATGATGTATTCTAAACATTCTCAGTATCTTAGAAGGAAAATTTTCTAAACAATTTGTTTAATTTATCCAAAAGTTTTTCTTTTTTTGTTAGGTTACTACTTAGCCCGAAATCTTCTCTCATGTAACCTATACGTCATCTTGATTTAATTATATTGTATTGTTTTGAAACATCATACATTAGGTTTATTATATATATACTTAATATCAAATAACAATTTATTATTCTTTATGCTCATTAACTTTAGTATTTAATAATATTTCTGAATGAGTAACATTTCTAAATGAGACACAGTCGAGTTGCAACAAATATCATTGTTGTTGTCTCGATAGGCTATATCTCATTAAAAATTCATTTTATATTTTATAATAAATTTTATTTTCTTTTTTTTTTATGTTTTTTTGAGATATTTTTATTCATACTAATTTAAGTGACAAAGATATTTCACTCGATCTACTTAGTATCTTACAATAGAACATTCATTTTATTATACTATAATGTAAATCTAAATCTTATTTCATGTGATATTTACTTTGCTTTCATTTGTTTATATTATAATATTTCAAATTATCTCACTTCAATTATAAAATATATTTACTTGAAATTAAATAATAATTTATCATTACCTATGGAAATTTATTTCTTTAATTAGTAGAAATTCAAAACATTAAGTATGTTAAAGACAAAATGGACTTTTTTGAGCTAGTTGTGATATATTTTAATCAATAAAATATATAATTTCATAATTCGTTTAAATTCAAAAACTTGTATGATTAAAATCAAACAAACATTGATAGACTTGTCACCATAATCTCTATTGAACTAATTTTCAATTTAATATTTTTCAATATTCTTATTTTTTAATTTTTATAAAATTTATGAAATATTTTTTTTGTACTTGATTTAATGACCACAAATGTTTCTCTTAATCTTATAACATCTTGTAGTTTAAATTTCTTGCATAATTTTTCTTGTTTCTTCAAATTTTTTTCTTCAATTTGGTCATATTATTATATAACCATAAATCCCCTCTTATGTGACTTTTGACCACTTTGATTTTCTTATAACACAATCCTTCAACTCACCCTATTTTATCTTTATTATAAACTTCATTAATACTAAAATAATAATTTAATATTATTATTGCTAGTTAAATTTAGTAATTCATAGAAATTCTGAGCAACATTCATTAGAGACAAAATAATTGACATTTGACTAACCGCAATGAGCACTATCCATTTAAAATTGGTTTTTATATTTTTAATCATATTACATTTTTGGGTTTTGGCATGCTTTGCAAGATATTTTTACAGGTACTACGTTTGCTTTCATTATTATGTCACCATAAATCTTCTACCATATAACCATTACATAACTTTTATTACATTATATTATATTAATTCAATTTATCTCATATTAGCTTAATCACTTTTTTCTTAATGTCAAAATAATACTATTTTATAATTTATGCTTATTTAGTTTTGTAATAGATTCTTATTCCAAATAGGGTTAGATAGAGACAAATGAAATGTCATTAAACTCATCTTTATGAGCTCTATCCAAATCAAATATTTTTTTTTATATTTTTTAATATTTATTTTTTGGATTTTTCCATGCTTTGCAGGATATTTAGATAAGTACATTATTTGATAATTAAGTATATCACACTCAATACCCTTAGTATCTTGAATTAAACTTTCTTATACACTTTAATTCATTTCTTCAAATTTCTTAATTTCATTGGCTTATCTCATCATGAAACAATAAATTACATCTTGTGTGACCATTGCATTGCTTTGATTTGGCCATTTACATTACTTTAATTAATGTCATATTTGCATTAATAAATATTTCCTTAATAATTAAACAACTTAGACTAAAATTGTAGTTTAGCTTGTCTCATTGTTATCTATCGTATTAAACAATTGTCTTTATAATATCAAATATTTTTATTCAATTTAATTGGCATGCATGAGGAGGCATTTTGATAACAAATATAACTTGATGATTGTGCATGTTGTGCTCAATCTCATTACAAGATAATATATAAAGATATAAATAAATATTTATATATATATATGTTTAAATATAATAAATTTATTATTATTTATCTTTAATCTTAGTAATTCTAAATTTCGACTAATTGAGGTGAAATAAATGTTGTCGGACACATTTCAATAAGCTTTTCCTATAAAATATTCTTTCTTCAATTTTTTAGCATTTAATTTTTTATGGTTTTTGTGTACTTTACATAACACTTTAGTTTGCATGGCGATTTAGGTTAGACCAAGTTATGCTAGATCTTTTTCGTAACCAACAAAGTAGTGTTCCTATTATTTTTATCCCATTATTTAAAATTTTTAGTTTTCATTTAGTTATTTTACTATATAACTTGAACTCTCATCTCATGTGACATTTACATCACTTAGTATTGGTTCTATGTATTGCTTCATTTTTCTCATTTTAGCTTTAGTATTTTTTTATATATATACTTAATATTAAATTAAAACATTGCTATCATTTATATTTATTTATTTTGCAATTCATAGTAGCTCGAAACATGATTTGATTAATAGTAATCAAATTTCATTAGATGCATTTTAATGTCTTTATCAAATTAAATATTCATTTTTATATATTTTTTTAAAACTTTTTACACAATAATTTTGCTATTTTTTATATATTTTTTAAGAATTTTTGCTCAGCAATTTCACTACTCCTTATGAGATATTTTGATTCATGCCTAATTTTATGATCAAAGATGTTGTCTTTGATCTACATAGTATATCGAAATGTAACTTTCTCATGCAATTTATCTAATTTTAGCATCAATATGTATGTATTTAATAATAGAATAATAATTTGTTGTTACTAATGTTCATTTTTTTTATAACTCTAACTAATTCCAAACAACTCATGATCAAGATGTAAAAAACATCGTTGCACTTGGCTTGACAACCCTTATTTTTTTAAATATTCATTTTTTATTTCTTAAGTACTCTATTTTTTAATATTTTGCATGTTTTATGAGATAATTTGATTTATATGTGATTTGATGGTTAAGGATTTTCCTCTTATTCTCTATGGCTCTTGGAGAACATATTTCTCTTATAATCTATCTTATTTTTAAAAACTTTTACTACAATTTCATTGCCTTATAATGTAACTCCAAATACCCTCTAATGTGCCATTATATTACATTTATTTAGCTACAGTACATTTCTTCAATTTATCTCTTTTTACCATAAATTTCTTTCATTTTGTACTAAAATTGTAATTTATTATTTTTCATGCCTATTTAATTTTTAATTTTGCAATAATTCCAAACAAGTATTGATCCTAAAGAAAAAAAAATCATTAAGCATGTCAACGAGTACTATCAAATTAAATATTATTTCCTATATTTGTAAATATTTTAGTTTTATGAATTTGATAAATTTTATGAGCCATTTTTATTCTTACCACATTTTGTGATTGAGTATTTATAGGAGATATCCTTAATATCTTAAAATACAAATTTCTTAAATATTTTATGCCTTTCCTTTAATTTTTTTTGTTTGAATTGGTTATATTAGATGTCACTTAACACCCCTCTTATATGACCTTTATATGTCATTGATTTTGTTATATTATATTTCTTAAATTTATCTCTTTTATTTTTTAATATATTATTTCTTAGTATTTAAATGATTATTTTTTTTGAGTTATGCTTGTTTATTTTCGTAATTCACTCAATCTCCTTAGTCTATATGTGAAAACTTCATATCTAGTCACATATTAAAATTTTAGCTCTAATTTTACAATTTTACATTGCTTGAATTTGTCTTCTTTCTACTTAAATAAAAATTTACTTAATTAGTGAAATAATATTTAATTATTATTTTTGCTACTTAACTTTTATAATTCATAGCAATACCAACTAAGATTGGATCAAGAGAAAAAAGTTGTGGTTGCACTAGTCTCGATGAATACAACAAAATTAAATATTTAACTTTTATTTTTATATATTATTTCTAGTATTTTGGAGTTTTTAAGATATATTTTGATTTCTATGAAATTTAATGATGGAGAATTTATTCTTGAGGGCTTTACCTCTTTTGATTAGGCTTATTACAAGTTATTGCAACTTTATCATATAATCTATCATGTTTCTTCTAATGTTTCTCTTTGAACTTTGTTATATTTCTATAAAACACTAATATTCCTCTTGTGTGACCATTGCATCCCTTGTAATTGTCAAATCACATTTCTTTAATTCACCTCATTTAATCATAATATATACTTCATTATTAAAAAATAATAATTAATTATTATTTATACTAATTTACTTTAGTAATTTATAGTACTCTAAACAAAGTCTGATGGAGATGAAATAAATGTCATCATATTCATATTGTTAAAAACTATGCAATAAAATAAATTTTTTTTTCAATTATTTACTTTCAATAGTTTTGGCTTATTTTACTTAACATTTTGATTTGTACCTAATTTGAAATTGACAACACCGTATTCTATAAAGAGATTACCTTAGACTAAAGATTTTTTTATTTGCAATTTGTCTCATTTCTTTAAATTTTTTGCTTCAATTAGTTTTATTACTTTGCAACTTTAGTTGTGCTTTTATATTTCTTTTATTTCATTGTTTTGCATCAATTCACTTTAACTTATTTCAAATTTATTATATATTTACTTAATGTTAAAATAATATTTTTTTATTTTTTATTCTTATTTAATTTTTTAAGTTACAATAATTATAAGCGAATTCTAATTAAAACAACAAACATTATTGACTAGTCTCGACGAGCTCTGTGTAACTAAACATTCGTTTTTGTTTTTCTGAATATTATTTTATAGGAATTTTACACACTTTACATCATTTGTATATTTTTATATGATTTGACAATTAAGGATGTTATCGTTGATCTCTTTAATATCTGGGAATATTATTTTCTCATATTGTTTATGAAATTTATTTAATATTTTCACTTTGATTTCATAATATTACATGTTAGAAAAAATCCACTTTTATGGAGCCTTCACTTTTCTTTGATTTTATTATATTATGTTATTTAAATTAATGTTGTTTCAACTTTACATATATTTACTTCTTATTAAAATAATAATTTATTATCGTTTATCCTTATTTACCATTTCAATTTTCTTTAATTCCAAACAATTATTTGCCTTGCCCCAATGTGCTTTATGAATTAAACATTTATTTTTAAATATTTGTTAAAATTAGTTTTTGTCATGGTTTTTGCATATTTTATAAGAAATTTCAATTCATACATCATAAGATGATCGAGGATGTTACATTTGATCCCCACAGAATCTTATAATACAACTTTGTGTTAAAATTTATTTCTTTTCTTCATGTTTGTTTTCTTTGATTTTTCTGTTGCATAACTATGTCACTCAAATTTTCTCTCATTTAGTCATTATATCATTTTCATTAAGTTATATTTTATTATTTCAGTTTATCTTATTTAAGTATTATTATAAACTTGCTTTATATTAAAATAAAAATTTATTATTTGCTATTCTCATTTACTTTTGTAATTTGCAATAATTCTAAACGTTGTTTGATCGTGATGAAAGAAACATCATTCTACTTATCTCAATGTGCTCTATACAAGTAAATATTAATTTTTTTTTTAAATTCTTTTTTTCTAGTGTTTTGGCATGCTTTATAGGATATTTTTAATTAGTATTAATATAATTAGTATCTCGAAAAGCAACCTTTCTACTCAATTTATCACTTATTTTTAAATTGTTTTCTTTTAGTTTTTTATGTTATTAACTCTAAACCTCATTTCATGTGACCTTTGTATCCTTTTAATGATGAAGTAATGTATTACTTAAATTTATCTTTTTTATCTTTAATATATATTTCCTATACATTAACATAAAATTAATTATTATTTATGTCTATTTAATTTGTTAATGAATGGTAATTCCTAACAAGACTATGTAAGGGTGAAACAAATGTTTTTGGAGTCATCTATAAGAGATCTACCAAATTATATATTCAGTCTAATTTTTTTAAATTTTTTCTCGAAATTATTAAGGATTTTACACTTGCTCTCTTAAATATCTTAGAATGTAATTTTTGCATAAAATTTGTCTTAGTTTTTTGTATTTTAACTTAGTTCAGTTGCAATGAAACTTAATCTACACTTAGGTGACCTTTTTATTGCTTTGATTTGGTTATGTTATACAATTTCTATTAATACCAATTCACCATTAATATATATTTACTTAACATTAAAACAACAATTTGTTACTATTTTTCTTATGTAACTAGGTAATTCATTATAAATCTAGACATGTCTTCAATGGGGTCTATTTATTTAATAATCAATTTTTTATAATTTTAAATATTAAATTTCTTTATTATTTTTATTCATAACTTATTTAATGATTGAAGATGTCACAGTTGACCTTCTTAGTATCATGGAAAGCAACTTTTCTAACAATTTATCACATAACTTCAATTCTTTTGTTTTAATTTGGTTATACCACTATGTTGCTCAAACTCATCTTATGTAACTTGTACATTGATTCTATTTATATAAATTACATTGCCAAAATTAATCTTATTTTAGGTTTAATAAGAATTTATTTAATGTTAAAATAAAAAAAATAATATTTAATTATGCTTATTTAATATTTTGATTAATAATAATTCAATTTAATGACCAATCAAGATGGAACAAATCTCAGTCGACTCATCTCGATGAGCTTTTGCAATTGATATTTCTACTTTTCAAATTTTAAATATAATATTTTTTAATGTTTTGGAATTTTTTATGAAATATTTTGAAACATGAATAATTTAATGATTGAGGATGTTACCATTGATCTCCTTCATATCTTGGAATATAATGTTACTATAATATTTATTACATTTCTTCAAATATTTTATATTGGCTTCGTTATATTATAGTGTTGTAATTCTCAACTCCACTAGAGTGACCTTTAAATTGGTTAACATTTTCTCAATCCATCTACAATATATATTTATTTTATATTCAAACTTTAATTTATAGTTCTTTAAACTAATTTATTATAAAAATTCCTTCTAATTATGAATAAGATAAGATCAAGATGAAACAAATGTCATTAAGGCCATCTAGATGTTCTCTATCAAATTAAATAATTCTTTTATATATAGCTTTCTAAAATGTTTACCTTTCCATGGTTTTGACAAGCTTTATGAAACATTTGTGTTCATACAAGATATGTTGATCAAGGATGTTACACACCAAATCAGGTATAATTTAAAATTCCTTATAAAGCTTTCCAATATACTAGGAACTAAAATATTTAAAAACATTATAATAAACATTTTTTTGGATAGATCCTATTGAGAATAGTCCATCGATGTTTATTTATCTCGATTAGAACTTTTTTAAGCATTATGTGCTTCCAAAGTATATCATCGATTACAAAAAAAATAAAATTTAAAATATATATATATTAAAGTTGAGATGGGATAATTCAATGTAACAAAAACCAAGATATTTAAAGGCCATAGAAGAGGAGATTTAATATTATATGGCAATATAACATAATCAAAGTGAAAATTTTTAAAAAATGAGTTGAATTTTTATGGAGAAGTTGAATTCAAATATGCTAAATAGATCAATGGTAGCATTCTTGATCACTAAATCTGGTATAAATAAAAATGTATAGTGAAAAGTGCGATAATAATTTAAAATGAAATATTTAAATATATGAAAAGAAGTACTAAATCGATAAAAATAGTCAATAGGTGTTGAATCACATCTATTTCATCTTGATCAAACCTCTTTTGAAATTAATATGAAATGTAAATAAACATAAATAACAACAAATGATTATTTTTAATATATTTTAATATATGTAAAAGATAAAACTAGATAAATGGAAGAATTATAATACAATAAAAATAAAGACAACTAAATTCACATGAGAAGAGAATTAAAGTTACATTTTAACATAATAAAAAGGTAGAGAAACATTTTAATAAATGATGCAAAATTAATTAGATGGTTACACTCAAAGTTACTAAAAGATCAATTGTAATATTCATAATAATAAAACCCCTAAAAAAATATTTTAAAAAAATATAAAAGAATAAATATTTTTAATTAGATTGCACCCTTAAGATTTGCTCGATGACCTTTGTTTCATCACGGTTGGAACACATTTGGAACTATTACGTATTACAAAAGTAAAGAAACATAAATAATACTAAATTATTTATTTCAACATTTAATAAATATATATATTAATGATTAAAAGTGATAAATTTAAATAATGTAAAATAATAAATCAAAGACTTGTAAGGCTCACATAAGAGGGAAATAAGAGTTACATACTTATACAACTAAAGCAACTTGAAAGATAAAAAGAAATGAGATAAATTATACCAAGGAGATGATTCTCAGATGCTGAAGAGATAGTTCATAACACCCACATTCACCAAAATAGGTAAAATTAAAAAGAACTCAAAATACATTTATAAATAATAGAAAATAAATTATTTTAAAATATAAAAAAAAATTACAATCTTTGTTGGCATTCGTCAACAAACATCAAATGACGATTGTTTCATCTAAATTAGACAATGGCTTGAAAATATTACAAATTACCAAGGTAAATAAAATATATTAATTAAAAATTATTATTTTTTTATTAAGTATATATTCATTAAAGCTAAAATGATAGAATTGAAGCAATGTAATATTGCTAAATTAATATAATGGTGATGTCAAAAGAGAGGAGATTTAGAGTTTCCTAATAATAATGTAAACAAATCAATGCAAAATATTTGAAAAATTAGATATATTCTATAAGAAACCTACATTCCATGATGATAATAAAATTGTGTAAATTTCTTAATCATCAAATAAGTTAAGAATCATAATATCTCATAAGCAAGGCAAAATCAAAAGAAGTAAGATATTTCATAATATGAAAATAAATACTAAAAGGGATAGAGCTCATCAAGTTGAGTTGAATGATATTTTCTACATCTTAATCGATCATTGATTTAAATGATTATAGATTTACAAAGTAAACAAGCAAAAATAATAATAAATTATTATTTAAATATAAAGAAAAATAATATTATAATTGAAATAATACTAACAAATATAAAATAATGGAATTAAAAGATTGTAGAGATTGCATCATGATTGAGCTAAAGTTCATAATAATCATCTAAATCGAAATGAAAGTTTTCAAAAAATGAGAGAATCTATACAAGAAAGTTGCATTCTAAGATACAAAGTACATTGAGCAAACAAAATCTAGTAGAAATAAAAAAATATTTTGTAAAGCAAACACTAATGTTAGAAATTAAAATATTTAAAAAACTTATAAATGAATTTATAAGTTGATAAAGCTGGCTAGCAAAAGTCCACATATATTAGTTTCTCTCGATCAAAGTTTTTTTGGTAGTAATGGGAATTGCCAAATTAAGTGAACATAAAAACTTCTAATTAATATTTTAATATAAAGCAAATAAAATCAAATCAAAGACAAAAGTTTGAAAAAATAAGATAAATTGTGAAAAAAGCTCAATCCAAGATATACCGAGATCAAGTATGAAATCTTTGATGATCAAATTAGGTAAAAATCAAAATATGAAGTAAAATATTGCAAAAATCCCAAAATCATTTTTTAGAAATAAAAAAATGTATATTTAATTATATTGAACTTGTAAAAGAGTGTCTAATGATGTTTGTTTCATGTCGATTTAACCGCCTTTTAAATTATTGGGAACTATAAAAAAAAGACAAGCCCAAATAATAATTGATTACTTCTTTAATTTTCAATAAATAAATTTAAAAAAAAAAAAGATAAATTTAATTTATCGAATATAAGTAAATTAAATCAATATAAAAGTCATGCATCATGAGACTAGTAGTTACATTGCCATATAAAAACATTAAAGTGAAAAATATGAACAAATTTGATAAATTGTGTTGGAAAGGAAACATCTATTCCAAGACACTAAGCAAATTGATTGTAGCTTTTTCAAGTCAAGAATAAATAAAAATATCTTGTAATGAAATCCATAACCATAAAAAATGAAATACATAGAAATATAAAGATGAATATTGTTTGGATAGAGATCATTGCGTTGAGTCCATCAATGTCTATTTCGGCACGATCGAGCCTCATTTAGAGCTATTGTAAATTTCCAAAGCAACTAAGCATAAATAATAATAAACTATAACTTTAGTAAAAGTATATGTGTTAAAGAACACTTGACAAGTATTGAAAAAATATAATGTTATCAAATCAAAGTAAAATAAACAAATATGTTTTTAGAATTAGAGATTGTAATATAACAAAATAAAAGAAAAAAATTTAACTAATGAGATAAATTGTAAAGGAAAGTTACCCTCAAAAATACTATGGAGATTGAATGTAACATTTTCAATAATCCCTCTAAACTTTGCTCTTTCTTTTTCCTTTCCATTATCTCTTCCCTCTTTTGCTTGTTATCCTTTACAATATCCCTTATAATTTTTTCTCCTTATTAATCATTTAACTCATTCACTTTGTCTCCCTCTCTTTTTCTTTTTGTCCATCATTATATCTCTTATTTTTTTCATTCTCTTACACTGTGAATTTTTCTATCATATCTCTTAGTCTTGTTTTCTCATTTTATCTTTCCTCATAGCATTCACTTTTTCTATTTTATTTTTTTTATTCTCTCTCTACAGGCCACATATCATTTATCTTCTCTCTTCTTATTATCTCCCTCAAACTCCCTATTTAGGAATACACCACTTTTCCAATACTATCATGCTCCCAATCATTGTATCCATTTTTAGCTCCATCTCTTTTCTTACACTTTTATTTCTCTTCTTTTAGAATATCTGTATCTCTCTTTCATCATTTTCTCTCTCACTGCTCCCTTCCTCTACCTCCTCCCCTTTTACCCTTTTTACATGCTCTCCTG
This sequence comes from Vanilla planifolia, assembly GCA_023846275.1. Lineage (NCBI taxonomy): Eukaryota > Viridiplantae > Streptophyta > Magnoliopsida > Asparagales > Orchidaceae > Vanilla > Vanilla planifolia. The sequence continues at coordinate 1,137,048 of JAIUJO010000050.1, read as the reverse complement.
TTCTCTTGACCTCTTTCCTTCACTTGGACACTCTATTTATCTGTCTTCAATATCTTTCATATATATCTTGCTCTCTGATATCTATTTTTATCTCTCTTTCTTTTATCTTCCCACTCCCCAATCTCAATTCCCTTTATACCCCTCTCATCTCTCTCAACCTCTATTCCTCCAAATGTTTTTCATTTTGTTACTCTTTATAATTATTCTCTATTTTCTATTTCTCTTCCTCTTTCTTTTTTTTTTTTATATCCCTCTCACTTCATTACAGGATGATATAGTAGAAAAAAGGTAAAATTATTGTTTTTATAAATTTTTTAATTTGTCTTACATTTTTTATATTTTTTTTTAATTTTTCAATTTTTATTTTTATTATTCAAATTTTTTGTTAACTTTATTTTTAATTATCTATATTTTGATGTTTTGATACACTTAATTAATTTTCATTACAGCTTTCTCTCTTTTGTACCACAAATGTTTTGCTCCACTTCACTTAAAACTTTTTAAATCCAATTCTTAGTTCTTCCTTCTATAGATTTTTTTGTGGATATTGGGAGATTGGGACTCATCTTAATCCTAGTAAATGCCTAATGGCCAAACCCTTTTTTTTGACAAATTTGGCTTAATTTTTCTATTCTTAAATCGATAAAATATTATTCATTAATTTTTCTCTTTTTCTTTGTCATATTATTATAGTCATAGAAGCATCTCTATTATTCATCACCTTTCTCCTATTCTAATCATGAAAAAGTATTAAAGGACAAAAAGAAAATGATAAGAATCTAACCTCACGAATAACTTTACAATAACTAATGGTAGTACCTTGTCGATCAATCCCCCTACTTGCAAAATGATAATGGAGACAACTAACAATTTGGTTTTTCCCCATATTTCCTAGTTGCTTAATCCACTCTCATTCACTAATTTTTGCAAACTTATTGTAACCAACTGTAATTGGCTTGCAGTGACATAGATTGTTGTAGCAATATTGTTGAATTCTCCTATATTATACTAGATAAGTGCATGTAGTGACATGAAATGTTGGAAACCAAAAACATAGTTTTAGAAACTCTCTATATGTGCCCCATTTTGCATAAAAATAAAACTTTATGCCTTTCTCACTCTTGCTCCTTGCCCTTCTCTCAAACTCAACATTCTTGTTCATCTCTCTCTTTCACTTCTTCATCACCCTATAAGTCTCTTCTAACTCTCTTTTCATTACCACTTTCTCTTATTATGTGTGCTCATTATCACTTTATGTAACTTTCTTTCATTGTCCTTGTGAGCACTCTCTTATTCAGTCTGTCTCTCTTATATATCACCCATTATTTTATGCGTTTAATGTCTTTTTCTCCTCACCACTTTAGTTACATTTATCACATTCAACCATCTATGCCATTGTCCATCTCTTCCTCTCACTTCCACCATTCTCTAATTGTTGTCTCTCTCATATCTATCTACTTGCATTCTCTCCTCTCTTTTTACTTTCTCTTTTGGCTACTCTTTTTCCTTACTTTTCTTTATTTTTCTCTTTTTCTTTCTCACTATATTTCTCTATCTTTGCCTATTTCCTTCTTTATCTATCTCTTTTGCTTCTTTTCTCTCCATCTCTTTCTCCACTATTACAATACCTCACCTCTATCTCCTTTTTTGTTTTACACTCTCCTACCTATTTCAATCTATCTTTCACCACACTCATTCATTGATTATCTTTATCACTTTAGCATCTCTCTATTCTCTATTTTGCTTTATCTCACTTTTTCATTTCTAATTTGTTGTCTCTTCTCTTTTTAATCTTCTCCTCTCTTGTGTGCCTTTATTTGTGTCTTAATATCTATATGCATTTAAACTCTAAGAACCTCTCTATCTTAAAATACGTATTTTTCTATGTCCAATTCTAATTTTCTCTTTCTATCCTCTAAATTGTTCCACCATTTTCATGCTTCTCTTTTTCATCCTTCATATTTTCTATGCACTTTTCCATCCCTTGCTCTATCTATTTTCCTTCTTTTCTCCATTCAGTCTTTATGTCAATGTCCACTTTTTCTTTTCTTTATTAGGCATTCTATCCTAACCATTCTATCCCTTGTTTCTATCTCCAACTATATAAGATATATCTCTCTCTACCGCTCTCTATAATTCTCTTTCCTTATGTTTCCTTTTCTTTTTCAATCTATAATAGAGCTTTTCTTCATTAGTCTATGTTTTCTTTATCACTCTATTATCAATCCTATTATTAAAATATAATTCTTTATCAATGTCACCCTTTCCCTTTACGAATCTTAAAGCGCTCTCTCACCTCTAAAGCTCTTTTTGATTTACTTATTCTCTTTCTTCTACGTCACCCTTCACTCATTACTTTCTTGCTCATCCTAACCTCACATCCCTCACTTGTCTATTTTACCTATTACATGCCTTCATTTGCATCACTCTTTCTAACTTTCCATGTCATTTTACTTCCTTCTACACAACATAATCTCTCATTCTGTCCCCTTTCTTCTCTGTCTTCTCCATCCATCTCGTAATATTTTTATCTTTTCTTTTTAGGAATCTTTGTCTCGCTATCTCTATCACTTCATCTTCTTAGTATTTTTTTTATTACTTTTTAATTTTTGTCTATTTTTATCTTAGCTTAGTCTCACTTTTTTGTATTTTATTCACTTTGTTCTCTCTTGCTCTATTTTTGTTGTCTCTCTAACTTTACTTTCAATGTCACTCTCCTTTCTCTTCCTTTGCATATATTTTCACTATCATATAATTTTTATTTTATCATTCAATATATCTCAAACTATTACACTCTCTTCAGTACCTTTGTATTTTTCTATTTATCTTCTTGTTATTTAATTTACTTTATATTTTTATCCCTTTATCCCTTACACATTGTATTGCTCTCTCTTTTGCTCATGTCAACCTATGCTTTTTTTGCTCTCTTGTCCACTCCTTCGCATAGCTTGATTCCTTCCGTTTTATTTTCTTTTTTAAGTCAGTATATACTCCCATTAAGAACTAGAGGGACAAAACATCAAAAAATAGTCATATGAAGTGCCTCACACCTTCAAGATCAGTAAGCTCTAGTAAATGTTTTTGCAATATCATAATTCAATACAAATCTAGCATCTTTTTTTTGTTCCACAAACTATTTCTCCATGACAAGCGTTTAATTAAAGTAGTGTGATGTACTAGAGGTTATGCAAATAAAATAAAGTGATTATGCTGGACAAGATGCATGTAGAGTTATTTATTTGATGCGATTGATAGTATCACCATGTATAGCAACACCGAAGAACAAAAATGATTTTTACCAATTAAAAGTCATATGAGGGTGAAAAGATCATCTGTGCCAAATTATAGGACTAGATGAACATCTTACTAGTAATGTTCAGAGACAAAAGTGGGTGATACTTGTTGGGGAAACCAAAGTTTTATTTGGAACAAAAAAGTTTCACAAGAGCTAAGAATCCTAATTTGAGCTAGTAAAATATGGAATAGTGTTTGCTTTAATTTGTTTTATGCCATAAAGAATCTATCAAACTCTAAAGTAATGTATTAATGAATAGTACAAAGGAAGTCATTGTCCTGAAAGGTCACTCTTTTAACTTAACAATAGAAACCAATAAATGATCAAGTTTAGGCGACCAAAAATGGAAATGACAATTTGTAATATTATAAAACTCTTATTGTATGTTGAAGCGAAAACATATTACAATCAATGAATTTAAACATCCTTTTGATTATCTAACTGGATGATGATATTCTACACCTTGAATGAATTAAACCTTTTGCATGTCTAAAAAAGAAATGAATTGAGATGGAATACAATGCCACTCAAAGATAGTTCTTTCATCATTTTCCCAGTTGACTTAGTAAGCGTTTGATCTTGTTTTTTTTCCAAGTTTTCCTATTTCTAATTAAAAAAGAGTAATGTAACTATTACCTTTGTTTGCAATAAAAAAAATATTCCAATACAATTTTATTCTTCATTGGATCATATCAATTTTAAGCAATTTTCAATCGTTGTCAAGAAGGCGTCCATTACAAAACCACAATCAACAGAAAGAATGAAGACATTACTTACATTACTATAATGATCTCTAATAATATCGCTTGCATAAGAAGAATTCTTTTTGAAGTGCCTACGTATATTTAACTTCACAATGTTAACAGGTGAAGGGGTCTATAAAATAACTTTGCACATTAATATTTTTATTTTTTGGAAGCTGGAGTCAAACCATTTTACATAAACCGCTGTTCCATTATCGAATATTGCATTACTTGGAAACCTTTAACAATGTTGTAGCACTTTCGAATGATATTGTTTATAATGGTTGTCTTTGATTTACAATTTCTTCACACACTTTTCTACTTCTTCACTATAATGGTTGTCTTTGATTCACAATTTCTCTACACACTCTTCTACTTCTCCGCTTCCAAATATTTCAATATATTGAATGTCATATGATAATGATTTTCATAATTATACTACTAAAAATCTTTTAGCATTATTTGTTGAGTGTGTTGTCAAATTTTTTTGGCATCTATTGCATATTTGCTAATGCTTTGGTAATGAATGATCACATCTTTTGTGGTTAATGGAAACATATAAAAGAATGGTCAATGGAATCTTCACTAGTGTTGTGAGGAGATTTGGAAGTTAACTAAGTATAATAAATGGAAAATTGCTTTGAGAATTGTAGCAACTCATTTGTAATTCCCAAATCCAAGACTAAATTCTTTGTGAGAGTTTTCCATTTAAAATAATTTTCCTTAATTTTAGTTTAAGGAACCAACATCTAGATACTTTCGAAACCATTTACATGAGTAAAGTTCCATTATTGTTGGGAGCCTAAAAGTAAATGCTTGAAATAAGACATTTATGTGTGCCCTAACTTGAAAAACGTTTGACTATTTCTTACATTTTATTTGATGATATTGTTTCGTTAGTTAGCATTTTCAAATTCAATTTTGTAGAGTTTGCGACAACAATATGGGTTACCTTAAAACAAATCCACTTTCTTTTAGTAGTGCATAAACTTTAAACCAATCCATTCAATTAAATTTGTGAATGTCATCAAACTTCCTGATTTGATCTCGATTAATAATTTTTTCTGTTTGTTTCAGATTTGTACTGTTGTATGAATTTTTAGTAATCAATAAACTAAAATAAAGCTTAGAACATTTTTATCAACTTTAATCTACCAGCCTTCATTAAAAACTTTTCTTATACCTTGTCATTTTGTTATGTTATTTTTCAAGTAACTTTTGAAAGAAGACATCTTTTTTTCTGCCTAATAATGTAAAGCTTTCCTAGTATGTTGTAGTAATGGAATGCTCTTAAAAACTAATGACATTACAAATTTTTTTAAATTTTCTTTTTCTTTGCACTTTTAGTTTTGCATACTTTTGTCTTCTAGGTAATTTTAAATAGACAACAAGCCTGGAAACATTTTAAGGAAACTCTTAAGACAATTCAAAGGACTCAAATGCCACTCCACTCAAGGTATAATATAATTAACATAATTATGGTGAGAAAAGAAAAAAAATAACACAACCTCATGACATAATTATATTTCCATCCACAAATGACTCTTTAATGTCCTATAAAAAGAACTACATTTGTAGTATCAAGAGCAATGGATAAATTGGATTTCCTCACATAACCCCCCAAGCTTGTTGGAACAAACCATTAGGCATCTCATAAAAGGATGATGGAAACTGTTCATTGCCTTAATTAACAATGGAAAGCCTTTTCCTTTTTTTTATTTTTCCTTCATCGACTTATTTTCCTTCCTCAACTTCTTGTTCTTCTTTTTCTTCTTTTATTTTACTTATTTTTCAAAATTTTCTTTTTTACTTCTGATTTTTTTTAATGAAATTTTACATTTTGTTCTTCACAAATTCTAATTTTTTTTTCTAGTTTTTCTTCTTTTCCTATTAATCTTCTCTTTATCATTATCTCTTATTTAGTGCTTATAATTTTTAATAATAATATAATTTTTAACAAAAAAGGAATAAATTATTTTTATTTGTTATTTTAGGTGCAATTTAATTGGAACAATGTTAAATATAATACCCAAGAATAAATTTATTGTTATTATGCATAATAATGTAATGAATACATCATAGATCTAATTGAAACTTTAAATATTATTAATTAAAACTACAGAATTTTTTATCAAATGGAATAAATCTTAATGTGCTTAATAATATAGAATATTTAGAACTATATTATTCTTCAACACATATTAATTAATAATGTGGTTTGTCATTAATTCATTGTATTGCAAACATAATTATGAATATAAACATTATAAAACTTAATACTTTTTATAAATATCTTGATAAAGAAAAATGGAATTCTAAAAATATTAATTTGAATGAAATCAAATACTTTGCATAATTTATTGAATAACTAATTTGGTAATAAGACGTGTAAAAAAAGAAGTTTTTCATAATTATAGTAAAAGTTGTTATTCTTTAAAATTAATTATTTAAAAATTGTTAATTACTATAATTATCATACATATAATAATTGTTTTTAAGTGTTATTTTGATTAATTTATAATAATTTTGACTACTATGATGATCATGATAACAATAATAATGATAATTCATAATGTTATTGTTTATTAAAACTTCATATAGTTAGATCATAATTGTAATGTTGTTAGAATATATTAACTAAAATAAGTAAAAACTGACTATCCACATTTTTTTTAATTTATAATTAAATAATAATATAATTTATAAAATTATTCGTAAAGTTTTTGTTATTATTCTTTTATTAAATTTGACAAATATACAATAGTCATAGGAATTATAAAAATAATTTTTCATAGATGTGAAACTTTACTCTAAAAATGTTTATTTATACTTAACAATTATCATATTTTAATGGAATGTCATTATACTAATAATTTTCTTAAGTATTAATAGTATTTTGAAAGTAGTAATAAATAATTACAATCAATTATTAATAATGTTTATAACAAAATCTATTCTTTAGTTGTTATTCATATAATAGTGTTGTTGTATGATATTGTTCATTTATTTTTTTATTTTTTTTTATTCTTTCTTAGGCTTTATTGACATCTACTCTACCTTCTTACTTGTCACTCTATTTGTTTGCTTTCCTTGACATCAATTTAACTTACTTTCACTATTGGTGTTTGCTTTCTTCATAAACTATCTCTCTCTATCTATCAAATTCTAAATAAAAATGCATTATTTTCATTCTTCCATTACTCTCTCCCTTCTTCCTCACCTTTTCTTCCTTTCATTTCTATCACTTCTTGTCTCTTCTCTTTCTCACATCAGTGCCCCCTAATTTCTAAATATAAGTGTGTGTCCCCTCTTTTAAAACAATCTTAGTGTCACGCACTATATATTGCTCTACATCACTATTTTTCCCTTGTTGATTAAACATTATTTTTTCGTTTTATTTTCTCTATCTCTCTCTATATTTCCATACAATTATTAATCTTTCCTGTTTTGACTCTTCACACCAAATCTTATATTAATTTAACTCAAGAACCCTCTCATTCACTTAATCTGACACTCCCCTATATTCCCCTCTCTTCTTTATCCAATAATTCTCTCTTCACATCTCCCTTCATAGTTTTATCTCTTTATCCTTATTCGAACTCTATCTCAAACTTTGCTTTCTTTCTCTAGCCTTCTTCTATCTCTATTAGAATTTTTCTCACTTTGTAATTCCTTCAATCCCTCTTTATCTCTCACTCAACTTTTTAGCCCCTTCTATATCTTTACACTTTTTATCTTCCGCCTCTCTCTTACGTTACCTCTCATGCATGCACTTTGTAGTCTATTTAACTATGCTCTTTTCACTTTATGTTTCCATCTCAATAATAATTATAATTCATGGATAACATATTATGTAATTAATTATTCATAATACTAAAGGCTAACCTTTATTATAACAAGAATAATTACTATAATAAATATTTATAGATTAGCTTTTTAATAGTTATTTTTCTCTAATAATATTCTTCTTATTCTTCTTCTACTTCTTTTTCTTCTTTTACAACTTTTCTTATTCCTAAATTTCTTTATCGTCTAATTATTTTATTGTCCAACTTATTCTTCTAACCTGTTTCTATTTCTTCAACTTATTGTTCATCTTATTCTCTTCTTTCCTTTGTTCTTCCATTTTTTCAATATTTTTTTCTTATCTTTCTTATTCTCTATCTATAGTATCGTCCATGCACGATCCAGACTAGATCTGACCAACTGCCCATCCTACGTCCTCTACGTTCTTGACGGCCCATCTTTTCTCTCAATTCAGAATTTTCCTTGGGAGGTATCGGGAAGGCATTGGTAATTCCTTCCCATGTTATTATTATTCTTCTTTCTAATATCATCTTTATATTGAATTCTTTTTCATTTTATTAATCCTCATCAAACTTTTTTATTCAAGATTTGGAAAAAGAAAAAACTAAAATAATTGTTTCACTTATTTTTATAATATTCTTATGATTGATTTTCTTATAAATGATGAAATAATAAATTTGTTATTTTAGTGTTCTTTTTATTCTACAGCATTAATTCCTTGTAATTTACAATACCCATATCCTTCTTCTTATAATTTTTATTGTTATTCCTCATCTATATTTCTAATTTGATTTGCATTCTAACACTTAGTTTCAAACTTTTGAATTCTTCATTTTATTGTTTTACACTCCATATATTCCTCTTCTTTTACATCATTTATACTAATTTTCATAATGTTCTTCACTTCTTCTAATACACCTTCAATTTCCTTTTTTTCCTTCTTCTTTTTCTTAATTTTCCCTTTACAAAAACTTATATTTATGGTTGCATGGTTTTGCCACATTGCTCTTTTAAAGAAAAATAAAAAGAATAAATAGAAGAACAAAATATTTTTATTATTTATCCTATGAATGTTATAATTACATTAATATTTAATATTTTCATAGTTAAATAACCTGAAAAGCTAATTACTTTTTCTTTCAATTAATAGTTGCAAGCAATAGAAAAAAACTATAAAATTGTTTTTTTATTGACCAAAAAAATAGTCCTAATCATTGCACTTATATTTATGGTATAGTTCATTATTAGTTTAATGAATAGTACAAAATGTAATGACTTATAATATTAACTTATAATTTTTTAATACATAATAATATTTGATAACTAATTAAGCATCCATAAATTAATTACAAATAAAATTTTTTATTTAATAATAGTAATTACTATGATATAAATTTAATTTATTAATATTAAAAATAATTATTTTATTTTAATTAGTGCAATGTAGGAATATTTTTATAATTATGAAATTAATCATACAAAGGGTTTTAATTATTTTTTAAATAAATTAGTAGAATAAAATGTCAACCAACAAGAAGAAAAAACAACGAAAATAATAAGCTTTAGATGAAGGTAAAGAAGAAGATCCTTAGTGTGAGGATAAAAGCTAACCTCTTGTCGATTAAACAGAAAGTATAACAGGATGAATTGAAAAACATTTGAAATATGCTGAAGGTAAAAATTGAAATGTGCTAATGAATAAGCATCAGCTATAATCAACAAACCCAAAAAGACAACAACAATTGTGTCAAATAAGTAGAAGAGCAAATCCTAACATGGTCCTAAGTTTGAAAATGTGTAGTACACCTCTTAGTGGAACCTCTACATGATGCATGGGATTCTATTGTCATATTCTCGAAATGGGAAATAGCTCTTTACCATTGAGTTAAGGTGAGATCGCTAATATTGCTCCAACATTTTTTGGTCAAGCTAGGGAAGAATTTTCTTAGGGATTTGAGTGTCATTATAGGTGAGACTTGGCAACAAGCAAAAAATCTCTATTATGTTTGATTCTATATGAGAACTACCTAGTCTTCGAAGATTTGCTCCACTTAGTCTGTCATCTCAATAAATTGAATTTTTGTGGTATACATTAGTTTGATAATGATGGTAAATGCTCAAAATGTTTACTAGATATTCTATTAAGTAGCTTATAATGTATGAGATCTCAAATATTTAAGGTAATATTCATTTTGTAATCCACAAGTAAATCCATTTCATATGCATTGATTATTTATTTCTTCAAAATTCGAGATGACATAATAACATGGGCATGTAATTTTCCATCCAATAAAAGATTTATTTTTTAATTTTTGAAATATTCTATTCTCTAAAATTTGTCCTAGCTATTGAGATATTTTCATTTGTAACTTATTTGATGAATTAGGATATTACACTCAATCCCCTTATTATTTTCTAATGCAACATTCTTTACAATTTATCACATTTCTTCATTAGTTTTTATTTTATTTCATAATATTATTATTAAACTCTAATTCTCCTCTCATTTGACATTTACATCACTTTGATTTGGATAAATTATATTGCTCCAATTTACCTCATTTTAGATTTAATAAAAATTTCCTTAATACTAAAATAATATTATAATATTATTTAAGTTATTTATTTTGAAAATTGATAGTAAGTTCAAATGAGGTTTGATCTTGAATAAACAAATGTCGATGGACACCTCCTAATGAGCTCTACCAAGTCAAATAACTACATTTTAATTCATTCCTGATTTGATCATGGAAGATGCTAATGTCATTCTGGTTAGTATATTTGAATATAACTCTTACAGACAATTTACCTTAATTCTCCAAATCTTTTACTTTGATTTGATTTTACTATTATGAAATACTAATTTTTATTCATGCGACCTTTATTTTTCTTTTGTATGATAATATTATATTGCCTCATTTTACAATATTTATGCTTTGATATAGATTTATTTTATATTAATATAATAATTTATAATTATTTGTAATTATTTGATTTGAAATTTTTTTATAATTCAAAATATGTCTAATCAAGATGAAGTCAATGTTGGTGGACTTATCTTGATCACTTTGTCTAATTAAATATTCATTCCTATGTTTTTAAATATTCAATTTTTTTATATGTTTTACAAGACATTTCAATGTGTACAAGATGGATCGATCAAGGATTTTACACTCACTTTTCCTGTTAACTTATGATGCAATTTCTTATTAAATTTAAATTATTTTAGCAAATGTTTTGTTATAATTTATTTTGTTACAATGAAAAAATAATTCTCTTCTCTCGTAACTATTACAGTGCTTTGATTTCATTATCATATAATACTTTACTTTAACCCTTTTTAACTTTAATATATATTTATCGAAAACTAAAAATAAAAATTATTATTATTTGTATTCTTATTTATTTTCATAACACATATTAATTGTAAATTATGATTGATAGAAATGAAACAAAATATTATTGGAAATGCCTTGATGAGCTATATCCACTACATATTCCTTTATTTATTTTTAAAATTTTTATTTTTTACTATTTTGAAATATCTTATGGGTCATTTTGATTTGTACATAATTTGATGATGAAGGATGTGACACTTGATCTTCTTAACATCTTGGAATATTAGTTTCCCATACAATTTATTTCATTTTATAAAGGTTTTGCTTTGATTTTAGCATACTACCATGTAACTGTAGTTCTCCTATCATGTAACCTTTATATTAGTTCAATTTTATTATATCAAATTCCTTTAATTTTTAATATTTTTTATTTTATATATATATATATATATTAATTTAAAATTAAATTTTTTTATCATTACTACTTTTTTACTTTTTGATGAATAATAACTACAAATGAGGTTTAGTCTGAAAAATAAGTCAATGATCTCATCTCAAAGAGTTGTATCGAAAAATATTAATATTATGTTTTTAAATAATTTATTTTCTAAGGTTTTGTTTGTTTTATGAGATATTTTGATTTATATATGATTTGATGATAGAGGATTCTATGTTTAATGACCTTAGTTTCTTTAAATGCAATGCTTCTATGCAATTAACCTCATTTCTTAAATTGTTTCACTTTGATTTGGTTATATTGCTTTGAAACGCTACTTATCTCATTTGACCTAACATTATTTGATTTGGTAATTTTATATTGCTTCAACTATTTTATTTTAAATTTTTTTATAATTACTTAATATTAAATTATTGTTTTATTATTTTAATGCATATTTATTATCACAATTCTAAATAATTACAAATGAGTGAAAAACATGTTATTAGATTCGTACAATTAACTCTAGCCAATTTGTTATCATTTTTAGTTTTTTATTTTTTAAGTTCTCTATATGTTTTAAGAGCATTCAATTCCTAATTAATATGATGATTGATGATATTACACTCGATCACCAATGTATCTAGAGTATAACCTTCATATTTAATTTACTCCATTTTTTCAAATATTTTTCCTTCATTTGGTTATATTGATATATAGGTCGATTCTCATCTTGTTTTGTAAATTACACTTATTTGGTTAAATTATATTAATTAAGTTAAAATAATAATTTTTTATTATTTACTCTTATTTACTTTGTCAATTTGTCATAGGTCCTAATGAGATAAGTTGGAAAGGAAGCAGACATCGTTGGAACCTCTTGGATGAGCTCTATATAATTAGATATTCATTTTTTTACATTTTTAAATATTTTATATCCTCCAATTTTGCATGGTTTACCAATCATATCAACCCATACCTGATTTGGGAATCAAATATATCACAACGCTTCAAATTATTCATCTTTGACATATTAACTTAAAAAATATTGAAATAATCATTTATTATTATTATGCTTTTTTATTTGGGTAATTGAAAGTAATTCCAATGGAGGTTCGATCAAGACGAAATAAACATTTATTAAATTTCTAATGAAGATCAATCTACTTGGATATTCAATTTTTAATTATTTAACATTTTTTAATATAACTTCCATATTCTTCATAAGAAATTTTGATTAAAACTAGCTTTGATGACTGAAGGTAATACTCTAGATCTTTTTAGTATCTATAAATGCTAATTTCTTTTGTAATTCCGCTTATTTCCTCAAATATTTTACTCTAACTAGGTTCTATTACTTAATAACTTTAATTATCCTATCTTATGGTAATTATATCACTTTGATTTGGGAAAATTTGTGAAATTCAAAATATAGTCTGATAGAGACAAGAAACATAGTTGGTGTCACCCTAAAGCTTTATATCTAAATAATAATTTTTTTGTAATTTTAAATATTTTATTTTGTATCATTTGTCTTGTTTATATGGCATTTAAATTCATACCAAATTTGATGTTCTTTTATCTTTCAGTTAATCTTGATAGCTTTATGTAAATCATCTTTCTTTTATAATTTATCTCATTTTTTCAAAGCTTTTTGTTTCATTTGGCTATTTTAAATTGTAACTCAAAATTTTCTCTCAAGTGTTGTTTACATGTCTTTTATTTGGTTATCTTACACTTTAACGAAGTCCGATCTACACAAAAAAATCATTGTTACACTCATCTCATTGAGCACAATTCATTAAAATATTTTATTTTAAATTTTTAATTACTTTTTTATTAGTTTCACATGCTTTACAAGATATTTTAACTTGCACTAACTTTTATATCGAAAGATCTCGCACATGATCTTTTTAATTTGTTGAAGTGTAAGTTTATGAAAGAATTTAACTTATTTCTTCAAAGGATTAGAACTGATTTTTTTATATTACCATAGAACTCTAATTTCTACTCTCGTGTGACTTTAATATCTCTTTGATTTTTTATGTTATATTGCCATAATTTATCTCATTTTAGAATTCTTATTTATTTACTTAGCATTATAATAAGGTTTTTTATGATTTAAGTTTAATTTCCTTGACAATTCATAGAAATTCTTAAAGTGGTCTAAATAAGTTGAAATAAATGACATTGGACATAACACCATGAGCTCTATATAGTTTAATTTTTTATATAAATTTTTAAATTTTTTATTTTTTAAAGGTATTGTTTTTCTTTTTTTTTGTTATTTGACATAATTCTGAACAATGTCGAACTGAGACAATGCAACTTCATTTGACTCCACTAACAAATTAATGAGTTACATATTTATTATAACATTATATTTCCTAGAACGTTGGCATTCATTTTGTGGTTTTTCAATCATTAACTGATCTAATCATCTTGGATGTTACACTTGTTTTCCCTAGCATCTTAGAATGCCATTATCTTGATTAATTTACAATATTTTTTAAAAGGTTTTTTTATTTTGTTATATTATTATGTACATTTTAATTCATTCCATTTGATATTTATATCACTTTGATTTAGTTATATTTCATTCAATCAATTTATCTCATTTCTAGTTATATATATGTATAAATACATATGTATATATATATACTTAATATAAAAGTATTTATTTATTATTATTAACATAATTTTACATAGGCAATTCACAATAATCCAAATATGGCTCAATCAAAACAAACAATGCCTTAGACTCATCTCCATAAGCTCCATCAATTTAAATATTTATTTTTAAAATTTTAAAGGTTTTCATTTTCTTGGTTTTTTCATGTATTTTGAAAATTTTGATTCATTACAAATTTCATGAACATGGTTGCTAGACTCAGTTTTATTTGTATTTTGGAATACAGTCATCTTGTAAAATTTATGTCACATTTCATCAAGTTATCCTGTCTAAGCTTTAATATATATTTGGTTAATATTAAAACAATAATTTTTTCTTTATGTTTTTTATATTATTAATCGACATTAACTCTAAATAAGCTCTAGTCAAGACAAAAATATTTGATTATACTCATTTTAAGAACTATTATGGAATGAACTATTCATTTTTATAATTTATTTAAAATAGTTTATTTTTTGAGATTTCATCATGTTTTATGAGATATTTTGATAAATAAATGATTTAATGATTAATGATATTATACTCTATTTCTTTGGTAACTTGGAATCAGATATTCATATATAATTTATCTCATTTTATCAAAATTTTTACTTTGATTTAATTGCATTATTTTGTTACTAAAAACTTTCTCTAGCATGAGCTTTAAATGGATTTGGAATTGCATTTTCATATTACTTCAATTAATCATATTTAGACTATAATATATATTAATTTTATATTAAAATCTTTCTCATTATATGTGCATATTTATTATTGTCATTAGCTATAATTTAAAATAAGGCACAAGCAGCACAAAATAATCATCATTCTATGCATCATGTTGAGCTCTAACACAATATATAATAATTTTTTAAAATATATTTATTTTCTATTCTTACCAGATCTAGTTATTGCTTAAGTTACACTGAAACTTCTTAGTGTCTTTGAGTGCAAGTCCCACGCATTAGTTATCTTATTTTTCCAAAGGTTTTCTTCTAATTTGAAATTATAAAACTCAAATCTTGTTCTCCTATGACCCTTAAATAATTTTTATTTTATTATATTACAATACCTAAACTTATCATTAACATTAACTAAAATTTATTTAATATAAAAATAATAATTCATAATTTTTCATGCTTATTTTCTTTATAACAAATAGTAACTTCAAATGAGGTAATATAGAGGTGAGACAGGTGTCATTGGCCCCATCACAATGCATTCTATCCAAATAAATGTTTATTTCTAATGTATTAGCATGCTTTAATGAATAATTATATTTATACATGATTTAGTGAATGAGGATGTTACATTTTATATGCATAGTATCTTAGATTTTATTTTTTTTCCATATTGTTAATATCATTTCTTATAATTTTATGCTTTGATTTGTTAATAGTACTATGTACTTCAAATATTTTCTTGTGTGACCTTTACATCGCTTGATTTAATTATATTATGTTTATGCATTTATCACATTATAGCATAAATATATATTTAATTAATATTGAAATAATAATTTATTATTTTGTTATTCTCAATGACTTTGGCAATTCTTCATAATATTAAAAGAGATTTGATTAAGATCCTTAGGTTTGTTCCAAAGAGATCTAACCAATTATATATTCATTTTAAATTCTTTAAGTACTTTTTATCAAGATTGGCATTAATTGAGATGTTTCAATTCATACCTAATTTGATAATTTTTTGATTTACACTCAATCTCCCAATAATAAAGTCTTATTGAGATGAAACAAATATCATATAACTCATCTTGGTTAGCTCTATCAAACTAATATTAACTCCTAAATTTTTAAATATTTTTTTTATTTTTTGGAATGATTTATTAGGCAATCACCTTTGTATAGGGATGCAAATTTGTCATAAAATTTAGCTCATTTCTTCGTGGTTTTTCTTTGATTTGTTCTTTTAATATGTAATGATAATGGTTCTCTATTTCGACCACTATGAAAGTTTGATTTAATTATATTGCATTGGTTCTATTTATCTCGTTTCATTTTTGATATTTATAGAAATATATTTGTATTTACATATTTAATTAATATTAAAATAATAATTTATAGTTAGTTATTCAAATTTAACTAAGAAATTTATAGTAATACAAACATGGTCTGACCAATATAAAATAAATATTATTAGACTCATTTCAACAAAGTTTATCAAATAATAGTTCATTTGTATATTTTTAAAGGTTTATTTTCTTTGATTTTAATCATTTTATGAAGCACTTAACTTCAAATTCATTTTGACAATCAAAGATGCTACACAAATTTCGTTAGTATCATAGAGTATAACTTTCTTATATGATTTGTCTTACTTCTCCACATGTTTTTCTTTTTTTGCTTTATTAATATGAAAATGTAATTGTACCTCAGGTGTCCCATACATCATTTTAGTTTCAATATATTACATTGCATAATTTTATTTCAATCTAGATTTAATATTTATTTTCCTTAAAATAAAATAATAATTTATTAATATTTATGTTAAATTACTTTGTAATTAGCAGTGATTCAAATGAGATGTGCTGAAGATGAAACAAGCCTCAAGTGCTTGCCTTAATGATTCTATCAAACTAAATATTATTTTCAAATATTTTCTTCGCTATGAAATTCACATGTTTTATGATGTATTTAATGTCTGCATGATGTAATGATTGAGAATACTATAATAGGTCTGTTTGGTATTTTGGAACACAACATTTTTGTAAACATTTTTCTCATTTTTTTAAAATTTTTTCTTTGGTAAATATAAAGTCTATTATCTAAAAAAACTCATTTTTTCTATTTTTTATATCACATTGACTTGGTTATATTATAGTTCTTCAATCATTTAATTATTAAGACTATTAAACAAAATCTCCTTGGTACCTTAGAGTAAATATTCTTACAGAACTTATCTCCTTGTTAAAATTTTTTGCTTTCATTTTGTTATATTATTATTTATCTCAAATTCTCTCATGTGTCCTTTATCCTTCTTTGGTTTTTTACATTACATTGCTACATATTTAGCCTTTTTAGCCACAAAAGATATTTACTTATTATTAAAATAATAATTTACTTCTTTTTATGCTCATTTACTTTGGTGTTTTGTAGTGTTCTAAACAAGGTCTATTTTACACAAAAGAATTAACATTGTACACTTCTTCATTAGCTTTCTTAAATAAATTATTCATTTTTATATGTTTAAATATTTTATTTTTCTATGCTTTTGGTATGATTTATTAGATATTTAACTTTTATTTTATTTGAGAGTTAAGGATGTCATACTAAATCTTCTTAAAATCTTGAAATAAAATTACTCAATCAATTTATTTGTCTTCCAAATGTTTTTATTTAATTCTGTAACATTACTTTTAATTCTAAATCTCCTCTTGTATACCTTAAATACCATTGATTAAATTATATTACATAGATTCAATTTATAACATTTCAAATTTTTAGTATATTTAAGTAAAATAAAAAATAATTTGTTACTATTTCTTTATATTATTTTTTTAATTCACAATAATCCAAAATTATGTATGACTGCGACAAAATAAATGTCATAAGACTTATCATGACAACATCTATCAAATTAAATATTCATTTTTTAATTATTTTTAAATATTAGTTTTTTTAAATGTTTAGGCTTGTTTTATAATATATTTTTATTCATAACAGATTTGATGAACAAGGATGTTATATTTCAATTATGAAATATTTTTCAAAAATAAATTTCTTAATTAATTTTTCTCATTTACTCAATTTTTTCTTTTGTTTGATCATATTTTCATATAACCCTAAATGACATCTTATGTGAAAATTATATTTCTCTTATTTGGTGATATTACATTACTTAATTTATCTAATTTGAATCTTAAAGTTTATTTACATAAAATTAAAACTTTAGTTTGTTCTTATTTTTCATTATTTAACTTCAGGATTTGTAATAACTCCAAAGGAGCTTAGATGGAGGCAAAACAATTGTTGTTGGACTGATCTTGATGAAGTTTTTCCATTTAAATATTTATTTTGATATTATTAAATATTTTTATTTTTCTAGGGTATAGGCATAATTTAAGAGACATTTGAATTTGTACCTTATTTGATGATGATGGCTCCTACACTCAGCCACTTTAACATGTAAAATGTAATATTCTCAGGCAATTTATCTCATTTGTTATTTTTTTTGCTTATTTAAATTTGTAATTTGTAGTAATTTCGAATAGTGTTTGATCAAGATCAACAAATGTTATTGACATCATGTTGATGAGCTCTTTCAAATTAAATATTTAATTTGATATCATTCAATATAATATTTCTCTTAGGATTTGGTAGAGGATTATGAAACATTTTGATTCATGCTTATATTAATAGTCAGAAATGCTATACTCTGTCTCCATATTATCTTTGACAAAAATTTTCTAGCACAGTTTTTACCTTTTTTTCTTCAAATATTTCTCTTAGATTTTTTTATTATTATTGTTGCTCTAAATAATCTCTTATCAGACATTTCTGTTACTTTTGCTTTGTTATATTATATTTCATAAAATAAATTAGAACATTATAAATTAACAAAATCAAAGGTATAACATTAATTGATAATTAGAGTTTCATAGTAATATCTCTAAATGAATTTGAAGGATTTGAAGAAAAGAAATAAATTATTATTGAAGGTTCAACTCAAATATACTATGGACATTGGTCATATCATGCTTGATGATCTAATCAAGTACGGGTCATATTGTCTCATAAAACATTAAAAGATATTAGAAAAAAATATTTTAAAATATTAAAAATTATGTTTCATTTAAATAAAGCTAATTAGGACAAGCTCAACCATCTTTGCCATGTCTCCATCCAGCCTCATCTTAAATTATATTGAATTACAAATATAAATAAATAAAATTAATAACAAATTATTACTTTTAATATTAATAAAATAAATGTTGGAGTTGAAATGAGATAAATTTAAGGAATGTAACATTACAAATTAAGTACAATATGAAGATTGAACCTTAGGTGTTCTATAGTTACATAGGAATATAATCAAATTAATGAAAAATATTTAAATAAATGGCATTAATTATATAGGAAAGATGCATTCTAAAAAACTAAGGAGATTGAGTGTAATATCATAAATCTTAAACTTAGATATGAAAACAAATATCTTACAAAAAATACAAAAACCTTATAAAAATATTTAAAAATCAAAAAATTAATATTTAATAAGATGGAGCACATTCAGATGTGCATGATGATATTTATCTAATCTTGATCAGAAGTCACTTTGAGTTACTATAAGTTATAAAATTTAATAAATGTAACCAATAACTTCAAATTTTAATAATAAGCCCATACACTTTAAAGCTAAAATAAGACAAATGAATGCAATTTAAAATAGTTAAATTAAATCAAAGGGAAGTAATGGTTCTAGAAGAAGAGGATTATAGTTTCAAAATAATATAACCAAATCAAAATGACGGATTTAAAAAAGTCATAGAATCTGTAGAGCAAGTTGCATTCCAAGATATCAAAAAGATTTTGTATGACATCCTTAATCATTAAATTAGGCACAAATCAAATTTCTTATAAAGCATTCACAAACACTAGAATATCAAATATTTAAAAATAATAAAAAATTATTAATTTTTATGACTAACAAAAAAGAAACAGAGTTAAAAAAGTGGACCAAATATTTAGGTTTTTTTTATTTAGGCTAAAATGATATATGTCAACCCTAAACTAAGGTCAAAAGAACATTATTATTAGGACAATTACAACTTGAGGTTTTTTCTATCATTCACCTCCAACTTGGGGTTTTTTCTTATGATTCACCTCTAACCTACTTTAGCTATTTTTTATGATTCACCTCCAATCTACTTGAGGCTTTTTATTATAGTTCACCAAAAACCTACTAGGTTTTTCTTATTCAACTATAATATAGTCTTTTGTGAGCTCAACATAGAATCCATTTTCTATGAAAAAAATTAAGCTCTGGCTTTCACAAATGTTGGGCTATCGAACATTAAAGAAAATGAAATTATAGTAAGGAAAAGTTCTTTCAATAAATATGTATAACTTTTTATATTTTTTGTTCTATATAGTAAGGCTCAAAGAGCTCAAAGTTATTAAGAGAAGTGAGATTGAAACTTATGAAGTGGTAGGCTTAGTTAAAAGTTTTTTAATTTTTGATTAGTAGTAGGTCATACTGTACTATCATGAGAGTTTTACACAAGTGAAATATCACGTATCACTTTATTAAGATATTAAAATCTTGTTCACTTTCATTAGGCATTTCATTAATATTAGCTGGGTTTATATAAAAAAATTTTAATTAGAGTCAATTAAAAGTCAAACAAAAGATATTTTAAATGCTAGTTCCAAAAAGAAAAAAAACCATTCGGAACAACTTAAAAAATTTCCTACAGAATTGTTGTACAGTTGCTAAAGTAATGGCCAATGAATTAGCCATTAAGCTGGATCAACTACAGTCATTGGATATGATTAGAGATTTTTTACTAATTGGTCAAACAACATAAAAACAAATGACTTATGTATGGTTGGATCAAGATGTATTAGATCTAGACAATCTAACAATTTTTGATGAGATCTGGATCGCTTGATTGATCAATGAAAAATTTGAGAATGATGTTAGCTATGAGATCAAATATTTATGATTTTGATCTACACTATTGAAGGACAAGATGCAAAAAAACTCTTCTCATGTAGTAAATTAAGATCATAATGCTATCATCTAATCCGATCCATCAAGAAAAGCTTATAGGTGGGTTAAACCATATTCGTCCAATCAATGATTAGATAGTACTATTTAATAAAAAGTCATGAGGGTTGGTCATAGGAAAATACTTTAGTCCCAACTCCATAAAATCAAAGTGCTTTTTCTTTATATTTTCATTCACGAAGCTTTATTCAAGTTGATATTAGGGCTACCTCGTGCTTGTCTGCTAAGAATTTCATCCCCTATGCCACATTTATGGATACAAGTTTAAAATGTTTATAGCCTTAACTTGACTCATGGAATACTTGTTTTGAATTATTCTCATCATGATCCTTCCTATTCCTTAACCCAATTGGGTTTTAGGATTACACCTTGACAAAGACTAGGCTTGAATGAGCTTGTGTCCAGTTTGTCGCTTGACTTGAGACTTGTGAGTGCCAGCGCAAGCTTTGTTGGCTCAAGAGCACATTTGTAATTGTTGTAGATTACTCAAGTAAATAAAAAATAAATAATAATAAATAACTATTCTAATATTTAGTAAATAAATATTAAATGAAAGTTAAGATAAATTGAAGCAAATAATATTGCTAAAAAAAGAAATGTAAATGTCACATTAGAGAAGATTTAGAGTGACACAATAATATAAAAAATTTAAAGTAAAAATTAAAAAAATAATTAAATTATGGAGGAAAGGTGCACTCCAAGTTAGTTAGAAGGTTGCGTGTAATAGGATCAATCATAAAAAATTGTACCAAATATGTCTCATAAAGAATGCTTGAACCATAAAAGAAAATATTTTAAAATATAAGAGGAAGAGCTTAATGGATATGGCTCATTAACTAAAGCCAAATGATGTTTGTGTCACTTTGAATGTATCTCATTTGGAATTATTATTAATTACAAATATAAATAAACATGAATAATAAAAAATCTTATTTTAATTTCAAATAAAAAATATTGAAAAAGAAATATAATTTTTGAAGCAATTTAATATAATAAAGTCAAAGAAATTAGAAGGTTATATAGGAAGATATTTGGACATAGCAATATTAGCATATAAAAGAAAAATATTAGAAGAAATGAGACAGATTAAATGAAAATGTTGCATTTTATGACACTAAGGAGATTGTGTGCTATAGCCTTCATCATAAAATAAGGTATAAATTAATTTGCCTCATATGGTATACAAATGTACTATAAAATAAATATTTAAAAAATTAATATGAATATTTATTTGTATAAATCTTAATATAATTAGTCCAAAAATGTTTGTTTTTACATGATCAAAACTTTTTTTGCACTACTACCAATTACCAAATTATATAACCATAAATAATAACAAATTTACTTTTTAACATTAAAAGATTATTTATTAAGTTTTAAATGAGATAAACAAAAATGTTATAATATTGTCAAATCAAAGACATGTGAAGGCTGTAGAAGGTGATATTTAAAGTTACATAGTAATATAATATAATCAAAATGAAAAATTTTAGAAAATTAGATTAATTGTGTAAGAAAGTTCTATAGGAATATTCTAAGGAGGTCATCTATAATATCTTCAGTCATCAAATCTAATATAAAGAAGAATGTTTAGTAAAATATTAAAAAAATTAGAAAATATAATATTTAAATAATATAAAAATAATAGCTAATTGGATGGAGCTCATCAATATAAGTCTAATCACATTTATTTCATTTTCATCAAACTTATCTAAAATTAGTAAAAAGTTCTAAAATAAATAAACATAAATAAAAAATTATTATTTTGTAATAAGTTAATATATATTAAAGTAAAATGAAACAAATTCACTCATTATAATACAAGTAAAGCATATGCAAGTATATTCATAAGTGAGAAGAATTAGAGTTACATAGTAAGATGATAAATTAAAAAAAAAACATTTTAATAAATGAGTTCAATTGTGTGGAATGGTGAACCCTAATATGCCAAGGAAATTGAGTATAACATCTCAATAATTAAAGCCCTCAAAAATAATATATTCTTTAAAATATAAAAAATAAATATTTAATTAAATAAAGATTATTGAGATGAGGCCAATGATGTTTATTTCATTATGATTGAAACTCTTTCTATATGATTAATTACTAAAGTAAATAAACATAAATAACACTAAATAATCATTATAATATTAAGTAAATAAATATTAAAAAAAACGAAAATAAATTTATTCAATTCAATATAACAAATTAAAGATTTGTATTATCCACACGAGATGAGAAAATAATATAGAAAAATCAAAGAAATTTATAGTTCACAAGTTTAAAGATTTATTGTTACATAGTAATATATCCAATCCAAATAAATAAATTTAAGAAGTGATATAAATAATTTGAGATTGTTGCATTCCAAGATACTAAGAAAATTTAGTGTAATATTAGAGAAATTCAAATTAGGTATGAACTAAAATTTCTCATAAAGCTACAAAAAAATATTAGAAAAAACATTATTTAAAAATATTAAAATGAATATTTATTAAAAGAAATCATATTGAGATCATTCCAACGATATTTGTTGACTGGAATAATATTAGTTTTGAATTACATGAATTACTAAAGTACATCATCAAAGATAATAAATTTTTTTAAATTTAAAAAAACATATATTAAAATTTAAATATTATAAATTGAAACTATGTAATATAACTGAAACAAAAACACTTAAAGATCATAGGAGTGGAGATTTAGAGTTTTATAATAATATAACATAATCAATGCCAATGTTACAAGAATTGAGATGAATTATATGAGAAACCTAATTCAAAAGAGCATATCAGTATGAGTCCAACAACACTTGTTTCATCACGATTAAATCTTGTTAGGACTTTTTATGAACTTTTAATGTAAATAAACATAAATAATAAAAAAATTACTTATTTTATTTTAAGTTAAAATATATTAAAGATAAAACAAAATAAATTGAACCTTATTAATCAATAAAATTAAAGGGAACTAAATTCATACAAGAAGAGAATTACAATTACACATTGAAATAATAAAATTAAAGCAAAATATTTTAATAAATGAGGTATACTTTATGGGAAGTTACGTTCCAAGATACTAAAAAGATTGAGTGTAACATCTTTAATCATCAAAGCCATAGAGTGTAATAACTTTTTTTAAAAATAGATAAAAATAATTATCTAATTAAAAAAACCCAATTGAAGTGAGCCTCATAATGTTTGCTTCATCTCACTCAAAATTAATTTGAAATTGTGATATATTACTAACATAAGTAACCCTAAACTATACAAAAAGATTTTTTTTGAATATTTCATAAAGCATAAAATACTCTAGAATGTAAGATATTTCAAAACATAAAAATAAATATTTAATTGGATAGGGCTAAACGAGATGAGTCGAAAAAAAATTTGCTTCATCTCAATCGAACCTTATTTGAATTATTGTGAATTACCAAAGTTAGTAAGCATAAATTAAAATAAATTATATTTAAATATAAGTAAATATTTATTATAACTAAAGTGAGATCAACTAAAGAAATGTAATAAAACAAAATTAAAGAAATAAATGTCACATGACACTTGAATTAAAGTTCATGGTAAAATTACAAAATATAAATAAAAAATTTAAAAAATAAAGATAAATTATATGATAGAATTTCATTCATAGATACTAAATAGATTGAGGATAATATTTTTTTATCATCAAATCTGGTGTAAATTGAAATATTTAGGCAAAGATACCAAAATCGTGAAGAATTTAATATTTAAAAAATATATAAGTGAATAAATAAATAATTGGATAGAGCTCATGAAGACAAGCCTATTGAAATTTGTTTCATCGCGATAGAAGCTGAATTGGAATTACTACAACTTACAAAATTAAGTAGATATTAATAATTATAATTATTATTTTAATATTAAATAAATATTTATTTATTTTGTCTAGTTAGAGATGATGTAAACCAAATCAAAAACATGTTGAGTTTAAATGAGAGGAAAATTAGAGGTACAAGGTAATATCACAAAATAAAAGAAAAAAGTTGAAGAGATATGATAATTTATAAAAGTTTAATCCAAGATATTAAGAAGATCAAGTATAAAATCTCCAAACTACAAATCAATACAAATCAAAATGTCATGTAAAATATTGCAAATATCTAAAATAAATATTTAAAAATGATAAAATAAATATTTAATTAGATTTAATCTTCGATACGACTCTAACGATATTTGTTTCATCTCCATCATACCTCATTTTAGCATACTACAATTATAAAATAAACTAAGTAAAAATAATAATGATAAACAATTTTAATATGAAGTAAAAATATATTAAAAAATTAGGAGAAATTGAAGTAATGGAAGATAACTAAATCAAATCAATATAAAGGATAAACATGAGGAGATTTAGACTTATAGTTAAACTAAAAAATATGAGTAAATGAGATAAAGTATACTACAATGTTGGATTCTGAGACGGTAAGGAGATCGATTGTACTATCCTCAATCATTAAATCAAGAATGAATAAAAGTTTCTTATAAAGAAAGATAATGTCCTGCATAATAAAAAATTTAGAAATGTAAAGATGAATATATTTTGGATAGAGATCATCATGACGAGTTCAATAATGACTTTTTCAACTCGATCAAGTATCGTTTACAGTTAATCTAAACTATGAAATAAAATAAGTTTAAATAATAGTAAATTATAATTCCAATATTATGTAAATACATATCAAAGTTTAATTTAGAAGAATTGAGGCAACATAATCTGTTCAAATCAAAGTTATGTAAAGGGTAAATTATTTGAAATTTTTAGTTACTTTGTTAAATAATGAAATCAAAGAAAAACATTTCTGAAGGATGAGATATATTTCATGGAAAAGTTATACTCAAAGTCATTATAGAAAATGGGTATGACCTCCTTGAGTGTCTCTCTCGTCATTGTTCTATTTTTCCACTCCATTCTTTTCCCTCTTTTACTTTCTATCCATTAAAGTGTCCCCACTCTTTCTTTCTACTTGTTTATCATTTAACTCTTTCTTCATCTCTTTCCTTTTTTGTATCACTTTAGCTCCTTTTTTCTATCAAACTATTACCCTTCTTCTCACTTTCTACTTCTATTACATCTCTTAGTTTTATTTTCTTATTTTCTCTATCCAACTCTTCTCTCTATCATTCACTTTTTCTCTTTAATCAATTTATTCTATATCTACATGTGATATATTCTTTAACTTCTCTCTTCCTCTCAGTTTTCCACTCTATCACTATCTCTATTTGGCTCTCCATTTAGGAATATATCTCTTTTCTATTACTATCATGCTCTCTATCCTTAACTAGCATTTTCATCACCATGTCCCTTCTTACTTTTTAATGTCTCTTCATATTATCTCTTCTCTTACATTATCACTATGTCCCTTTCATCAATTTCCCTCACCTGATGCTCCCTTTCCAAATCTCTTCCACTTCTACCATTTTTAGATGCTCTCCGTTTATCTTTATCACTTTCCTTCACTTCAACACACGCTTTCTCTATCTTCAAGTTCTTTCATAAATATCATGCTTCTTCTTATATTTGTCATTACGTCTCTCTTCCTTCTATTATCGCTTTCATAGTCTCAATTCCCTTTGTACCATTGTCTTCTCTGTCAACATCTATTCCTCTAAACATGTGGCATTTTCTCTCTCCATCTCTCTATTCTCTATTTTTTATTTCTCTTTCTCTTACTTTTTTCTTATATCTCTATTTTTCCTTTGTTTATTAGTAATTCCTTAAAAGATGTCAAAAGAAAAGAAAAAATATTTTATTATTATATAAATTTTTATTTACTTTTTTATGTTTTTTTAATATTTATTTATTTTGTTAATGTTGAACAACACATTCTTATTTTAACATATCTTTTAGTTAATTTTATTTTAGTCATTTATTTTTTATATTTGCACACAATTAACTCATTTTTCATTAATCTTCCTCGCCTTTGTGTCTCAAATGTTTTGCTCCCCTTCACTTAAACAAATCAAAACTAAATTCTTTGTTCTTATCACTCTTACATATTTTATGTGTAGATTTGGAGATCAGGGATGATCTAGATCTAAATCACTTTCTTTGACGTAATAAATACCCAAAGATCTGTCCATTTCTTTGCTCTATTTGGCTTAATTTTATAACACCTAAATTAGTAGTATTCGATTCATTAATTTTCTCCTTTTTCACTCTTATTATGATAGCAGCCCATCGCATTTCTTCTATTAAAATGATGAACCTACCTATAGAAGCCTCTCTCACTGAATAAATTGGGCCTTTATCTCACACCCATATTCCTCACCTTCTTTTGCATAAGAGAATGACTTACAACAACCTAAACAATAGTAAAGGATGAATAGAAAATGTCGAGAATCTAACCTCACCAAAAAAATTATAATATCTAAAAAACGAGTAGAATGTCTCTTAGTGGAACCTCAACATGAAGCACAAGATTCTATTATTTCATTCTCTTAAAGTGGGAATGAATGCAATACGATAAAATTAAGGTGAAATCCCTAAACTTGCCCCAACATTTCTAAGCCAAGTTGGGGAAGAACCTCCTCAGGTTCCAATTGTCATTAGTAATAAGACTTGCCACTGTACCATAAATCTCTATTATGTTTGATCCTATATAAGAACTACTTGATCATCTAAGATTTGCTTCACTTGGTCTCTCATCCCACTATATTTAATATTTGTGGGATAGATTCATTTCACAACCATGGTAAGGGCTCAAAATGCTCATTATAAATGTGGTGTAGTTCCATATAAGGCAGGAGATATCAAATATTAAAGGTATTGTTGATTCAATAATACTCATGTAAATCTATTACACATGCACTGATTCTTTATTTCTTCATAGTTTTAAATGGTCGAGCAACATAGGAACATACTTTTCTAAGGCATCTTAAAATAATCTCCTATGTAAAATTTAGGCCATCACATAGTTTCCATTACCATATTTCCTTGGGTTACCTATGAGTATCTACTAGTTCATTACATATGTGATTGAATTACTTAATTTTTATCGCAATATGCTTTGATAATGATGAAACATGTTGGCAATAAAACTTAATGGACTTAGAATATGAAATTCAAAAGGGAAGGGAATAAGGTCAATAGGACTCTAACGACAATTACATGAAACAAATTGAAAAAGAATCAATTTTTTTATTAATAAAAATATTGTATGAAATGTTTGCATGCAATAGTAAAAGACCTTAGGTAAAAACATTTTTTTGACTAGGAAATGAAGAAGGTTGCCAAATATTTAGTTCACTACTCATGTTAGAATGTGTTCATTAGCCTCATCATTTGCACAGTGCGAATAATCGCTTTTGTTAATACTTCTCTCTCTTGATTTAAAAAAATTTTTTTAATTCCTTCTTCATCTGAAAACATTGTGCTCATCGGTTGTAAATGGCAACTTAGACCCATTATTATGACTCACAAGTACAAATTAATCCACATATAATGTGCTATGTCGTAGAAAACTTCATCAATCCTAGCAACGGTGATAACAGACATCATATTAGGTTACTTTGCAACTCTTACCTATCTTGAATTTATAAATGCACCACAAAGAATGAGGTCTTAGATGTGGTTTAGTCTCTAACTTTAGTCTTTCCACAAGATATTATAACATTAAGTTCTTTTCACTTCTTGTGTAGCTATTTGCATAAATAACCTTTTTCATCACCTGTATCCAAATGGTGAAGACTTTTTCTTTTCGCTTCACTTCTTATAGTACCTTCTTTGGACTTAGCATAAAAGATAAGCTTTCATTAACTTGTGAATAAGTTGGCAATAATTTTTTTGTCTTTAGTATAATATGTATTTAATCTTTTTTAAAAATTTTTGGAAAAGGCTCGCATTGGAAGTTTTGCATTTTTCTCATATGTGTCTTATTTTCTTATATTGGTCATCATACTTTTCAATTTTGTGAGTAGAAGAAATGATTTTGGCTGTATCTATAATATTTTTTTCATGAGAATACTTTTTCTTATGCGACGAATTTTTAAACCTTAACGTATACCTTATATCCTATCTTACTCATTTTGTCCATTTGCATTCATTTTTTTTTATAGTCACAGTGTATGTAATGGCCTATTTCAAAGTTAAAATAGGGAAAATAGTAATTTAAGAGCAATAAGATAATGTAAACTTATGAAGTATTTTGATAAAGTTCATAACTTTTTAATAGGTATTACCAAACTCTTGAGTTGACATCAAAATTCAATGATATAATCCTACATGATTTATCTTTGTATGTGTGCCAGATTATGCAAATTTCATGCGCTTTTGTCCATGTAACATATTGCCTAAAATAATTTTTAGATTAGTTGATTAAATTAATACCATGCCACTTCAACAATAGTGTCTTTTTCTAGTTATGTATTCCACTAGCTTCATAAATGAGTCATTACTTTCAATCAATTATATGCTCCTTTTTTCCAATTGATGAATAGTCTTTCAGAGATAAAAATGTCTTGTTGGTTCAACTAGTTACCTCATTTCAATTTATCTACTATACCATCAAAAATTAGTAAATCAAGTGTAGCGACTTACTTGAAAGGACAGCAGCATTCTTTTGTGTTAAAAAGGTGAAATTGTTATGATCAACATCTTTATCTCGAATTACTTTTTTCTCGGCTAAGTCTCATTCAATGAATTCTCTGAAATTATTTTACCCAATAGTTATTAGCCCACTAGAAATTTTCATGTGAGGAAAAAGATGTACTAAAGGTTAAGTGGGGCAATATTATTGAACTCTCGTGCATTAGACAAGGTAAACACATGTAGTGGCACACAATGTTGGAAACGAAAACCTTATTTTCAAATACTCTCTGTATATGCTCCACTTTATACAACACTTTATATCTCTCATATTCCTCCTATTTGTCTCTCACTCGAACTTTATCAATCCTCTCTATCAGATTGTTCATCATAGTTCCTATCATCTTGCTTTGATTATTCTTGCTTTACATTCTTGTTCCTCTCTCTCTTTGCCTTCATCACTGTTTCAATCTCTTCTACCATGCTCTTCTATACCTCTCTCTTATTAAGTATCCTCATTATCACTTCTTATCTCTCCCTTTCTTTATCTTCTAAAAAACCCTCTCATTCCCTTTACATCTGCTTTATATATCACTCTAGATTATTTAAGACATCCATCACTCTCTCTCCTCACCACTTTCTTTAGATCTAGCACATTCTCACGATCTATTTCTCGTAGCCCAACCTTCTCTTCCCTCTCATCTTTCTTGTTTCTCCTCATCCTCCAACATATTTGTCTCTTCATTCCCTCCTCGTCTCACATCACCTACTCTCTGATTTTTGTCTCTCCCTTCTCTGTCAACATTCCTTCTCTCCACTTTCCCTTACCTTGCCTCTTTTTAGAGCTCTTTTATCTCTCTTTTCGTATCTTATATTTTCACTCCATCCTTTTCTCTTGTATCATAATATCTCACCTATACCTCCTTTTTCCTTTTACCCTCACTTAGCTATTTTAATCTTTTTTTTTCACTCTTATGTGCATCTATCATCTCTATCACTTTAACTTCTCTCGTTTATTCATTTGGCTCTATCAATCTTCCGATCGTAATTTATACCCTCTTCCACTTTATATGCCTTATCATTCTTGAATTTCTTTGTTTGTCTCTTAATATCTCTATAGATTCATTCTCTAAAAATTTCCCTTAAACTTGACCAATCTCCCATTCTCTCCAGCCCTCTCTTGCTCCAAATCTCTCTTACTCTTTTTATCTCCAAAAATTTCCTCTTTTTTCTCTTCTTTGTCACCCTTCATATTTTTCTTCACTCTTTCATCTCTTGATTTTTCTATTTCTACCTTTTCCCACTTCAATCTCTATGTTCGTGTCACCTTTTTTTACTCTCTCTTAAGCTTTCTCTCATACTAATTTTATCTCTTATTTTTATCTCTATGTAACTAACATATATATCTCCATAGCACACTTTATACTTCTCTATCCCTATATCTCTCTTTATTTCTTAATCTCTTATTGTGCATCTCTATGTTAATCCTTATATTTTTTATTTCTCTTTATTGTCTATCTTACTTTCGAAATGTCATTCTTTATCAATGTCTCCTTTTCCCTTTATCAATTTTAAATCTCTCTTCCCTCTTACACCTTCTCTAATTCACTTAGTCCATCTCTTATAGATCACCGACTCTTCTTTGTCTCTTTTCTTTTCTCTTCTCATATATCTCCCTAGCTCCATCACTTCATCAATTTCTTTTTTTTACTTTCTAGCCATCTCTTAGCACTAGAACTTTCTTTTACCATTCTCACATTTGTCTAACTTCTTTGCTCTTATCTTCCCACTTCTAAAATATGTTATCTTCAACTATGCTTCTAATATTGTTTTCTTGCCCATCCTCTCCTCAGGTCTATAATTCTCTTATCTTACTTATTCGATGCCTTCACTTGCCTTTCTCTCTTTCTCACTCTGCATCTCTTTTCATTTCCCTCTTTTCCTCATAATATCTT
Source organism: Vanilla planifolia (assembly GCA_023846275.1). Taxonomy (NCBI): domain Eukaryota; kingdom Viridiplantae; phylum Streptophyta; class Magnoliopsida; order Asparagales; family Orchidaceae; genus Vanilla; species Vanilla planifolia. The sequence continues at coordinate 1,105,494 of JAIUJO010000050.1, read as the reverse complement.
TCTTTATGCTTTATTTCTTCTTTTTCTCTTCTCCTTCTACTCCATAATATCACCCTATCTTTTCACTTTAGGATTTTTTGTATCACTATCCCTCACTCTTCTTCTTTTTAGTATTTCTATTCCTTTTTTCTTTCTCTACTTTTTTATCTCTATCTTAGCCTCCGTTTAAATATTTAATTCATTTTGTTTTTTCTTACACTGTCATTTTTCGCTCTTTCAATTTACTCTCTATGTCTCTCTTTTTTCTCTCCCTTACATGCTTTCCCTCCCTTTCAATCCGTCTATTTTACTCTCTATCTATAATATAGTCCTTATCTTACCATTCCATGCGCCTCAATCTATTACACTGTTAGACTCTCTATTTTTCTATTTTTCTCTTTATCCTCTTGCCATCTAGTTTGCTTTATATCTTTATCCCTTTATCTCTTACATCCTCTATTTCATCTCTCTTTCGCTCATAGTCAATCGTCTATTTCATCACTCTCTCCTCCTATATCATAAAGAGCATCATCCCTTACTTCTTCCCTTTCCTTTTTTTAATTGATATATACTATTATTAAGAACCAAGGTACTACATGACATCAAATGGACTTGTGATACACCTTGCACTTACATGACCTGTAAACACTAGTCAATGGTTTGGTAATATGATCATGGATTACAGTTATAAACTGTGTTACATTTATCTACAAACTACTTTTCTATGAGAAGTTCTTAATCAAGTTAGACAAATTTACTAGAGGTTATACAAACATAATAAAGTGATCATGCTCCACAAGATGCATGTAGATTAATTTATTTGATGCTATTAATAATATGACTTTCTATAGCAACATTGAAATGCAAAAATGATTTTTAACAATTTCCATTCATATCGAAGTGTAAAGATCATCATCTATGCCAAAGTGCATCATACAATAAACACCTTATTGGTAACACTTTTTAGGCAAAAGTGTATTGTACTTATTCAATAAAACAAAGATAAGTATAGGAATAAAGGAAAGTTCGGAGTAGAGCTAAGGCCCTCAACAAGATTTATCAAAATATAAATTTTGTTAGCTCTGATTTGTCTGATACCAAATTGAATGTACGAAACTCTGAAGCAATGCAATAGTGAATAGCATCAAAAAAGTCACCTTGATGAAAAGTGTTCTTTTAAATTAATAATTCGAATAGATAAATGCATTGGTTTGGCAGCCAATTATAGAAATGACCGTTGGTACTAACATAAAACTCATATTGTTCATTGAATTGAGAACACTTTAAAATCATTTGATTTAAACATCCTTTTAATAGTCTGATTGGTTAATGGGGTTCTAAACCTAAATGGATCGAAATTTAGGCAATTAAGCCTTTTTGATGTTCATAGAAGCAATCATTTGTGATGGAATATGATGGATACTAGAAGTAAGTTCTTTCCTCATTTTTGTTATTGTTTTAGTAAGGGCTTAGGTTACTTGTTTTTTGTCCATGTATGTCCATTTCCAATTCCAAGAGAGTGATGTAACTATCACCTTTGTTTGTCATAAAAAAAAAATATTCAAATACACATAGTTCTTACTTGGATCATATCAATTAATGAAATGTGGCAAAGCTCCACTTTAGCTATAGTATAGCTTTATTGTTGCTCAATTTTATGCATTTTCCATCATTGTCAATAAGGCATGCATAGCTAAGCAATGATCAATAGAAAGATTGAAGAAATGAATTACATTACAATTTGGATCTCTAATAATACTTGTTGCAATACAATGATTCTATACGTAGTGCTTCTATATATTTATTTTCTCTATTTTAGGAAATGAAGGACTACATTAAGTACTTTGCACATTTAAATTTTTTTTGGAAGTCAGAGTCAAACCCTTCTACACAAAACTCTGTTCCCTTACAGAATATTACATTACTTGAAAACCTTCAAAAATAATTTAAAACTATGTAATGATATTGTTTGTAATGGTTGTATTTGATTCACAACTCCTTGACACAATCTTTTACATCTGGGCTTCCAAATATTTCAACATATTGATTATGTGGTTAAGATTACAATTTACTATGCTCCTAATAATCTATTACCATGACTTGTTGAGGGTGGTGTTAATATTTCTTGTTAGCTACAACATATTTGCTAAAGCTCTGCTAATGAAAGACCACACATTTTGTGATAAATGGCAACTTATGAAAGAATTGTCAATGAAATCTTGTTAGAGTAGTGAGGAGATTTGGAAGCCAACTAAATAAAATATCTATATAATTTCCCTAGGAAATGTCCTTACTTATTTATAATTTTCAAATCGAAGTGTAAAATCCTTCTAGGAGTTTTCCAATCAAAATATTTTTTTAATTTTTGTTCAAAGAACTCTCATCTATATATATTTCAAACCATTTTCATGTTCAAAGTTCTATTAGTGTCGGTCGCCTAAAAGAAAATACCTAAATTAAAACACTTATGTGTGTGCTCTTAAACAAATAATATTAAATATTCGATGTGTCCAATTTGATGAGCTTTTGGCTGCCACTCAAGAGTTTGACATTGATGAAATTCGCTAAATGCTTTATGTTAGTTACCATTTTCAAATTACATTTTTTAGGGTAAGACAATATTATATACCAACTCTTTCTTAATCCTGATCAATTTTCTTCCAACAGTGCACATACTTTAACCCAAGCCATCCATTTAAATTTTTTTAATGACATTAAAAGTACCCCATTTAAACCTATTAATAATCTTTTCAAGTTTGTTTAAAATTATCATTGATGACTCTATCATCATTTGTTAGAAAGCTGAAATAAAGCTTAGAACATTCTTTATCAATTTTAATCTACCATCCATTGTTAACGACTTTTGGTTCTAGCTTGTCATCTTGTCATGTAATTTTTCAAATAATTATAGAAAGAAGTCTTCTTTCTTTTTACCTAAAAATTTAAATCTTTTCTAGTATGTTATAACCATAAAATAATATTAAAAACAATTTACTTTACTAATTTTTTTAATTATCAATTTTTATGATTTTTTATTTTGTAGAATTTTTTCTTTCATGTACAGACTATAGACCTAAAAAATCTTGAAACATTTTGAGGAAACTCTTTAGGCAATTTGAAAGAGTTAGACACCACATTATTAAGAAGATGATATCTTCAGCATAACTATAGTAGGAAACATTCTTTATTCGTTGCACAATGAAGTATCATTCCATCCAGAAATTGACTCTTTCATATAGTCTAAAAAGGACTCCATTTGTTGCATAAAGAGCAAAGGATAAAAAGGATTACCTTGCATAGCCACTATACTAGCTAGAAGGAATGATTAGGCATCACATAAAATCATGATGGAATGTATTGAGCTACTTGTCCAGTTCTTCATCAAACTATTTAATTGTGTGAAAATGCTGAAATTTAAAAATAATATATTGATACAAGCTATCTAAAGCATTTTTATGCTATTTAATGAATGCAATTCCTATCTTTGATAATAACTGTTAATCTAAAAACTTATTAGTTCAACATGTAAGTGGTTCATATTATTAAAAAACAACGACGAAAATTTTTAACAATTTTTAATAACATAAGTAATTAATGGTTTTTTTTAAAAAAAGTAAAAGAATCAATTAATTCTAAATGCTAATAACTTTGCTCAATGTGATACTTTTATTTATAAATTGATCTTGTTCAAGCGAATATAGTATAGAATCAATAATTAAATTAAATTAAATTTCTTAAAAAAATAATTAATGTTGCTATGAATTGATGATAATAACAATATGCAAACTATTGTTTATCAATTATTAATTTTTTTTAGAATTATAGAAAATATTATTAATATTTCAAAAATTAATTTTTATAATCTAATAATTGAAAATATTAAATATTATTATTTTTTATTTTTTATAAAAAGTAAAGAACTAAAGTTGCTTTGTTACTAAAATTTAATTATTGATTAATTTTATGACCCCTAAAAACAATAAATAACTTCTTTCATTGGAATTAATATTATTAATTAAAAATTACTGTTATAATACATTAATCCTATTATGACAATAGTGTCATATAAAGAGTTTTAGCTTTTTTGTTCTATAGTGCAGCCTAGATAAGTAAAGGACAACACAAAAATAATTAAAAAACAACAATAAAAGGGAAATGAAGAAGAATAGGGCTCTAAACTTGATCTTTCTATGATGTCTTCTCACCACGTGCCCTCTTTAGAAAACATACTTTTTTGAGTCACACTAGAAAAAATTAAAATGTTAGAAACAACAAGAGACTAAAGAAGAAACGAAATAGAATAAGTTTTTTGTCAAAAAAGAGAATAATTATCTTAAAGAATTTTCCTTCAATGCTTTTTTTTATTATAAAAGTAATAAATTGAAATAAAATATTTTTTAGTTTTGAATTAACTTATTGTTCATTCTAACCCTATTATATTGGTATTTTGAAAAATATTTTATTGAAAAATACATTATATTGTAATTTCTAGCACTAAGTTTTTCTTAAATCATAACAATTCAACAAATTATGTGATTTTTATGACACAAATTACGATGTCCCAATAACATTCATGGACCCCATGCCTACGTGAGACATAGTTCAAGCCCAAAATAACTTTTTTGATGCACGAAAATAGACCATCATGCATGCATTCGAGGTGGCAATGTAGTGAGTTCAACTATAGCAATCACTTATACAACAAGCATCGTAGCTGGCCGACTCTTGCTCACATGCAACGTTTGGTGCATCACACCCCCAAGTGGCCACCGTTGCAATTATATTGTGCTGATATGAAATATTTGTGTTTTTGTCACTTCTTTTTATTTTTTTCATAATATTTGGGTTTGATGCTACAATTGAAAATTTTATTGTTACCTAACGACATTAATCATTTGTTAGTGAAAATAATCAAATAAATTAGTTAATATAATTCTTCAAATAATAAAAAACAAAAAATGATTAAAATGTAATATAAAGCATAATATTAATGTCTAATATTTAGGAATTTTTTTATATCAATAATAATTTTTAGATGAATATAAAAAAATTAATTATTGATGATATTAAATAACAAATTTTTTCAAATAATAAGAGCAATTTTTATTAATCATAAAACTATTTCTTTTAATAATTTTTATTGATTAACAGTACAAATGATTTTCATCTTTTTATTCTTTTTTATGTCATTGGCATATTTTCCTTCCTCAACTTCTTATTCTTCTTTTTCTATTTTTTTTATTATTCTTTCAATTTTTCGTTTCCTTCATGTTATTTTTCTTCTAATTCCATTAATCTTCTATTTTTTCCAATTCTTGATTAACTTTTAATCTTATTTTTCATTTTTCTCTTATCAAATTCTCATTCTTTTTCTAGCTTTTCTTCTTTCCCTATTAATATTCTCCTTATCATTAACTCTACATAATTTCCTATTATTTCTAATAGCAATATAAACTTTAACAAGAAAACAAGAATAAATAATTTTTATTAGAAATTTTGAGTATATATTTACTACTATATGCTCAATATATTTGGAAAGAATAAATAAATATTTACAATAAAATTACAATTTAATGTAAATATTACAGAAATAATTGATATTTACAATGTTGTTTATTATTAATAACGAATAACTAGAATTATATTATGCTTTAATACTTGTTAATAAATTATATGGTTAATGATTGATTATTTGTACCACTTTTCTAATTATGAATGTGTATCTTTTTTAAATATTTAGTTCAAGAAAAAATAGTAATTATAGCATTTATTTTATTAACATGAATTAAATAATTTAATTAATTGAGAAACTAATATGAAGAGTAAAAAGTGTAAAAAAGGAAATTATTTATAATTATGTCAAAATTTATAATATTTATAATTCATTAATTAAAAAGGGTTTATTACTAAAATTACTGTAAATAAAATACTTTTTTTTAATTATTTTATGTTACTTTTTTATATTTTTTAATTGTTTTCATTACTATAACAAACATGCAAATAATTATAACAATAATTCATTTTTTTATTTTTTATTAAAACATCATATAATTTTGTCCCAATTATAATATTATTAGAATATGTTAATTAAAAAAAATTATCTACAGTTTTTAATTTGAAATCAAATAACAAAACAATTAATGAATTATTCATAATACTATTGGTTATAATTCTTTTATGGAATTTGAGAAACAAATAACAATTGTTAGAATTACAATAACAATTTTTCTTAATTCGTAAAATTTATTGTAAAAAATTATAATTATAATTGATGATTATCATATTTTAAAGGAACATTATTATAATAATTATTTTACTTTAAAATAATATTTTTATTATTGTGATAGTAAATAATTGCAGTCAATTACGCATAAAATGCCAATGAAACATCACATCTTTTGTGATAAATGCCAACTTATGAAAGAATTGTCAATGAAATCTTGTTAGAGCAGTGAGGGGATTTGGAAGCCAACTAAATACAATATCTATATAATTTCTCTAGGATAGTGATGTCCTCCCTTGAATGAGGATGTGGGGTAATAGTACAAAAAAGGTCTAGTTTGTTAACAGGTGATGGTTGAGGAACAAACGTGTAATGGATTGTAGTGGCCTTCACCAAATTCAAAAATATGAATAAGAATACATCGTCATGTGATTTATTTTTGGACCATACAATGATCCTATAGAATAAAATTTTGCATTGGTAGTTCTAGACACATTGACAAATTTGTCACGTTTCTTGGCAACTACAATTACATATTTTGTAAAAAGTTAACTTAGCTATATGGTCCATATGTTTTAAGATAAAATGGAATTTAAAAAACAATTATCTCAAATAGAGATCTTGAGTTGAAATAGAAAACCCAATTAAGGTTTAGTAGAGCTTTCTCACTTAAACAAAATGGTATACTAAAATAGCTTACAAGTGTCTATATGATTTTATGATGACATATGTACTAGACCTTTGGAGTAATTGGGAATGTCGCATACAATTTAATGCCATAAGATATGATTTAGTATGGGTAGTTGTTGATAGGTTATCTAAATTGACTCATTTATTCTTTACTAGAAAAATACTTTTGATAGAAAAATTTACTTAGCTAAATATTAAAAAAACTTATCGCTTAAAGCAGAATTTCATAAGTAATTATGCCTAGTAGAAATAATAAGTTGTTCTAGTGAGGACGAAAAAATATGCATAAAGTATTAAAAACTCAATTGAGAATCAAAAAAACTTTCCATTTGCAAACAAAATAGCTTACTAAAATAACCACTAAGAATTTTAATGATTTAAAGAAACCATGACTACTACAGTTTGTAGGTAATTTAATAGGCCATATACATTTGAAAGAGTTTTCTAGGAAAAAATTTGAATGCCATCTTATTTGTTATAAGAGGCCAAAAAAATTATAACAATAAGAGACAGTTAGAATTACTCAAAACTATCATAAGAAATCCTTTGATCTAAGTATTAGTGTGTTAAATTTCAAGATAGTTAAAATATTTTCATATTTTAAGTCCTTTAATGAGTTTATTTAGATTTAAAATGTAAGAAACTTAAGGCATAAATATGTTGGGAATTTATTTGATATTACTATGTCTATTTGGTGCCAAAAGTTTGTAATATTTATTCTTAGATTGAACTTATTTATTGTCGACTCTAGAACAGACAACCACGCAGAACATTAGATGGTGTGATCAAGTTTAATGCACCATATGATTAGTTAATCAATGCTAGACCACTATTTCTTAATGAAGTGTAACGGTACAGTAGCACTAAATATATTATTGGCAAGGGCTTGGGTAGAAAGTTATAAATACTTCAATTTGAGCATTTCATCATATGGATGAATTACCAATGGCAAGATGAGAGCATTAGACAATATGATTTGCTTGCTATCAGTAGTGATTGAATCATATAAATTTTTTTTGAAGCACATCAAAATTTCACAGTAGAATTAAATTAAAGAAGAGGTTATTCTTGTAATCATTTTTCCCAACCACTTGTATTAAAAATTCTAAATCATCATATAGTACATTTTCATGGATCAAATTGAATGACATGGTTTTTAATAGTTAATTAAATTGAGATTTGATAATTCTTGTTATATATTTGTGAATATTTATTGAATGAAGGATATGCCGATATTGGAATAAATTAATAGGAATTGGGGAGTAGATGGGTCGCAAAATAAAAGAAATTGAAAAGAAGAAGAACAAGCATCCTAGGTATACAAGTTATATAACAGTTATTTTTGTAGGTCAATTTGCTAATTAATTGAAACAATATTGCGGATCTTGATGTATGCATATTACATAGCATAATTAATCAACACATATTCTTATTTATGATATGGTAATATATTATGACATCAATGACACACACACACACACAAACGTATACACACATAGACACACATGCACACACACACACATAGAGATATATATATATATATCTGTGTGTGTGTGTATGTATGCATGCATGTTCTATATATGTATCATAATAATAACTAATAAAACAAATTAATGAAAGAAGAAGACATAGAAGTAAAGGAAAAAGTAGCTGGTAAAGGTTAATGATGTACTATATCACGAGAATAAAGAAATAAAAGATGTGGAGCGATTTTCATTATTCCCTTATTTTTGTCAACATGTAATATTAGAAAAATCATTACATTAATGTTGCTGGAATATGTTTTTTGGCCATGGTATCGTAAGAACCCCAACATCATTAGCATGGCATGCTATGTGAAGTGGGTGGTGGTTCCATGATATGTTATGAGAAAGACACCCTACTATGATCGTTGTTGCTAAGTTTTTGGGCAGTAACATGGGATAAGTGGTAACCCAATAACATTTTCTGCTAGTTTAAATGATATGAATACCATGTATTATTATTATTATTAAGTTTCTCGATGGGTGTAGGACATATATGTTAGTATTACAAGTGGTGTTGACATAACTGACCAGCATGAGATCTCTTGCAATAAGATCATCAAATTTTTCACAAACCATTCAAACCTTTTCTCTTGATGGTGTGCCAACCATCATTAGTCCTCTTTATTTTTTTTGGAATGTCTAGATTTTTACAACACATGAAAATAGTCTCTTATGGTAGATAGTAATACATTCATCACATTCATTCACTTGCTCATTCATACATTTGTGCTATAGTAATCATGCATATCTCTTATGTTGTTGTTTTTTAATAAGTAAAGGTTAGAAGTTATTGATTTTTATAGTAAAATCTATTCCAGTTTAGTAATAATAAAGTGTGCAGTGGAATCAATTGCACAAAAATGTTTTTATTTAAACTACACATTCGTCATATAAAATGATATTGATTCTTTACTTTATACAGTCAGCTTTCTTTCGTTGTCTCTCATACCTAATGTATGTTGAGTTGTTTGTCATATATATACGATGGTCATATCATAATAATGTATTTCGAGATAGATGCTCTATAGCGTAATTATTCATTGACATTATCCATTATGAACCTTTTACAACACTAGTTGCTGATTTTTATTCTATGTAATTACATGAGATTCATACAAAAAAAGGTTTTATTTGATGTCTATATCAACTTCTTTCATATAATAGCTAGGAAGAGTTTGGTGACAAACTAAAGTAAAAAAGATTATGCATATGCTCATGTATTATACAATTACAAATCACGTAAGTACATCATAGTAGCAAAACAAAAATACTTTTTATAGTTAGGATAAATATGTCATCCAAGTGTGAAGTAATAATGAACTAATATTAGTAAGTCAAGGTTAAATTTGCACATCTTTACATTAACATGATATGATTATCATAATTAAACATATGCAATGTTGCTGTTATATTTATGCTATCTTATGATAATAGATAACAAAAATGTTAATGGGAATGCAATTGTACTATTTTTGTTGTTATTTAGCATTGGATTTTAAAACTGCAAGATCGATTTTAACCATGTGTGCTACGCATACATAATATATTGTGATGCCAATTATGACTTACGTAGGCTTGATTGCAAATCAGTTTGTGGCACAACACACAGTGACTTGACTTAAAATGTTGGTATCCCTATTTATTGATTGGATGAGTTGAGGTCAATTTAAATGTCCCACTCTTAGTGATTATTTCTAGACCATTATACAAAGTTTACATTTTATCTTAAGAATTATTTACATCATGCCATTAATACTGATCTCAGGTTTAGTATAATTTACTTCCTTAAGATTGATGGGTAACCATGAGGATGAAAAGGACTACGGAAAATCTTTTGTTAGTTTTTTTGTCGACCTAATCTTTAGAATGGTTCAAGAATCTATGTTTTGTAGAATTTAAGTTCCATTAGTTAGCCATTAGCTTGTCATATTAAGCAGCATTATATAGTCTACACTAATGCTCTCATTATGTTGGGCTAAAGGAGAGTCCAAATAAGCATTTGGACCTCAACTCAAAGAGGAAACAATTTGAGATGATTCATAGAATAAAGAATAGCTTATGGGAAGGCCCTCAAAAGAAGCATCACGTCTTTAAATAATGTTGGGTAACTTTTGGATCATGCATAAGGGATTCATAGTGGTTATTTCTATGGATATTAAGATTTCTAAAGGCCTTAAAATTGTGACCCTGGTGAAGTGGTCCTGATTAGATAGTAGAGAATATGTGTTGTTTAATATATAGATAATAGTTTTTTAAGGAATTAGTTATGCAACATAAGTACTTTCTAAATGTAATAAAAGGAAATACATATGAAATGCATCATATGTTTATTACTGGTAGCCAAAGGATCAAAAAATTTAGCTAGCTTCATCTTGTTAAGATGCATTGGTGCATTTTTGCATGTGGCTTTGGTCCTTTAAAAAGGTAAAGATGAAAACGTTGTTATCTAGAAGTGGAAAAGGAGGCTTATCTCTTATGCCTAAGCTATTTTTCAAGATTTTAAGATTGAAATCCCAAAAATATTTTGTGAATATCACACCTTTCATTAAACTAACTAATATTTGTCATAAATGTTTGTTTAATAAGTGCCTACAAATTTCTAGCAATAAAGTTTAGTTGTTGCTAGTTAATCATTAGATGAATGTTATATAATATAATTGTTATAGATTGTATGATAAGATGAATGAGAAGAACAAAAGTGTGATCAACCAGGAACATTGTACTATAAAATATTGGGAAATCATGTTGTACAACTAGACTACAGTGAAAATTAGGACACTAGTGTGAATAGGATATGAAAGTTTAATTTAACCAAAAGTATAATATAGCTAAGTAATGATCATGATATTTTATTGAGTGCTCATTTAAGATTCATATGGTGTGCTTTGTGATTATGTAGTACCTACAATGTATATCATAAGGTATAATCTATTGAATCAAAGTGATACTTATAATACAAGGATCTTAGCAATGTCTGAAAATAGTGCAAATTTTTAGGATTCAGGTTTCTTGGCGTGTGTGATCAACTTTGTTTTGTGGAATGTTAAATTACCTGATATGATAAATATACTAGGTCATGTCTAGGTTTTCTTTAATAAGAGTGTGTAATTAATTTGAAGTAGAACACAAAGTATTTTGTTCATGAAAAAAATAGGTTCTAATTTCATTTAGTTGTTAAACAGTGATAGACTTATTGGAGTTGGAATTTGTTACCATTTATTCCCACGATTTACTTAGTTGTTATGTACTTATATATATTTTCACTATTAAATGTTAGTTTTATAGTACGACTCAAGGATTTCCTGTTAAACTTTTAGTTGACCCTACTTATAGTTTTGTAGGCACTAGGAGTTGTGCATGAGCAAGCTTTTAGGTTTTCTATGTTAGCACACTAGCTAAATGATACATCTTCAAGCATTCTACAAATGTTAGTAGTAGAGTTGCTAATTATATTGTTATAACCTGTATTATGATGAACATGGCACTATTTTCAGATTGTTATATTTGGAATTTATGGTTTGATGTTTATGCCATCTTTTGTTTGACCATGGTATTTATTTTTTACATTTTTTAGTAGATTTGTCTTTTGGTTAAAGTTCATTTGATATTTGGTTCTATGTATTTGATTTGTAGACAAGAATTTTTTTATATTAATGTTATATTACTATTTTTGTTACAGTTGTTTTCTTATAGCTACAATGTATATTATGAGCATTTCTTTTTTTAATTATGCATAAGGTTTGGTTTTAATCAAAAAAAGAGGTGTAACAAAAGGATTTTTAAAATCTACCGTTAATTGGATTCTCAAAATCATTTCTTTTGAAAATTCATAAGAATTTGCCTTTCTAGAAATTCAAAGAAATTCAGAGTACTTATTTATATACATTTGAGTATGTTCATTAAAATTTCAAATAAAGATATGTCATTCAATGCAGTAGATATTTATTACATAACCTTAACTTTTGAATAATATTATTGATTATATAGTAGTTTTCAAGGATGTGATTAAAGAATTAAAATAGCAAAAATAATTGTTACAACATTTAGCCTACCAAAAAACTGTTATTAGATTGCTTCTTTTTTCAAGCATGAAATGTATTACAGTTTTATGATGGGGATTGCTACTTCGATATTAGAAGCTTAAAAATTTAAAATCAATGCAAGACGTTTTTTAACTTAGAAATAATTAAAAATTTTTATTTTTGCAAGAGTAATTTATATTGTATATTCATAAAGCTTTAATGTTATATCCTGGCAAAAGTTTGAATGAATTTAGTATGCTTAATTGAACTTTAGATCCCTATATTAAAATCTATTCTAGTTTATGATGGCTACAAATTGATTAGGCATAATCTTTCTTGTAAAATCACTATTTGTTAATGCCAAAGGATAAAGGAAAATAGAATAATGTTCATGAGCATTGTTAGAGGCATAAACAATTTTGTGAACTTCAATATAGATCCCAATAGGTGGTTCAAAATCGGTTACTTTGGGCTACTAAAAATTTTAAGTACTAGTGTGAAGTTTCCATGTGGGCATGCCTAACAACTTTGCCTTTCCACAAAAATGAAAAATGCTCATTAAAATACATCAATTTCTTTTGTTATTAAGATTGTGTTGTAAAGTAATAAAATTTTTTTCTTCTAATCACTTTTGAATATATGAAAATTTAACTAGACTAAATAAAATATTCATAATCTTCCTCTAGAAAAACAATTTAGAATCTTTTAAAACTACAGGATGTGCTGAGTATGTATCGTATGCTAAGCTCCCAAATTTTTGTAACATACAAAGTATACAATTATTAAAGCCTTGGTCATTTCCTACAAGCTTAATGAAAAATAAGGCGATTGTATAGTTTAAGTATTTCCTCTTAAGTTTTTTTGATATTGCATCTCAAGTGTAATCAAGTCAGTCCCTTTTAAGGACTTTGTCTCTGACTCAAGGGACTAACTATCGATAGTTTATTGTTAATCACTATTGAGAGTCTTAAAAGGTGGATATAAGAAAAAAATGAAAGCTTAAAGTACAATGTCAATTAATTAACTGATTACAATGAATAAAGAATGAAGGAAAACTTAAAATATCTTCTATGCATGAACCCTTCAATCTTGTAGTTTCATGTCATTGGTAATGATGAGCATGACATAAAAATATAAAGATGATAACAAAAAAATCATTAGCTTTTTCACATATGTTTGAACTCCTTTATATAGGAATCATAATGTTTCCAATAGATAGATAGCTAGATAAAAGTTTAACAAAATAATAAATTATTCTTCAATATTTAGTAAATATATTATAACACTCAAATGAAGTAAATTAAGACAACATAATATAAACAACTTAGAATGATGTAAAGATTACATAAGTTGATATTTAGAGTTTCATAGTAATATAAGCTACTCAAGTACAAAAAAAAATATCTCATAAATTTTGCTAAGACACTTGAAAACAAATATTTACAAAATGTATAAATAAATAATCTATTTGTTAGAGCCCATCAAGAAGAATTGAATGACATTTGTTTTATCTTGATTGAATCTTATTTCGCTATTATGAATTACCAGCATAAATAAATACAAATTATTATTTTAATATTAAGAAAATAAATATTAAATTGACACGAGATAAATCAATGCAATGTCATATAACTATATCATTGTAATATAAAGGTCACAGGAGTAGAGATTTAAAGTTAGATAGCAATATAAAAAAATAAAAAAAATATTTGAAGAAACCATATTAATTGTATAATAAAGTTGCATTCCAATTAACTAAAAATATCTGACGTAACACTATCAATTATAAAATCACATATTAAAAAAAAAATTTCATAAAGTTTGCCAAATTGTTAAAAAAAATTTCAAAATATATAAATTGATACTTAGCATTGTAGAGCCTGTCGAGAGGATTCTAACGAGAGGTGCTTCATCATGACCATACCATATTTGGAATATTTCAGAATTACCCACTAACATAAACATAAATTATAACAAACCATTTTTTGACATCAAGTGAATATTATTAATGTTGAAATAAGATAAATTGAAGTAATGTAAAGTAATTAGATCGTGGCCATGTAAAGTTTACATGGGAGGAGAATTAGGGTTACATAGTAATATAACGAAATAAAATTTTATAAGAAAGATAAAATCCAACTTATTAAAGTCATCAAGTGTAACATGATCGGTCATGAAATCAAGTATGAATGAAAATATCTCATAAATAAGAAAAAATAATTATAAATTATTATTTCTATATTAAGAAAATATATGTATTAAAGACGAGAAAGGTGAAGTAAAGAAATATAGAATAAAAAAATTAAAGTAATTTAAAAGTGACATGATAGGATATTTAGACATATATAGTAAAATAAGATGATTAAGACAAAACATCTGAAGAAATGAGATAAATTATTTACAAATTTTGTATCAAAAGATGTTAAGGAGATTGAGTACAATGTTCATGATCATTCAATCAAGTTCGAACAAAAATATCTCACTAAACACCTAAAAACCGCATAAGATAAAAATCTGTAAGAATATAAAAAAACACAGTTAATTTGATAGAGCTTATTGAAATGAGTTAAATTTCATTCTCTTCGTCTTGATTGGACCATATTTGAAATTACTTCAAATGACCTAATTAAAAACATAAATAACAAATAATTATAATTTTAAACATTTAATATGTATATATATATAATATAATAAATTAGAAATGAAATAAAAATTATTTAAAACACAAATGAGAGGAAAATTAGAGTTTTGTTTAGCAGTGTAACAAAATAATAGCAAAAAACTTTGAAAAGGCTAATTGATTGTGTAAGAAAGATGTATTCAATGTTACAAAATTGAATGAATGTAACATCTTCAATTGTCAAATTAGGTATAAATTAAAATACCCCAAAAGAATAAAAAAAGTTGGAGAATAAAATATCAAAAAATATAAATATAAATATTCAATTAGATAGAAGACATTAAGATAAGTCTACTGTTATTTTTCTATCGAAATCATAGCTCAATATAATTATTATGAATCAAAAGATTAAATAAGCATCATCAATAACTAATTATTATGTTCATTAAGATAGATATACATTAAATCTACAATTAGTTAAACTGAGGTAATATAATATAACTTGTTGCAAGTGATGTAAAGATCACATAAGAGAAGGATTATGGTTTGATAGTAATATAAACAAATAAAATTAAAAATTTTGAAAAAGTTTTATGAACTATAAGAAAGCTACATTATATGATACAAAGGACGTCAAGCATAACATCATGGATCAAAAAATTAGGTATGAATTCAAATGCATCATAGGGAATGAAAAAACTATAAAACTTAATTATTTAAAAAAATTAAAAATATTTATATGGATAGAGTTTGTCAAAATGAGTCCTCCAATGATCCTTTCATCTAAATTAGACATCATTTAGGTTTAGTTCAACTTACAAAAGTATGTAAATATAAATAATTAAAAAAGTTTATTTTTGGGTTATGTTAATATATAATAATATTTAAAAAAGATAAATTGAATTAATATACTTTATCCATATAATAATTACATAAGATAACACAAGAGGAGAATTACAATTATGTGGTAGTATAACCTATTCAATGTCAAAAATTTGATGAAATGTGATGCATTATTA
Organism: Vanilla planifolia; assembly: GCA_023846275.1. Taxonomy (NCBI): domain Eukaryota; kingdom Viridiplantae; phylum Streptophyta; class Magnoliopsida; order Asparagales; family Orchidaceae; genus Vanilla; species Vanilla planifolia. The sequence continues at coordinate 1,089,415 of JAIUJO010000050.1, read as the reverse complement.
AAAACATTTCAAAAAATTATTCTAAGAAAATTGGTTACTAAATCTTTGATTGTTAAATTAGGTGTGATGAAAAATATATCTTAAATAATGATAAAACTATATAAAATAAAATATATAAATAAATAGAAATAAATATTTAATTTAATAAAGCTCATCTAAATAGGTCCAGCATCATTTGCTTCATGTTAATTAGACCTCACATAGAATGCCAGATAAGCATGGAAACAAAAAATTATTCTTTTAATATTAAGAAAATGTACATTAATTAAAAAATTAGATAAATAAAAATATTTAAACACAACAAAATAAAAGTTAAAGGTCACTTGAGAGAAGTTTAGTGTTGCAAGTTGTATAACAAGATAAAAAAAATTAATTAATGGCAATGAGATAAGTGGTATAAGAAATTTGCATTCAAAGATATTAAGTAGATTAAGTTTAACATTTCTAAATGTTAAATGAGGTATGAATAAGAATTTCTTGAAAAGCATGCAAAAATCATAAAGTATTTATATAAGTTTGTATTTTAGTTTAAATTACATAAAATAAAGAAATATAATCTAACATAATTAAAGAAATGTAAAAGTCACATGGTACAAGATTCAGAGTGACATAGTAACATAATCAAATCTAATAAAACAATTTGTAATAATGAGATTAATTATAAGAAAACTTTTCATTCCAAAGAACTAAGGAGATCAAGTGTAACATCATAATTTGTTAAATTTACTAGCATAATGACTCATAAAAAAGTTAAAAAAACATTAAAAATAAAAATAATCAAAAAAATAAGAAATCGATATTTTATTTGATAGAGCTCGTTGAGTTATGTACATCAACATTTGTTATGTCTCAGTCGAGCCTAGTTTAGAATTACTACATATGAAAAAGAATCAGAACTAATAATAAGATTTTATTTTTCAAATATTAATTAAGTATGAATTAAATCTAAAACATGATAAATTAAATGAAGTGTAGTGATATCATAGTGATATCAAGGATAGAAAGTAAGCATCTTGAGTTACAGAGTAACATAACTAAATTAATGAAAATCATTTGAGGAAAATTTGATAAATAATATGATAAATTTATATTCTAAGAAAATAAGGAGATCATGTGTAACAACCTTAAATGAAAAATCAAGTATGAATTAAAATACCTTATAAAGCATGCCAAATCCCTCTAAACTAAAATAATTAAAAAATAATACTCATTAAATAAAGGTCATCAAAATGTGTTCAGCATCTTTTGTTTCATCTCAATCTTACATTGTTAAGAATTTGTGCCAGTTACAAAATTGAAAATGAGTAAACAATAACAAATTGTTATATACACCAATATACAAATAAGATAAATTGAGGAAATTTAATATAATTAAATCAAATAAATTCAAATGTTATTTGAGGAGAGATTTAGAGTACTACAGTAATATAACCAAATCAAAACGAATTAATTAAAAAAATGAGATAATTTTTACAAAAGAGGTTGTGTTTCATGATACTAAGGAGATCAGATATAACATCAATGATCATAAAATTGGCTATGAATCATAATCTCTCTTAAGCATACCAAACCCCAAAAAGTAAAATATTTAAAACATAGAAAAGAATATTTGATTAAATGGAGCTCATTCAGTGAGTAAAATGACATTTGTTTTATTTCAATTATACATCATTTGAAAATATAATGAATTATGAAAGAAATTAAGCATAATTAATTATAAATTATTATTTAAATATTATGTAAATATATATTAAATCTCAAAAGAGATAAGCTGAAGAAATGTAATCTAAACAAATGAAAGTGTTGTAAGGGTCACAAAAGATGGGAATTGGAGTTACATAGTTATATAGCCAAATAAAAGAGAAATATTTTAAAAATAGAGATATATTATATAAGAAAATTGTGTTCTATGATGATAATGAGATTTTATGTGACATCCATGATCATGAAATCAACTACATATAAAAATTTCACACAAATCTCTCCAATAAATTAAAAAATATGAAAATAAATTTTTAATTTGATAATGCACATCAATGAAAATCAAAAGATAATTGTATTATTTTGATTTAAACTCATTTAGAGTTTTAATTTTTTATCAAAATAAAAATTCATAAATAATAATAATGTTTTTAATGATATATATAAGCGAGTATGACATAAATTAAAGCAACATAATGCAACAAAATAAAAATATTCTAGAGGACACATTATAGAACGTTTAGAGTTAATAAATAACATAAGATAATTAAGGAAAATTATTTGAATAAATGATGTAGATTATTTTGGAGAGTTACATTGAAAGATACTAAGAAGTTTGACATTAATAATCTTAATAGTCCCATCATGTTAGAACTAAAATGTTTTACAAAATGTGCTTGTACAACATAACAAATTTAAAAATATAGCATGCCTATTTTTTTTGATATAACTCATTGAGATGAATCTAACAATATTTCCTTCTTCGCTTCCTGCCCTTATTTAGAATTATTTTGAATTATCAAAAATAATCGACATAAAATTACAAAAAATTGATAATTTAATAATAAGTAAACATATATAAAATTTGAAAAAAATTATGTAATCTAATATAACCAAATCAATGGGATGTAATGGTGACTCAAGAAGAAATTTGGAGTTACATAGAGAATTAATAAAATAAATGTTAAATCTTTCAGTAAATGAGTTGAATTTTACGTAAAAAGTTTCACTCAAAGACATGAATCAAAATACATAGTAAAGGAAGCCACAATCATAGAAAGTTAAATATTGTGAAGTGATAAAAAGAATATTAGGTTGGATAGAGCACATTGAGATGACTCCAATGATTTTTGTTTCATCTATGTTTAACTTTTTGTAAAACTAATTTTAATTTGAAAATAAATAAGCATAATTAATAAGAACTTGTTATTTTAGTTTTATTATAATATATATTGAAACTCTAATGAGATAAATTGGGTAAGGACACATAACAAAATCAATTTGATATAATGGTCACAGAACATAAGATTTAGAGTAAGAAAGTAATACAACCAAATCAACGTAAAAGATTTAAGGAAAAAAGAAAAATTATACAACAAATTTACAATAAACAATACCAAGGTGATTTAAGGAAACACCATCAATCATCAAATAAGATATAATCAAAATGACTTATAAATATAAAAAACCTAAAAACGAAATTATTAAATAATATTAAATATATTTTTAGTTAGATAGAGTTCGTCAAGAAGAGACCAACAACATTAATTTCATCTTGTTTGCAACTCATTTAGAATTACTATGAATTACAAACTTAAATAAACATAAATAATAATAAATTATTTTTTAAGTAATGTAATTTAACTAAACAAAGCGATGTAAAGTCAAAAGACAGGTGAATTAAGGTAAAATGCATAGGAATGTCGTATGCCAATGCACTGAGGAAATTGAGTGTAGCATTCTTTATTGCAAAGTCAAATACAAAACACTATGTCTCATAAAGTATGTCATAATCTATGATTATAAAATAATTAAAAAGTATTAAAATTAATATTTAGTTGGACAAAACCCACAAAGATGAATATGATGTCATTTGCATCATTTAGATTGGACCTCATTTCAAATTATCATGAATTAGAAAATTAAGTAAGCTTATGTAATATTGTTAAAGCTAAAATAAGATAAATTGAAGAATGTAACGTAACCAACTCTTGGCAATACAAGGATCATACAAGAGAAGAATTAGAGTTAAATAGTAATAGAACCTAATCAAAGCAAAATATTTAAAAAAGTAAATGAAATTGTCAAAAAAAGTTGTTTCTAGAATACTAGGGAGTTTGATTGTAACATCCTCATTTATCAAACAATGTACAATTTAAAGGCTTCATTAAGCTTGCAAAAACCTCAAAAAATAAATATTTTAGAAATATAAATATGGATTTTTTGGTTCTATATGATTCATGAAGATGTGCCTAATAATATTTACTTCTTCTCAACAAGACTATGATTGGAATTATTATGTAAATTAAGATGAATTTAATAATGTTTTAAGTAAGGATGAATAATAATAATAATAAGTTGTTATTTTATTATTATGTAAATTTATATTTAGAGTGAAATTATACAAATTCCAAAAAGTAATATAACCAAAACAAAGTGATTTAGGTCACATGTTAGAAGACTTAGAGTTGTTTAGTAAATAACCAAAGCTAAAGAAAAATTTAATAAAATGAGAAAAGTTTTATAGGAACGATTGATTAGAGTATATTAAAGAGATCAAAATAAAAAATCTCAATCTTCGTATAAAATGCGAATAAAAATGACTTGCAAAGCATGACAAAATCATTGAAAATAAAGTGCATAAAAATATAAAAATAAATATTTAATTGGATAGAAGACATTGAGAAGAAATAAATGATTTTTATTTCTTATACATTACACCTCATTTTGAAATACTACAAACTATTCAAGTAAATAATCCTAAAAAACAAAAAAAAAATTAATATTAAGGTGATATTTATTAAAGAAAAATTGATATAAATTAAAGTAATGCAATTTTAAATTGAAGAAATGTAATGGTGAAACAAAAGAAGAATTAGAGTTTGATAGTCATTAATAAAGGCAAAAAAGAAGACGCAAAAAACAAATTAAATTTTATGGTGAAGATACATTCTAACATAATAGGAAGATCTTGTATAACAACTTTAGTTATCAAATCAGTAATGAAAAGAAATGTCTTGTAAAACTTGCAAAAAATTTTAAAAAAAATATATTAAAATTTTTTAAAATTAAGGTTCATAAATTTAAAAAATTACATAGTTTTAAATTACCAAAAATTTCCAAACTAATTAAACATAGATAATATTGAATTTCAATTTTAATATTATTGTAATATATATTAATGTTAAAATGAGATAAATTTAAAAAGAATAGGTTAACCAAACAAAAGTTACTTAAATGTTTGATAAGAAGAGAATAATCATTTCATAGCAATATAGCACTATGAAGCTAAAAATTTAAAGAAATGAGATAAATAGTTCAAGAATGTTACATCCAAGAAATTACAGAGATTAAGTGTGATGTCCTTAATCATCAAACTAAGTACAAACAAAGATAGCTTATATAGTATGCCATAACCCAAGAATATAAAATATTAAATATTACGCAAATGTAAATATAATTAAATGGAGCATGCCAAGAAGAGTCTGATGTCATCCGTTTTGATCTTTATCTGATCTTGTTTGGATTAATTAAACATTACCCAATTAAATAAGCATAAATAATTTTATATTTATTATTGTTTCATATTTAGTAAATATTTAATAAATATAAAATAAATTAAATTGAAGCAATTTATTATAGCTAAATAAAAATTATGTGAACGTCACAAAATAGGAAAATTAGAGATTCATAGAAATATAACCAACTCAAAGTCAAAACGTTGCAAAAAGAGAAAATTCCTTGTGAAAGGTGCATTAAAAAATCTTAAGGTGAAGGAGTATATCATCTTTGACCATCAAATTAGCTACAAATATGAAATTCTTTGATAGCATGAAAAAATGCTATGAAATAAAATATCCAAAAAAATTAAATTTCATTATTTAAATGGTTAGGGCTCCTTGAGATGTGACCTATGACGTTTGTTTATTTTAGTTGAACCACATTTTTAATATGCTCATTACAAATTAAATTGGCATAAATATTAATATATTATTATGTTAACATTAGTAGATTTATATTAATGCTAAAATAAGGCAAACTAAGTAATATAACATAACATAATCAAGGTGATGTAAATATCACATTTGAAAAGAATTACAGTTTCATAGCAAAATAAATTAATAAAATTGAATCAAATCAAATCAAAGCAATATAACCACAAAAAATAATAAATTATTATTTTAATTTTTGGCAAATTTTTGGTAAAACAAAAATAAGATAAATTAAAGTATTATAATATAACCAAAGTATGGTAATATAAAGGTCACACAAGTTCAGATTAGAAGTTATAATATAAAATAACAAAATAAAAGTGAAACATTTATAAAAAGTGAAAAAGTTTCCAAAAAAGTTGCAATAAAAAACAATAAGTGGATTATGTGTAACATCTTCAATTGTTAAATTAGATACATTTGAGAATGTCCCGAACAACATGTTAAAAACATAGCAAAAGAAATACTTAAAAAAATAACTTGCATATTTAGTTTGATAAAGATTACTTGGACAAGCCCATTGACATTAGCTTATTCTTGCTCAACCCTTTTTAGGATTTAATATAAATTTCCAAACTAAACAATAAATAATAAATTAAAATTGCTCTTTTGGTATTAGGTAAAAATATATATTAAAGTTGAAATTAGATAAATTCAAGTATTGTAACATAACAAAGTAAAGGTAATTTAAAGGCCATTGCTAAGGTGAATTGGAGTTTCATAGTAATATAAGAAAATAAAAAAAATTCAAGAATTGAGATATATTACATGGGAAAGTTGTATTTCAAAACATTTATGAAATAAAGTGTAACATCCTCAATCACAAAATTAGATACATATAATAATGCCTCAAAAAATGCATAAAAAATCTAAGAAATAAAATATTTGAAAATATAAATTCTATATGTAATTGTGGAAAGCCTACTAATATTAATCTAATGACATTTGTTCCATCTCCCTCAAACATTGATTTGAAATACAATTAATTACCATTTAAATAAGTAATGATAATAATAAATTATTCTTTTGATATTCACTATATATATATATATATATATATATATATATATATATATCTATATATATGAAAGTTGAAAATAGATAAATTTAAGTTGTTGAATACAACAAAGTAAAAGTGATGTAATGGTTACAATAAATGTGAAATAGATTTTCAAAGTATACTAAAAAATCAAAGCAAAACATTTCAACAATTATGATAAATCATACAAAAAAGTTGCATTCACAAATACGTAGAAGATCTAGTGTAACATTCTTGATCATCAAATTAAGTATGAATCAATATGTCCCACAAATAGTGTCACTACATAAGAAACTAAAATAATTAAAAATAATAAAATAAATATTTAGTTAGATAAAACTTATTGAGTTGAGTATGACATCGTCTATCATGCTTCACTCAGACCATGATAAAAATTACTGTGGATTATAAAGTAAATAAGCATAAGAAATAATATTTAGACAAATTTAATTCTAAATAAATATATATTGTAGTTGAAATAAGGCAAATTGAAGAAATTTTATGTGACCAAATCATGAAAATATAAAAGACACAAGAGAAGAATAAGAGTTAGATAGTAATATAAGTAAATCAAAAGCAAAACAACTTAAAGGATGATAAATAGGGTCAGAAAAGTTGCACTCCATAATATTATGGAGTTTGACTATTATAATCATTTTGACAAAGTAGGTCTTATTTAGATTTACTAGGAATTACAATATACATAATAATAAAGTAATATTAAATTATTATTTTAGTATTATTGAAATGTATATTAATTCTAAAATTTTATATAAATGAAGCAAAGAAAAAAAACCAAGTCAAAGAGATTAAAAGATCACACAATACTAGATATGGTGTTAATAATATAACCACATAGAAGTAAAAATTTGAAGATATTAAAAACTTATTTGAGAATATTAAATTCCAAGGTACAAGGGAGAGTGAGTGTAGTATCAACAATCATAATGAGTGGCACACATTGAAATATCCAGTAAAGATTGTCAAAACCTTGGAGAACATTTAATATAAAAATTAATATCTATTGATAATTGTCTTTTTTAAGATAAATAAGTATAAATAATAACAAATTATAATTTTAGTAATAAGAAATATGCAATAATTCTCAAATAAAATAAATTTAAGTAATGTATTATAATAAAAGAAATGATGTGATGGTTAATAGAGTTAAAATAACTAAATCAAAGTGCAAAAGTCCAAGAAATAAAACAAATTGTATGTTAAATTTGCATTCTAAGATATTAAAGAGATCAAGTGCAACATCCTAAATTGTTACATCCAGTGTGATTCAAAATATCTTGAAAATTTTCTCAAAACCTTTTTAAAATTATTTAAAATATAAAAATAAATATTTAGGAACATAATTCTCATTGAGATGAGTATAGCAATATTTATTTATCCTCCATCAGATGACATTAGAAATTATTATAAATAATAAAATTTAAAAGAATAAATAATAGCAAATTATTATTTTAATATTCAATTAACATATATTTACCTTGAAATAAGGTCAATTGAAGTGATACAATACAACAAAATCAAAGTGATATAAAGGTCACACTAATGGTGTTTAAGAGTTACATAATAATATAACCTAATCAAATTGAAACTTTTAAGAAATGAGAAAAGAGGCACAAACAATTTATTTAAAGACACTAAGGTTATTGTGTGTAACAATCTTAATCATCAAATTAGGCTAGGTATATTACATAAAGCTTCTTAAAACAAAAGGAAAACATATTATAAAATTAAAAAATTAAATAATTTATAAATATAACTATTTAAGACAAGTCATGAAATTTATTTTATAATTTATAGGAGCTCATTTTGAATTATTATTAATTTTATATGCTTAAAAAAATAAATATATATATTAAATTTGAAAGGTCATAAGTGATTTAGGGCTAAATAGAAAATTAATTATATCAATAAGTTGTATTATATTAGAAAGTTGTATTCCAAGTTATAAAGGAAACTGAGTATAATACCATTGATGGTCAAATTAGGCTTATATCAAAATCTCTCGCAAAGTATCCCAATACCTTAGAAAAGATAATTTAAAATATAAAGCAAAATAATTAATTGGATATATCTCATTAAGGTGAGTCAACCAATATTTGCTTCCTATTCATCAAACAGCAGCTTCAAATACAAAAATTACCAGATTAAATAAAAAAACTAGTAATAATTTTATTTTTTTAATATTAAGTAGCCTTATTAAAGTTGAAATAAGATAAATTAATGCAATGTAAATGATGTAAATGAATGTTATGTATAGGTCTCACAAGAAGAGAATTAGATTTTGATATTAATATATCTAAAGTAGACTAAAAGATTTGGAAAATTTAAAAAAATGACTTAAAAAACTAAAATAAAAAATACTAAGTTGATCATGTATAACAACCTCTATCATTAAATTAGATAAGAATAGAATTATCTTGTATAGCTTGCAAAAAAACCATATGAAAATAAAAAACTCTAAAAATTAAAAAAACAATATTTAATATTTTAAAGCTCATCAAGATCAGCTCAAAAACATTTATTTCATCTCGATTGGATGTCATTGGGAATTATTGCAAATTATTAAGAAAATATGCATAAACAATAGTAAATTAATGCTTTAATTTTTTGAAAATATGTTAAAAAGTTGGAATTAAATAAATTAAAGTAATATAACAAAACAAAATAAAAGCGATCCAAAGGTCACACAAGTTAGTAATTATAGATTTACTTTATTATAACAAATTTAGATTCAATAATTTCAAGTTAATAATTATATAAGAATGTTTCTTTCTAAAATATTAAGAACATCAACTGTAATATCCTCAATAATAAAATATCCAGAAAATAAAATAGTTTAAAAACATAAAAATAAATTCTTAATTGGTTAAACTTCATCAACATGAACCCAATAATTGTTTAAAAATGATTAGGCCAGATTTCTCTTCTGGTAGACTTTACTTAAAGTTACTACAAATTGTCACAGTAATTTTGTGAAAATTACCATAAATTATTTTTTTAATACAAAGTAAAAATATTATTAAATTTAAAAAGAGATAAAGCCTAGCAATGTAAAAAATGCCAAATCAATGTGTTGTGAAGTTCGCCTGATAGAAGAATTAAATTTTCATGGTGTCATGGTCCAATCAAAGAAAACAAATTTGAAGAAATGACATAAACTATAAGTGAAATTTAGATTTCAATACACAAAGGTGATTGAGTATGGAACCTTAACCTTCAAATTAGGTCTAAATCAAAATGTTTTACATTTGAAAAATTATAAAAATAAAATATTTTAAAAATATATAAATAAATAAATATTTTATTAAACGGAGCTCGTCGAGATAAGATTTGTTTCATTTCAATTTTTGGTTGTTGAAATTTCTATAAATTACAAAAAAAAGGTTGAATAATAAAAAATAATTATTTTGACATATGACAAATATATATGTTAAAGTTGAAATGTGACAAAAAGAAATAATTTATTATAGACAAATTTTTTTAACGTACCAAAAACTTAATGAGATTTAGACTTAAAATTTAAACTAATTAATGCAAAAAATTGGATAAATAACACAATTTTTTTGGCAAAATTATACTCCAATACATTAACGTGAATTTCCAAAACAATGAAATTGGATGCGAAGAACGATATCTAGCAAAGTGCAGAAATCATATAAAATAAAATATGTAATTGGATAGAGCCAATTGAGAAGATTCCGAAGTAATGTTTTTTGTTCTTGATGAGACCTCTTTTAAAATTATTAAAAATTAAAAAAAGTTAGTAGCATAAATGATAAAAAATAATATTTTAATATAAAGTAAATATACATATTAAAGTTTAAATGATAAAATTTGAAGCAATATAATAAAACAAAGTCAAAGTTACTTAAAGCTCTACAAGAGGATATTTTCATTTGCTTAGTAATATTACTAAATTAGACAAACAATTTTAAGAAATTAGATAAATGTTTTATGAAATTTTAATTACAAGATACCAAAGAGATCAGTACAACAACTTTGATAATAAAATCAAATAAAAATTAAAAATATCTAGTAAAGAATGTGATATATATATAAAAAATATTAAAAAGTATAAAAACAAATATTTTAGTGGAAAGAGTAAATTAAGATTGGTCCAACAATATCTGTTTCATCAAACTAGAGACCACCAAAAAAGTAAGCAAAAATATTAAAATAATTACTATTTAAATATTATGTAAATATAAATTAAGTACAAAATAAGATAAACCAAAGCAGTGCTATATTACCAAATCAAAGTAGTGTAATATAAAAAAATAGGATCCTAAGAGTTTCAAAATAATATAACCAAATCACAGAAAAAAATTGATCAAATAAAAGAAATTGCAAGTGAGTGCTTTATTTTAACATTTTGAGGGGATTAGTTGGATGATTTTTGTTTCACCTCAATCAAGCCAAGATGGAGATTTTACGAATTACCAAAGAGAAATGGTATAAATAACAATAAAATGGTTTTTTAAATATTAAGTAAAAAAATATTTAAGCTCAACAGAGTTAAATTGAAGCAACGTTTTATAACCAAATCATAGCAATGTAAATGTCACATGAAATAACATTTAGACTTTAATAGTAATATAGATAAATCAAAGAAAAAATTTGAAGAATTGAGATAAATTGTGCAAAAGAGTTACATTATCAGATAATTAAGAGATCGAGTGTAACACCCACGATAATGAAGTCATATATGAATTGAAATGTCTCAAAGAACATATTGATATGATTGCAATGAATAAGCCAAAATAAAGTGAATAAGCATAAATAAAAATTAAAAATAAAGAACGAAAAGTAAATAATAATAAATATTTATATCAATATTATGCAAATATATATATTAAATTTGAAGTAATAAAAATTGAAGCATTGCAACATAACTAAATGAAAGTAATGTAAAGGTCACATGTGATCATATTTAATCATAATATATCCAAAATAAAAGAAAAACTTTTTATGAAATTAGAAAAATTATTTGAGAAAGTCACATTCCATGTTACCTAAGACACCTTGTGGAACAACATCGATTCTCAAATCAAGTACAAATAAAAAACCTTGTAAATCAATCTTTATTAAAAAAATAAAATATTAAGAAAATATTAAAAATAAATTTTTGACTAGATAACACTCTTGGATATAAGTCCAACTATGTTTGTTTCATCTCAATGAGATCTCAATTGGAATTACCGCAATTATCAAAATAAATAATCATTAAAGGAATAACTTATTATTTTAATGTTATATATATATAATAAACATAAATGTGGTAAATTCATATAATATAATATAAACAAATGAAAAAATTATAATCATCTCATGTCAATAGATTATGAGGTGCTTACCAAAAAAATTAAATATAAACCATATATCTAAATAATGAGATAAATTATACGAGAAAGTTGGATTCTAATAAACTAAGAAGATTGAGTATTGTGAGAGAAGAATTATATGGGAAGGTCACATTTAGTATTAAATTTAAGGAATTGAGACTAATTATATAAGAGAGTTACATTCCAAAATACTAAGGAGAAAGAGTGTAACAACCTTGGTCTTTAATTTTGGTCAAAAGTAAAATGCCTCATAACACACACAAAAGTCTATCAAATATAATATTTAAAATTATTCAAATGAATATTTCATTGAGTAGAGCACATCTACGTGAATCCAATGAAAAGCCATTCTTCTTAGTTAGACCTAGTTTTGAATTACATTGATTTACCAAAGCATATATGCATATATAATAGGTAATTAATTTTGAATGCTAAGTAAGCATATATTAAAGTTGAAATAAGATAAATTGAAGCAATTTAATATAATTAAATCAAGCTTATGTAATATTAGTTATTCCTAATATTAATTAATAAACTTTTGTTCTAATAATTAGCATAATTGTCAGTAATAAAAAAATTAATTGTGTAAATAATTTCTATTAATTAACAATACAAACATTTATTCCTTTATATCTTTTTCTCTCATCTACATTCGTTCCTCCAACTTCTTGTTCTAATTTTTTTATTTTTCTTATTAGCCATTCTTCCAATTTTTTTTTGTTTTATTATTCATCTAATTCTCTTAATCTTCTATTCTTCAACTTCTAATTCTAATTGTAATCTTCTTTTTTATTTTGTTCTTCTATAATTCTGATTATGATTTTACTTTGTCCATTTTTTGAATTAATCTTCATATCGTACAATCACAATTTTGATCTTATGGAAATAAGTTAATTAAAATAATGAAAAATTAATTGTTCGATTTTTGTTATTTATAATTCTAAGATTAAATATTTTTAAAAAAATTTTAAAATATAATGTCATTATAATTCTTCGATGAAATTTGAAAAATAAATAAAAATTATCACAATAATTCTTCATAATGAAGAAAAAATGTTATAAAAAATTATAATTATAAGTAGTGATTTTTTAGGTTTTAGAGGATCAATGTTATAATTGTTACTTTTCTTACGAATAAATATTTTATTTATAGTAATAAAAAATAATTATAGTCAATTATGAATAAATTTTATAAAAAAATCTATTTCTTAATCAATTTCGAAATAATAGCATCACATATTAGATGGTTCGTTTATTTTCTGTTTTTCTTTTCTTTCTTATTCTTTATTGACAAAGACACATCCTTTCGTAGCCCTTGTCAAATTTTTTATTACCTTTCCTCAACATCAATTTAAATTACTCTTAGCCCTATTTTCTTCTTCTTAAGCTATTTAACTCTATCTATCAAATTCATTATGAAAGATAACATCTTCATGCTCTCATTATTCTCTCTGTTTCTTCCTCACACTTCTCTTACTTTCACTTCTCCCTCCATTTCTCCTTAGTCTCTCATTCCTGACCCTTTACTTCTAAATATGTATGTATCTCCTTTCACATCTATCTTCATCCATACACTCTCAAGTACTATTTTTTTCACTTTACTTAGTTATCTATTTATCGTTATTTTTATTTTCATTTGCTCCATCTCTCTTTATGTATACTTCTTTAAAATTATAAACCTTTAATGTTTTGGCTCTTCACAATATATCTAACATTAATTTCGATTAAGTCCTCTCTCATTCACTTAAACTCAAACTAACTCTAGTTTATATCTCCCTATCTTCTCCATCCATTAAATTCTTTCTCCACTTCTCCTTTTGTTCATTTATCTCTCTATCATTATTCCAATACACTCCTAGCATTTACTTTCTTTTTTAGCTTTATTTTATTTCTCTTAGACTTTCACTCACTTCTCAGATCTTTTCTTCAGTACTTCATTCTCTTTATCTCCCAATGTATGTTACTTATCGCTCTCAAATCTCTTTTCACACTTTTTATCTTCCCTCTCTCTTATCTTACCTCTCTTACATGCCCTTTGTAGGCCATCTAACTTTGCTCTCTTCTTTTTTTATTTCCATCACAATAATAGTTATAATTCATGGAATCTTTTTGATGTAATTAATTTTCCACATTATTAAACATTAAGAATTATTATTAATAGAATAATTATTATTCTATATATTTTTAAATATTTTTATAATATTAATTTTAATTTAATAATATTATTCTTTTTCTTGTTCTTATGAAGTTTCCTCTTTATTTACAAATTTTCTTGCTCCTCACCTTATTTTTCCTCTAATTCTTTTGTTTTTCAGCATACAGGTCTTACTTTTGTTTATTTCTATAACTAATAGTTGTTCACATTCTCTTTTTTCATTTGTTCTTTAACTACTCATTCAATTTATTCTTATCCTTTTTATTCACCTTCTGTGGTTAATCCTTCTTAGGATCTTATTCTTCTTCTTGTTAATATTATCTTTATAATGAATTTGGTACCATGTTTTCTAAAATTTAATAAAATATTTCTATTTAAGAATTGGAAAAGAAGGAAATATAAAATATTTTATTACCTTTTTATAATATCAATAGAATAGATTCTCTTTTTATTTAAGAATTAATAAATTTGTTATTTTGGTGTTTTTCTTATTATTCCTTATATTAATTCCTATCAATTAACAATATCCATATCCTTCCTTTGACTGTTTTTCTTCTAATTCCTCATCTTATATTTCGACATATTGTTTTTGTCTTCTAACACTTGATATTCCAACCTTTTGATTTCTTAATTTTATTATTGTTGTTATTGTGCTTCACTCCTCTGATTACAATTTTTTTATTTCATTTAAATTAATTTTCATAATGTTCCTCTCTTCTTCCGATACATCTTCAATTTCTTTTTTCCTTGTTCTTTTTCTTTATTTCCTTATTGTAAAAACTTGACATTTAATGTTACGTGATTCTTTTCATAATATTCTTTTTAAGAATATTAAAAAGAATAAATAGAGGAAGAAAATACTATTATCTTTTATTCTGTGAATTTAATAATTATAATAAACATAAATATTAATATATTTAACTAATTAAAAATTAATTACTAAAATATTATTCTTAAATGACAAGTGCCAACTATGACATAGCATTATGAAATGGAATTTTTAAAATCAAACAAATAATTTTAATAATTATTCCTTTTTCTTATGATACTATTAATTAGTACTTTAAAAATATCTTTTCAATATGAGAAAAAATTGAATACTAATGAATAATGAAGAATGCATGAATTACAATACACTCTTATATGTTTTAGTACATAATAATATTTAATAACATATTTTGAACATTAATAAAATAATAACAAGAAAATTTAATAATTAGAAAATAACAATTACTATTGAAATGAACTAATGATAATAAAATTATACTATACACTATTCCTTTATGAATAACAATATATTTAGTATTTAATTTCAATGTAATAGTGATTTTATAAAAATCAATTATAAATTGTTATGAAAATTTATAATGATTAAAGAAAAACTTAATTGTTATTTGAAGTCAAATAAATGTTATTAAGTAATATTTTTAAGTAATAAATAATTTTTAATTATCACAACTATAAGAATTATTTTATAATCACTATTACAATTCAATACTTTTATTGTAATTATTGAATTTATCATAAAGGTATTTTTAGGTATTTTTTTAATAACTAAGTAAAATAAAATTGATAAGAACAAGAACAAAGATAACAAGCATAATAGCATAAGAGGAATGTAAAAGAGGTCCTCAGTGTAAGGATAAAAGGTGGCATTGAGGTGGCTAAACATAATGTGTAACAAGATGAGTTGAACAAAATCTAAAATACGCTAAAGGTAAAAATTAAAATTTGTTGATTGCTAAGCATCAACTATAACTGACAAACCCAAAAGACAACAACAATTAAAGCTAATAAGTAGAAGAGCAAATCTTTACATGGCTCTAAGTCTAATAATGAGTATTATGTCTCATAGTAGAACCTATACATGATGCATAAGATACTGCTACGTCTTTCTCTCAAAGTGGGAAAGAGCTCCATGCTATCGAGTTAAGCTAAAATCCCTATATTGCTCTAACTTTATTACGCCTAAATGGGGAACAAGTTGTTTAAAGATCCAACTATCATTAGAGGTGAGACTTCTTGATATACGAGGAATCTTTACTATGTTTGATCTTATATGAGAACTATTACACCATCTATGATTTTCTCCGCATGGTCTCTCATAAAACTAGATTGGACATTGTGGGATAAGCTCATTTCAAAATAATGTTAAAAGTGTTAAAACGCTCACTAGATATTGGGTCTAGTTCCTTATAAAGCATGAGTTCACAAATATTAAAGGTAGAATTGTTTCCAAAATCCTGAAATTAATCCATTATGTATGCATTTATTATTTATTTCTATATAATTCTAAATAGTCCATCAACATGAGCAGGAATTATCTAAGGGTTCTTCCTAGACATCTCTTCGACATTATGCAGACCTTCACTTAGATTATCTCAGAAAATTCCTTGGCTTACATATAAGAATCTGATACTCATTTGTGATTTTGTTACTTTAGTTAAGGTTTTTAGGAATATGCTTGGGTAACATGTAAAAATCTTGGCTGCAGGACATAGTGCACTTGAAGTATGAAATTCACAACTTAAGGGAATAAAATCAATTGAACTCTAATGTTGATGATATGAAACAAATTCAAATGGAATCAAATTGTTGTCCAATTAATAGAATTATAGAATGAAAGTTCCGTATGCAATAATAATTGATCCAATGGAAAAACATCTTCGCTCACTAGGCTATGAAGATGGTTGCCAAACATTTTGTTCACTTCTTATGTTAACAAGTCTGCTTAGGGATGGCAAGATGATGAAAATTTAAGTTCCATTCCATAGAAGTGCCAAAGTATGTTTTAGAAGAACTATAAAATCATACATCACGATCTAACAACATTGTTCAAGCTAAATAATGTAATTTACTAGCTTCATAAAGAAATATTTCTAGCACATGTCTGCCAACACTTATGTGTTGCTTGCTTGACAATCACTCTTTTAGGTATTTTTAACATTTCTTCCATCCCATTTTGATGTCATAAGACCATGCATATTTGGAACATTATAGTGTGCCTAAAGTGAATTTTTGGGTGTGTCCTAACACATGACCTTACTAAGTTATGCTATATTAATTTTTATCATTTTATCTTGTTAGTTGACTTTCATTTTTTGTTTTATATTCATTGAGTCTAGAAGTGATCTCTTGATCATAGGTCACTTCTTTTTGACATTCATGTCTTACCAATTTTTTGTTTACTAATTTGTTTGTTACATTATCATTGGTTCAGACTTTCATTGATCCCATCAAGTGGTTTCTTTAATATTATCGGTTACACATATGTTTATTATGTGTTCACTAGCCTCATCCTTTCCTTAGTACCAAGAATGTCTTTTCTAAATACTTTTTTGATGTGATTGAAAAGAAAGTTTTTTCAATCCTTCTTACCTGGACAACATTGTGCTCATCAATAGTAGATGGCATCTCAAGCAAATAAGTATTGGTTCATTAGTATGGATTAGTAGACATCTACATGTAATCTTTAGCAGATAGCCTCATCATTGTTGTCTGTGGTGATAGCCGGTCTCACTTAGATTATTTTTCAACTCTTACCCCCTAACACTTGTAAATAGACTGCAATGAATATGGTCTATGTTGTGACATAGTCCCTAAATTTTTTCTTTGCACAAGACTTTTCAACATTAATTATTTTCACTTCTAGTGCACTAATTACACCAATAAGCATTTTTGTCATCGATATTAGAGTGGTGGAGAACTTTCGTTTCCTTCTTCACTTAATTTAATACCTCTTTTGGACTTACTATAAGAGGTGAGGTTTCATCTTCTTGTGAGAGAGTCTAAAAAACCTTTTCAATCTATACTAAATTTTTTTTGAAAAATTTCACAGTGGAATGTTTTTAAATTTCTCATATGGCTTACCATGTTACAGTGATCGCAATACTTTTGAATTTTTTTTCAATAAAAGGAATGTTTCTATTTGTATATATAATAAATTTTTCTTTGTAATTCTTTTTATTTTACTAAAATTTTTTAACCTTCACTCAAACATCCTATATCCTATCGTACTCCTTTTGTCTATTTATATTAATTTTTCTTTTTGATTCCTATGACACATGTAATGGCTTGTTTCAAAGATATTTGAGAGAAAGTAGATAATTTAAGATTAATAAGATAATACAAATCTATATTGTATTTTCATATAGTCTACATCTTTTCAATAGGAACTCTTAAACTGAAGGCTTGTTGAAAAATTTCTATGATATATTCTTATGTGATTTATCTTTGTTATTGTTGTAGTCTATTCTACTTTTACTATAATTTCTCCATGTAACATATGGCACAAAATTCTAGTTAGACTCAATTGTTAACTTGGCTCTATACAAATTTTACAATAGTGTCATTATCCAGTTGAGTATTCAATTGTGTTAATCCATGACTCATTATTTTTCAATTAAGCATTTGCCACTTTATGAATTGATAAATAATTGTATAGAGGTAACAATACTTGTTTTTTTAACTAGGTATCTTATTTCCAAAAACTATTATACCATAAAAAATAAGTAAATCAAGTGTAGCAAGTACCTTGAAAAGACATTGCCATTCTCGTGTGTTAAAAAGGTCAAATTGATATGATCCTTATTTATATCGCCAACTACTTGGGATTGCTAAATAATCTAGAGTTCCTATAATTAACACTATTTTCTTTTTATGAATTTAATTTTGGATCCATTGTAAGAAGTGATTTGGATTTTTTCATTATGTCATTTAAAACTTGTATTGTTTGGCTATTAAGGCTACCTATGCCTCCAAGCTAGACGGTGAAATAGTTGGCATAGTCACCTTAATTGAAGCTTCTTTAATATCCTGATTCACATTTGTAGTTTACTAATAAACAATTTTCTGCTTTCCACTTTCCATTACTATTGAATCATAGCATTCTAATGTAAAAAAAAATGAGCTATTATGAGGTGTTCTCACCCCCAAGCCCTAATCAGTAGATCATATTTTTAAAGTATTAGTGGAAGTGAAAACATGATAGTGACAAGGAGAAAAAGAAAAATAAAATAGAGAAGTGGTTTTTTGTCATAAGAAAATGGAAAATTTTAAATGTTTCTTTAAATGATTTCAAAATAAATGAATTTTTTATTCTTGGAGTTATTTAAATTCTTTCAGTGTTTTCTCCAGATTTTTCTAAATTTTCTTTAAATTCTTTTTAAATTTGTTGAATTCCTTCATACATTCCTCCCAAACCTTATATATTAGTCAAAATATAATTTCTAATTACAAAAATAACAATATTTCTATTACAAAAAACACATTTGCACTTTGACCAAGTGTTGAAATTTAAGTAATTTTGAGTCATCAAGCCACATACTCACCCCTAAAAGCCTTAATTGCATTTGCCTTTTATGTGTCATTTATGCTAGCACATTTTTGATGCACAAGAGTATTGCACTAGGTGCGACCTACTACATGTGTGATGCAAGGGTTGTCAACCCTTAGTGCATCACCAAGCATGTGGGATCTAATGGACCTACCAGTCATGAGCACACATGACCCATGTAAGCATTGATCATACATAAGATTCTTGAAGTCAAGTGCATGTGGGCTAACCATTGAGCACCTACACACATAAGTATTAGCTTTTTCATTTTTTTAAAATTTCTTTCATTCAGTTGTTACACCCCATTTTTCCTAGGCTGATTTTTGGCATACATTTTTTTTTTTTTTTTTTTTTTTAACATATAGACAGCTCAGATCGTCCCATACCAACCTGAGTAGCCTACGAAAAACATAGGATATAACACATCATTACACACCTACTTTCCTTAACAATGTGGATCCCATCTCCCGGGTACACCGTCAAATCAGGTTCATGACTCCTGAATTAACAGATGGACTCGCGCAATGTTACTCCTACTAGACCCAATACTCCTAACCCCTACGGGTAGGAGAACCGGTCTATTAGAAGTCTGAACCCCCATGGTTAAGTTCCATAGTCATGTAATAACCTCACCATCAAACAAAAAGATATATAACATCCTCAGATAAAATATGGCACTCCACACACCATACCCCAAGATAATAAAGTAAAACAGTGAATGGAAACTACATCACAAAAATAAGATCCAAGTCCAACAAATACAATATCATCCAACTAGATACATAAGTCAGAATTACCCTCACATAATACAAGACATAAAAATAACAGTCTCACTGAATACATCCAACAGCAACAATCAACTAATCGGAATATCTCAAAAATCACAGATCAGATCTGCTCCACTAGCCTACTGATCACAATCCCACCTAAAGCTGGGTGGCGTCAAGTCTGCCGAGCCACTGGAAAAATATAGATAAAAAAGGAATGAGCTACGCCCAGTAGGAAAGACAGCTAGTAAAAACTCACATGCAAAAGAAGGATAATAGCAAGAGTATAGGAATACAGCATAACAATGTAGGGTGGAAAGGCACTCTCAGTTCCAGACTCCAACCAACCACAGTCACCCCAGTCACAACAGAGTAGCTCTCCTCTGATGCTTCCAGGTAGCATGCCAGCGGGACACGCCCATCTCTGCGCACGCATGGCGCCTAGCACCCGACACCGCAGCGTCTCTCGTCATTCAATCTTCTGGAGACTATAGACAAACCCGTCACATAGATCTCTAGCCAACGTGAGACACCCTGGCTAGCCACGGCGAGTCACCCCTGCCGCTGCCACTCTCAGGCGCGCAGGCCTACACTCGTGGACCAGAAGAGGTCGACTCAGCCACCGTCCCAAGAAGTCCTCTCCCAACAATTTCCATAGAAGCCACGCCCCTACAGTCATTGCCAAGCTTTAACTCCAAGATTCGGCAACATGTGTCCAGATACAACAAGGCGCATATCAGTCCACATGTATACTGTGGAAGTTAAGTCTGAACCGCACAGTTACCTACCACAACTACCCTAAAACATCATATAGGGTCTATAGTAGTCCGGTCCAGTATGCCAATTCATGAAATATGCCAACACTAAGTAAACTGACTCAATCCATGCCGTTGCCATCAAAGCAACACAACTGTTCATTGCTGACTGTTCTGGTAGCATCCATGTACCATACTTCTGTCTGACTGTTTCCAGCTGTACTGTCATCACTGATAACATTTTTCCCCACTTCAGGAAATTTTTAAATCCCAATTTCAATTTCCGTCCTTTATCCATTTTCCGAAATTCGAAATAAATTTCCAAATAAAATTTAAATTCCACATATATCCTTTTTCCGAAAATTCGGATTAATAAATTCCACATATATCCTGTTTTTCCAAAAATTAGGATTAATTTCTGAATTAATTTAAAAATTCCAAAAAATCAAATTCTGCCCTTTGTTAATTTTCCGAAATTCGGAATAAATTTCCGAATTAAAATTTAAATTCACATATATCCATTTTCCGAAATTCGGATTAATTACCGAATTTAAAATTCCGTTATTTCCAATATACCGCCCGCACTTCCGTGAACCCGGTTCTCGCCGTCGGTTCGGCCTTCGCGCCGAGCCGAGAACCGCTTCTCACTGAACCGCGCCGAATCCCCTGAACCGGATCTCGCCACCGGTTCGGGACCCTCGCGCTGAACCGCGGCACCGCCGAACCAATTTCTTAATAATCCGTTAATCGGATTAATTTTAATTACTAATAAAATGGCGTAAATATCATTAATTACTTAATTAAATTTGATATTATCTAAACCCTTCTCCTTTCTCGGTCCGAAGCCCGCGAAACCCTAGCCGACGCAATCGCCGACCAAATCCAATTCTTCCGCCGATTTCCGGCGACCGCGAACAAAGAGAAACAAAATTCTATGTTCGTACTATCCTAATGTTTCAATAATTGCCACTAATTTCTAAGGTTCAATCAAAATTTTCCGCCGAAGGACTTTCATCCGATCCCAAATTGACAATTTATGAAATTAATGATTCCAGCATTTGAAACCACCTTAACATGAATAAAGCACATTATCAATTCAACACATGCTTGGCAAAATTCCGAATTCGGCGGGTATAATTTTCCGAAACCCTAAAACCTAACATGTTAAATTATAATACTGCAATGCATTTCCGACTTCAAAATTCCAATCACATGCTCAGATAGGCATTAACAAAATATTCCATGCTTTAATTTTGCTAAATAACTAATTTAATTTCTGAATTTCCTACCTTTTTCTTCTCCGGCGACGGTGGCGACGGTGAAGCTCGCACGCGACCAACCGCTGTTCCTCGCCGCACGAAACCGGTACCAATCGATTCTCCTCGATCACGCGAACCTCTAGGTATAAAAAGCCCCTTGAAAGGCTGCCGGAAAATATCGCCGTCCGCCGCGAATGCCTCGTCTCCGGCCGCCATTCGAAACCCTAAGGGTCGAAACGGTTCGGGTTAAATACCCCGCTTAAACCGGTAATAACCCGTTAACGACACATTAAGTGCCGGTTGACCTGCCAAAACGCCGTTTAACCTTCGATCAGCCGGTTAACCTCCACCACTGATCTCGTCCGTCTGATCCGCTTATCCGCGGCTTATCCAAACGCACGCGCAAACGCACTCGGCGAACCGCCTCCGCCTTCGCTGAACCGCTCCGGTCCGGTTCCCGCGCGGTAAAAACCAATTTCCGGTTTAATTTAGATGGATTTTCGAATTTCTAAAAATCCAATAAATCAGGGAAAATTACTTAAAAATTCCTCGGTGCTCCGAAAAATCCCCAGAAAATTTCAGAAATTCTAATAGCCTCCAATTGAGCTCCTGGCTCATCCTACTGTCGATCTGAAATCATCCAAGCCAAAAATTAATTTATTAAAGATTCACATAAAAATTTTTACTGGGTATAACATCAGTCTAGTCCTTCAAATGGTGCATCTATGTAATGATGAAAGATATTCCAAAAGCTATTTTAGCTCATAGATAATTGAGAAAAACATAGGTTTTAATAATATATTTATTAAAGGGCTTATCAAAGGTTTTATAGGTTTAGAATTGCAAATCCTAGAACCACTAACATAGTAAGAATTTTCTTAGAAGCCAAGGACTTACATAGATGTTTAACATGAAGGGCCTAAATATATCAAAAAATTGGTTTAAACAAAACACACACAACTACTCACATTGGCAATAAAATAGCAAGCTACAACGATAATCACATTCCTATAATGTTAAACAAGAAATCATTCTCTCACATGCAGTAACAAAAAAGATGGATGCAATTAATATGTCCTTCCCAAGTTGAAATAAAGCAATGAAAAACTTTCTTGGTGACTTCGAAGTATTACGAATGATGGATAATGAGTTATGAACTCCACATTTGAGCCACTCACTTCACTCCCATTGCACCCATGAAGTCACATATTGTTTGCACACAACACACATGAGTCAGAAGACTTGGTGGTAGAACTTCATTACCTCATTTTAAAAACTTTCATCCTTCAAACTGTGGTGAGCATACATATTTATGAAGATCTCAAGGGTACAATAGTAATTTGACTTACTTAAGATCACTAAGGGACACATTTTAGAATTCTAAGATACTTTTTATAATTCTAAAAATCACCAAAAGTTACAATTTAAACAATTATAGTTTTTTGAAAAAGTAACATAAAAAGATAAATAATTAATTGACATGAGTAGTTACCAAACAAAGATATGTGATTATAGTGGTGATATAAATTGAGGTAATGAGTGGTATGAAAAAGGTGCAGCATAGATGGATCAATGTATGATACTTCAAGTTTTGTTTCGATAAGTAGTGCAATCGATATAGAGTGTGTAAAGAAGCATGCGATGTATGGGGTTTGCCTTTTTGATATTCATGGGTTAGAGACAATTAACACAGTTTGATGGGTAAACACATTCATGGATCTTGTCTAAGTATGTCAAGTGGATTTTACTTTGTTTGGAGGTCAGTATGAGTCGAGTTGGTTGTAACCACTTCTCTAACAGTTGTGGTAACAACAACGGAAAATGACAAAAAAGACCAAAATTCAATTTTAAGATTTCTTGGTGAAAATGTTAACAAAAGTTTTTGCTATTTGAATTATGGGATGGCTATCAAGTGATCTTCAAAGAACTTATACAGAAGTGTAGATGTAAAAAAAATTAATTAACCATCAAATAGAAAATAGAAATGTGAAACAAAAAGGTTCAGTTATAATTGCCCCAACAGCCACAATGATAGTGTAAGCTAAAAAGAAATATAGGGCCCAATCATGACACCTTAGAATCTAAATTTGACTAGAATACCTTCCAATGGAACCTATTTGTGATATACGAAAGGCTACTACATCACCATGCCTCTATGCAAAGACCTCGGCAAACACAGTATAGTCTGCACCATGATGGTGTTGTACTAAATCTTTGCTAGCAAAGAAGCACCCAACCTTGATTGCCTTGTGTTGTATTAGTGATTTCAATCATTTTGTCTCATCCCTTGATTTTGTCAAATCATATTGGATTTTGTGAGTTTGAAAGTGTTCGTTTTTTGAACAAGATAGCTCAAAATGGTCATGTTACAAAGATAGTGATATTTTATTAGTGTTAGGTAGGACCAAATTTATTTTCATTTGAGCTATATATTGGATAACTATTATGCATAAAAATTGAAACTTTTAAAAAAATTTAGAATAATTAAGTTTTTTATTACGTAAAATTTATTTAGTAATATTTGGAGGAGTATATGCAATTATATTTATAAAATAATTATGAAGTGTGATAAATGAATTCTTGCAATAACAAAAAAAATGTTTAACATAGAAAGCTGAGATTATAAAATCATGTAATATTCTTTAGTAAAATATCACAAAATATTTTTGAAAACTTTTAGTATTGAATGCGATTTCATTAAATAAAAATTTAGGCATTGTAGTTCGCATGAAATTGCTCTTATGTCTACCCACTTTTCTTCTTTTGATTTTTATCTCTACAGATTAAATCTTGCATTCATAATGTCGATATCTCAATCATGCATTATTTGTCTTTTCCAAGGAATTCAAGTATCATATTTTTGGTATAAGAAATTAAATAAAAATTAGAAGCAGTGCTTTTATAATGGTGCCTCTTACCATTAAAAAGAACATGGAGCTCAATAATCACCTTCATTTTGAAGATGACAAACGATTTATATAGTGCATTTTTTATTGAAAATATGATATAATAAATTATTATAAGAATTTTCTTATTTCTAAAACATCTCAACCATTTGGCATTTCCACGAAATTTCAAATTCATTACGAAATAATTATCAAGAATTTTGTTTAATTATTCTTTAGTCATTGTTAAACAACTAGGATTTTCCTCCTTTTGCATAATCAAATGAAAAAGCGAATTAAACTTCAATTTAAATTTATCATTCTAATCACATCATCTTTTACAAACTCATTTTGTAGGTAAAGTATAAGTAATTATATCGAGTACATGATTTTCTTATGGAACCTGTTGTACTTTAATGTTTACATTTTCAACATCATCTATAATAAATTTGTCACACATCCCCATATGTTTTGTATGCAAATGCTTGATTCTTGTTGATATTAGAAGAAATAATCTTAAAACAACCTACTTCATCACCTTTTAATAATGTTAAAGGACTTCCAATAATTATTTCTGAGCATGTAGTATGAAAAAACTAAAATGTATTATTACACTTACTATAGCTACACTTAACATGGAATTAAAACTTTTTCCTTAAAAAAATATAATAGCATATTACAAAATGGTGAATTGATAGCTAAAACTAAATTTAAAAAATTTTAAATCTTAAAATTTCCACATTTAATTAGAGAACAACTAAATCATCATTTTATACATTTTAAATGTCAGATGTGATATCTATCATTTTAACTTAATAAAAAATGAACATTTTCATGTGTAATTAGATATATTCCATCATGTTTAAATTAAATTACCAACATGAAATCTGGCATTGAGGTAGTTAAGTAATGAAGGATTCTCAATATCGACTAATAGTTTCACTGTTATTAAATCTATTGCTGTTGTTTACATCCACTTCATTTTATTATATTAAATTGGTTAAAGTTTTCCCATTTAAACTTTAATATATATTTACATCATATTAAAAAATTATTATTATTCTTGCTTATTTGGTTGGTTAATTAGTGGTAATTCCAAGCAAGGTCCACTTAAATTAAAACATATGTGTTAGGGTTATCTCAATGAGCTTTATCTAATTTAATATATTTCTTTATATTTTTACATAAATTATTTTCTAATAATTTTCCTTGCTTTATGATACACTTTGATTCATTCCTAATTGGACGATAGATAATGCTATACACATTCTTTTTTGTATCTTGTAAGGCTATTTTCTTGTACAATTTTTCTCATTTTTCCAAATTACTGGCATTTATTTTATTATATTACTATAAAACCATAATTCTCCACTTGTATTACCTACACATAGCATTCTAGCTTCAATTTTGTTATATGAAAATCTTTTAATCTATCTCATTATGTTTTAGAATACATCAATTAAATATAAAAAATGATTTATTATTATTTTAGATTATTTATTTTATTAATTCATTTTAATGCTAAATGAGTTCTAGTAGTGAGGAAACAAATCTCGTTGGACTTATCTCGATGAGCTAGAACCAATCAAGCAATATTTTTTATACTCTAAATGCTTTATTTTTTTTTATTTTAAGAGTTTTTACAAGATATTGTAATTCATAATCAATTTTGATGATCTCAAAGATTACACTTGTTCTCTTTTGCTTTATGAAGTGCAATTTATCCACACAATTTATCTTATTTATTTATAACTTTTTTCTTTATACTTGTTATATTACTATGGAACATAAGAACTATCGTTGGGTTATTTTTACATCGCTTTGATTTTGTTATATTACATTGGCTCATTTTATTTCATTTTAGCTGTAATATATATTTAAATTAATATTTGAATAAAAGCTTATCGTTGTTTAGTTTGACCTACATTAATAACTAAGAGTAATTCCATATGTAGCCTATTGAAGTTGTAAAATCATTGTTTGACCCATCTGAATCTGTTTTGTCTAATTAAATGTTTATTATTATATTTTCAAATACATTATTTTCTATGGTTTAATCATATTTAATGAGGTAATTTGTTTCATATAGTCGTTCTCATTAGTACAATTCAATGTAACTTTTTTTGTATAATTTACCTTATTTCATCAAATTTTGAATTTTTATTTGTTTCTATCTTTGTGTAATTTATCTCTTCTATTGTGCTATGTACATTGTTTTCATTTGGTTATATTAAATTATTTTAGATAATATCATTTCAAATTTAATATTAGTTACATAATTTTTAAATAAAAATTTGTAATTATTTATACATATTTTCTTTCTTTTTTCTCACGAACACTTTTAGTGGCTCGATTGAAACTGAACTAGCGCCGTCAGCCTCACCATGATGAGCTCTATCCATTTTAATTGTTATGTTAATATTTTAATTTCTTATCTTTTTATGATTCTAATATGTTTAGTTAGAGATTTCATTTACACATGATTGAATGATTAGGGAAGCTACACTTAAACTCCATATTAACTTGGAAGGGAAATTTTTCATTTAATTTATCTCATTCCAATAAAAGTTTTGCTATCATTTCGACTTACTGCAATGAAACTCCAATCCCCTCCCTTAAGACCCTTACATTACTTTTATTTAATAATATTATATTACTTTAATTTATCTCATTGCAGCCTGAATATAGATTTTCATAATATTAAAAAAGTAATTTCTTATTATTTATGATTATTTATTTTGAAAAATTGAAGTAAGTCCAAATGGGTTCTAAATGAGATAAACCAAACATCGTTATACTATCCTTGATGAACTATATCTAATTAAATATTTATTTTAATTTTATAAAAATTTAATTTTTAACTATTTATACAAGCATTGCTATATAATTCAATTTGTAGCTATTATGATGATTGATGATATTACATGTGATCTACTTTGTCTCTTAGAATGCAACTTTCTAAAGTGTTTTATCTCATTTCTTTAAATTGTTTTCTTTAGTTATGTTTTACAACTATAAAACTCTAAATGTCCTCTCATGTGACATTTCCAACACATTCATTTGCATATATCACATGGCTTCAATTTTGTCGAGTTTAGCTTCGTTTTATCTCATTTGTTTGAATCTTGAACTTTGATTTGCTCATATAATTATGAAATACTTACATTCTACTCATGTTATTTTTATTCTGTTGATTTTTTTATATTATATTAGTTCAATTTATATCATTCCAACATAAATATATATTTACTTAATATTCATATAATTATTTATTATTATATTTTCTTGTTTAGCTTAAGAATTTGTTGTAATTCCAAATGTCATCCAAATAAGAAAAAACTGATGTCATTGGTTAAGGCATAATTTGTTATACGTAATAATAAATTTATGTTTCTTTTTCAAAATATCTTTTTGTAGATTTGGGCATATGTTATGAGATATTTAAATTGCACTTGATTTGATAACTAAGAATTTACATTTAATCTCATTTGTATCTTGGAGTGCATCTTTCTTGTACAATTTGTCTTATTTTTTCACTCTTTTTTAATTTTGTTATATTACTTCTTAACTCTAAATCTTCTAAGACATGACATTCATGTTAATTTAAATTATCTCAGTTTTACTTTAACAATTATTTACTTAATATTAGAGTAAAAATTAAAAATTAATTTGAGCAAAGTTTTTGTGATTAATCACAGTTAATCGAAACAAGGTTTTATCCACATGAAAGAGTTGTTACTAGACTTTCTTAATTACTACTATCAAGTTAAATATTCATTTTATATTTTAAAATATTATATTTTCAAGTGCTTGGGCACCTCATATGGCTAATTTTGATTCATACCAAATTTGAAAATTTACGATGTTACACTCTAACTCCATTGTCTCTTAGAATGCGTCTTCCCTTTATACTTTATATCTAATTTCTTAAACTTTTTTCATATTGAATTGGTTATATTACTACAAAACTCTAATTCTAGCTTCATTAAATTACATTTTTTCAATCTTTCTTATTTTATCTTTTATTTACTTAATAATAAAAAAATGATTTATTCTTATTTATGGTTATTAAATTTTTTTTATTAATAGTAATTCCAAATATAGTCTAATCGAGATGAAACAAGCATCGTTTGACTCATCTCGATGTGCTCAATCTAATTAAATATTCATTTTATATATTTCTAAATCTTTTCTTTTTTTTTTGTCAAGTGCATTCTTTACATGGCATTTAAAGTTTTACATGGTTTAAGGGGTGAGGATATTACAATCAATCTTCTTACAAGATATTATGACTTGTGTCTGATTTGATGACTAAGTATGTCAACGTTTGACTACTTTCTATATTACATGACTCTAAATCTCCTCTAGTCTGACTCTTGCATTGTTTTGATTTGGTTATATTACATTGCTTTAAGTGATCTTATATTAGCGATAATGTGTTTTTAGTATTATTTTTAAAATTTTGTTTTTCATAGAAAGTCTAAATGAAATAAATTTGATTAAGTTATAATTAATTTTTAAGACTTTTATTATCGAGAAAGTTTGTATACCTACATGAAATTTGGTTTCTTGCTGGATTTGATTGGTAAGGATGTTATACTCAACATTCACATTATCATAGAATTTAACATTATGGCAAATTTATCTTATTTTTTGAAATATTTCACTTTGATTTAGTTATACTACTAAGAAACTCTAAATCTTCTCTATTGTGAATTATACATTAAATTAAAATAGTACTTTCTTTTATATATTTTATATTTTGGCACTTCATAGAAGTTTCGCATGAGATTCAATTGTGGCAGAAAGATCTTCATTTTTGTATTTTTAAACATTTTTGTCTTTGCTTTTGGCATGCTTTGCAAGATATTTAAAATCATACTTGATTTTATGATTAAGGATGTTATGCGGGTCTATTTAGTATTTTTGAAGGCAACTTTCTAAAGAAATTTACCTCATTTTCTAAACCTTTTTTCTTTGATTTTGATTTAATGCTATTTAGCCAAAAATCATCTCTCATGTGTCGTATTCATTGCTATAATTAAGACATTAAATTTCTTTCATTTAAGTTTGTCAGCTTTAATATATATTTAGATAGCAATAAAAGAAGAATTTACTCTTATTTTCTCTTATTCTTTTTTGTGATTTCTAATAATAGCAAATAAGGTTCAATCAAAATGAAACAAATGCCATTAGTCTCATTTCAACAAACTGTATCTAATTAAATATTTTGTTCAATATTTTTCAATACTCTAATTTGTTAGATTTTGATAAGTTTTATTACATATTTTCGTTCTTCTTGATTAGATGATTGATGATTTTAGTCTCAATGCCATTTGTGTCTCGTAATGCCACTTTCTAATATAATTTATGTCAAGACTTAAAAATATTTTTATTGACTTGGCTAAATTTTTATTAACACTAATTTTCCTCTTTTATTAGATAACATCATTTCGATTTAAATGTGTAATGTATCATAAATTTGTGTTATTTTTTGTTTAAATATATCTTCAAAATTAAAACAATAATTTTTTTTATTAAGAATAACAACTTTGGTAAGTCAAATTACTTCAAAGTGAGGTCTGAACTAAATGAAATAGACAACATTGGATTAATGTTAAGGAGCTGTGTCCAACTAAATACTCATTTTCTTACATTTTAAATATTTTAATTTCTTGAGATTTTTCATTCCTTATGAGAAATTTCTATTCATGTAATTATTTAAAATTGAGTTTGTTACACTTGTTTCTTCAATATCTTGGAACAAAATTTTTGGAACAATTTATCTCATTTTGAAAAACATTTTAATTATATTTGCTTATACTACTATGAAACTCTAGTTCTACTCTCTTATGACATTTAATTTAGATGGAATTTAATATATACTTAATATAAAATTAATAATTCGTAATTGTTTTTGTTAATTTACTTTGGCAATATATAATATTTCTAAATGAAGTTTGTTTGAGAAAAAATAAATATCGTTCTACTCATCTTCACGAGCTCTTCCCAAATAAATATTTTTTTTTGTATGTTTTTACAGATTTTATGAGATATTATGATTTGTACATTTTGAGATATTATGATTTGGTGTACTTTTGAGATATTATGATTTGTACTTGATTTAACTATCGAGGATACGACACTAGATCAACACTAAATCTCACCTTGTCTGACTTTTATATTACTTTGATTTCACAATACTACATTTATAATATTTTTCACATTTTAGCTTTAATAAACATTTACTTACTTTTAAAACAATACATTGTCTTTATTTTGTTCATATTTAACTTCGTAATTCATAAAACATGTAAACATGGGAAGTTTTAGATAAAAGAAATGAAATGGACTCATCTTATTGAGCTTCATGAATTTAAAATCTCAATTCTCTCTATCTAAAAAAAAATTTTAATTTTTTTATATGCTTTGCGAGAAATTTCAAGTCATACATAATTTAAAAATCTAGAATATTACACTCAATTGGCTTAGTATCTTGGAATTTAACATTCCCATAACATTTATTTCATCTTCACCAATCGTTTGCCATTCATTGGTTATAGTATTGTGAAACTCATATTCTTCTATTACATAACTTTTATGTTTTTATAATTTAGTTATATTACATTTGTTTAATTTATCTGATTTCATTTTTAATATATTCTTAATATTAAATTAATAATTTATTGTTATTGTTTATATTTACATTTGAAATTAATACTAATTACACTTGTCTCTATGAGCTTTACATAAATAAATACACATTTTTATGGTTTCAAATGTTTCACTTTCTGGAGTTTGGCATTCTTTACCTATCATTCTCATACATTATAGATTTGTTGATCAAGTAAAGTACAATAGATATCCATATAATCTCAGATTGTAACTTTCCCATACAAATTATCTAATTCCATCAATTTTTCTTCGCTTTGATTTTTTTCATATTAATATGTAAGTTTAAGTCACCTCTCATGTGACCTTCACATTGCTTTGATTTTGTTATATTAGAATATTTCAATTTATCTCAGATCATGTTTAATGTATAATTACTTTTTTATTAAAATATTAATTTGTTATTTTTTTTTTGGCATTTTCTTTTGTAATTAGAAGAATTTCTAAATGAGGTAATATCAGTTCAAAACAAGTGTTGTCCCTCTAGTCTCGTTGAGTTTCATTTAATTAATTATTTGTTTCAAAAAATTTAAATAATTTATGTTATATGATTTTGACATGTTTTGCAAAAGATTTTAATTATTACTTGAATTATTGAATGAGTACATTACACTTGATCCCCTCGTATATAGAATGCAACATTCTAATATAATATATTTAATTTTTTAAAGTTTTTTGTTTCATTTTTTTCTAGTACAATGCAGCTCTAAATCACCCCTTATGTGACTTTATATAACTTTGATTTTGATATGATATATTTCTTCAATTTATCTGATTTTAGCTTTAATATATATTTACTTAATATTAAAATTTTTTTTTTCATTTGTGAACAATTTTTTTGTAATTCATAACTTATCTAAAAAAGGTCTAATCATGATAAGGAAAATATCGTTTGGCCAATCTAGATGAGCTCAATACAATTAAATAATTATTTATATCAATTTAGATATTTTAGTTTCTTGGGTTTTTACTTGCTTTATGATAATTTTCATTTCATATTTGATTTTAAGTTTAGTTTGTG
Source organism: Vanilla planifolia (assembly GCA_023846275.1). Classification (NCBI taxonomy): domain Eukaryota; kingdom Viridiplantae; phylum Streptophyta; class Magnoliopsida; order Asparagales; family Orchidaceae; genus Vanilla; species Vanilla planifolia. Next base: position 1,056,471 of record JAIUJO010000050.1, on the reverse strand, counting down.
TCAAGGAGTCCATCTTTCTCAAACGATATATATCATATCTTTATCTTTTTTTTCTTTATTTTTGTTATATTATTAACAACTTTATATCTCTTCTCTATGACAATTATTTCTTTTTTATTTTATTAAATTATAACATTAATGTATCTTATTTATTCTTCAATATATATATATATTCAACCAATATAATAATAATATTTTTTTTATTTACATTAATTTACTTTAGTTATTAATAATTTTTACAAATGAGGCTCAATCAAGTCCATATGAATGTCTTTCAATACATCTCAATGAGCACGTCCAATCAAAATGTTAATTTATATATTTTAAAGTATTTTAATTTTTTCTTCATAATTTATGTGATATTTTGAATCATACCTAATTCAACTACTGAAAATGTTACACTTTATCTCTTTAGGCTCTTAGAGTACTTCTTTCTAAAAAACTATATTTAATTTTATTAAAATGTTTTCTTTGATTTGATTAAATTGCGATACAGCTCTAAATCTTCACTTGTATGACCATTAAGTGCTTCTATCTTGTTATATTAAATTGCTTCAATTTCTTTTATTTTATCTTTAATTCATATTTTCTTATTGTTAAAATATAATATTTCTTTTTATTATATTCACTTCTTAAAATTTTTATTCAAAGTAATTATAAATGACATCAAATCAACATGAAACAAGCATCATTGGACTCACTTCATCAGCTATAACAAATTAAACAAGCATCTATAGTGACTTAAAATGGAACATTCTTATATAATTTCCTGCTTTTCTCATACATTTTTCCTTTAATTTGCTTATTTTTCTAGCAAACTGCTATTCTTCTATCATGTGAGCTATACAATGATTTTATTTGATTATATTATATTACTTCAAGTTATATCACTTTTTCTTTAAAATATATTAATTTAGTATTAAAATAATAAATTTTTATTTATCCATTTCCATTTTGATAATTTCATTTAATTCCAAATGAAGTTTGATCAAGATAAAACTATTATAATGTCCTTTATCCATCTTAACATTAAATTTTTTATAATTTTAAATATTTAATTTAATTATGTTTTTATATATTTTAGAAGATATTTTTATTGGTTCAAAATTTGTCGATCAAGGAAATACACATATCTCCTTAATGTCTTTGAAGGGCACTTTGCCATGTAATTGAGTTTTTTGACAAATTGTTTTTTATCAATTGGTTGTATGATTATCAAACAAAACTTTTCCTCCCATCTGGCATTTAAATTACTTTAATTTTGTCATATGACTTTGTTACAATTATTCTAATCTCATGCCTGACTTTTATTCACTTAATATTAATATATGAATTTCTTATTCTATTTTCTTATTTACATTGGTAATTCACAATAATTCTGAATAATGTTTATTCAAGATGAAATAGGTGTCTTTTGAGTTATGTTAATAAGCTCTATCCAAGTAAATAATTCTTTATATTTCTAAATATATTTACTTTCTATTATTTTGGCATATTTTATGAGAAAATGTGGCTATTGCCTAATTTCGAACTTATTGATGTTACAACCCATCTCCTTTGTATCATTGAATGAAACTTTCCTATATAAATTATTTTATTTCTTCAATTTTTTTAGTTTTATTTGGTTATGTTACCAAGCAAATCTAAATCTCCGCATATATATCCTTCATAATTCTAATATTATGTTGCTTTAATCTATAAAATTTTAGATGCAATAAATTTATACTTAATATTAGATAATATTACAAAATGAGAACTGATTGAGATGAAATAAATGTCTTTGTACTCCTACTAGCAAGCTCTACACCTTAAATATAAAATTTACATTATAAATATTTTTGATAGTTTGGCACACTTTTTGAGAAATTTTCATTTTTATCAAACTTGGTTGTCATCAAAGTTGGTTGACTCTATCTCCTTACTATCATGAATTGCAGCTTTTCGATGCAATTTATCACATTTATCTAAATTCATACTTTGATTTTGTTATTTTACTATGAAACTCTAATTCACTCTTGTATGATATTTATATCATTTTTATTTTGTTATATTACATTACTTCAATTTACCATATTTTAGCTTTGATATATTTTTACTTAACATTTAAATAATAAGTAATCCTTATTTAAGATCAATTATTTTAATAATTCATAGTAATTCCAAAATAGATCAAACCAAGTAGAAGAAAAGGCCATAATACTTAGCTCAATAAACCCTATATAATAAAATATTTAATTCTATACTTATAAACAATTTGTTTTCTAAATTGTTTTGATGATATATAAATAGTTTTGATTTAATTCTAATTTGGTGATCAAAGTTGTTACACTTGATCTCCTTAATATTTAAGATTAAAACTTTTTATTATAATTAATCCCATGCTTTACGATTTTCCACTTCGATTTGGTTAAATTACATTGCAACTCTAAGTGTTCTTACCAGTGAAATTAACACTTTTATCTAATTGCACTGTATTATTTGATTTTATGTCATTTTTGGTTAATATATACATTTAGTTTATATTAATATAAAATATATTTTTATGTTTTTTATTTAGTTTTATGATTTGCTATGAAATGAAGGCATGGTTCAATCAAAACAATACAAATGTTGTTGAACTCATTTAAATTTGTTTTATTTAATTAAATATTGATTTTTCTATTTTTGAATATTTTTTCTATCTTCATGATGTACTTGATTGGAAATTTTGAATCTTACATGTTTGATGATCAAGGATCCTACACTCATTTTTAAAGCATTTTTTCTTATATTTGAATATATTACAATGATACTCCAATTACTTTATAGCTTAAATTATACATGGCTTTGATTTGATTGTATTAAGTTATTTCAATTTTTCTTATTTAATTTTTGGTATCTTTCTACATAATTTTAAAAGTGTAATTTATTTTTTTATTCTTATTTATTTTGTTAATTCATAGTTACTCCAATCACATTCGATATAGAATAAAGTAATGTTAATGGACTCATCGATGGACTTTATCTAATTAATTTATAATTTTTATATATTATAGTGTCTTATTTTCTAGTGTTTTGACAAGCTTTAGAAGGTATTTTAATTCTATCTTAATTTGATTATTAGTTAGGTTATGCTTGATCTCCCCAACATCTTCGAATTCAATTTCCATCTATAATTTAACACATGTCTTTAAACCTTTCCCTTTCATTTGGTTTATTATTAAGGAACTCTAATTTTTCTTTCATGTCACTTTTACAAAATTTTGACATGGTTATATTACATTTCTTTTGTTAATATCATTTCAGGCTTAATATATATTTATACTATATTAAAATAATATATATTTTATTTTTTTAAATTTTTTTATTCATAATATTTCCAAAAAATTTATTTTTGCTTAAATTATTTTTATTTTTTCTATACAATTTATCTATCTCGTATATAATTTATCTTATTTCTCAAATTTGTAACTGTAACTTTGTTGTTTGCTAAGAGCTCTACCTCTATTCTCATGTGACCTTTACAACACATTGTTTTGGTTATATTATATTACTTTAATTTTTAATACTTTAACTTTAATATATATTACTTATTAAAAATGTGATAATTTTTTTTATTTGTGCTTTAATACTTTAATTATTTATAGTAATTCTCGATTGGTTAAATTTGGGTGAAGGAAACGTTAATTTTTTTATACCAAAGATCTCTATCCAATTAAAAATTTATTTATATATTTTCAATTAGTTAATTTTCTTGAGTTTTAACATCTTTTATTCCATATTCTTTTTTGAATGTGATTTGAGGATTAAGGTACTTGAAATCATAGTTAATTTTTATATGTAGCTAAAGACCTTTGCACCTTCTTATTTTTGTAACATTACTTTTGTTAAATTTATTTCATTTGAATTTTGAAATATATTTACAAAAATTGAAATATTAATTTATTAAAAGTTATGATTAAGTTTTTTTATTTGATTTGATTCTAAACAAGGTCCAACCAAAATGAGATGTTCACTATCTGTTGTCTTCAACATCTTCATTAGATTAATTGTTCATTTCCATGTTTCAAAGTATTTTATTTTCTTGGGTTTTGAGATTGTTTACCAGTGGTTTTGATTTGTACTTAATTTAATGATAGATAAATGTCCTTAATATCTTAGAATATATATTTCATTTAGAATTTTTCCAATTTCTTCAAAGTTTTTTGCTTTGATACGTATAAATTACTATGTAATTCGAAATCTTGTCCCCTATGACCTTTACATTGCAATGATTTGAATTTATTAAATTACTTCAACTTCTCTCATTGCATTGATTTGAATTTATGTTTATGAAATTATAATTCTCCTTTATTGTTGCTTTGCATTGCTTTCACTTCGATCCATTATATTGCAAGAACTTATCTTGTTTTACCTTTAGTATATTCTTAGTTAACATTAAAAATATGATTTGTATTTATTAATGCATTTCTCTTTTATAAGGTTTTTCTACTCATACAAGTTTTGATAATTGAGAATTTTTATCGGTCTCCAAATTAAATGGGTATGCCAATTTCCCATAAGATGTAACACATTTCGTCAATATTTTTGTTGTAACTTCTCTATAAGCTCCACAAAAAATTTCCACTCGTACCTCATTTGATGATCGACGATGTTACTTGTTTTCTAAGTATAGAATCAAGTTTTCTTGTGTAACATATTTCATATCTTCCAATTTTTGCTTTGATTTTCTTAAATTACTATGTAATCCTAGATCTACTCTTGTGTGACCTTCAATATGTTTTTATTTTGTGATGTTTTATGTATTTAATTTATATCCTTTTAGCATTACTTCTTTTTACGTAATATTAAAGTATTAACTTATTTTTTTTTTGTTTATTTGGCTTTTTTAATTAGCATTAATTCTCAACGAGGCCTAAAAAAGTAAAAATAATGTGTTTTTACTAATCTTGGTAATATTAATTAATTGTTAATTTCTATATTTCATAATAGGTTTTTAATTATTGTGGAATAGTTTGTGAAATTTCTATTTGTACTTGATTAGATGGTTAAGAAAGGTACACATGATCTCCTTAGTATTTTGGAATACAACATTCCCATAACATCATTTAATTCCTTCAGGTTTTTAATTTTTATTGGGTATAATACATTGTAACTCCAAAAAAGGTTTTTTTTTTAATTCTAATTTGTGTGAGCTTTACATTGCTTTAATTTAGTAATACCACATTTGATGATATTATCACAATTTCAACATTAATATATGTCGATTTAATATTAAAAATACTAATAATTAGTAATGCCTATTTATTTTTGTAAGTCATAGTAATTCGAATTTTGTCTATCAAGACTAAGTAAGGATCATTGCATTATTCTGAAGGACCTCTATGAGCTTAGATAATAGTTGTTATATTTTATTAATAATTTATTTTCTTGGATTTATTTATTGTATATGAGCATTTCAATTCATTCCTTATTTTATGATCAAGGATGTTGTACTTACTGATCTTAGAATAATTGTAAGTTTAAAAAAAATTATCTCATTTCTCAAAAATTGTTCACTTTATTTGGTTATATTAATAAGAAACACTAATTCTCTTCTTATGTGACTTTTATATTGATTTGAAATTGCTATATTCTATTGCTTCAATTTATCAAATTTTTTCCTTTTTTTATATTTATTTTATATTAAAATAATGTTTAATTTGGTGATTCAAAATATTTAAAATGACATCCCATCATGATAGAAGATATTGTTGGACATATCTCAACAAATTATATCCTATTAAATAATCATTTTTAATATCTGAAAGTGTTTTAATTTTTTAGATATTTTGCATATGTTATTAGACATTTCAATTTGTACCATACTAGATGATCAAATAATTTAAAAGGGGTGACCTTTCTTTCTTGAGTTGTAACTTACCTTTACAATGTATCATATTTCTATAAATTTTTGTTTTTGATTTTTTTACATTACTTAAATTTACCCATTGCATCAATGTATCCCACTTCTACTTCAACATATCTTTCTTTATTTTTTTAAAAAATTAATTTGTTAATATTTAGGCTTCTTTACTTTGGTAACTCATAATATTTCCAAACATATCAAGTCAAGACAACATACTTTATTGGAATCGTGCCATCAAACACCATCCAATTAAATATTCTTTATTTATGGTTTAAATATTTTATTTTCTTTCTTTTAGTTACACTTTTTTACAAATTTCTACAAGTGTTAGTTTTGTCGAATCAGCGATTTATGCTCAAACATTTTGGTAGCTTTCAATTCAACTTTCTTACAACTTTTATATCATTTAAAATATTTTGCCTTGGCTTGCTTATGTTAGCTTTAAACATTAATTCTCAAGTCTTTTTACCTTCCCATCACTTCAATTCTCCAACAATACAATGTATCAGTTTAGCTCATTTCAACTTTAAGAAATTTTTATTTAAATTGGAAATAATAGTTAATTATTATTGTGCTAGTTTAATTTTATTAAAAAATAGTAATTTTTGATAATGTCTGATTGAGATGAAAAAACTTTATTTGATTTATCATGATAAGCAATATCTAATTAAATATTAATTAATATTTTTTTAAATATTTTATATTTTTTGTGATTTAGCCTACTTGTGAGATTTTTAATTCTACCAGATTTGATGATGGGGATTGTTATACTTAATTTCTGCTATACATAGGGACATTACTTTTTTGCATAATTTATCGTACTTCTTCAAATTTTTTACCTTTATTTATTTGAATTACTATTTAACATTAATTCTTCTCCTAAATGACCTTTACATCTTTTCCATTTGGTTAGATTACATTGCTTTAATTTGTCTTATTTTAGATTTAATATATATATATTAACTTATTATTAAATTGATAATTCTTTATTATTATGCCCATTCATTTTTGCAATTCACATTATTCCAAATGAGGCATGATTAAGAAAAAATAAATTTTCCTTTAGTTGTCTCAATGAGCTTTATCTAATTAAATATTTAATTTTTTTTTGAACGTTGAATTTCCTTCAGCTTTAACATGATTTGTGAGGCATTTTGATTTGTACCTCTTTTGATAATCAAAGATGTTATGCATGATCTTCTTAATATCTTGGAATAGAACTTTCTCAAACAACATAACTTATTTATTAAAATATTTTTCTTTGAATTATTTATATAATTCTAAGAGACCCTAATTCTCTTTGTGTGAGACATTTACATTAGTTTCATTTGTTTATATTATTTTTTTATATTAATTCAATAGAGCTTTAGTGTATATTGACAAAATGTTAAAGTAATAGTTTGTTATGTTTTATTCCAATTTTTTTTATCATTATAATTATTGGAGCAAGATTAATCTAGATGAAACTAATCAATGCTCCACTCATTTTTAAAAGATCTATCAAACTAAAAATAAACTTTTACATTTTAAAGTATTTTTTTCAATATATTTTGCATCATTTTTTCGAAATTCTAATTTTTACCTTATATGATGTTCCGGGAAGTTACACTTACTCTTCTTATTATATAGAAGTGCAACATTTGCATAGAATTGTCTACTTGTTTCAAATTGTTTTGCTTTGATTTGCTTTTAGTATTGCATAGCTCTAAATCTTGTTGATTATATAAATTACATTGCTTATTTTTGTTATATTTCATTTATTCAATTTATCACATTTAATCTCTAATATATATTTTCTTAATATTAAAATTATAATTTGTTGTTATTTACGGATATCCAACTTCGTAAGTCCTAATAATCACAAATAAGGTCTAATAATGAAGAAACTAAATTTATTCCAATCATCTTAAGGAGATTATCCCAATAAATATTTAAATTTATATTTTTGAATATTTTATTTTATAAGGTTTTAACATATTTTACATGACATTTTGATTCATTTCCAATTTTATAATTATTTCCATAGAATTTTGGAATGCAACATATCATACAAAGTTTCTCATTTTGTTCACATTTTTCACTTTGATTTTGTTGCATTACGATATAATTCTAAATCTTCATTTATATGAACCTTCCATTCTCTCAATTGGTCACATTTTAGGCTTAATATAAATATTTTTAGTATTAGAAAAATAATTTGTTATCATTTATTCTAATTTTCTTTTATAATGTATTGTAATAGAAAATCAAGTTCGATAGAGATGAAGCTAATCTCATTAGACACCTCTCAACAAGCTTTATCAAATTAAATAATAATTTTTCTTATTCATAAATATTTTTTTAGAGTTTTGGAATGCAACTTTTCGATACAACTTATCTAATTTCTTTAATATTTTACTTTGATCTTATTTATGCTTGTGTGTGTTTGTCGTTCATTGTATTCTAAATGACATCCAATTAAAAAAAAAACAAATTCATTGAATTCATCTCAACCACCTCAAGCTAGTAAAATGTTCATTTCTTTATTTTTAAAATTTTCTTTTTTTTTAGTAATTTAACAAATTATATAACACATTTTTATCTGTACCTAATTTAACAATCAATGAATTTACACACAATGAAACTGGTATCTTAGAATGCAATATTAACACAAAGGTTTCATAATTTCTTCAAAATTTTTGCATTAATTTCTTTGTATTACGATATAGTTTAAGATATCTTTTATGTGACCTTAGCAATGCCATGATTTGGTAATCATACATTTCTTCAATATTTTTCATTCAAGCTATAATATATATATATATATATTTATTTGAAAATAAAATAATAATTTTTTATTATTTAGGCTTATTTAATTTTATAAAAAATAGTAATTTCAAATGTGGTCTAATCAAGATTAAAAAGATGTTGTTGGAATCATCATAATTAACATTTATGAGACATTTTGATTGCTTTTAACTTGATATAGATGATGTTACTCAAGATCTACTTGGTGTCTTGAAATGAAATTTACACATAAAAATTATCTCATTTCTCCAAAAATTTCACTTTGATTATGTCTTATTATAATGATTCAATTTATCTTATTTAATCTTTAATATATATATGTATACATAATTATATATATATACACATATATATATACATAGTAATAAATATACATATATATATATAGTTAATATTAAAAGAATAATTTATTATTTCTTAAGAATATTAACTTTACAATAATTTATACAAATTCCAAACAAGTTCTTATTTAGATAACATAAATGCTTTTTAATCTTGTCGAGGAGCTCTAGCTAATTAAATATTTATTTATATAATTTTATTTATATATTTAAAATAATAATTTTTAATTATTCATTTTAATACACTTTGAAATTCATAATAATTCTAAAGAAGGACTAATTAAGACTAGGAAAACACCAATGGACTGATCTGAGTGAGCTCTACCTAATTAAATATTCACTTCAATATTTTGAAATATTTTATTTTCTTAAGTTTTATATGCTTTATCATAGATTTTTATTTTTATCTAATTTCATGATCTACGATGTTACCCTAGATCTCATTAGTTCCAGGGAATGCAACTTTGATGTCAATTAATCTCATTTATTAATTTTTATTTAGTTATAGTAATGAGAAAGTTAATTTCTTTTATCATGTGACCATTAGATCATTTTTATTTGATTATATTAGACAACCTCAATTTCTCTAAATTAATATCATTATTTCCTTACTTAATATTAAAATAATAATTTATTAATGTTTAAGCACTTTCTCATTCTTAATTTTAGAACTTCCAAATGATTTGATTGAGACAAAATAAATGTTGTATTAATTATCAAAATAAGCTCTATCCAATTAAATAGTTTTTTTTTATTTTTTTAATACTTTATTTTTTGTGAGTATTTGCATGTTTTATAGTATTTATTTTAATAAAACCTTGTTCCACCATTTAGTTTGTTCCACTCGATTTTATATTTGTTAGAATGTAAATTCAATGTACAATTTATGTGTTTATGCTAATGTTTTTGCTTTGAGTTTTCTACAATACTATGAAACACAAATTCTCGTAACATGTAACAACTACATCACTTTGATTTTGTAATGTTGCATTGCTTCAATTTTTTTTATTTATACTTTAGTTATTATTTTAATTATTTTTCTTTGGTAATTAACAAAACTTCCGAACGGGGTTTCAAGATGAATCAAACATTATTTCACAAGTTCCAATGAGTAATATACATTTACATATTTAGTACAATATTTTCAAATACTTAATGTTTTATGGTTTATTTAGCTGTTTGAGATTCTTTAGTTTATACAATATTTGATGATCATGGATATTACACTCAATCTTCGTAGCATCTTGAAATGCACCTGTCCAATAAAATTTATCTCATTTTATTAAATTGTTGGCCTTCATTTTGTTATATTACTTTGAAACTCAAATTCTTCTCTCATTTGACATTAACATCGCTTCAATTCACTAAAATTAAATTTCCATAATTTTTCTCATTTCAACTTTATTCTATATTTACCTATTATTAAAAATTAATTTATTATTATTAATTTTTATTTACATATCCACTTTGTAGTAATTCAAAAAGAGGTCAATTTAGATTATATAAAACATCATTATACTCATTACTATGAGCTCTATCAATTGAAATATTCATTTTTTATATTTAGATTTTTTCCAAGGTTTAAGCATGCTTTACTAGTCATTTTGTTTTGAATGACATTTAAAGATGAAAGATATTACACATGATGACCTTTGTATATTGGAGTTCATCTTTTCCTTATAATTTATCTAAGTTTGTTAATAGTTTCCTTATAATTCTTCTAAGTTTGCTAATAATTTATATTGGAGTTTAGCCCTCATTTTAGGATTTTTCATGCTTTAAAAAGGACTTTGATTTGTCCCTAATTTGATTATTATGGTTGTTACAGTCCATCTCTTATGTATGTTGGAATGCTTCTTTTCCTTATAATTTATTACTTTCCTTAAAATTCTTCACTTTCATTTGATAATTCATTGTAAATTAAAATAAGGTAGGATTAGATTAAAAAACTCTGCTAGACTCTTCTTGGTAGTTTCTATCTAATTAAAAATTAATATTTATTTTAAAAAATACTTTATTTTTTTAAGTTTTTTTAGCTTTAAGAGACATTTCAATTAGCACTTGACTTAAAAATTGTGAATGTTGTTGTCGGCCTCCTTGTCATTCTCGAATGCGATGTTCTTGTATAAATTATTTCATAACTTAAAATTTATTTAATTAATTTAGTTATGTTATTATGAAACACTAAGTATCCTATTACGAGACCATTAGAGTGCTTTTATTGTTGTACTATAGTGTTTTAATTTTTCTTTTAGCTCTAATATATATAAAATCAATTAATATTATAAAGATAATTTGTTATTATTTTAGTTTATGTCACAATACAATTCAAAGTAATTCTAAACAAGACATGATTGGATGAAATAAATACATTTGGACTCACATGAACAAAGTATATTGAAATAAATCTTTAACTTTTTATTATGTCCTTTCCTAGACATTTCAATTTGTACTGACTATGACAGTGAAGGATGTTACAGTCAATCTCTTTAGTGTTCCAAAATGGAGCTTTCTTATTAAAATTATGTAATCTCAACAAAAAATTTATTTTCATTTGACTTATTTTGATAAGCTCTATCCCATTAATTAATTATTTTTATTTTTAAAAAAAATATTTTCCAACATTTTGTAATTCTTTAAAGATATTTTGACTCCTAAATGGTTATTAATCCAGGATGTTACACTCAATCTCCTATGTATTTTGGAGTGTAACTTTAAAATAGAACTTATTTTATTTCTTAAAAGTTTTTATTTATATTTGGCTATTTTACTATAAAGCTCTTATTCTCAACAAAAGTAACAAGAACATTTACTTTATTTTGTTGTATTGTGTTGCTTTAATTTATCCTTTTTGAACATCAATTTTTGTCTATTTTATGTTAAAATACAAAATTATTATCATTTATTCTTATTTACATTAGAATTTGTTATAATTCTGAACGTGGTTTGAACAATACACTTGATCTCTTAAGTATCCTGGAATACAACCTTTTTTAAAAAAATTCATATTCTTTCAGACATTTTATTTTAAAGTACTTTATTATTATGTAATTCAAAATTTCGTTATATCTGACCTTTAGAGATGCTCGATTTCGTGATATTACATTACTTATATTTATAACAATTTAGATTTATTATATGTTTACAAATTAACATAATAATTTATTACAATTTATGCTTATTTAATTTGTTCTTCAAAATAATTCCAAATGAGTTCTAACAAAGATGAAACAAAAATTATTGGACTCAACTTGATGAGCACTATCTAATTAAATATTCATTTTTATAAATTTAAATATTTTTTTTATACATTTTTAGGATTTTATAAGACTTTTTGATTCATGACTCATTTCGCAATTAGGGATGTTCCACTTAATCTTAATATCTTAGAATGTAACTTTCCTACTCATTTCTTTGAAATTTTGATTTGATTTAGTTATGTTATTATGTCGGTCTAAATCTCTTCTCATTTGACCTTTAGAATTCCTTTATTTGAATATATAATATTATTTCAATTTACCTTAATTTAACAAATGTGTCAATGTAATATTAAAAAATGTATTATTATTTATATTTTTTTTGTAATTCATATTTCATTTGAAAAAAGTCTGATTGAAGGGAATCGAACATCATTGTAATCATCCTAATGAAACCCATCCCTTTAAAAAATTATTTATATGTTATATCTAAATATTTTATTTTCCAAAATTTTTTCTTTTTTTATGGCATATTTTTATTTGTATCTCATTTTACTATCAAAGTTACTATGCTAAGAAGATCACATGTCACATCCTCAATTAATAAATTATGCACAAATTAAATTGTCTCATAAAAAATAAAAGAATTAAAAAATTAAAATTTAAAAAATATAAAAAATTATATTTATTATGATAGACATTATGATGACATGTCCAACGACATTTGATATATTTAAATAAAATCTTGTTCATAATTACTAACAGTTAATGTAGTAAATAAGCACAAACAATAATAAACTATTATTTTATAAAAAATTAAATTTTAAATAATTAAAAAATTAGATAAATTGAAGTTGTGAAATATATCCAAATTGAAGCTATTTAAAGGTCATATTTGGTAGCATTAGAGTTTCTTTGAACATATCAAATCAAAGTGAAATATTTAAGGAAACGAAGTAAATTTTTTTGGGAAGTGGCATTACGAGTCAGTAAGCAATTTTTATGAAATATCATTAAAAGAAAAATTGTACTTTTGGAAATGCTACGTAAAACATATATAAATCGTAGAAAATAAAAAATATTAAAATATCTAATTTTGAATATTTAATTAGATATAGCTCATCAAGATGACCCTAGTCACATTTATTTCATCTTATTAAACCTCATTTTTCAAGTTAGGCAAAAATAATAATAAATTAATTTTTTAATACAACATAGATTTATATATAACTTAAAAGAAGTAAATTGAAGCAAAGTTATATAACAAATGTGATGTGAAAGTTACACAATAATAGATTTGAAGTTACATGGCGATATATGGAATTAAAGAAAAAATGGGAATAAATAAGCAAACTTATGGAGGACTATTGCATTCCAACATATTATGGTAGCTAAGCAAAGCATTCATGATTATCAAATTAGGTACAAATCAAAGTATCACATAAAGCAAGGATAAAGTCCACTAAATAACATATTTAAAAATATTAAAAAAATTCAAATAGATAGAACTCGTCAAGGTTAGTTTGTTGATATTTTTTCCCTAAATTGAACCTCAATTAGAAATACAATAAATTGCCAAAATAAATAAACAAAAATATTAATAAATTTTTATTTTAATATAAATTTAATATCATTAACAAAAAGAATTAGATAATTTTAAGAAAATTCATATAGAAAAATCAATGTAATATTAAGGGGATCAAAAAAAATATCTTTGGATTTCAAATCAATAATGATTTAAAAAATCTTATAAAGCAAGTGAAATCCTTAAAAATAAATGTTTAAATAAAAAAATTATATCATAGAGATTGTTGAGGTGTGCCCAACAAAATGAATTTTCCTCCACCATAACTTGTCGGAAAATACTTAGAAATACGAAATTTGATGCACATAATTATTTATTAATCATTATTTATATATTAACCACTATAATATTAAAGTAAAAAATATGAAAAATAAAAGCAATGTAATATAAAAAAAGGTACACAATCCAAAAGTTATGTGAACAAAGAACTAGAATTTCTGAGTAATATAAACAATTCAAAGTAAAATATTTAATAAATTGAGTTAATTATATAGCAACCCTATAATCAAAGTTGTTAAAGAGCCAGTGCAACATCCTTAATCATCAAATCATATAAAAATAAAACTTCCTCACATACAATGAAAAATAATAAAAAGAAAATTATTTAAAAAAATAGAAGTAAATATTGAATTCGGCATAGAAGATTGAGATGAAGCTAATGATGTTTGTGTCATCTCCATCAAACTACTTTTAGAATTATTGTGAACAACAAATACAAATAAACATTAATAACAGTCTTTTATTATCTTCACATCAAGTAGACATACATATAATAAAGTTAAAATAAGATAAATTGAGACAATATAATATAACCAAATAAAAGTGATGAAAAGGTTAAAAAGAGAAGAGATTTGGAATTACATAGTGACATAAGCAAATCAAAGGTAAAATTTTAAAAATAATGACAAATAATTTCGGAAAGTTGTATTTTAAGATACTAAGAAAATTGATATTAACGTCCATGGTCATCAAATAACGTGAGAATAGAAATATTTCATATGGTGTGCAATATCAAAAGAAAATTTAAAAAATTTAAAACATGAATATTAATATTTAATTTAAATTGCCATCTAGATTAGTTCAATCACATTTACTTTAGTTGGATTGAAGCTCTTTCGCCGAGTAAATTTGCATAAATAATACAAAATTATATTCTAAATGTTAAGTGAATATCTATAAATGCTAAAATTAGATAAATTGATTTAATATAATATAAGAAAATCTAAGTAATGCAAGTGTCACATAAGCATATAATTATTGTTTCATATTAATATAACTAAATCAATGCAAAATATTTGGAGAAATTTTGTAAAGGTTATGAAAGAAGGTTATATTCTAGGATACTAAGGAGATCAAATATGTTATCCTCAATCATAAAACCAAATATGAATGAAAAACTATCCTAAAAAATAAAACCCCATACAAAATAAAATATTTTAAAAGATAAACTAAAATATAAATTTGATAAAACTCAATTTGAAGAATCTGACAATATTTATTTTATCTCAATTATATAATATTTATATTTATTTCAAATTAATAAAGTTAAAAACCTTAAATGCATATTATTTTTTTAATATTTATGTGATATATTTTAAACCTAAGAAATCATAAATTAAAGGAAAATAATGCAAGCAAGTAATAGCAAAGTAAAGGTCTCACAAGGATAGATCTATATTTATATAATAATGTAACCAAATCATACCAACAAATTAAAAGAAATAAAATAAAGTTTATGTTAATGTTCTATTCCAAGGTATAAAGGACGTCGAGTGTACATTCGTTAATCATCAAATTTAAAATTAATTGAAATATCTCACAAATTATTCCAAAAAATAAGAAGATAAATTATTAAAAATTCTAAAAATAAATATTTAGAGAAATAAAGCTTTTTGAGATGAGTCTACAAAGGTTTACTTAATCTTGATTAGACGTCTCGTACAATTATTACAAATTATCAAAATAAAAAATAATATATAATAAAAATTATAACTTTAACATTAATAATATATATTTGTATAATCTAAAAAGTTATAAATTAATGAAAATTAATTATACCAAATCAAATGTAACATAATAGTCATAATAACAGATATAAGGTTACATAGTAATACAACCAATTAAAAGTAAAAAATTTTAAGAAATGATACTAATTACGAGAAAAGTTTATATTTCAAGGTATTAAGTAGATCAATTATAGCAACCTTGATCATCAAATAAGGAATGAATCAAAATGACCAGTAGGACATGTAAAAACTAGAGAAGCTAAAAAGTTTCACAATATGAAAAAATTCATTATGTAAAGCTTATCTATGTTAGTTCTACGACATTTGTTTTATCGCTATCAAAACATGTTTGGAATACTGTGAATTGTTCATTTCATTAAATAAATATAATAATAAACTATTAACTTAATATATATTAAAGCATAAATGAGATAAATAAAAGATATATAATATACCCAAATAAATACAATGAAATATTCAAATTAGGTGATATTTGGTGTTAAATTTTAATAAAAAAAAAACCAAAGTAAGAAAAATTTAAGGAGATTATATTATTCATGGTAAAGTTACAATCCAAGAAACTAAAAAAATTGAGTGTAACATCTTTGAGAGTTAAATCAGGCATGAATCAAATTGACTCATGAACCATGCCAAATCACAAACAAATATTTAAAAAACTAAAAATAAACATCAAATTAAAGAGAGTTCATAATGATAACTTCAATGACATTTACTTCATCTCCATTGAAGCTCATATGAAGTTACTACTATTTGCCAAAAAAATTAAACACTAATAATAATAAATTTCTTTTTGAAAATTAAGTAAATATATTTCGAACTCATCTAAAAATAAATTCCGACAACATAATATAACCTTATGAAAAAGTCATGAAGCCACATGAGAGAAGATATCAGCCTCATAAAAATATAAGAAAATCAAAGCAACACAATTTGATGAAATGAGAGAAATAATACATGGAAGCTACATTCCAAGATAATAAGATGATTAGGTATAGCATCCCTAATCATCAAATTAAGTACAAATCCATTTGGCATCATTTGGAATTATAGTGAATCTCCTGAGTAATTAACCAAAAATAATGTTAAATTATTATGTTTTAGTACATAAATATATATTAAGTATGAAATGAGACTATTTTAAGGCAATATGAAAAAATAAAAAAAATGTAAAAGGAAAAGAATAGGAGATTTTAAATTACATCGTAATATAGGTAATTCAAAGAGAAAATAATTTTAAGAAATTAGATAATTTATACAAAAAGTTGCATTCAAATATATTAATGACAACAAGGGTAACATCCTTTATCATCAAATCCAGTACATATTAAACTTTTTTATAATGAATGCCAAAATCCCTAAGAAATAAAATATTTAAAAGAATATATAAAAATGAATATTTTATTAGACGAGCTAGTTTTGATAAATCTAACAAGAATTGTGTCATGTTTGTCAGACCACATTAAATTAAAAACATACTAAATAAAAAATGTGTTGAAATGAAACAATGGAAAATAACCATATCAAAGTGATATAAATGTCACTCAAGAAGAGATTTAGATTCACATAGTAATATAACAAAATGAGAGTGAAAATTTAGAAATATAAGATAGGCTTTAAGAAAAATTTGCATTCCATGATACTCGAAAGATCATGTATAACATTTCTAATCACCACATCACATACAAATTGAAATGTCTAAAGAAACTAAGAAAACTTTCAAAATTAAAATATTTTAAAATGAAAAAATAAATATTTAATTTTTGTTGCTTATTGAGAAAGGTACAACTTACGTTTCAACACCACAAAAACTTATTTAGAATTACCATAAGATACAAAAATAAATAAATATCAATAAAAATATATATATTATTTAAATATTAAGCAGATGTATAATAAAAGTTAAGTGAGATCAATTGATCTAATATAGTATATCCAAATAAAAAAGATATAGAGTTCACACAAGAAGAGATTTGGTGTTACAAAGAAATATAACTAATTCAAAGTAAAGAAACAAAGTAAAAATTAAATTAAGCGATGAAGTTACATTCCATGATACTTAAAAATTTAGTGTAGCATCGTTGATCATCAAATTAGTTATGAATAAAAATGTCTCACAAAATGTAAAAATAATTTGCTGAATAATATTACAAAATAATATTAAATTGAACTCTTAATTGGATTGGTCCAGTAAAGATGTGTCCAGTGACATTTGTTTTGTTTCGATTAAGGTTTGTTTTGAAATTACTATTAATTACCAAAGTAAACAAGCATAAAAATAAAACATTATTATGTAGTATCAAGTAAATATATAAATAAGTTGAAATTAAGTAGATTTAAGAAATGTAATATAACCAAATCGAAACATTGTAAAGCTTTCATTTGGGGAGAATTAGCCTTTCGTAGTAATATCTATGTCAAAGCAAAACCTTTAAAAAATTAGGTAAACAATAAAAAAATTTGTATTATAAGATACTATGGACAACAAAAGTGCTATCCTTGATTGTCACATTAGTTATGTATTGAAATAACTTATAATGGAATTGAAAAAAATAGAAAATAAAAGGTTTAAAAATATATGAAAGAATTTTTTACTTGACATAGATTGTTGTGATGAAACTAATGTCATTTATTTTGTCTTGATCACAAATTATTAAAAATTACTCAAATTAAAATACATAACGATAAATAGCAACATAAGTTTCTTTTAAAATTAATTAAACCTATAATAGAGTTGAAATGGCCTAAATTAATGAAAAATAGTAGAACCAAATTAAAACAATGTCGAGGTTACTTGAGAGGAGGTTTATTATTACAGAATGATAAACAAAATCAAATAGAACATTGTTTAGAAATGAGATTAAATAAAACACACATTTCCATTAAAAATAAATAAAGATACTAAGTGTAACATCAAAGATCATCAAGTATCCTACAATTCAAAATAACTAGTAGAGCCTTCCGTAAAACAAGGTTAAAATTTTAGAAATTATAAAAAAGATTATTGAATTGGATAAATCTTAGCAAGATGAGTAAAAGAATATTTATTTCTCTTGATCTAACAAAATTTTTAATTATTATAACTTTTATTATTTTGTAAAAATAAATTTGCATTCCGAGATACCAAGGAGATCGAGTGTAATGACTTTCATCAACAAATAATATATGAATAAAATTGTCTCATAAATTATGCAAAAGAAATATAAAAATATCTAAAAGTATCAAAAGAATATTTCAATAAATATAGAACATCGAGATGACTCCAATCACTATGTTTTTTCTCCATCAAAACTCATTTGGAAATATTATGAGTTAACAAAGGTAATAAACATAAATAGTAATAAATTTTTTTTCTAAATGTTAAGTAGATAAATATTAAAGCTAAAATATGATATATTGTAGTAATATAATATAAAAAATTTAATTTTATCTAATGGTCACACAACAAAAAATTTAGATTTAGATAGTAATATAAACAAAAAGAAAGAAAAAATTAAAGAAATTAGATCGTGTCAAAGGATGTTGCATTCCAACATAATAATTTAATCGAGTGTAACACCGTTGATCATCAAATAATATTTGAATCAAGATAGCCAATAAATCATACCAAAACCTTAGAAAATAAAATTTTTTATAATATAAAATTCATATTTTCAAGTTCATACAAATGCAAAGAAGTGTAAATAATAAAAATTTATTATTGTAATATTAAAAAATTTTAGATTAAAATTGAAAAGAGATAAGATGAAGCTAAATAATTTTACTATGTGAATGCATTATAAAGGTCACAAGGTAGTATATTTATAGCTAGAAGGAAATAGAGCCACAAGAAAGCAACTAATGTCAAAAAATGAGATATATTGTTTGGTAAATAAGCATTACAGGATACTATGAAGGCTATGGCAACATTATTGATCATCAAATGTGGTGTGAATCAAATATTCTCTTTAATCATTCAAAACTTCATAAAAATAAAATGTTTGAGTATATAAAAATGAATATGTAGTTAGATAGAGCTCATTAGAAATAGCACAATAAAATTTTATACATTTTTATCATGTCTCATTAGGAATAATGATGAATTACCTGTTTCAATAAGCATAAGCAAAAATAAAACTCTATTATGACAATAAATAAATATATAAAAATAGAATAAATGTAGTAAAGTAAAAGAAATGTAATATAACTAAAACAAATTGATGTAAGGGTCGTATTAGTGGAGTGTTAGGGTTGCATAGAGATATAACAAAATCATAAGAAACACTTTAGTGTTGTCACCATAGGAAGCTTTATCCAATTAAATGTTATTTTATATTTTCAGATATTATATTTTTAATATTTTTTTTTTCGACTTTGTCAAAATTTTTATATGTACCAGAATTTACAATTGAGGAAGTTATATTGATTTGACTATTATATTGGAATGTGATTGTCGGCTACAGTTTTCCACATTTCTTGAAACATTTTTCATTGACTAAGTTAAGTTATTATGAAACTCTTATCCTTGTCTTGTTTGACCATTACATCTTTTTTATTTAGTTATATCTTATTCCTTTAATTTATATCATTTTCTTTGGTAATTCAAAGTAATTAAAAATATGTTTCCATAAATTTCAAAAAAACATTGCCTGACACAACTTAACGAGCTCAATCAAATTAAATATTCATTTATTATAATTTCAAAATATTTTACTTTCTTTTGTATTGGCTTACTTTACTAGTTATTTTAATTTATAATTGATTTTATGATCAATGACGACACACTCGATCATTTTATTATAATTTTAAAATTATTATCTCATTTGATCACACACTTTAGTTCAATTAGATTACATTACTTTGAAAATGTAAGTCCCCTCTCTTAAGATCTTCAGGTCGTATTCATTTGGTTATATTACATTGTGTCATTTTTTCTCATTTTAGGTTCAATACATTTTTCTTAATATTATGATAATGATAAATTACATTAATTAATGCCTATTTATTTTTATAACTTATAGTAATTCCTAATAGGGGTTGATTGAGATAAAATAGGCATCATCTAACTTCTCTGGTGAGCCCAATCTATTTGAACTTTAATTTTTATTTTTTCAAAAAAATTTTAATTTTGACAATTCTTGTTACTATCCAAGCTGTTTTAATTCATACTTCATCTAGAAATTCACGATGTTACCTATATCTCTTTAATAACTTGGATTGTAACATTGTTGGATAATTTAACTCTTAAATGTTTTTCTTTGATTTGATTATGCTACTAAGAAACCCAAATTCTCCTCTCATGTGATCTTTATATTGCTTTTATTTGAATATATTTCATTAATTCAATTTATCTTACTTCATCTAAAATATTTAATTATTTTTATTCAAGTGATAATTTATTATTTCTTATTATTATTTCTTATAATTATTTCTTTTTCTAATTCATAGTATTTGGACTCATGTTGATGAGCTCTATCTAATTAAGCATTTATTATTTTATTTTATTAATTTTTCTTTCTATTGTTTTCTAATGCTTTACTAAAATTTTTGTTTATAGCTTATTTGGTTATCCATTATATTAAAATTGATCTCATTAATATCTTGCAATACAAGATTGAAGAAAACTTTTTCTCACTTATGCAAATTTTTTCTTTGAATTGGTTATATTATTATGTAACTCTAAGTCTCCAATCAGGTGAACTTTATATCATATTTATTTAGATATATTATTTTAATTGAAATTATCACCTTTCAAAATTAAAATATATTTTCTTTGTATTAAAATAATATTTTATTATTTAAGATTATTTATAGTTTTAATTCTTCGTTATTTAAAATAAGTTCTGATCTAGAAAAAAAAACATCATTATGAGGCATTATGATTGTGCCGTATTTTATGATCTATTATGTTATGCTCAATCATCTTATTATAATTTAATCCAAATTTCATTAGTAATTTATCTTATTTTTTAAAATTTTCTTCTTTTATTTGGCTATATTATTATGAAGCTTGAATTCTACTGTTACATGTGTTTAACATCTCTTTAATTTTGCACTATTTCTTAACTTCAATGTATTCCATTTCAACTTTATTTAATAGTTACTTATCATTAAAATAATTATCCATTACTATTTGGGATTGGAATTGTCTTAATGAACACTATTATGTTGAATATTTTTTTTATATTATGAAATATTTCTTTTGGTTTTTGCATATGTTAAGATACATTTTGATTTACACCATATTTGGCGATCAGTGTTGTTAAACTTCGATCACCATAATATCATTGAATGCAATTTTCCTACGCTATTTAACTAATTTTTACAATTTTTTTATTTTTTATATTATTATGTAACACAAATTCTACTTGTGTTACCTTCACATGTCTTGAATATAGTTATATTCTACTACTTCAAGTTATATTATTTTATCTTTTATATATATTCACTTAATATTCAAGATATAATTTATTATTATTTATGTTTATTTGATTTGGTAATTCATAATAATCTTATATGATGTTTGCTACATAGCAAACAAACATCATTAAACTAGTCTCTCTTATATGCATCCAATTAAATATTGATTTTTATGTTATTTAATTTTTTATGATTTTAGCAAGCATTTTGAGAAGTTTGTTTTTCGTATTTGATTTGACAAACAGGTATGTTATGATAATCCTGGAATACAACTTTTCTATGCAATTTGACACTTTTTTAAAAGTTTTGCCTTTATTTAGTTAAGTTAATATGAAGCTATAATATTCCTCTCTTGTTAGATTAACATCTTTTTGATTTGGTTATATTGCATTATTTTAATTTATCTTTCATCTTTTTATTATTTATTTAATATTAAAATCAGAATTTTTTAATTTACCTTTTTTATTTTGTAATTTATAGTAATTTCAAATATTATTTGATAAAGAAAAAGAAAAGTTATTGTTCTCACCTTTACCATCCTTATGTTTTAAATATTTAGTTTTAATTTGTTTAAAATTTTCTTTTTTTATAGTTTTCACACATTTCTCAAAGAGTTCTAATTCTTAACAAATTTGATGATCAAGTATGATTAACCTCAAGTATGATTAACAATTCCTCATGGGTTCTTTTTCGTTAAATATTCGTTATTATATATTTAAAAATTTGTTTTTGTTGGACTCCGACAAGTTTTGTGAGATGTTTTGATTAATACGAGATTTAATGGTTAAGGATGTCATACTCAATCTTTATAATATTTTCGAGTATAACTTTGTCATATGATTTATTACATTTTCTTAATTTTTTTCTCTATAACTTGGTGATATTACAATAAAAATGTCATTTTCCTCTCATGTGGCCTTTACATTGCCTTAATTCAGCATATTAAACAACTATAATTTATTTTATAGTTGTTCAATTAAAAATTCATTATATGTAAATGAATAATTTTTTATTATTTATGCCTAATTACTTTCGCAATTCATAGTTATTCAAAATTAGGTATGAATGAGACAACACAAATGCCATTAGGCTGTCTCAATGGGTTGTATTCATTTAAATAATCATTTTTATTATTTTATTATATAGATTTTTGGCACATTTTATATGACATTTTTATTCATACCTTATTTAATTATCACAGATGTTATTTTAGATCTACTTAGTATCTTGGAAAAAACTTTTCTTATATAATTTACATCATTTGTATTAATATTTTTGTTTGATTTGGTTATATTACTCATAACGTTCAACTTGCTTCTTGTGTGGCCTTAATATCTCTTTAATTTTTATTATATTTTTATTTTTCAATTTACCTTGTTTGAGTTTTTTGATATGCCACATTAATATCAAAATAATAATGTACTATTCTTCATCCCTATTTATTTTACACTAGTTTTTTAGGAACAAACATTGCCTCCATATGATTGGCTCTCTTTAATTATTTACCTTTTTTTATATTTTTGAATATTTTATTTTATAGTGTTTTAGCTTCAATTGTTTGTCATTTTGATTTGTACTTGATTAGATGATCAAGGAAATTACAATCTATCTCCTTAGTATCTTTGAATGGAATTTTTCATATATAATGTATCTCTTTTCATCAAATGTTTTACTTTGATTAGATTATAAAAATGAAACACAAATCATTCTCTCAGGTGAGCTTTGCATCACTTTGATTTGTTTATATTACAATGCTACAATTTATCTTATTTCATCTTTAATAAATATTTTCTCAATATCAAAATAATAATTTATTATTATTTATGTTTATTTGTTATAATAATTCATAACAATTCCGAACAAAGTCTAATGGAGTCTAAAAGAACACTATTGGACTTAGTTTAGCAAGCTTTATCTAATTAAAAATTAATTTTAATATGTTTAAAATAATTTATATTTAATAGATTCTACATTCTTCTTTGATGATTAGTTTTTAACTTCATTTATTATTGAGGTTTTTGCACTCAATCTCCTCAGTATCTTTTGATATGCATTTCTTTTATGATTCATCTTATTAATTAAAATGTTTTGGTAACATTAGATATTTTCTAACAATCTCTAACTATCCTTTTCTATGGTTTTTGTGTCACTTTGATTTGGTTACCTTGATTCAATTTATCTCATCTCAACTTTATTATGTATTTGCAAAGTATCAAAAACTAACTTAATAAATTCTTGCTTATTTATTATGGTAATTCACAGTTATTTAAAATGATGTTTGATAAAAACAATGGGAACATTATGGGGCTCATCTTGACGTTTTCAAATATTTGACTAGATATTTGAATTAGTAATAGATTTAATAATTGATAACGTTACACTAATTAATTTAGTGGCTTGAAATTCCACTTATAATGTTTATCCCATTTCTTAAAATTGTTTACTTTGAATTGGTTGTTATGCAACGTAAATGACAATCGTCTATTTTCTAAACTTTACATCGCATTCTTTTGGATATATTACATTACATCAATTTATCTCATTTTAACATTAACTTATATTTTCATAATACTATAATAATAAATTATATAAATATTGAGGGCCAATAAAAAAGAAATGGATGCCATAAGGCTAATCACATTGAGCTTTGTCATTTTTAAATTAATTTTTAAACTTTTTAAATAATTTTTTATATTGTTTTGTAGTTTTGTAACATATTTTGATTTGTACATTATTTGATAATGATAACTCATTATCTTTCTAAATAAAGTCTAATATAGGTAAAAAGAACATTGTTAGACTAAACTTAATAAGCTCTAATTAAATATTAATTTTAATTATTTTAAATATTTTATATTTAATGGATTCTACATTTTGCTAAGATATTTAAATTTATACCTGATTTGATAATTGAGGTTGTTACACCTGGGTCCTTAGTTTATTTTAGTGAAAAGTTATCACACAATTTATCTCATCACTTCAATTGTTTTGCTTACATTTCATTATCTTACTAAGAATCTCTAATTGTTTTATCTTGTCACATTTGGTTGCCTTATGACAATTTATCTCAATTCAAATTTATTTATATATTTCCATGATATTAAAAAAATCAACTTATCAATATTTATGCTTATTTATTATGGCAATTCATAGTTATTTCAAATTAGGTTTGGTAGAAACAAAAGGAAAGTTGTTGGATTTGTCGTAGATTTAATAATCAATAATGTTACACTTGATTACTTTGGTAGCTTGAAATATCACTTTCTCACATAGTTTACCTTTTGCTTCAAATTTCTCACTTTGATTTGGTTATATTACAATGTTAATCAAAATCTTCTACTGTGTGAACTTTTCTTTGCATTCATTTGGTTATATTAGATTGTCTCATTTTATCTCATTTTAGCTTTCACATTTATTTGCATAGAATTATAATAATAAATTATTTATATTTATCACTACTTATTTTGGATTTTGTTTTAACTCCAAATATTGATCGATTCAGATGAAACCTATGTCATTGCAGTAGTCCTGTTGAGCTTTATCTGATTAAATATTAATTTTTATATTTTTAAATATATTAATTTATAATATATTTTCATTTTTTGTGACATATTTTAATTCATAACTTATTAGATAACATAATTCATTTGAGATAAAGTCTAATTGAGCTTAAAAATTGTATGACTAAGTTAATAAGCTTTATCTAATTAAATATTAAATTTTACTTTTTAAAAATGTTTTATATTTAATGGATACTACATTCTTTTGAGATATTTAAAAGCATGCCTAATTTGATAATTGAGATTGTTGGAATCAATCTTCTTCACATCTTTTAATACAAATTTCGTGTAAAATTTATCTCATTATTTAAGATGTTTTGCTTGCATTTGGTTATCTCACTATGAGTATAAATTGTTATGACTCTTGACTTTTACATCACTTTGATTTGGTTATTTATTTCAATTTACCTCATTTCAACCTTATTATATGTTTATATAATGTTAAAATGTTAACTTATTGTTATTTACACTTATTTATTATAGTAATTGACTATTATTTCAAACAAGGTTTTGTTGAAACAAAAGGAATATTGTTGGACTCATCTTAAGTTTTCCATATATTTTAAGAGATTATCAAATAGATTATTGATTTCATAATCGTTGATGTCACCCTTGATCACTTTAGTAGCTTCAATTGCCATTTTCTCACAAAGTTTATCTAACTTCTTAAAATTTTCCATTTTGATTTTCTCAAATTACAATGTAAATTAAAATCATCTATCATGTGAACTTTGCCTCACATTGATTTGGTTGTATTATATACCCTTACTTTATCTCATTTTAGGCTCAACATATGTTTAAATAATGTTGTAATAAAATCTTATTTCTTTTTATCTTCATTTATTTTGGATGTTTTTGTTACTGCAAACAAAGGTTGATCAAGATGAAACAATTGTTATTAGAGAAGTCTTCTTGATCTTTATCTAGTTAAGTATAGATTTTTATATTTTTCAAATTTTATTTTATAGTATTTTTGCATTTCTTATATAGATTTATATTCATACCTTTTTTTATGAACTTGAATGTCATGTTTAACCTCCTTTGTATCTAGGAATGCAATAAATGCAGCATACTTTTAGACTTCTGTGAGGGTCTAAGGTTGAGCTTACAACATTTGAGATTCTTAATTCATTATTAGAGAATATAAAGAGTTGCTATACACTGATTATTGTTTTCTTACTTGTGTGATATTTTAGAACTATTCAATGACTAGCATTCCAAACATATAACATAGATTATTAAGTTGAGTTTGAATAATCACCTTTAACATTAAGCATAAAATCCTACTAAGTAGTTTTTTTTGTCACATCAAATTTTATTCATATAAAATAGATAATTTAAGGCAAACTCCATGTGGAATGCTTTAAAAAAAAATAGAACTCTAACTTTAAGGTGCTACTTAGAAAGTAATAGTTGCGAAAGGGGTTCACCTTTCTGTGATGAGGTCTAGTAATCTATAAGAATTGTTGTTTGAAGCTCCAGTGGGGTAAAAAAGGTGATGTGATCATAATTTGGGTTAGTAGAGAAGCTTGGGAGTGTTGGTAGAAGTGTGAATTTGTTGGCTTATTAGCTCTCTCATTTGAATATCTCTCACCATTAATGCTTTTCTCCTGCAAGGGATTTGGTAATTGGATCTCCAGGTGGAAGATCTATCATCATCAATACTTGTTTCTCACAAAGGAATTTTGAATCTCTCCAACTGTAGTATGGTGGACATAGCTTTTTCATAAAAGTTGAAACTCCAAAATATGAGAAATTTCATTCCATAATTTCCTATCTCCTACATCTTAATTAGTGTCTTTCTTAACAGAGTGTTCAAACGTACATTACTAATTTTTTACAAAAAATAATAAGAAAGATAAAAAAATTAATTAAATAATGTATTTGCAAAATAAGACATGCGTTGTGAGTAGTGGTAAAGCTGACTAGGGAAAAAATGAGCGACAAAATGACTAGGTAACCGTGCGATTGAGATGTTGATCCTACTTTTGAGTAGGAGCTAGTCAAGGAAAAAAATTGCTTGACAATCTAGTGGGTCAACTTTAGTCATTAATGTTAACAAGTTTTCGTGGGTTAACCATAGGCCAAAAAGTGCTCCAACATCAATTAATTTGAAATTCAATTTTGAGCTCTTTTTGAGCAATTTTCAACCAAAGTTTGTACTAATGGACTTAATGAACTTGTGTGGTGCTAGTAGATGTATATTTGTGAGCTAATAATAGATGCACCTACATCATCCTCCCCAGGAGGGACAGTTGTTAGCTAGGTGGTATCAAAGTGATGGGTGCAGTAATGTTCTAAAATGTGTAGTGTGATATATTTTAGGTCATTAAAAGTAAACTAGGAGTTCTCAATTACTGGTTTTCCTTTCCAAAAAACTAAAATTTTTTGAAGTTTATAATATTTGTTTGTAATTGTCTCATGATCTAGATTGTCTTCCACATTATCCTTACTCTCAAGGCTAATGTAGCGAGAGGAATAAGTTTACTCAACATGGGAGAGTAAGATTTAAGTGGCTCAGTAGGTATTCGATGTAGTTCATTACAAGGGACTAAATCATTAATATTAATAGTTGCACCAATCCCTTACTCTTCCAACAAATGCAACACATAAAAATTAGTTCCCAATAATCGTAAAGTTTTTGTTATTGTTATACAAAATAAAGAGATATGAGCAGAGAAAAAAGTTTGGAAGCCGATTACTAAGAGAAAAAGTTCAGTGAAAGACATTGGCTTGTAAACAATGAGCATGTACAATAAGTGATAGGTATAATAAGGTGGTCACAACCTCCTTAATTAAAAGAAACTAAACTATATCTCCTTTATTAAAGTTCTTCCCGACTTTAGATAGTGTTGTCAAGCTTACTTTCCTTTTCTTTTTGTTTGCTTTATAAAAAGCCTTACAATTTTCTATATAGTTATTAGAATTAAGTGATTATGGTCTTTCATTGAAGTATGCTAGATTTTGATGTCTATTAGAATTTAAATTAGAGTCTATAATACTTAAGATGTCAAAATTTTAGAGAATATACAAAAAAATCATGAATTAATCAAGGATAAGTGGCGTGTGTGGTATTTTAGAACTAATCAATGATTGGCATTCCAAATCTATTATATAGTTTATTATTTTATGTATGTGGCAACACATAAATATTATGCTTAAAATCTTACAAAGTAGTTTTCAACACATCTAATTTCACACATAAATAAAGAATATAAGGCAATCTCTTAATAACACTTTAATATAAAACAACTTCGACTCTGGATTGCTACCCAAAAAATAAAAGTTACCAAAAAGACACCTTTTGGTGATGATGTTTTATGGTTCTATAGGGATTGTCATTTGGAGATCCAAAAGGGTAAATGGGACATATGATGGTGATTTGGATAGTCGTGAGGCTTTGGGGTGTTGAAAGAACGTAGTACTTGTTTTGTTACTAATTCTCTTAATGGAATATCTCTCTCTTTTGATCCTTGTTTCTCACATGGGATTTAGTTGTTAACTCTCTTTGTGGAAGGCTATCATGTTTGATGTTTGTCTCAGTAAAGAAGTTAAATCCCCTGCAACTACGTTTGCGTTGACACACTTTGTTCATAGAGGTGTAATTAGAAAAATAAAAGAAATTTTATTCAATAATTTTTAATGTTTTAGAGGTTAGTAAGCAACCTTATTTAAATTGACCTCAAACATTCATCAATGATTTTTCATATAAGAAATGGAAAAAAAATAATTGTATTAAGTAGTGTTCACAAGTTCAAAATATTCAAACAATGCCCTTAAGTTAATTAGGGTCTAGTTAGGTGATGATAGTAACTATTAATGATAGGGTGACTATTATAGACAATGTTTGGTGGGCTTAAGTAGTAAATTTAGTTTTGAAAAATTTTTAAGAATTTTTAAACAAAGGGCTGATTAGTGGACTTGTGGAACTCGTCTTAATCAAAAAAATATTTTTGTGAGCTAATGTTTGACTCTCCTATGCTAGCAACAACATAGTAAAATTTATCATTTCTTTAATTTTTTTTCTTAATTTGGTTATGTTCTTGTTAAACTTTAACACTCCTTTCATGTGACACTTACATTGGTTTGATTCAAATTAAATTATATTGCATGAATTTATATCATTTTATTTTTAATTTAAAAATTTTTATTAATTCTAAATAACATATGATAAAGATAAAATATCATCAATGGACTTGTCTTAATGAGGTCTATCAAGTTTCAAATTCCATTTTTTAAAATATTTTATTTTTTGGAGTTTTATGATGTTTATTGAAGAATTTTAATTTTCACTTTATTTGATTATCAAAGATGATGCATAAATTTACAGTCTTAAATTGCTACTTCGTAGTAAAATTTATAACAATTTTTTTAATGTTTCATTTTGAATCAATTATATTACTATGAAACATTAAATCATCTCTATTATGATACTCACATGTCTTTTATTTGTTTACAATACATTTTTGTAATACTTTTATTATATTTTTAATATACAAAATTATTTCTTTTTTAAATAATAAATTATTTAATTTATTAATTTTTATGCTTAGTTTTGTTTGTGACAAAGCAAACATTTTTTAACTTTTCTAGAGAAACCCTATAAAACTAAAAATTATTTTTTTTTTATTTTGAAATAATTTATTTTTGAAGGGCTTTATCTTGCATAGGGATATATTTTGATTCATACTTGATTTGGTGAATGATGATATTATAGCTCATCTCCTTAATATCTTGGAATATAACTTTCTTATGTAATTTATCATATTTCTTGAAATGACTTTCTTATTTTTTAATTGACTCTTTCAACATAAATTTCCTTTCATGGGACCCTTACATCACTTTTATAAAGTTACATTACATTATTTTTTTCATGTCAACTCAGCTTTAATATATAATAACATAACATTAAAATAATTTATTAATATTTATGCCAATCCACTTTGATGAGTTTTAGTAATTCTAAATAATGTCTAATTATGTTAAAACAATCATCATAGAAGTCATTATAAAAAGTTAATTTTTCATTTTTTATATTTTTAATTGTCCTATTTTTATAGTTTTTGTTACCTTTTATGAGACATTTGTATTTCTATGTGATTTGACCATCAATGATGGTACACTAGATCTTCTTATGATTTTGTAATGACACTTAATCACATAATTTGTCTCATTTCGTTATGTCTCATTTTATCATGTCACACAATTTGCAAGCTTTTGTGATGTTACTATTGTAAATGTTTTTAAGATGGTGATGTAGGATTTTTCTTAATCAATTGTTTAATTATTTTTTGTTAGAATTTCAGCAAGGGGTGGATGTTGATCTATGTCTAGTTTAAACTACATAAAATTTCTTATGTCATCTCTTTGCTTGCTTTACGACAATAACTTCTGCAAACCTTAATAATTTTTTCTTATAATAAGTATCATATTAGCCATTAAGATTTAAAAAGGTTAAGAATGTTTCTCAAGAAATTATGAAAATGAACTTTAGAAAGTGATAAAGCCAAGCTCAACTAGGTTTAAGGGTAGGCATGAAACACCTAAAGAGTCATGGTGTCACTATACCCATTCTTTCTCATCATATTTCCTTTTTACTAGTACATATACAAAAATTTGCTCTAACATTCTTTAGTTCTTCAAAGAAACTACTTTTGAAAATGATTTCTTTATAAATTAAATCCTCCACTTAAACTTTTTATCTTATCCCCAAAAAAAATAAGTTTGTAGAACATGGATATCTTCTACCACTCAAAGTGACTTAAACAAACTCAAGCAATGGTGAAACATAAGTGAAAAAGAAAAACATTAATTAATTAACTCCAAAGTGGATAAAGCCAAATTAAATTGTGGAAGATCCTATGTGTTATGTATGCAAAAAATCTAGATGCATCTACCTAAAATGAACATGTGAAAACTCAAAGAAAAAAAATAAGGGAATGATTGCCAATAGGATAGATTTTCACTAAGTTAAATCTTAGAGATCTAGAATTTCGTTATAATGAACTTAAATATACAATTTATAATTTTGTTTATCAATATACTTGAATTTGCATTCATTAGATTTGTGTGATCTCAAAAATAATCACTATTTCTTGGGAGCTAGATGACACATTAATGACACATATTTGGAAACTTTAGATTAGTATGATAGATTACCTAATGGATGGTGTAATTGGGATTATGAATTGGTGCATCTCAAAGGATTAGTCTAACACCTCACTTGAATATCACCATGATTCTTTGTCACTCTATGGCATCGAATAAAACCAATAGTGGATTAGTATATTTGCTACCATGCAAAATTAATGATCCATTCTGAAGCTGGATGACTAACAAACTATGTGCATGCCTTATTTAAAATAAGGCCATTCTATCAATTATGACATCAATTAATGTAGCCTAATAGGGTTGTAGCACTAATCTCTTTTATTAAAATCTTAGATCGTAAAAAATATTACATTTCTATTTGTGATTTTAAAATATAAAAAAGTTTTTGTTGATATTGATATCTAGATCATTTAGTGTACTCACATAGTACCATTAGACACGAACATCGTTAATAAAAGAGTTATGAATATTTCATAAGCTTTCTTGATGAACAAACCAGTTAGGTAGCACTATCACTATCATATTTTTGTTTGATGGGCAACAAACTTAGATGCAGGAACTGGATTATCACAACTAAACATTTCAAGTCTATTGAATTGTCCATTAAAGTATATTGTTTTAAAATATTTTATTATCTTTGGTTTTTGTTGCCTTACAGGGAGTTATTATTTTTAACTTATTTAAGGATTAAGTATGATACAATTGATCTTCTTAGTATCTTGAAATACAGTATTCCTATACCATTTATCTTACTTCCCAAAAGTGTTTACTTTGATTTGTTATATTACTATGAAACTCTAAAACTCTAGTTGTGTCCTTTCATCACTTTGATTTGCTTATATTTCATTACTTCCATTTATCTCAGTTCAATTTTGTTAGATATTTTCGTTGTATTATCATCTTACTTTTTATTATTAATTCATACTTAATTTTGTAATTCATAAAAATTCCGAAGGAGATCCCATTGAAAAAAAGAAAATATCATTGACTCATCTTAATGAGTTTTATCCCATTAAATATTAATTTCTTATATTTTTAAATATTTTATTCTTTTGAATTTTAAAATGCTTAACAACACGCTTTTATTTGTAACTAATTTGATAATTTACGATGTTAGACTCAAACACTTTAATACCATTAAATGTAATCCTAATTTTATAATAATAATTTATTATTATTTATCTTATTTACATAGATAATTATATTTATTACAAAAGTTATCTGATGAACATGACATAGAAACCATTGGACTCGTCATGATTAAATCTATCAATTAAAACTTTATTCTTATTCTTTAAAAAATATTTTCTTTCATTTTGACATGCTTTATGAGACATTTGCATCCATACTAGATTTTATGTCTGACGATCTGTTAGTTCATCTTTGAATTTTACAAGTCATGCCATTTTTATTTCTCGTTTAAGGCTAATATATTTGTTTTAATGTGAATCTGGTTTAATGTTGATGAACAAGCCATGCAATTTTGAAGATGGTAAATTCGTGGTCTTAAAAGCTCCTTGAAATGTTTACTAAGCTTCATGAATTGAATATATTACATCATTGTTAATTATTAATTGTGAATCAAAAATTTTTTATTCGATTGTTCAAATTCACATTAAAGACATTCCTTGTGTTAGGAACACAGGATTATATTTTTTATTCGTTTAATACTTTAAAATTCAACTTACACCTCTCGTTAATTGAGGAGCAAAAAAACTCATTTTTCAAATATTTAATTTTTTCATTCATTAAATGCTACTTATAGCTTCTAATCAAATTTAATGTTAGTCATTAGTTCAATTTAGAAATATAATATTTCTAAAATCTTAATAATTACAAAAAATATTACATGGCCACATCACCTACTTGTGCAAAAGTGCAAAGCTCCTTAGCCAACCAAGCCTGAATAAGTGCTTACAATCCTCAGATCAAGTGACCAACTAGAACAAAGTTGAGTTGAGCTAGGTCTTAATTAAGTTGCAACCCTAAAACTCACTTAAGTTAACAAAAAGGAACAATCAAGGTGGGTAGTACTTCAATCAAGTATGTTATGGGTTAGATA
This sequence comes from Vanilla planifolia, assembly GCA_023846275.1. Taxonomy (NCBI): domain Eukaryota; kingdom Viridiplantae; phylum Streptophyta; class Magnoliopsida; order Asparagales; family Orchidaceae; genus Vanilla; species Vanilla planifolia. The sequence continues at coordinate 1,022,518 of JAIUJO010000050.1, read as the reverse complement.
GAACAAAAATAATATTAAACTTGCATGCATAAAAGTGGCCTAGGTGATGAAATCCCTAGAGCACAAGAGGGTTGCTTGCCATTATTTTAGGTCAAATTAAATGTATTTGAAAGCTTATTTAAAAACAAAACAACTTTGATATTCTATAATGTGGGACTAATCCTGTTTCCAAAGTTCATCACCATATCACCTTTGCATAAATTCCTGTCATTTGATTATTGATTATAAGGCTAATGTTTAACCTACATTAAGCTTTAGTTAATTACCAAAATTGAATCAACTCAATCTCATTTGAATTTATTAGATGAAAAGATCACTTTTTCCCTTATCCTTGAATTATTCTATTTTAGATCATCCATTTTTGATCTTATGACTGAGGTCATTATTACATTTACTATCAATTAATTGAGTGATTTGGATCTCAATTGACGTGATGGAATGGGTCAAATCTTATTCTTCTTGATCCAACTGTACATAGCTCAACCACATTTGTAGTCGTTGGTGTGATGGCCTATAACTTCTCCAATCAGAGTAAAGTAATAAAATTTTATCATTTATGTTTATTTTTTTATTTATTACAAGTCCTAATGACGTCTGATCATGATGAAATAAATATCCTTAGACTCTTCTTTACTAGCTTTATCTTTTAAAGTATTGTTTCTTTGTTATCAAATATTTTTTCTACTCTATTGTTATACTTTATGAGAGTTTTAATTCGTATCTTATTTGATGATTAATGAAATTTCACTTGATCCCCTTAGTAACATGGAATACAACTTTACCAAACAATTTATCACATTTCTTAAAACGTTATGCATTACCCTTTTATAATATTATGCATTTTTAGATCTCCTCTCGTGTGAGCATTACTCCACTTTGGGTTTCTAATTTGTTGTAATTGAACATGTGGTCTGATTAAGAATAAAAAATTATTGTTGTTGTCTTCTTGATAAGCTCTAATTAATTAAATATCATTTTTTTCTATTTCAAAAGTTTATTTTTTATGTTTTTAGCAAGTTATGAAAATTTTCTTTTCATGTTTGATTTGATGATTGAGGATATTACACTCCTTTTCCTTGGGCCATGAAAAGCAACCTTTTTTTTGTATAGTTTACCTTATTTTTTTCAAAGTTTTCACTTTCATTTCGTGTGCTACTAGGAAGCTCTAAATCTCTTTTACTATAACTTTTACATGGAATTAATTTGGTTATAATACATATTTAAATTTATCTTATTTCAAATTTAGTATTTTTTTCTTAGTTTCAAAGAATAATTTATAATTATTTAAGTTTATTACTTTGGTAAATTATAGTAATTCCTCACTTGGTCTAAAGAAGACAAAGTAAATGTCATTAGACTCATCAAATAAATGTTATCTGATTAAATATTTATTTTTCTTAGTTTTTTTTTCTATGGGTTTTGTTTTCCTTAAAAGAGATTTGATTCACCCCTGATTTTGTGAATGATAATTGTTATGTTTTTTTCTCAATATTATTTATGAAAATTTTTTTTCTCAATTTTTAAATTTGTTTATTTTACTTTGTTATATTATATAACTTCAATTTATATCATTTCACTATTATTATATATATGTGCTTAATATTTAAAAAGAGTTTATTTTTTTGTTTCTTATTAATTTTGTTAATTCAAAGTAATTTTAAAATACTTCTAATCGAGACAAACAAATATTTTTTGAATCATCTTAAGAAGCTCTTTTAGAAAAAAATATTCATTTATAATTTTTAAAATTTAAATTCCTTTATTTTATGATTATTTGCAAGGCATATCAATTTATACCGAATTTGAGCATCAAAGGTGTTTCATGTGATCTCCTTATTACCTGGAATTCAATTTTCTTGTCCAATTCATTGTATTACTTGAAATTCCTTTACATGGATTTGGTTATATTAATATGTAGCTCAAATTCTCCTTTTGTGTCACTTTTACATCGTCTGATTTAGCTACATTACATTTTCTCAAATTATGCCATTTAACCTTTCATATACGACAATTAATATTTAAAAAAAAGGTTTTATTTCCTTTGTATAATTTCCTTAGTAATTTATTGTAATTGAAAATAAGTCAAATGAAAAATGAAACATTGTCATCGGACTCATCTGCCGAGCTTTATCATGTTAAATATTCTTTTCTTTTTCTAAATATTTTGTTTCTTATGTTTTGACATATTTTATACCATTTTTTTATATGTGTCTAAGTTGATAATCAAGGATGTTATATTTGATATCCTTAATATGTTGTCAAGTAGTATTCTCATATAAGTTGTCTTATTTGTAGTCTTTTTCACTTTTATTTGGTTATTTGACTTTCAGACATCAATTCTCCTCTTGTGACTTTTACATCACTTTAACTTGTTCATATTATATCACTTTAATTTATCTTATATAAATTTTAATAAATGTTTACTATATATTAAAATAATAATTTATTTATATTTATCTTTAATTATTTTATAATTAGTAGTGATTTCAAATGAGTTTTAAATGAGATGGCAAACATCATTAGACTTTTAATGATGAGGTTTAACCAAACAAATATTTTTTTAATATTTTAAAAAATTTTATTTTTGAGGCTTTTGGCATGAATAATGAGATCTTTCTAATCATACAAAATTTGATGACCATGGATGTTAAAATAAATCTATGAAGTATTCTAAAATGTAATATTTTCATTTCATATATCTCATTTCTTAAAAAGTTTTACTTAAATTTTATTATGTCATTATTGAAACTCTAATTATCATCTCTTATGATATTTACAATGCTTTGATTTGGTTATTTTATATTATTTCAATTTATCTTTTTAAATTTTAATATATATTCACTTAATATAAAAATAGTAATTTGTTTTATTATTGTATCATTTTTTCGTTATTTGTAGCAATGCTAAATAAGGTCTTGTTAAAAGGAAAAAAATTTCCTTAGATTAGTATATAATTAGCTATTGATGTTTTCATTTTAGGTAGTAGATTTTGTGAGGATTTTGTACACATTACGAGATATTTTGATTAGATCGTGGATGTTACACTAAATCTTTTCAGTACCTTACCTAGAGCCTTACTTAAGACATAACTTATCACATTTTTTGTTTGTTTTCATGTTTTTTGGTTAGTTTACTATGTTATTTTGAATTTCTTTTCATGTCTCCTTCACATTGGATTGATTTCATTATAATTACATTGATAAAATTTATTTTATTTTACTTATAATACACATCTACATAATTTTAACATAATAAGTTCTGCTTATTTATCCATATCTACTTTGATAATTAATAAAAAGTAAACACAAGATCTTATTTGGGTGATTCAAATATCATTGGTCTAAATACAATGAGTTTTGTCTAATTAAATATTAATTTTTATATTTTTTGAATTTTTAGTTTCTTGTGTTTCTTAATGTTTTTCATCATAGTAGCTTTTGTGCCTTATTTGATGATCGAAGATGTTAGACTCAATATTTTTAGTATATGGTAGAATGAAACTTTCTTGTATAATTTGTTTAATTTTTTAAATTATTTACTTTGATTTTGTTATATTACTAAGTAACTCATAATCCCATCGCATGTTACCTTTACATTGATTTGATTTTATTATTTGCATTGTTTCAATTTTTCTTATTTTAAGTTTAATATATATTTACTTTATAGAAGAAAATTATTCTATGTTATACTTATTTACAATAATAATTTCAAATAATTCCAATTGACATCCTAATGAGATGAATTAATTATTGTTGGTGTCATCTTTAAGAGCACAAATAAGTTAAATATAATTTTTATTTTTCTAAATATTTAATTTTCAAAAGTTTTGAGTGTTTTAATAAATATTTTAATTTATACCTAATAATATGATGATGTATATACATTTGACCTCCATAGTATTTTAGAATTTAAATTTTTCATAAAATTTATTTTAGTTCTTCAAAATTTTTGTTTTTTGTTATTTTACAATTTAAATATAATTCTGCTCTAGTGTTAGCTTTACATTTGTTTGAATCGGTGATACTATATTGGTTCAAGTTATAAGAGTTTTATTTTAACAAAAATTCACTTGATATTGATGTAATAAGTTATTATTATTTAACTTTATTTGTTTTGGTAACTTGTAGTAATTTTGAATGAGGTCCAATGTAGCTCAAACTTAATTTGTTGGACATATCTGAGCAAGCTATATAGAATAAAATTATTTGTTATATTTTTAAATATTTTAATTTTTTTAGGCTTTGAAATTTTTATAAGACATTTACATTGATATGTTATTTGATAATCGTAGGTGTTACTCTTAATCTTCTTATTATCTTTAAATGCAACTTCGTTTTACAATTTATCACTTTACTCAAGATTTTTCATTTTAACTTGGTTATATTGTCATGTAACTCTAAATTAAATCTCGTCTTACATTTTCATCACATTGATTTGGTTATACTATGTTTTTTGCAATTAATCTCATTTTATCATTAAAATATTTTTACATCATATTAAAATAATAATTTATTATTATTTTAACAAATTTACATTGCTAATTTATAGAAATTACTAATATGGTATGAACAAGATGGAAAGAATATATCATTAAAATTATCAAATGAGCTCTACTTGGTGAATATTTCCTTTTTTAATAATTTCATGTCTTTATTTTTATTTTTTATCTCTTTTTATGTGATATTTTGGCTCATTACGTATTTAATAATAAAGAATTTTACACTCAATCTCTTTTCAACTTGGAATGTAATTTTTCATTCCAATTAATCTCATTTCTTCAAAGCTTTTATTTTTATTTGTGTTTATTACTATGAAAAACTATTTCTTATCTTGTGTGATGTTTAAACAATGTTGAATATTTATGTTATATTTTTAAATTTATTTCATCACATCTTTATTAAAAAGTTTCATTAAATTTAAGCAATAATTTAATCTGATTTATGTTTGCTTAATTTGCTAATTTTTGATAATTCGGAAGATCGTTAGTTCGAGTCAAAACAATCATTATTAGACTCATCTTAATCTGCTTAAAAAAAATTTTATATTTTAACATGTTATTTTTAAGAATATTTGTACACTTTACAAGTCATTTAAATTTGTACATCAATTAAAGATAGAAAATGTTACATTTCATCTCTTTAGTGCCTTGGAATGTAAATTCTTGTTGAATTTACCTAATTTGTCAAATTTCTTGCTTTAATATTTTTGTATCTCAATTTTACTCTACATCTCCACCCATGTGAGCATTAAATAGTTTTCATTTAGTCATTTACATCTCAAAATTTATGATTATTTTTGCTTATTTTTTTTTGCAATTCATAACTTTCGAAAGTTGTTGGTTCTGCACAAGACAAACATCATTGGACTTGTCTCAACCAGCTGAATCCCTTTCAGAAAATGTTTTTATCATACTTGATTAGGAAATTGAGGATTTTGTGCCTAATCCCTAATCCTTAATCGTTAATCCCAACACTTGATCTCATTGATTTCTAAAAAAATATAGCATTTCGACACAATTACATTATTTGTTAAAATATTTTGCTTTGATTTTGTTATATTAGCAAGAAATAGTAATTTGCCTTTTAAGGCTCCATTATATTACTTTGATTTCGTTATATTACATTAGTTTAATTAAACTCATTTGATCATTATTATATATTTACATAGTAGTAATAATGATAATTTAACAATACTTATTATATCCACTTTTGTCATATACATAATTGCCAAAAAAAGTCTGGTAAGAAGAAACAAGTGTCATTGAACAAACCTTGACATGCTCAATAAATATAAAAAATCTTTTTACATTTTTTAATAATTTTTTTCAAGAATTTAGCTCCTCTTATAAGGCATTTTGTTTCATTACTAATTTGACGATTTAAGATACTACAATTGATCACTTTAGTATCTTTAAATATAATATTTTCTTTTAATATATATTTATATAATGATATAATAATGATATAATAATGTTTATGATGTTATTAATTTCTTTAATATCATGGAATCCAACTTTCCTAGAAAGTTTTAGTAATTTATTTAAATTTTGTTGTTTCATTTGGTTGTATCATTTTATAGCCCTAAATCATTTTCCATATAAGCATTATATTACCTTGATTTAGTTATATTACATTACGTCAATTTATGTCATTTTAATATTAATTTATATTTAATTATTAATAAAATTTATATTGTGTTTTGCTCATGCTAATTTGTTTTGGAAATACATAATAATTCCAAAGGACAGATTTTGTTTGAACCAAACGTTATTGGCGACTTGTCAATAGGGTATATCCCATTAATTATATGCTTTCATACTTTTTTTAATATTTTAATTTCTTGGTCTTTGACATACCTTATGAGTCATTTTTACTGATAAATAATTTGATGATTCAGAAAGTTACATTCAATCCTCTAATCATATTGGAAAATAGTTCTCTAGAATAACTTAACCAATTTTTTCTAAAATTATTTTCTAATTTGGTTATATCACTGAGAACTTTAATTCTTGTATCATGTAATCTTTGCATCACCTTTATTTGAAAAAATTGCATTGTTTTTTATTGTATATTAAAGTAATTTTGAAAAAATAATTTATCATTATGTATGCTTATTTTTTTGGTAATTTACAAAACTTAAAACTACTTTTAATGGAGACGAAGCAAATATCAGACATGACTTGACATGTATTTTATTAAATATTTATTTTTTAATTTTGTTAATGTTTTATGTTCTAGAGTTTTGTCATAATTTAGAAGGCATTTAGACTTTTATGTCATTCAGAATTGAACTTTTTCACATAATTTACCATGTTTAATCTTATTTCTTGTTTTGATTTGGTTAAATTTCCATTTAATTTTGAATCTCCTCCCATTTAAACATTTCATCTCCTTCTTTTGGTTATAATACATATTGTAATTAGTCTTATTCACTTTAGAATGTACCATTCTGGTTCAATTTAACTCATTAATTCAAATTTCTCACTTTTACTTTTTAGTACTATTATTTAGGTTTTAATCCCTTCTTATGAGAGTATTAAATTATTTTGTTGCCTCTATTTGTATCCATTCTTTCAAATTTATGATTACTTATGTTTACTTATTCTTGGCAATTTGTTGTTCTACGATCATGGTTACTGTAAGAGGAATAAATTTCACTAGAATCATATTGTTTTGCTATACCTCTTTTATGGGATATTTTTATTCGTACTTCATTTGATGATCAAAACTGTTATACGTGATCTCCTTAGTAACTTGTAAATCATATTTCGTGTATAATTTATCTTATTTTTTAAATTGTTTTACTTTTTTTGGTACTATTGCTATGAAACACTAGTTCCTATTCCATGTGACATTTACATCGCTTTGAATTGCTTATTTTAAATTAATTCAATTTTTTTTCTTTGAAAGCTATAATTATTTATTATTTAAATAATAATTATTTATTTTTATTTATTATTTTAGTTCATAGTAATTCCAAACCAAGTGTCATACAGACAAAAAAATCATCGTTAGAATCATCTTGAAAAATTCTTTCCAATTGAGAAATAATATTTTATTTTCTAAAAAATTATTTTTTGTAGTTTTAACTTGCTTTTTGAGGAGTTTTTATTGGTGCCTTATTTCATGGTCAATTAATCTGCACTAGATATTCTTTATTTCCAGTAATATAAATTTTTTACACAATTTATGTCTATAGTGTTTTGATCTGAGTAAGATAATTTTTTTCATATTAATATGAAAATATAATGGCCCTTTGGGATGACATTTGAATTTCCATTTTATAATATTACATGTGTTTTTTTTAAGGGTTGGGGTATGGCTTATAAAACATTTAGGTATGTGCTTGTTTTGATGATCGAGCAAGAAATTTTTGACAATCTTATTGTCTTGGAATACTACTTTCCTTTGTAATTTATATCTTTCTTTAAATTGTTTTCTTTGATTTATTTATATTATATTTGTTTATTTTATCTTACTTAAGCTTTATAATATATATTTATTTTATTAAAAAGTAGTAATTTATTATTATTTTTGTTAATTTAATTCCACAATTGATGAAAACTCTAAACAAAATTCAATAAAGGTGAAATAAATGTCATTAGAGTCACCTCAAAAAGCTTTATCAAACTATGTAATCATTTTTATAATATTAAGTATTTTATTTTGTATGGTCATGAAATACTTTAAGAGTCATTTTGATATATATCATATTTAATGATTGATAAAGTTACATGTGCTCTCCCTAGTATTTGGTAATGCAACATTCCCATATGATTTATAACATTTTTTCAAATGTTTTGCTTCAATTTGTCTATATTACTAATAAAAACTTTTTCTCCTCTTATTTGACATTTACATCACTTTGATTTGGTTAGACTACATTGCTTTAATTTATCTCATTCTTGCATTATTATATATTTAGTTGAATTTGAAATAATAATTTTTTATTATTTATGATTATTTGATTTATTAATTAACAAAAATTCTAAAAGAGATCGAATCAAGATGTAACATACATCACTGGAGTCATCTTGACGAGCTCTATGTAATCATACATTAAATGTTTCATTAAAAAGTTGTTTTTTGAGTTTTTGCTAAGTTTTATGAGACATTTTGATTCATACATGGTAATCCTGAAATACTATTTCCTCATATGATTTATCACATTTCTCCAAATTGTTTGCTTTAATTTTTTTTTTAAATTCTATGAACTAATTATTTTCCTATCATGCGACATAGGCATTACTTTGATTTGGTTATATTACATTTCTTCAATTTATGTTATTAATATTTTAATTCCCATTTACTTAATATTAAAATAATAATTTATTATTATTTTTGATAATTTTCTTTGTATTTTGTAAAAAATATAAAAGGGTTGTTTCGTAGATGAAACGAAGATCATTAGATTTCCCTAAAAAAAGAACTATACACTTTTTTTTAATATATTTTTTTGTTTTTTTATTTTTTATGACTTTTTACATGATATTTTAATTCATACTTGATATGATGATCAAGGAAATTACACTTTATCTCCTCAGTGCCTTGGAATACAACTTTCTCATGTATATTTTATCATTTCTAAATTTTTTTTAAAGTTTTTTATGTTGGTATCCTCTCATGTGATATTTACAATACTTTGCTTTGGGTATATCATAAACAATTTATCTCATTTATACATTAACATATATTTCATTAATATTAAAAGGTTGATTTATTATTTTTTTGTTTATTTCTTTGAACATTTTGCGGTAGTCTTTAACGACAGCTGATCGAGATGAAAAAATTGTCACTAGACATAAATAAATGAACATTATCAAATTAATAATTTTTTATAGCTTCGAATTATTAATGTCTTTTAGTAGACTTTTATAATTTTGCATCATTTAAGGAAGGAGGATGTTACACTAGATCACATTACTATCTTGGAATATAGCTTTTCCAAATAATTTTTCTCTTTCCTTCAAAAATTTTTTTTGTGATATTATGTCATAATGAAACACTAATTCTCCACTAATGAAACCTTTGTATCACTTTGATTTCGATATATTATTTTACTTCACTTATCTCTTTAACGTGTTACTATATGTTCACACAATATTAAAAAAATTGATTACTATTTATTATTATTTAGTTTTCTAATTTATAATTTTAAAAAATATTATTATATTGAAATTTTAAATAATTTATGAGATATTTTTTTATACATGATTTCATAGTCATGTTTGTTATACTTGACCTGCTAAGTATCATGGAATGTAAGTTTTCCTCCCAATTTATCACATTACTTCAAATTATTTGCTTTCATTTTGTTATATTACTATGTAATTATAAATCACTTCTAATGTCGCCTATACATGTCTTTTATTTGTTCATGTTACCTAGCTTTAATTTATCTTTTTTTGTCTTGAATGTACTTATACAAAAAATTAAAATAATAAATTATTATCATAATTTACACAATTTTTATTAATAATTCATAGTAATTCCGAATATGATTTGACTAAGAGGTTAAAAATATCATTGGCCTTGCTTTAATGAGCTTTATCGTATCAAATATTTATTTTTAAATATTATTTTTTAGTTTCGGCACACTTTATAAGAAATTTTCATTTGTATCTTTTGAGTGATTGAAAAAAGCTACACTAGATCTCCTTAGTATCTTTGAATGCAATTTTGTCTTAAAACTTATGTGATTTCTTGAAAAGTTTTGTTCTGATTTATTATATATTATTGTGTAACTGTAACTCTTATCTTGGGTGACCACAATATCATTTTGATTTGGCAATGTTACATTACTTGAATTCATCTATTTTAAACTTCTATATAAATTTACAGAAATTTTAAAAAAATATTTTTCTTGTTGTTTAAGTTTATGGTTTAGTAATTTTTACTAATTCCAAATGTGGTCTGATCTAGACGTAACAAAGGCCTTTGAACTTACCTTAACAAGCTCTATCAAATTAAATTTTGATTTTTATTTTTTAAAATTTTTCTATTTTTAAGGATTTATTAATGTTGACTAAATATGTCAATTACTACTTGATTTGATGTTCAAGGTTGGCTATGCTCGATATCCTTTTTGTCTTAGAGTGCAACTTTCTCTGAAATTTTATTATATTTCTTAAAAGTTTTGAGTATGATTTTGTTATTTTATTATGTAGCTCTAATTGTCCTTTCGTAGGACATTAATTATAATTTTCTTAATGTATTATTGGTAATTTTTTTGATTTCTAATTCAATATTTATTTACTTAATATTAAAATAATAGCTTTTATTTAAACTTATCTAATTATATTAATTTGTAATAATTTCAAATCTTGTCTCATAGAGATAAGACAAATGTGGTAGGACATAACTTGATGAGCAATATATAAGTTAATATTTTTTTATAGTTTTAAATAATTTTTTTTATTTTTTGTCACTTTTTAAGTGCGATTTAACATTTATTTTCTTATATTAAAATAGAATTCTAAATGACCTCTCATGTGATATTTAAATGTTACTCATTTGGGTACATTATGTTATTTCAAATTAACTATTTTAAAATTTTAATTTATATAAATATATATTTACATAATATTAAAATAAAAATTTATTATTATTTATGTTTATTATTTTAATTCAATCAAATTCCGAATGATGTTTATGGAAACAAAACAAATACAATCACACTTATATCAATATTATTTTCCAATTTTAAAATATTTTATTTTTTAGTGTTTTGGAACCTTTTAAGTGACATTTTGATTTGAACTTGATTTGGTGATTGAAGATGTTTTGTAACATACCCATAATATTTTTGAATGAAGCTTTGTAGTATAGTTTATTTTTTCTTCAAGTTTTTTGCATTGATTACCCTATATTATTATGAAACTCCAATTCTTCTCTCGAGTAATCGTTATATCACTTTTATTTAGTTATAATATATTTTTTCAATTTATCTAATTTCTTTAGGAGTATATATTTACTAAATATTAAAATAATTATTTATTATAAGGTATGCTTAATTTTTTGGGTAAGTGAAAATTCTAAACAAGGGTTAATGAAGACGTCACAAACTTTGTTACCCTCGTCTCAAAGAGCTCCATCTAATTAAATATTATTTTTTTCGAATAATATAATTTCTAATGTTTTATTGAGCTTTATTTTTTATGTGATATGTTATTAGATGATCAAGGATGTCACACTAGTTCCCCTTATTATTATGGTGTGTAGCTTTATAATACAATTTATCTCATTTCTTTAAGTCTTTCGCTTTAATTAGATAATATTTTTATGAAATATTTGCTCAATTGTTTTGTGTGCTTTACATCATTTTAATATGGCAATATTATCTTGTTTAAATTTATCTTATTTTATCCTTAAAATATATATATATAAAATTTTGAAATAAAATTTTATTATTATTTATGTTTATCTCTTTGGCAATTCACTATATTTAATAGCCTTGTTGAATGAAGACAAAAGAAATGTCAATTGTCGAGTCACCATGAGTTAATTTAATTTAATTTTTATCTTTAAATTTTTAAATGTCTACTTAATATTAATATAATAATTGATAATTATTTAAATTTACTTAACTTGCCAATTTGTAGTAACTCTAAATGAGCTCAAATGGATATGAAATAAATGCCATAAATCTCATCTAAACAAAATCCATAAATCTCATTTTCTAAAATTTCATACTTTAATTTAATTACTTTGTTATGAAACTGTAATCCTTCTTTGGGTTAACATTTACACCACTTTTAATTGGTTGCATTTTATTACATTAATTTATCTTATACAAACTTTACTATGTACTTAATTAATATTAAAATGAATTTTTTTTATTATTTATGCTTATTTAATTTTATAATTCATAGTAATTCTAAACGAGGTTAGATAGATAATGAGAAAATATCATTTGATTCATATCGATAAGCTCTATCTCATTGAAAATTAGGTATTATGTTATTTTAAATATTTATTTTATTTTATTATTTCATACTATATAAGTTATTTTTAATCAAACTAAATTTAACACTCAAGGTTATTACCTTCAGTCTCCTTAGTACCGTCGAATGGAACATTCAAATACAATTAATCCCATTTTTACATATTGTTTGAATTAATTATATGTATATTAGTAACGAAAGTCTAATTCTCCTAATTTGTGATCATACTAACCCTTTGGTATAGTTTTATCACATTACTTCAATTTATATTAATTTAGCATTGGAATATATCTCCTAAATATGAAAAATAATAATTTATTACTATTTATATTGATTTACTTTATTAACTTTTAGTAATTCTGAAGAAGGATTAATCATGATGAAACCAACCATAGTAAACTCATCTCAATATGCTCTATTGAAGTAAAAAATTATAAAACTTTATGAAACATTTTGATTTGTATAAAACATGATCAAGGATGTTGAACGAAATTTTCTTAGTATTTTGGAATACAACTTGGCTAAACGAAATATCTTATTTCTTAAAAACTTTTTCTTTAACTGAATTACATAACTATGTAACCCAGATTCTCCACTAGTGTGTAAGAATATATACTTGATTTTGTTATATTACATTTCTTCAATTTATCTCATTACAATTTTAATATATATTTACCTAATCTTAAAATACTAATTTATTATTATTTTATAATATATATTTTTAATTTGTAATAAATCTAAAATGGTACTTTTGTTGAACAAATGAACAATGTTAGACTCATCTCTAATGAAATAATATACCTTTTTTTTAGAAAATATTTTTTAATTGTTTTAAGGCTCTTAATGTGATATTTTAATTCGTACTTTAGATCGTGATCAAGGATGTTACAGTTAGAGTCTTTTTCATTCATATATTATTTGATGATAAATATTTTTTTTACTCCATCTTCTTAATATATTGGAATGTAGCATTTTCGTACAATGTTCTCTGTTTCTTCAGAGTATTTGCTTTGCTTCGGTTATCTACGGTGTTCTAAATTTTCACTTGTGTGACATTCATGTCTTTGATTTACTTTTATAGTATATCTCAATTTAACTTATTTTAATTTGAATACATATATATATTTATTAATATTATGACAATAATTATTAATTAATTATGCATATTAATGCTTCTAAATTTTAGCAATTCTAGGCATGGTATAATTGAGGAAATAATTTTTATTGGACTCATCTCATTAAGAAATATCAATTTTAGTACATATTTTATATTTATTAGGAATTTATGTTGTAGACCTTTGACAATTTTTATTTGTATTTATCATTCATACATTATTTGATAGTTGAGGATGTTATAATCTATATCTTTAATAACTTGGAATGCACCATTCATTTAAAGCTTTTTTTTTAGAACTTTTTTTACTTTCATTTTATAATATTACAATGAAATTGTAGTTTTTTTCTTGTGTGACCTTTGTTCATCGTAGATGTTTTTATATAAAATTTCATATATTTATAAATTTTTCTTTATTAAATATTTTTAATAAGAATTTTGATTTGTACCATCATTTATGATTGGGGATGTTAGTTATGATCTCTATAGTATCTTAGATTGCAACATTCCTATATAATTTATGCCCATTCTTAAAATGTTTTACTTTTACATGATCTTAGTACCATAAAACCCTAATTCTCTTCTCATATGACCTATACAACATTTTAATTTGTTTATATTAAAATGATTAAATTTAACTTATTTCACTATAGTATATATCCACTTAATATGAAGAAAATAATTTTTTATTATTTATATATTTTTAGTTTAGTAATTCATGGTATTTTAAGGTGTGGTCCATTTAAGGTCAAACAAATCTTGACTATATTTCACTAACTATTTTTTTTATAGTTTTAATTATTTTATTTTCTAAGATTTTTGCACATTTGATGCTGCATTTATATTCTTAACTTATTTGATGATCTAGGATTTTGCACTTGATCTCCTTAATAACATAAAAAAAAAATCTTCCCAAACAATATATCTCATTTAATAATTTTTTTATTTATCTCTTATGCTACGTTTACATTGCTTTGATTTTGATGTGTGTTGTCTAGTTCTAATTTATCTCATTTTAGCATTAACATACATCTACTTATTATTAACATAACAGTTGAATATTAATTATGCCTATTTAACATTGTAATTATTAATAATTCAAAGTGGGTTCGGATAAAGACAAAACTAATTTTATTAGGCTATCCTAAATGAGTTATATCAAGATAAATATTCATTTTTTATAATATTTTTTCAAGATTTTTAACATACTTTGTGAGACATTTTAAATAAAAATATTTTATTTCATTTTTTTTAGCTTTTTCTTTTTAACTTGGATATATTATTATGAAACTCTAATTGTTCTATTATGTTCCATTTATGCATCTTCAATTTTATTTTTTAGAATGTTTTAATTTAACCCACTTCTATTCAAATTGATGTTTACATAAAATTCAAATTATTGTTCTTAAAGTTATGTTTATTTGCATTGGTAATTTACATTAATTTTTAACAACTTTTATCCCATCTAACTAATATTGATTTATTATTAGTCATTATTTTATATTCTAAGTGTTTGGCACACTTTTCTTGACATTTTGAGTCGAAAAAATGTAACAATCGAGATTATTACTTTCAATCTCAATACTATATTGGAATATAATTTGATACAATTTATATCATTTCATAAAATCCTACTCTTTGCTTTTGTAATATTATGAACTATAATTCTCCACTCGCATCACCTTGACAGTGGGATGATTTGGTAATATCTCAATTCATCAACTGATCTCATTTTGTTAGGTACCATTGAGCTCTACCCAATTAAATATTTTTTATTTTAAATGATTTTATTTTGAAGGGATTTTCTTGCTTTAATTGCCATTTTGATCCTTGAAAAATTTTATGACAATGATGCTATACTTGATTTACTTATTTGTTTGGATTGAAATTTCCTCAACATTTTTTCTCATTTATATAATTTTTTATTTTAATTTTATTATATTATGACTACATTGTAATATTTTTCTCCTATTACAAATTCTTTATCTTATCTTAGTTTACGTTATAATAGTTTAATCAATCTCGTTTTTTTAGAGTACATT
Organism: Vanilla planifolia; assembly: GCA_023846275.1. NCBI lineage: Eukaryota > Viridiplantae > Streptophyta > Magnoliopsida > Asparagales > Orchidaceae > Vanilla > Vanilla planifolia. Next base: position 1,006,920 of record JAIUJO010000050.1, on the reverse strand, counting down.
TAATTAATATTTAAAAAAATTTAACATTTATCTTTATTTACTATATAAATTCATAATAATCCTTGACGAGGTAGGATCGAGACATAAGAAATGGGTTTGAGCTTTCTTAATGAGCACAGTCTTGTTAAATATAAATTAATATTTTTTTGAAAATTTTTTTTTTTTTATGCATCTCGTACAATATATTTTCGTTTGTATTTTATTTTACGATCTAGGTTGTTACACATGATTTCCATAGTTTGTTTGATTGTAGATCTCCTAAATACTTTATCTCATTTCTTAAAATATTTTTTATATTTTTGTTATCATGTCATGGAACTCTAATTCTCCTTTGCATTTGTTTCTTTTTGTTAACATACATTTCTTTAATTTATCTCATTTTTAGCTTTTACCTATGTTTAGAAATATTAAAATTATAAATTATTTTTTTTGTGGTTATATACTTTGGTGTTTTGTAGTTCTAACCAATTTGATGGTGATCAAATTGTCTTTACTGTTGCCTTGATGACCACTATCTAATTAAACTTTTATTTCTATATTTTTGTTAGGACTTTTAGTGAACTGTTTTATTCATACATGACTTAACAATTTATTATGTTATAATTGATATCTTTAGTATCTTAGAATGTGGCTTTCATTTAATAATTTATGTATTTTATTATTTTGTTATTTTACATAACTCTTCACTCGTGTGGTAATTACATCACTTACATTCGGCTCTAAAATATTCTTGTAACTTATTTTAATATAGTTTAATTATCAATTTATATAATTTTAAAATTATAATTTCTTATTATTTATGCTTATTTATTTTTCTAATTCATAAAAATCATTAATGATATTTTATGAAGATGAAACAAACATTGTTGAACTCTTTTCGACCAACTATACTCAAGTAAATTTTATAGGTTCATGATAACTCTAATGTCCTCTTATGTGACCTTTACATGCCTTTGGTGTAGTTATGCTGCTTTGCCTCATATTAAAATAATAATGTTTGATTGTAATTTATTTTTAATATGATATTTTGTATTAATTTTAAGTGCAATTCATTGTGATGGAAAAAACACATTTCAACTCATCTTGATAACATCTATCATCTTAAATATTCATTTTTCTATCCATAGATATTTTCTTTGCATTTTGGAATACATTACATGACATTTTGATTCATATCTTGTCTGACGATTGAAGATGTTTCACTTGATCTCTTAAAAACTTTTAAGAGCAACTTTCATATAAACTTCATGTAATTCATCCAAAGTTTAGCTTTTATTTTGTTATTTGATAATTCATCATAACTCGAATTGCAGTTTTATTGAGACAAAACTAACTTCACTAAGTATTTCCAAAATATTAAAATTAAATTTTAATTTTAATATTTTGGAAATACTTTCTTTTCTTTTTTTCATTTAGCTCTTCAAGATATTTTGTACTTGTGTAATATTTTGCAAATGATGATGTTACACCTCTTTTCTTAAGTATCATTATATGCAACTTTCCTATGTAGTTTATATCATTTATTAAAAAGTTTTATTTGTTTTGGTTATGTTACTAACTTAACTCAAGTTTTTGCATTGTGTCATTTATAAGTAGCTGATTTCGTGATATTATATTGGCTCATTTTTTTTTATTTTTTATTCCAAATTTACTTAATATTAAAATATTTTTTTTTATTATTTATGTTTTATTATTGTAATTTTTAGTAATTCCAAAAGACTTGCTGAGATGAAAAATTGTTGTTATACCCATCTCGGAAAGCTATGTCAACTTAAAAATTTTATAGCTTTTAATATTTTTTTCTAAATTTGTTTCACACTTTGTGGCAACGTTATTTCTACATCTTCAAAGGATCAAGGATGTTATACTCCAGCCCCTCATTATCCTAGGATGTAGCTTCCTTGTACAATTTATTTCATTTTTTCAAATTATTTATTTATTTCTTTATATTATTATTTTTTAATTGAGCTTAAATATGCCTGTTAAATAGTTACTTAATATTAAAATATCAATCAATTATATGATTTTTTATTTTACTACTAAGCAATAAAAAAATAAGTATTGATTAAAATGAAATAAATATTATTTGACTCATTTCAAATTATTTTATAAAATTTAATATTTATTTACAAATTTTAAATATTTTATTTTTAATATTTTTGATTTGTTTTATAAGGCATTTTTAGTCATACTGGATTTGATGATCGATGATGTTATATTCTATCTCATTAGTATCTAGCAATGTAACATGCTCACGTAATTTATTTCATTTCTTAAACATTTTATGTTTGCTTTGTTATATTATTTTGAAAGCATAATTTTTCTCTTGTGTGGCCTTTATATTTCTTACATTTAGTTATGTTATTTTTTTAATTAATTTAATTTCATCTTTTTATGTTGTCAACAAATATAAAAAATTCATTTATTATTACTTATTTTTATTATTTTTGTATTTTGTAGTAATTCCAATTGAGCTTTGATGTAGATAAAATAAACTTTGATAGACTCATAAGAATTACCCAATTAAATATTTATTTTTATATTTTTAAAAAATTATTTCTTGCATTTTGATTCATTCAATCTTTAACGATTAAAGGTGTTTAGTCCATCACCATAAAATCTTCGAATAATGATTTCCCATACAATTTATATCATTTCCTCAAATATTCCTCTTTTAATTGAAAATTTTATAATAAACATCTAACTCTACTCTCACGTGTCCCTCACATCATTTTAATTTGGTGATATTAAATTGCATCAATTTATCTTATTTTTAGGTTTAAATATTTAATTCTATAAGTTCTTTTAATATCTTATAGGTGTTTTCAATTCCTAATTGATTTTATGATCGAGGATGCTATAGTTAATCACCCGAATAACCAGGAACAACTTTTTCCCACACAATATACCTCATTGATTAAAATGTTTTGCTTTAATTTTTTTACATTACAATGTAACACATAGTCGCCTCTTGTGCGACATTTACATCACTTTGATTTTGTTGTGTTGAATTGTTTAAATATATCCCATTTTAGCTTTAATATATATCAACTTGATAATAGCAAAATAATTTATTGTTTTTTATAATATTTATTGGAATAATTCATAATAGTTCTAAACATGTTTTAATTGAGATGAAATAAACATCACTAGACTAATCTAAATAAGCTCTTTCTAAATAAATATTAATTTTTTTTTAATTTTAAATGTTTTTTAAATCTTTAGCACACCATACAAGGTTATGTAATTAAAAGAGTTTTAATGATCTTTGATTTTGCACTCAATCACTTCAGAACTATGGAATGTAACTTTTTCACATAATATACATTATTATCTTTATTTTTTCATTTTAATGAGGCTATATTACTAAGCAACGAAGAATAACCTCTTGTGACTTTACATATCCTTCGCTTTATTATAATACATTGCTTAATCTTTGCTCATTTTAATTGTAAAACATATTTTTTATAAATTAAAAAAATAAATTATTATTTGATTTAAATTTTTATTTTTTAAAGCTTTTTTTTTTGTTATATTACCTTAAAGCTCTAAATCTCCTCTCATGTGACCTCTACATCACTTTCATTTGGTCATATTATACTATTTTATTTTATCTCTCTCTAACAATAATGTATTTTTACTTATCATTAAATTCATATTTTTCATTTAGTTATGCTTTTTCACTATGGCAATTCATAGTAATTAAAAAAAAAATTTATTGAGGCAAAACAAATGTCATTCAACTCCTCCAAATAATCTCCACCCAATTAACTTTGCTAAATGACATCATTTTGTTACAACTCATTCCATGTTTAATATAACATTTCTTAACATTAAAATAATAATTAGATTTTTTTCCTTACTAAATTTGTTTATTTTTGATAATTCTAAATGAGTGTTGATAAAGATGAAATGAAAGTTGTTTAACTTTCTCCAAGAGTTTTATTTAGTTAAATAATCTTTTTTATATTTCTAAAAATTTCAATATCAAAGATTATTATTTGCCATTTATGACACTTTTTCATACACCTTATTTGATTATTAAGCATGTCGTAGTTATTGCTATTAATAACTTTGAATATCACTTTCAAGTATAATTTGTCTAGTTTTTAAAATTTTCTCTTTGATTTGTTAATATTATTATGTTACTCTAAGTCTTTTCTCGAATGATCGTCAATGGCTTTGTTTTGGTTATATTAGAGCTCTAAAATTTATCACCATTTCATATTATTATATATCTTCTTGATACTAAAAACTTAGTTATTATTATTTATACTTACTTCATTTTCTAATTTGTAGTAGTTCCAATCGATGTCAAATAGAAAGAAAAAAGTTGTTTGACTTGTCATGACAAGCCCCATTCAATATAAGTTTCTTTGTCTTATTTTTTAATATTTTCTTTTCAAATGTATTTGCCTAATTCATAAGGCTTCTTTATTTGCACCTAATTTAGTAATTGAATCCATTACACTCAGACTTCTTAGTATCTTCTAATCTTGATTTCCTTTATAATTTCTCTTTTCTTCAAATTGTTTTGTTTAATTTTATTATACTACTGTGAAACTCTAATTCTCCCATTTTGTGACCTTTATATCACTTTGATTTGGCTATATTATATTGCTTAAACTTATCTTATTTAAAATTTACTATATTATTACTAAATATAAAAATAAAAAATAATAATTTATTGATTATTATTATTATTTATTATAATTTTTTTTTCATATTTGTAGAAATTCTAAACTAATACTAATTATGAAAAAATTAAATGTCATCAAAGACATCCAAATTAGCTCTATTTAATTAAGTTTCCATTTTAGTTTTTTTTAATGTATTCAATTTTTTTTTTTTGTCAATCCTTTTTAGAAATTTTTATTCATTCCTTATTTTTCTATCAAGGATGATATGCTTGATGTACCATATTTCTTCGAATGCAACTTTCCTTTATAATTGATCTCAATTCTCCAAAATTTCTCTTTTATGTAGTTGAGTTATTATGATACTCTAATTGACATTTCATGTGACATTTACATATCTTTATCTTGGATATATAATATTATTTCAATTTAATGTATTTAAAATTCAATATATATTTACCTGAAACTAAAATAATACTTTTTTTGTTTATGCTTATTTATTTTTCTAATTTTTGTCCATTCAAAATGAGGTATAGCAGAGTCACAATACCAACGTTATATGTAACTTAATATTCTTGAGAATTTATGTAATATAGTCAAATGTTTTTGTTTGATTTGATTGTGTTGTTACAAACCTCTAAATCTCCTCACTTGTGACATTAACCATTCTATTATTTTGTTAAATTATATTTTTAATTTATATTAATTGAACTTTAGTATATAGTTGATATTTGAAAAAAAACTTTTCTATTATTTTAGCATCTTTACATTTTATTTTTTAGCAATTCTAAATAGTGACTAATAAAGTTTAAAATGTCATTAGATTTCTAAATGAACATTATAACATTAAATACTCATATTTGCATTGTTAAATATTTCTGTCTTTTGAGATTTTATTAGCTTTATAAGTAATTTCTATTCACAACTAATTTGATGATCAAGAAAGTTATGATTGATCTCGTAATATCATGGGGTGCAATATTCTCAAGTTATTTTAATGATTTCTTCAAATATTTTTCTTTGATTTCATTATATAATACTAAATCTTCTCCCATGCAACCTTTGGATAATTTTTGTTTAGTTATATAGATTTTTTTTCCTTATTTTTGTTTCAGATTTAATATTTCTTTTTGTTTATGCTAGAATAATCATGTAATTGGTGGTAAGTAAAAATGCGGTTCCACCCTAACAAAATAAACATCATTATCCACATCTAACTAGAGCACCATTTAATTAACTATCCATTTTTATATTTTTGGATTTAACATTTTATGTTTTTACCTATTTTGTTAGACATCTTGATTTTTACTTTATTTGATGATTGAAAATGATACACTCAATCTCTTTGGTACCTTGGAGTACAACTTTGCAATAAATGTCGTCACATATCTTCAATATGTTTGTCTTGATTTTGTTTTATTAGAGTTTTACTCTAAATCTACTCTTATGTGATGCTTATATTGCTTTTACTTTGTAATATAACATTACTTAAATTTTCCTTATTTCATTTTTTTCATATATTAACCTCATATCATGACATTAAATTTTTTTTATTTATTCATATTTACTTTGTTAATTTTCAATAATTTCAAATGAAGTGCAATTGAGAAGAAAAAAACGTCATTGGATTTATCTTGATTATCTATCTCGAGATAAATACACTTATTTATATATTTAAATATTATATTTTCTAAAATTTTATTATTTTTTGTTGATGATTTTTATTTGTACCTAATTTTATCATCATGGATATTATACTCAACCTCCTTTCATATGAAAAAGTGGCTTTCTATTATAATTTATCAGTTTTTTCAATTTTTTCATTTTTCTCTTTTTTGCTTTTATTCAATGATAATTATTCTCTAGTGTGACTAAAAAATTCTTTATGTTGAGTATATGGTAATGTGTCAATTTAAGTCATTTCAACTTTTGTATTGGTTTACATAATATTAATATCATAATTGATTATTATTTGTGCTTATTTAATTTTTAAAATTTAGTGAAATTTCAAACAAACTTTGATCCAAATGACAAAATAGTTGTGGACTTAAAATGATGACTTCTATTCATTTTGAATATTTATTTTTTTGAATATTTTACAATGTAAGACTTTAGAAAGGTTTTTTGAGACATTTCTAAACATACCATATATGACAATAGTTGATGCGACACACGATTATGTCAGTATCATTGACTATAACTTTGACATATAATTTATCTCATTTCCTCATTTTTTTGTTACGAATTATAAAAATTATTATATAAATCTGAAACTCTTTTCATGCAACCATCACATCAATATTTTGTAATGTATTAAGTTACTTCAATTTTTGTCTTTAAATGTTTAATATACATCCAATTTGCTTTAAAATAGTACTTTAATGTAATATATGTTCATTTTCTTCTGTAGTTTGCAATAATTCAAAATGTGGTCCAATGGAGACATGGCAAAGGACATTCTACTCATCTAAAAGAGCTATATCCAATAAAACAATTTTTTTTATTTTGAATATTGTTTAAGTAGTTTTTTACACTTTATGAGGAATTTTTAATCATACCATTTTCAATGATCAAGTATATTGCACTCTCTTTGCATCGTATTTTGGATTGCAACATTCTTGCACAAATTAACTCACTTAATCTAATCATGACACTTTTAATAAATTGCTTCAATTTCTCAAGTATGCTACATTATATATTTCTTATTTGATTGAGTTGAAGCTAAGGTTATAACTTTCCCAAGAACTCCAACTAATTAAAAAATAAATTTTTTTCTTTGGATTTGACACTCTTTAGAGAATATTTTTATTCATATATTATTGGAAAATAAAATTTTATTGTTAATCTTCAAAGTACCTTGGAATGCAGCTCTCTTGTAAAATTTTTCTTATTTCTTAAAAGTTTTGTTCTTAATTAGTTTAGATTACTATGAAACTTTAATTTTCTCCTCTTGTGACCTTCGCATCATTTTGATTTTGTTTCACTAAAGTACTTCAATTTATCAATGTTTAGCATTTTTAGATTTTTATTACATATAAAAATAATAATTTTATTTTATTTATGCTTGTTTAGTTTTGTAATTTGATGTAATTCCAAAGAATGTCTGATAAAGATGAAACAAATATCATTGGATTCATCTTGATGTTCTTTATTCAATTAAATACTTGATTTTCAATTTGTAGAAGTCTCATTTTGAATGGTTTTGTCATGCTTTAAAAAGTGTTATATTTTGTACATAATTTAGTAATCTTTGATGCTATACTCAATCTCCTTAGAAATATTTTAAAAAAAATGTTTTCAAACATTTAAAGTTAATTCTTCAAAAATGTTTGCTTTGGTTTGCTTATGTTAATATTTACTCTAATTTTTTGCCCACGTGACATTTACATGACTTTTGTTTTATTATATTATATTTCTTTAATTACGCTCATTTTAGGTTCGATGTCTATTTAATTAACATAAAAAATATTTTTTTCATATTTATGCTTATTTACTTTTCTAATTAATAGAAATTTCAAATATGGTAAAAAACGTTATCTAACAATAGTGAGTTTTCAATTAATCTTGTCAATATCACGAAATACAACTTTCCCTTATAACTTTTCACTTTTTCAAATGTTTTACTTTTGATTGATTATATTGCAATTCTTTAATTACAACTCATTTTAAATTTAAGATATAGTTACTTAACAAAAAATTTGTAATTTATTGTTATTCTTGCTTATTTTCTTTGGTAATTCATAGTAATTCCTAATATGGTCCTATCAAGATGAAGGAAATTGTAGCAAACTCTTCTCAACATGGTCTTTGAAATTACATATTAAAGTTTAATTTAAAAATTTTTCATTTTTGTGTTTTTTCATGTTATTATTGACATATTTATTTGTACTTTATTTTACTATTGTTTATGTTGTACTTGATCTCTTTTGTAGTATGCAATGCAAGTCTCCCATATAATTTATCTTATTTCTCAAAATGTTTTGCTTTAATTTGGTTATATTATTATATTACACTAATCATCCCTCATGTCAAATTTTCATGTATTCGATTTGGATGTAAGAAATTGTTTCAATTTAATTTATTTGAACATTAAAAAATTTATAATTATTTCTAAAATGGTTATTTAATATTACTGAATACAATTTAATTAATAGTTTGTACTGATTACAAATGAGTTCCATTAGTGAGAATAAAATCTTGTTGGCCTCTTCCTAATATGGCTTCCCAAAATTAAATATTTATTTTTATCTTTAAAACATTTTATTTAATAGGCTTTTTGCATAATTTATGAAATGTTTTTAATTCTCAATTTATTTGTTTATTCAGGATGTTACTCATCAGCTCCTTAGTATCTTGGAATGTAGCTTCCTCCCAAATTAACATACTTCACCCTTTCATTCATTTTAACTTTATTGTATTAGTTTTCTACTTTGAACCTTCTATCATTTAACCATTACATCACTTTCATTTAGTTATGTTATGTTTCTTTAATTTATCATATTTTCAACTTTAGTATTTAATTACTTAATATTGAAATAATAATATAGTATTATTTGTGTCAATTTATTATGTAAGTTATAGTAATTTGAAATAATGTTTTTCATTGAGTTGGAAAAAACATTATTTAGCTCACCTAAATGAGCTACATATAATTCAATATATTATTGTATATTTTTAAATATTATAGGTTCCATGAAACATTTATAAGTTATTTTAATTCTTGGTTGATTCGATAATCAAAGATTTGACATTCAATCTTAGTTTATTGGAATATAGCATTCCATTACAATTTATCTCATTTAATCATTTTTATAACCTTTATTTTTTTATTTCTATATGAACTCTAATTTTCCTCTTAATTGACCTTAGGAATGCATTGATTTTTTTATATTAAAAGTTCATAATTTATCTTATTTTAGTTTATTATGCACATTTGTAACATCAAAATAATAATTTTTAGGTCTTCAAACATTTTATTTTCAAAATTATTCACTTGTTCTACAAGGCATTCCAAATTGTACAAAAATAAATGATTGAGATTGTCTTAATTGACCTACTTAGTTTCTCAAAATGTAACTTCTTTTTTAATTTACAACATTTCCTAAAATGTTTTACATTCATTTTGTTTTAATACAATGAAAACCTAAATCTCCTTTCATGTGACCCTTACAACTCTTTAATTTGTTTATGTTACATTTCTTCCATTTATCTAATGTTCTTCTTTAATATATACTTATTTAATATTATATTAAATATTTTTCATTATTTATTCCTATTTATGGTAATTAATAGTAATAATGATCAATGTTTGGAAGAGAAAAAGCATACATAATTGAACCTGACTCAATGGCCTCTATCCATTTAGATTTTAAATTTTATGTTTTCAAATATTTTATGTTCTAAGGTATTACCAAACTTTATTAAACATTTTGATTCTTAGTTAATTTGATGAATGAATATTTAGCAATCAACCTCCTTTATATCATTTAATTTTTTGCACCCATGCAATTTACCTGATTTGTTTTATTTGTTTGCTTTTAATTGGTTATATTACAATGAAACTGTAATTCTAATCCAATGTTCTATTCATATCACATTTAATTAGTTGTATTTCATTGTTTCCACTTATTTCCTTTCAAATTTACTAAGTTTATAAAGTTAATATTAAAATAATAGTTTATAATTGTTTATTTTTATGTAATTTAGTAATTATTATATACCAAAGTAGATTTGATAAAGGGAGAAAAAATCGAAGGACCCAACATGGTAGCTCTACCAAATAAAAACTTTATTCCAATATTTTAAATATTTTATTTTCTATGATTTTGTTAGGCTTTATGATAAGTTTTGATTTATTTCTTGTTGGGCCTTCAAAGATGTTACTCTCAATGTCCTTAGTGTCATGGAATGTCACATTCTTATGTAATTAGTTTAATTTCTTTAATGTTTTTGCTTTAATTTGGTTGTGTTATAATGAAACTATAATTCTCATCTCACGTGACCTTTATATTACACTAATTTTATTGAAATTATATTATTTCAATTTATCTCATTTAACCTTTATTAAATTTTTTTGTAATATTAATGTATTGTTATTTGTGTTTATTTTCTTAGTAATTTATAATAATTCTAAACATGTACTAATTGTGATGAAATAAATTTTTTTAGAATTTTTTTAGAAAAGTTTCTCCATTTAAATACTAAATTCTACATGTATGTTATTTTAAATATTTTAGTTTTTCTTATTTTTACCTATTTTAAAAATTATTGTGATTCATCTCTAATTTCAAGATTGAGAAAGCTACACTTAATCTCCTTAACTTATTAGGGTACAACATTGACATAAACTTTATCTCATTTTCTCAAATATCTCTTTCTGATTTGATTATGTTAGTATTTAACACAAAATCTCTTCGAGAGTGATAGTTGCATCACTTTAATTTACATACATTATTTTTCTACAATTTATCACATTTCAACCTTAATATTTCCTTATTAATATTAAAACAACAATTTATTATAATTTAAGTTTAATTAAGTTTTTATTTTGTCGTAGTTCTAATGTTATTTTTCTCAAGAAAAATATAAATCTTTTTGAAAAATCTTGACAAATGTTATGCAACTAATTTTTTATTTTTAGTGTTTGATTTCTAGGGTTTAGCATGATTTATGAGACATCATGAATAGTATAATATATGATGATCTAGGATTGTTCACTAGAACTCCTAAGTATCTTGGAATTGAAATTTCATGTCAATTTATCTTTATTTTTAAAATATTTTGCATTTGTTTACTAATGTTATAATAAAATATTAATGCTCCTCTTGTAAGACTTTTAAATTTTGTTGATTGTATCATTTTATATATTTGCCATTTTGCTCTTTTTAGTTTTAACATATATTTACTTAATTTTAACTTGATAATTAGTTTTTATTTAGGGTTATTTACCATAGAAAGTCATAGCAATTACAAACTATGTTTAATAAAAATAAAATGAACATCATTCCACAAACTTTAGTGTGCACTATATAATTAACTATTGATAATAATAATATATTAAGAAATACTAGTACCAATTGAACCACATCCATTATATCTCTTTTGGAATAACTATGAATTGTGAAAGTAATTAACTAATAAAAAATAATAATTTTCTTTATTATAACATTAAGTAATTATATAATGAAGAGAAATAAGAGAAATTAAACCATCATCATAAAATGAAACTAAGGCAATTTAAGGTCATACAAGAGGGGAAGTAGAGTTCCATTTTAATATAACAAAATAAAAAGGAAAAATTCAAGATATGAGACAAAATATATAATAAAATGTCATTCCATGAAAATAAAGCAATCATCTATAACAACAGTAATTATCAAATAACATAAAATTAAAATGACTTATAAAATATGTAAAAATCCATAAAAATGAATTTGTTAAAAATATGAAAGTAAATATAATAAGTTGAATAGAGCTCATTGAGATGTGTCCAAGTTCATGTATTTTGTCTTGATAGAACCTTTTTTGGAAATACAGGAAAAAACAAATATGCATAAATAATAAGAAATTATTATTTTTACATTATATAATAATATTAAAACTAAAAGTAGATTAATTGAAGCAACATTAAATATCCAAATAAATATCATGCAAAGGTTAGATAAGAGTAGATTAATTTGAAATGATGTTTAATATTCCTTTATATTTACTCAATATGAAAATAATATTGTCATTATTTATGCTTAGTTCACTAACTCATAATAATTTGAAATGGGGCATGAAAGAGATGAAATAAAAATTGTTCAATTTGTTCAAATGAGCTATATCCAACAAGTTTTACATTTGTTTAAAATATGTTTTCTATGACTTTGTCAAGTTTTATTAGACGTTTTGTTTTGGCACTGGTTTAATGATTAAAGAAGTTATGTTTTATCTCCTCAATTACTTTAAGTATGACTTTTCCACGTAATCCATCTAATATGTTAAAAGATTTTAGTTTAATTTCGTTAGATTATAATTCAACTATAAATGCAATATCCTATGTGCCTTACATTGTTTTTTTTGTTATTTTCCAATGAATTAATTTATCTCATTTTAGCTTTAATACATACTTTTTAAATAATTCAAAATAATAATTTATTATTACTTATACAAAATAGTTTCTGTGGAAAAATAATGTTGGCCTTCTAAGAATGAGCTTTGTCTAATTAAATATTGATTTTATATTTCTAAATATTTAAATTTCTAAAACTTTGTATGCTTTTCGAGAATTGTTCTATTCGTACATGATTTCATATCATGGATTTTACACTTAATCTTCCAAGTATCTTGGAACAAACATTCTAAAAAAGTTTATATCATTTTTTAAATTTTTTTAGTTAATTTTATTATATTATTATCAACACCAATTCTCATCTAATGTAAACATTTCATAGATTCGATTTATTTAAATTACATTACTTTATTGTATATTATTTAAATTTTATTACATATATATATTATTAAAATATTAATATATTTTTATCTATGCTTGTTTACTTTGTAAATTCACAAAAATTTAAAATATGGTTTGATAAAGTTGTAACAATTATCGTGTGTTTCATCTCGTTGAGCTCTTTCTTCTCAGATATTATTTTTAAATTTTGAAAAATTTAATTTTCTATGGTTTTTGCTCACATTACACAAGATGTTTTTATTTGCACATGATTTGATAATTGAGAATACTGCTTTCAATCTCATTAGGTTTAATGTAACTTTTTTATAGAATTTATGTCTTTTTTCCAAATGTTTTTTTTTCAATTTTTTAAATAATTGTTAAATTAAAATTCAACACCTATGCGGCCTTTGCATACCTTTTCTAATATATTTAATTAGCTAATGGGTCTCTTTTCATTTTCATTATACAATTATTTAATATAAAAAAAAATGTCATTATTATTTGTGTTTACATAATTTTTAATACATAGTAGTTCGAATTAGTCTGATTTATTATTATATTTTTTAGTGATATTCAATGTTTTAAGATTTTTTCTTAATTTATTAGACATTTTGAAAATGTGTTTTCTTATATTACTATGCAAACAAAAAATCTCCCTATTTAGACTACTACAGTATGTTAATTTTATGTATTTCATTTATTCATCTTATCTTATTTTGACTTTAATGTTTATTCTCTAAATATTTAAATAATAATTTATTATTATTAAATTTAATTGATTTGCTAATTCATAGTAAATCAAAAGGAGGTCATTTTGACCAAGAAGTAGACGTCATTGCACACAACTAAATGAGCACAATGTAATTAACTATTAACTCTCAGATTTATATATACTTTTTCTTAATATAGTTTTAGAGATTTTTTGAGATATTTTTATTTTTTCTTATTTTGATAATAAACACTTTTATGCTTCACCCTCTTATCATATTTAAATTTTGTCTTTTCATAAAATCTATCAAAACTTTTAAAATTGTTTTCCATGATTAAACTAAATTGAAATGAAACTGTTATTGTTCTTGTTTGTCAACTCTATACCGGTTTGATTTCGCAATGTCATATTATTTCCATATCTCTTTTTATTTTTAAAATATTTTTACTTATAATTAATTAATAATTTATTCGTCATTTATACTTATTTGTTTTAGTAATTCACACTAATTAGCAAAAATATTTGATCAAGATGAAACAAATTTTATTAGTCATCTTAAAAAGCACTATTTATATAAGTGTTAAATTCTATATTTGTAAATATTACTTTATTATTTTTTACATTTGAAAGATACTTAAATTTTTGCATGACTTCATGTTTGAGGTTGTTACAGCTATTCTCCTTAGAATCTTTAAAAGTAGCTTTCTATTGAATTTATTTCATTTCATCATGTTGTTTTTGTATTAAATGTTTTCTATTACTACCAAACTCTAATTCTTCTCTCATTTAACATTTACATCACTTTGACATTGTTATATTACATTCTATAAATTTTTCATAGTTAAAGTACAATATATTTCTTCTTTTTAATAAAATTATAATTTTTCATTACCTTTTTTGTTTTCTTTAGTAATTCCTAGTAATTATAAATGAGGTTTTATCAATGACAATCGAACGGCATTGGACTATTCATGATAAGTGCCTTGTAATTAAATATTGTTTTAATTTTTATGGTATGCTTTATAAGACATTAGAAATCATTTATAATTTCATAATTAAGAATTTTATAATTAATCTTTTTAATATCTTTGAATGCAACCCTCTCAAATAATTTATATCATTTATTCAAATAGCCTACTTTACCTTTGTTATATTGCTATGAAAGTCTAATGCTTACCTCATGTGATAATTAAACCACTTAAGTTTGGTTATATTAGATTTCTTCGATTGAAGAAATGTAATAGAACAAAATCATAATGATGTAAAAGTCACATGAGAGGTCTTTTAGAGTTACATACTAATATAAGAAAATCTAGATTAAAAATTTGAAGAAATGGCATCCATTACATGAAAACTTTCTATCCACAGAAACTAAGTTGATTGTGTGTGACATCTTTCATTGTCAAAACTATTAAGAACTACAATATCCTTAAAATCATGCCAAAAATCATATAAAACTATTTAAAAAATTTTGAAATTTATAATTAATTGAATAAATAATGTTGAGATCAGAATAGTAATATATATCTCATCCCAATTACAATTAGTTTGGAGTTCAAATTTTCAAAATTTAATATGGATAAATAATGATTAATTGAAGAGTTGTAATTTAATGAGACCAATGTAATGAAGGTTTAGATGATAAGAGATGTAGAGTTATGTAGTATTACAACCGAATCAAACTGAAAAATTTGGATGAAATTGGATGTTGTACAATAAAGTTAGATCCCTTTAAGGAGATTGAGCAAGGCATCCTTTATCTTTGAATTTCGTAAAAATCTAAATCTTTCAAAAATCTATCAAAACATTAGGAAATAAAAAATTAAAAAATTATTTAAAAAATTCAATAAGAAAATTTAATTCCATGACACTAAACAAAGTAGATAGAATGTAACACTCTCGATCATAGAGTCATGTAGGAATTTAAAGGTCTTGAAAACAATCCATAAAACTTAGAAAATAAACTATTTAAAAATTTAAACTTGGTTGGACCACATTTATATAACGTAAATACATACTGTTGCCTAAATGAGAAAAATTGAACAAATATAATATTGCCAATTATTGTGATCTAATAGTTACATAAGAAAACAATTTGAGTTACATGGTAATATAACTAAAAAAAAAAAATTAAAGAAATGTGATAAATTATGATATAATTTTACATTCCAAGATGTTATGTAGATAAAGTGCCACATTCTCAACCATCAAATTTGGTATGTTCGAAAAATTCTCACATCAAATGCAAAAATAATATAAAATATCAATTTTATTTATCCAAAAGCAAAACAACGCAATATAGTTGTTGTCTAACAAAAAATTTTCAATTACATAGAAATATAAGAAAATAATTGTAAAATATTTCAACAAATGAAATAAATTATATAAGAATTTTTATTCAATGATACTAAGGAGTTGAGCAAAAAATTCTAATTTGGCAAATAGCCATAAGGCCTAACAGAACTGAGTAAAATAATGTTTGTTTTCTATCAATCGAACCTTATTTAGAATCGCTATGAAATAAAAGATTAAATTGCCATAATAAATAATAATTTAATATTTTAATATTTAAATAAATAATTAAATCTAAAATAAGATAAAATGAGTAAATGTAATGCACCAAAAATATGATATGACAGTCACATAAGTGGAGATTTAAAGTTACATGGTAATTCAACAAATTAAAATTATAATATTTAAAAAAATGTATAAAGTATACAAGAAATGTGCATTCAAAAATACTAAGGGCATGAAGCGTAGCATCATCGATAGCTTGATATAGTACTATTTAAAACATCTCATAAAATATGTCAAATAAAAAAATTAAATATAAAAATATCAAAATAAACTCTAAGTTAAATAAAGCTCATAGATTTGACCTTATTTGGTTTCACTATAATTTACAATAATTAATAATCATAAATAAAAAGAAATTCCTTTTTTATTAAAAATATAATAAATTTAAAAATAAGATAAATTAAATGGATGCAATATATCTAAATCAAAATAGTGTAATGGTTTCATGAGAGGAGATAAATTGAAGAAATGAGGTAAACTATACTCAATGGTTCTTTTGAAAAATAGTGAGTAGATTCAATGCAATATCTACTTTTATCATATTTAGTGTCAATTGAAATTTCTTGTAAAGCTTCCAAAACTTTTGTTAAATTACCAAATTAAATAAACATAAACAAAAACAGAATACCATTTAATAATATGAAAATACATATTAAATTCTAATTGAGATAAAGTGAAGCAATATATTGCCACCAAATTATAAATAACCTAAAGGTCCCATGTGAAAATTTTGAAGTTAAATAATAATAATAATCTTGTAGAATTGAAAAGAAAACTTTGAGGAAATGAAATGAGTTATTTGGCAAAGTTGCATTCCAACGATAGTAAGGTGATTTAGTGCAAAATCCTTGATAATCAAAGTAGGTACAATTCGAATGCCACATAAAGCATGTAAAAATGGTTGAAAATAAAATAGTTAAAGTTATTG
This sequence comes from Vanilla planifolia, assembly GCA_023846275.1. Taxonomy (NCBI): domain Eukaryota; kingdom Viridiplantae; phylum Streptophyta; class Magnoliopsida; order Asparagales; family Orchidaceae; genus Vanilla; species Vanilla planifolia. The sequence continues at coordinate 989,632 of JAIUJO010000050.1, read as the reverse complement.
AAATAAAAATTTAATTGGATAGAGATAAGCAATGCATGTCTAATGATGTTGCTTCATCAAAATTGGAGATAATTTTGAATTACCATCATACAAAAGTAATTAAAAATACATAATAATAACCAATTAATTTTTCAAATATTTAAATATATATTTATGCTACAAATGAGAACAACTGAAGCAATGTAATATAATAAAATCAAAGTAATGTAATGGATCTATGAGAGAGAATTAGAGTTAATTATATCTTAATGAGTGAATAATGGAAATAAATTATCTAGAAAATGTAAAAATCAATATTAAATTTTATAGTGCTTATCAATGTTAGTCCACGAATGTTTGATCTGTATTCATCAAACATTGTTTAGAATATCTATGAACTACCTAATAAAAATATGAAAATAATTGTTAAATATTTGTTTAATATTTATTAAACATATGTTATACAAAAATGATATTCTTTTACCAAATATAATATAACCAAATCAATATACTAAAATGGTCATAAAACTATAGAATAAGAGTTTCACAATAATATAACTAAATTAAAGTAAAAATTATAAAATGTATAAATCGTTTGGTAAAATTCTTTTCCAAAATACAAAGGAGATTTAGTTTGACAGCCATTATCCTTATAAAAAGTACAAAAAAATGTCCGAGAGAGCATGCAATAATAATAATTAAAATAATTAAAAGAAATAGTATTTAATTAGATAAAGCTCATCAGGACTATTATAATGACATTTCTTTCTTCAAAGATAAAGTGATGCAAAGAAAAATAACCAAATTAAATCGATGTTACATTCACATGAGAGTAGATTTTGATTTCCATAGTAATATCCTATAATTGAAGTGAGCATTTTTGACAAACGACACAAAATATTTCATAAAATAACATGCATGATCTTTAAATAAGGCGACAACAAAAATGTCTCATTAAACATACAAAAGTAGTTGAAAATAAAATATTAAAAAAATGATTTAAACATTAGGAAAGTTGAGGATTAGAGTTTCATAATAGTATAACAGAATTGAAGATTAAATTTTGAAAAAAAAAGAAAAATTTAATAAAAATGTTGCTTTCCATCTAACATGGTTGATTGTGACATTCTTGTTTTTTAAGTAAGGTAAGAATCAAAAGGGTGATAGAGCATGTAAAATAAATAGAAAAATAAGATAATAAAATAACTATAAAAATAAAATCCAACTAGAAGTGCTAGTATAGACTAGTGCAACATCTCTTTCCTCTTTAACATACATTTGTTTTAAATTACTATGTATCATAAATTAAATAAGTGAAAAAAATTATTAAAATATTTCTTTGTTATTAGGATAATAAATATTAAAGTTGAAAAGGGTTAATTTGGAGCAGTATGATATATCAAAATATAATCAAAGTAAAAGTCATAAGTGTTTAAATTTAAAGTTTCATAGTAATATAAATAATTTCAAATAAAACATTTGAAGAAATGAGAATTAGGAAAATAAATAAGCATAAATGAAAATAAGTACTATTTTAATATTATTAAAATATATATTAAAAGTGAAATGACATGAACCAGAGTTTCATAGTAATATAATCAAATCAATGGGTAGAGATCATTAATATGAATCCAACAACATTTAATTTTTCTTAATCAAACCTAGTTATGATTTAGTATGAATTCCGAAAATAAATTAGCTTAAATGTGAACAAATTAAAGTAAATATATTTTAAATTAAAATAAGGAAAATTGAATTAAAGTAATACAACCAAACAAAATTGCTATAAAAGTCTCCTGAGAGCACCTCTAGAGTTAGGAATTAACATAACCATGTCAAAGTAATAACTTTGAATAAAGATAAGTTGTACCAATAATTTATATTGCATGATACAAAGGAGAACATGGGTAACATCTTTGATCATAAAATAAGGCATGAATTAAATTGTAAAGAAGGTCAAAATCATAAAAAAAAATATTTGCAACTATTATATTTAATATTTATCTTGACAAAGCTCATCAAGATGAGCGCAATCATGATTTTTTCATATAAATTTTAACATGTTAAAAATTACAAAAAAAATACCAAACTAAATAAGAATAAAAAATGAGAAATTGTTATTTTAATATTAAGTAAATATACATTCAAACTAAAATGATTTAAAGTAATGTAAAGTAACACAACAAAGAGAAATAGAAGAAAATGTCACATGAGATTAGATTTAGAGATACGTATTAATAAAAAAAATATGAAGTGAAAATGTTGAAGAAATGAGATAAATTATCTTAGGAAGTTACATTCCAAGATGCCAAGGTGGACGTGGGTAATTCCTTAAACATAAAATTTGGTACAAATTAAAATACTTTGTAAAGCATGTCAAAATGATTAAAAATAATAATATATATATATAACAATATTTTTACTTGATAGAGCTTATCGAGATAGGTAGATTGTCTTTTCTTACATCTCAATTAGAACTACTTCAAAATTTAAAAAATTAAGAAAAAATATATGCATAAAAAATAATAAAAACTTATTTTAATTTTATGTCAATATATATATACATATAGGTGTGTATATATACATATATATTGAGGTTTAAGTGACATAAATTGTTGCATTGTAATATAACCAAATTAATGCTAAATAGTTTAAGAAATGACATAAAATTTATACGAAATTTCTATTCGACCGTGCAAAGTAGATCATGTGTAACATACCAAATATTCAAATGTAGTATGAATTAAAATTCCTTATCAACCATGCCAAAACACATGAAAAAAATACTTAAATGTTTTGAATTGAATAATTACTTTTATAGAGGTCATCATAATAACTCTAGCAATGTTTTTTTACCTTTACCAAACATCGTTAAGAATTACAACAAATTTGCAAACTAAATAAGCATAAATAACAATAAATTATTATTTTAATTTTAAGTAAATATATATTAAACATGATATAAGATAAATTGAATTAACATAATATGAACAAATATAAGCAATTTAAATACTACATAGTAGATTTAATTTTAAATATCAATGTAACTAATTAAAAGCAAACAACATAAGAAAGGTAACTCCAAGATACTTAGGAGGTCTAATGTAACATACTAATTCAAATAACTTTGGTAGAACTAAAAATATCTTTTAAAGAATATGATAGCCTAAAAGAATATTTAAAAAAGAAATCAATATATAATTGATAGGAGCACTTCGAGATGAGACAACGATGTTAGTTTTATCAATGTTAGACCGCATTTGAAATTACTATGATTTACAGCATTAAATGATAAAAAATTATTATTTTAGTAATAAGTAAATATATATTAAAATTAAAATGAGATAAATAAAAGCAATTTGATATGATCGAATCAAAATAATGTAAATGCCACATTTTAGGAAGTGGTATTGCAACGTATTTTAGAGATTTAGTATGACATCCTTGATCGTCAAATCATGTGCGAATCAAAATGTCTAAAAAGATAACACAAATATAAAAAAATAAAATATTTAAAAATGAATATTTAATTTGATAGAATTCAAATAGAAAATCAAATGACAATTGGTTTGTCTCAATCTAAACTGTTTAGTGATTACTATAAATTCCAAAAGATAAAAAAACTTAAATAATATTAATCTTAAAAAAACATGAAATAATTGATGCAATGTAATATAGCAACATAGATGCAACACAAAGGTAATAAGGGATGAGAATTTGAATTTTGTAGTAATTTCAAAAAATTAAATGAAAAATTTTAAACAATAATGATGAAATTATAATAGAAAGTTACAATGTAAGATACTAAGGAATTCAAATCTTATATCCTTGATCATGAAATCATTTATGAATAAAAATAATAAAAAAGGTATGCTAAATCCAATGAAAATTAAAGTTTTTAAAAGTATAGAGAGCAATATTCTGCTGGATAGAGCTATTTAAGATGAGTTCCACAACATTTGCTCCGTCTTGATGGAAACTTGTTTAGAATTTCAATGTACTACAATAATAAATTAGCTTATTTAATAATAAATTAATATTAAAATATTAAGAATATTAAGTAAATATATGTTAAGATAAAATGAAATAAAAATGATATTATTGCCACTTAGAATGGCTTTAGAGTAATATATTACTATAATCAAATCAAAGAAAAAACTTCAAAAAGTGAAATAATTTTAAGACAAAGTTGCATTCCAAAATATTAAAGAGATCTAGTGTAATATCCTCATTCTTCAATTAAAGTTTGAATTAAAATGTCTTATAAACCATGAAAAATAAATAGAAAAAATACTTTCAAAATTAGAAATGAATATTTAATATGATAGAGTTGATCATGAGACTTCAATGACATTTGTTTCATCTCAAATGGCCCTTTTTTGGAATTAATTTGTATAATCCAATAAATAAATAAGTAAATAATAAAAATATTTTTTTATTTAATGAAAATATATATATAATTTAAAATAAGACAAAATGAAGTAAATAAAATTTTATTAAATCAAAAGAATGTAAAAGTCAAACGTGGGGAGAATCAGAGATTCATAATAATATAACTAAATCAATGCAAAAAAATGGAAATAAGTGTTAAATTATATGTAAAGTTACATTGCAAGATACTAAGGAGAATGAATGTAGCATGCTTGACCATTAAATTAGGTATGAATCATAATATCTCATAATGCTTGTTAGAATTATAGAAAATAAAATATTTAAAAATATTTGAAATTTTATAACCTTGTTTTAAATTATTGTGAACTACAAAGTTAAATAAGAACAAATAATAATAAATTTTATTTTAATATTAAGTAAATATATATTAAAGCTAAAATGATATAAATTAAAGAAATGTAATATAACCAAATCAAAGTGACGAGACGAGATTTGTAGTTATGAAACATATAAATAAATTAAATTTAAAAACTTGAAAAACTAGAAAAATATAATAGAAATTTGCAATCCAAGGTACTAGGCATAGCTTGAGTGAGATCCTTGATTCTAAAATCTTGTACAAATTGAAATAGTTCATAAAATGGGTAAAAGTAGCACAAAATAAAATATTTAGAAAGTGGAAGATCAACATTTAATTTGATAGAGCACAACAAGAAAGTATAGAAACATTTATTTCTTTTTGATCTAACATAAATTGGAATTATTATAAATTTTAAAACTAAATAAGAAAAAATAAAAATATTATTAGTTTTTTTACTAAGTAAAGATATAATTAAAATGAAGAGACATAAATTAAAGAAATGTTTAATAATTAAAGAAAATATTTCAACAAATGAGATAAGTTGTTTGGGAAGTCACATTACAAGTTACTAGAGGGCTCAAGTAGAACATCCTTCTTTAAATAGATATGAATAAAAATATCTTTCAAAATAAGCAAAATAAACTAAAAATAAAAAAAATTAAAAAATATATAAATGAATATTTAATTTGATTGGGGTTGTTGAGACAAGTGCGGTGATGTTGGATTCACTTAGATAAGACCAATCTTTCAATTAATGCAAATTTAAATATTACATCACCATAGATAATAAGAAATTATTATTTTTTTACAATTAAGTAAATCGTTGTTAGAGCAACAATAAGATGACTTAAGACGATGCAATATAATAAAGTCACAGTGATGTAATGTCTACATAACTAGATATTTTATGTTAATGAGAAAGTGGTTTTCCTTGACACTAAAGAGATCATGTAATATTCTCAATTATTACAAAAGTTATAAAACAAACCTATAAGGTATGCCTAAATTATAAAAATGGCATATTTAAAATATATAGTTAATTCAATAGAGCTAATCAAAATGACTCCAACAACTTTTGCTTTGTCTTTATCTCTTCTCATGTAGAATTACTTAAAATTGGCAAAAAAAAAAGAATAAAAGCAATCAATTATTACTTTAATATTAAGAAACTATATCTATAAACGAATTGAGGTGAAGAAAAGGTTGCATGAGATAAGAATTACCATTTTCATAATTATATAACCAAACCAAATTGAAAACTTGGACAAATAAGATACATTATATGGGAATGTTGCATTCCAAGATAGTAAGGTGATCAAGCAAAAAATTCTAAATTAAAAAAATTGGTACATATCATAATGTCATGTAAAGTGTGGCAAAGCTCAAGAAAATAAGTTTTTTAAAAGTATAGAAATAAATATTTGGTCACATAGAACTCAATGAGCCATGTCGCTAAACGTTTGTTAAATCTTAATTGGACGAATTGGGAATTACTAAGAATTGTTAAAGTAAATAACCACAAATAATGAAAAATTATTTTTTTAATCATAAGTATTTTATATTGAAGCTAAAATAAAAAAATTTAAAGCATTATAATATAATAAATTGAAGTGAGTTAAAGGTCACATGAGTGAAGAATTATTGCTTCATAAAAATATGACTAAATTAAACTGAAACATTTGGTAAAATTAGTTAAAGTTTATGATAATGTTTTGTTCATTGGCAATAAGAAGTTCATGTCTAAGACTCTAGAACATCAAACCTAGTACAAATAAAAATGTCCTATAAAGCATATTGAAATCAAAGAAAATAAAGTATTTAAAAATATAAAAATCATCTTAACTTAGATAGAGCTTATTGAAAAATGTGTCAAATGAGGTGTCTTCATCTTTATTGAGGATTTTTTGGAATTAATATATATAAATCACCAAATTAATAAAGAAAAAATTATATCGAGTTATTATTTTAATATTACGTAAATATATTTTAAAGCAAGAGTATAAAAAAATTGAAGTAATGTAACCAAATGTAAATGATGTAAAGCACAAATGATAATAGATTTTGAATTACCTCGAAACATATCAAAATCAAAGATAGAATGGAGATCATGGATAACGTACTTTATGATCAAGACGAGTACTAATGGAAAGTCTCCTAAAATGTGTGATAAGAGTAAAAAATAAAAAAAATTAATAACATTAAAATTAGTATATAGTTTGATTAAGCTCATCCGTAAGGGTCAAATTACATTTCTTTCTAGTATATTACAGCTCATTTTTAGTGCTACTTATTTTCAAAGTAAACATAAATAGCAAAGAATTAGTATTTGAAAACTTTTCTATAATTGAAGGGAAATAAAGCAAAAGATATAATATAATCAAACTAAATCATGTGCAAACAATCTCAAAATGCATATTTAAATTATAAGAAAAAATATTTTGGATAAAGCTAATGGAGATGATTCTAGAATCTATTTGCTTTCTTGTTTGACCTCACAAGGAATTAATATGAATCACCATAGTAAGAAGACATAAAAAGATAACAAAATGTACTTTATTAGCAAAAAACTAAATTTTAAAGTTGAAATGAGATTAATTGAAGCAATATAAAAATATAAACTAATAAAAGTGAAAAGTTTGATGTAATAATATAAGTTGTACTTGACAATGGAATTCAATAACAATAGAGCATCGAGTTAACATTAAATTTCATCAAATCAAGTAAAATTAAAATATCACATAAGGTGTAAAAATAATAAAACTAAAGAATTACTAAAGTAAATAATATTTTTTTGTGGTAATTATTAAGAATTACTAAAGTAAATAATTATAAATGATAATAAATTATTTTTTAAACATTTAATAAATATATCTCAAAGTAACAATTAGAAAAATTTTAATAAAATATATTGTATAAATTAAATCAAACAAAAGAAAAAATGTTGGAGAAATGACGTAAATTAAATTAGAATATTATGTTCATATATAAAAATAAGATCTGTGTGACATTATTTAATTAGATAGTGTTTATTGAGATGAATACAATGATATTTGTTTGCTTGATTTGATCTGCTTGGTTAAGAAATAAAGGTACCATAATAAATAAAAATAAATTATATTTTTTTAATTTTATTAAAAAAAATAATAAGGCTAAAGTGACTTAAAGTGAATCAATGTTGTTTTGCTAAATCAAAACAATGTAAAGGTCACATGAGAGAATACTTCTTTTTAAAATACAATATGAACAAATGAGATAAATGGCACAAGAAATGCCATTTAAAGTGATAAATAGAAGGAATGTAATATAACCAACTAAAATTGATGCAAAGGTTACAATAATGGAGATATAAAATTTCTTAGTAGGATAATAAAATCAAAATGAAATATTTCAAGAAATGTGATAAATTATATCAGAAATGCCCATCCCAAGATATTAACTATATATAGCTTGTTGAGATGAGTCCAATGATGTTTAATTCATGTCCAATAAGCATTTTTTTGAATTTCTATGAAAATCATATTAAAGAAACAAAAACAACAAATAAATTATTTCTCTATTATTTATTAAATATATATTAAATCTAAAATGAGATAGTTTTATTAAATAAAATACAAGAAAATGAATGTAATGTAAAGGTCATTAAAGAGGAGAATGAGTGTTTGAAAATAATATTGCAAAATAAAATTAAAAATTTAAAGAAATGATATAAATTATCTTAAAAAGTTCCTTCCCAAGCTATTAAAGAGATTAAGTGTGGCATCCTCATTCAATAAATCAATGTCAAAATGAATTGTTTCATAGAACACCCCACATCACTAAAATAAAACAATTTAAAAAATAAAATAATTATTTTTTATAATGGTCTTCAAGACTAGTAAAACGATGTTTGTTTTATCATGATCCAACCTCATTTGGAAATACATGCAATCACCAAACCATATAAATACCAAAAATAATAGTTATTTTAATATAAATAGATATATATTAAGGTAAAAAATAATTAAATTGATGTAATGTAATATTGCAAAACCAAAGCGATGTAAATGTCGCTTGAGATGATGTTAGAATTACATTGCGATATGACCAAAAGAAAGCAAAAGAAAATTGAAGAAATTATATAAATTATATAGAAAAATTGTGCTTCACGATACTAAAGACTTGAATACAACAACTTCTATCTTCAAATTAAGTAAAAAAATCTAAAAAAACTAGAAAAAAAAAAAAGTCATTTAATAATATTTTTAAAAAAGAATTAATTTGATGTAGCATGTTGACATGAGTAAAATGATGTTTGTTTAGTGACAATTGGACGTCATTGTAATTACTGTGAATTTCAAAAGTAATACTACTAACTTAGAGACATGTAAAGCTCAAAAAGGATGAGAATTAGTTTTATTTTATATGATAACCAAATCATTGTTAAAATTCTTTAAAAATATTTTGTAATGCTTGAAAAGAACCATTAAAAATATCTAAAATAGTTCAAAAAAATTAACATTTAATTATATATATTCTATTAAGACATCTTTAGTGATGTTTGTTTCATCTCCATATAAACTTTTTTGGAATTTCTATTGCCAAAAAAAACTAATAAGCACACACAATAGAAAATTATTTTATAAATATTAAGTAAATATATTGTCAGGCTAATATGAAAAAAATAGAGAAAGGTAATATATCGAAGCCAAATAGATGTAAAGTTCGTTCAAGTGGATATCTAAAGTTACATGGTAATATAACAAAATTAAACAAAAGTACTTGAAGATAACATCATCAATTAACGAATATTATACAAATTAAAAAATCTCATAATGCATGCCTAAACTAAAAATCATGAAATATTAAAAACATAAAAAAATAAATTAAGTAAAGCTCATCATGATGAGTCCATAATAGTTTATTTTGCTTTTATCAAACCTCTTTTTCTATTACTAAAAATGTCCAAAATAAATAAGATTTAAAAAAGTAAAATTTGTATTTAGTACAATGTCAGCAAGTAGTATATCTAGATCAAAGCATTGTAAAGCTCACGTGAGAGAAGATTTTAAATAACTTAGCAGTCTAACTAAATTAAAAAAAGTAATTTTAAAATAATAGATAAGTTTTACTACAAAGTGCCATTACAAAATTCTAAGTAGTTCGAGTGCAACATTCTCAATTATTAAATATCGTATAATTTGAAATGTCCTACAAAGGCACATAAAAAGTCAAAAATAAAACATTTCAAAAAAACAAAAAGAATATTTAAAGCCATAAAGCATTTCGAGGCGAGACCAATGAAATTCATTTTATCTCGATTGATTGTTGCCTGTATTTATCATAATTACCAAAATAAATAAGCATAAATAAAACTTGGTTCTTTTCTTTGTGATAGTACAAAATTTATTAATGCTTAATAGGGATAAATTAAAAGAAAGTAATGTCACATAATAAAAGTGACCTAAAGGTCACTTGAGAAATAATATAGAGTTACACAAAAACAAAAAAAATCTATGAAAATCTTTCGACAAAATGAGATATTTTCTTGGAAAAGTTGTATTCCGAGACACCAATGAAATTTAACATAACAACCTTATCTTTCAAATGAGGTTTAATCGAATGCCTCATCAACCAAGCAAAGATGTTAGAAAATAAGATGTTTAAAATTATTAAAATTAACATTTAGTTGCATAGAGATCGATGACATTAGTTCAAATGAATTTGTTTCTTCTCGATTGGACATCATTTTTAATTATAACTTATTACAAAAAGTAAATATGATAAAAAATTATAAATTGTTATTTTAATAGTAATTAAATGTGCATTAGTGCTACAAACGACATAAATTTATGTAATAAAATAAACACAAATCAAATCTATGTATCAACTAATTAAGAGGATACTAGAGTTAAATATGTAATAATGTGTACAAAACAATTGCAAATAAAATATCAAAAAAAAGAAAAGTTCAATATTTAATTGGATAGGGCTCATGGAAATAGCTGCAATTATGTTTGATTCTTCTCTAATGGACCTAGTTTGGAATTTTTGTTAACTATCAAATGTAACAAACAAAGAAAAAATAAAATCTTATTCTAAAATTTAATAAATATTTGTTAGAACTAAAATGAGATATTTTAATTTAAACCAAAGAAAAGTTAAAATTTAAAAAAATGATAAACTATACAAGAAAATTACATTCTAAGATACTAAACACCTCTAGTGTGAAACCGTTTATTAGACATCCTTTTGAGCATGACATAAACATTAAAAAAATAATAAAAAAGGCAATATTTAATTAGACAAAAATTGTTGAGACCAGCACAACAATGTCTATTTTCTCTGGTTTCGTGACATATTATGAAATAATTTAATTTATAAAAGTAAATTGTAATAAAAAATAATAAGTTATGGTAATTAATTAGATAAACTTATTGAGTCAAGCCCAATGGCATTTGTAAATTTTGATTAGACCTCGATTGAAATTACTATAGATTACAGAATAAATGAGCAAAAAAAATAAATTACGAGTTTTATTTTATGTAGATGAGTATTAAAGCTTCAATAAGATAAATTGAAGTAATATAATATATCCAAGTCAAACACATAAACAATATTCGACTGAATAATTTGTGTCACATAGCATAATAACAAAATTCTTGTGAAGAATTTTTAGAACATTTCAAATGGTCTAGGGAAATTAAAGAAAATAAAATATTTGAAAATATTTAGGTAAATTAACTTTTCATTGGATAAAGCTTGTTGAGATTTGTCAAATGATATTAGTTTCATCATATCATAACTCCTTTTAGAATTAGTACTTATAACTGAAAATAATAGGCAAAAAGGAAACTATTTTTTCTATATTAGGCAAAAATATATTGTAAATTTCGAATGAGTTAAATTGAAGAAATATAACAAAACAAAATAAAGTAATGTGAAAGCTACAAGACTAGAGATTTAAAGGTACTTGATAATGTAACCATGTCAAAGAAAAATATTTGGAGAAGTTTGATTAAAATATACGTGAAAATGTATTCCAATATACTCAGCAGATCAAGGGTAAATTCTTCTATTACTAAATATGATATGATTCAAAATGTCTAATGAAGAATATATAAACCAAAAAACTTAAATTTTAAAAAATATGAAAATGAATATTTAATTAGAAAAAGATTGTTAGGATGTCTCCAAATTAAATTTGTTTTCTCGATTAGACCAAGGTGCATCTACTGTAAATCACTAAAAAACAATAAGCTTAAATAAAACGAAAATAAAATTTTAACATTAAGCAAATATTTATTAAATTTAAAATATGACATATTGAAGCAGTGTAAAACATCTAAATGAAAGCATATTAAAGTTTACATGAGAGGAGATTTAAATTTTAATAGTAATATGGTAAATCTAAGCAAAGAATTTGAAGATATGAGAGAAATTGTAGTAAAAAGTTTGTTACAAAATCCTTCGTTCATCAAGTAGAACATCCTTGATTGCCAAATGTTGTACGAAATAAAATCTCCTATAAAACTACAAAAACAATAAAAGTAAAATATTTAAAAGGGTAAAAAGTATGAAGTTTTAATTAGATAAAGTTCTTTGTGATGAAACCAATGATCCTTGCTTGATCTTGACCGTACATCATTTGGAATTACTATGGAGTATCAAAGTAAATAAGCATAAATAAAAGTTAATTACTTTTTAATAATATAAAAATATATATATTAAAAACAAATTGAGATAAATTAAAAAATATTTAATCTCACCAAATGCAAGAAACTTAAAGATTACTTGAAATTACACAATTATCTCGCCAAATTGAAGTTAAACATTTAAAGAAATAAGATAAGTATTTCGGATAGTAGCATTCCAAGAGATTAAGAAGGTTGAGTGTAATATCTTAGGACATAAAATCAAACAAAAATCAAATCCCTCATAAAGCATTAAAAAAAAAATTAAAAATAAAAAAAAATAAAAATTATTAAAATAAACATTTTATTCGTTAAAGATTGATAACACTAGTCAAATGATGTTCATTTCCTCTGAAACGGACATCATTTTCATATATAGGCTTATCGCAAAAGTAAACAAGAATAAACAAATATAAATGAATAATTAGCAAATAAGAAAAAATATATTCACAAAAATAAGATAAATTAAAGCAAATAATTATAACCTAATCAAAGCAAAAAAACAACCACATAAGAGATATTTAAAGTTAATTATCTTATAACTAGCATGAAAAACATGGAAATAAATTATCTAAAAAAAATTTAAAAGTCAATATTTAATCAAAATAAGCTGTTCAACATGGGCCTAGTGAAGTTTCACTCGTTTCCATCAAACATTGTTTGGAATTTATTTTAATAAATATGATAGAAAAATTAAAATATAAAATAAATTAATTTTTTAATATTTAGTAAATAAATATGAGAGCTAAACTAAGATAATTTGATTGAATATAATATAACCAAATTAAATTTATTTAAAGATCATGGGAGAAGAGAAAAAGTGTTCATAGCAATAATACCAATTCAAACTAAAAATTTAATGAAATGATATATTGTATAGGTAACCTATTTTCCAAGATAATGAGGAGATCAGGAGTAAAGTCTTTGATCATTAAATAAAACACAAAATGATACATCTCATAGACCATGCTATAACCATAAAAAATTTTAAAAAAATATAAAATAATATTCCATTGGTTAAAGCTCTTAGAGATTGGAACATCGATGCCTTTTTTGTCTCAATTGAGGCCTATTTGGAAATATTACAATTTATAGTTTTAAATTAGCATAAAAAATAAATTAGAGTTAAGTAAATATATATCAAAGTCAAAATTTGATAAATTGATGCAATGTATTTTTCCAAATCAAACATATCTAAAGTTTGCATGGAGGAGAGTTTGTGTTTCATTGTAATATAACAAAATAAATGTGAACAATGTGATAGATATTGATAAAGTATATAGGAAAATTACTTTCCGCAATGCTAAGGAGCTTGAGTGTAATAGCCTCTATCATAAAAAAGGTCGAAATTGAAAATATCCAACAAAACATGCAAGATCCAAAAAACTAAAGTTTTTTTAAAATATTTAAAAAAAATTAATTGAATGGAGTACACTGAGTCGAGCCCAACAATAATGTCTCATCTTAATCAAGCATCATTTGGAATTACAACTAATTACAAAATAAAAGAGAAAACAAAATATTAAATTATCAAGTTAATTTTAAGTAAATAAACATATTGAAGCTCAAATGAGATAAATTCAAATAAATCATGACTAAATCTCGTCAATATTTTGTAAATTAAAATTTTATTTGATAAATCTCGTCAATATTTGTCTAATGTTGTTTCTTTCATCTCCATTGAAATCAAATTGGAATAACCATAAATTTAAAAAATTAAAAAATGTAAATAATAACATTTGATTCTATTGACATTAGGTAATTATATTATAAAATAAATATGATATAATCTAAAGAAATGTGATATAAAAAAATTAAAATATTGTAATGCTCACACGAGTGGAGATTTAACGTTATATGGTAATATTTAAAAATGAAAGCAAAATAATTAAAACAAATAAGATACATTACATAGAAATGGTGCATTCCAAGATATTAAGAAGATGTAAAGTGATCCCTTTATTGTTAAATAAGGCATGAATCATAATGGCTCATTAAAGATGTCTAAATCTGGAAAAATAAAATATTTAAAAAATATATCAAAAAATGAATATTTAATTATATAATGCTTACTAAGTTGAGTCAAAGGATTTTTATGTCATATCAATCGATCCTAATTTGAAATTACTATTAATCATTAAAATAATTAAAAATAAAAAAAAATATTATTTTAATATTAAGTATTTATTAAAGTTTAAAAAAGATTAATTGAAGCAACATAATATATCTAAATCAATGCTTCATAAACATTACACCAGAGAAGATTTATAGTTATAATGTAATACATAAAATATAAGCAAATAATTTTAAAAAATTTGATAAATTATTACAGAAAGTGTTATTACAAAATCCGACGTAGAACAACTGCGATATTCTCGATTGCCAAATAACTTATCAATTGAAATATCCTTTGTGAAACTAAAAAATGTAGAAGAAAATGTCTAAAAAGATAAAAACAAATATTTAATTAGAGAATTCTTATCTAGTTGGCAAAACGAACATTTGTTTGATCTTGACAGAAATATATTTTTAATTATAGTCAATTACCAAAGCAAATAAACATAAATAAAAGTTGATTTCTTTTTTAATAATAGAAAAATATTTAATAAAAGTAAATATAGATAAATTGAAGCAATGTAAGGTCTCCAAATAAAACTGACCCAAAGGTTAAATGAGCAAGATTTTTAGTTACACGGTAGTCCAAAAAAAACTAACTGAAACATTTGGGAAAATGACAAATTATTTGGGAAAGTCATATTCCAAGATAATAAGGACCTTGAGTGTACCTTCGTCAATCATTAAATTAAGTACGTCTAAGTCCCCATAAAGAAAATAAAAATGATATGTAAATATAAATTTTAGGAATTATTAAAATGAACATTTAGTTTGATAAAGATCGATGACATTTCACGAATTTCATTTGTTTATTCTCGATTGGTCATCAATTTTAATTATAACAAATTATAAAAGTAATTTAGAATTAATACTAATAAATTATTTTATTTGAAATAACTAAATATATATTAAAGTAAAAAATGAGATAAATTTGAGTAATAAATTTATCGAAAACAAAGTGTTGTATTTATCATGTAAGAGGTATTTATAGTACAATTATGACCTAAAAAGTGAAAAAATCAATGGAAATAAAATATCAAAAAACTGTAAAATTTAATATCCAATTGGATGGAGCTCATCGAGATGTGCACAATGATGTTTGACTCTTCTTGTTCAAATCTCATATGGAATTTTTTTGAATTATCGAAGTGAACAAAAAACATATTATAATTCAAAAATTTAGTAAATATATATTAATGCTAAAATGATTTAATTTTTTTATTAAAATATAAGCAAATCAATGTGAAGTAATGTACATAGTATAATAGAATAAGACTTTCATAATAATATAACCAATTCTAAGTAAAAATTTAATGAAATGATATAAATTATGTAGCAAACTAGTTTTTTGGGGCACCAAAAGATTGATTGTAACATTCTTGGTCATTACATCAAGCATTAAACGAAATGCCTCACAAAGCATGCCATAACGCTAAAATAAAATGTCTAAAATAAAAAAAAAATTATTGCATAACACTTTTTCTGGCAAATTCAAACAAATTTATTTCTTCTTGATTAGACCTCATTTATCAATAGTTATAATTACAAAAGTAATAAAGGATAAAAAATTATTATTTAAAGAATTAGTAAATATTTGTTAAAGGAAAAATAAGATAAACTAAAATAATGTAATTTTAAGCAATGGTCACGTAAGAAGAGATTTATAGTTACATTCTAATATAACTAAAAGAAAGGAAAACAATGTTAAGTGCTTTGATAATTTGTATGAGAAATGTGGATTCTAAGATACTAGAGAGCTCAAGTGCAATAGACTCTACCATCAAAATTTGTTATGGATAAAAATACCTTAAAAATGTAAAAACACTAGAAAATAAAATATTAAAAATATAAAATAGAATATTAAAATTGATACATGGTCTTGTGGGAAGTCCAACTACATTAGCTTAGTCTCAATTGTACCTAATTTTGAATTAAGACAAATAACAAACTAAATGACCAAATATAGTAATAAATAATTGTTTTATCAAATAACAAAACTAAATTGGCAAATATTACAATAAACAATTGTTTTTAAGTAAATATATAGTTATGCTAAAATGAGATTAGTTGATTTATTATAACCAAGTTTAAGAAAAGTAAAGGTCAACAAAAGGGCAACTAGTGCTACATAGCACAACAAGAAAATCAAAGTGAAAACTTTGTAAAAATGTATCATAAACATGCCTATACCATAGAAAATAAAATATTTAAAAAGTTATATAAATTAACAATTAATTAGATAGAGTTTATCGAGGGTACACATTGATGTTTCTTTCAACTCTGTCGAAAGATATTTTAACTGACTAAGAATTAAAAAATTTTATTATCATAAATAAAAAAAAATTATGTTATCAACATAAAATATATATATTATAAAGTTGAAACATGGCAAATTGGAGGAATACAATATAACGAAACAAAAGTAATGTCGAGGTCACATAAGTGAAGGTAGAAAGTTACATGGTGATATAACCAAATTAAAGCAAAATATTTGAAAACATGTGCTAAATTATACAACGAAGGTGAATTCCTTGATACAAACTTGACCTAAGCCAACATCATCAATTGTCATATAAGGAATGAATAAAACTATTTTGTAAAGCATGCCTAAACCCAAAAAAATAAAGTATTTAAAAATATGAAAATGAATGTTTAATTAGAAAAAGATTGTTAAGATGGGTCCTATGAAGCTTCTATCACCTTAATTGGACCTTGTTTTGAATAAGCATAAAACCCCAAAATAAATGTTCATAAAAAAAATTATCATTTTACTATTAAGTCTATCTTATAGCAAAAATATGATAAATTAAAGAAATATAGTATACATAAGAAAAACTTTGCAAACATCACATGAGAGAAGATTTAGAGTAGTATAATAATATAGCTAAGTAAAAGAAAAGAATTTGAAGAAATTACATAAATTGTACAAGAAAGTTATATTACAAAAAACTTAGAAGGTCGATTCTAACAACCTCAATTGTCAAATATAATACAAAGTGAAATATTCAATGAAGTCACCAAAAATATAGAAAATAAAAAATTTAAAAAGACAAAAATAAATATTTAATTCGAGAAGGCTCATTTTAGACAAGACCAATGCAATTTAATTGATGTTGTTCGAAAATCATTTTTAGTTATCATGAATTATAAAATAAATAAACATATATGAAAATTCTCTCCTATTTCATAATAACAATAAATATAAGATGAACTAAAATAAGTTGAAGTAATGTAATGTCTCCCAATCAAAGTAACTTAAAGCTCACATGAGAAAAGACTTAGAGTTACTTAGTATTCTAATCAAATAGAACTTATGTAGAAGTGTCCAATGATGTTTATTTCTTCTTTATCAAAATTTTTTTAATTACTATGATTTAAAAAAATTAATATACATGCATAATAAAAAATTAGTTTATTAGCTTTAAGATATTATAAATATGAAATGAGATAAAATAGAGAATTATAATATAGTAAAACCAATGTAATTTGAAGGTCAAATGAGTAAGGAGTTAAAGTCACAATGTAATACAACCAAACCAAAGCAAAATATTTGAATAAATGTGATAAATTATATGTAAAATGTGTATTCCACGATGCCTAGGAGATCGAGAATAAGATCCTCGATTGCTACATATGAACCAAAAGAAATATCTCATAAATCATTCGTAACAAAAAAATTTAAAAATATGAAAGTAAATTTTTAATTAAATAAAATTCATCTAGATGAGTCAAAAGATGTTTTTATCATTTAGATTGGACTTTAGTTTTAATTATTACAAATCATAAGAATAAGTAGGCATAGGTAAAAATATATTATCATTTTTAATATTTGGTTAGCATATATTGAAGTGAAAATAAGACAAATTCTAGGAACATAATATATCTAAATCAAAGCTTTCTAAAGGCCACTTGATAGGATATTTAGAGTTATATTGTCACAAAAGTAAATTGAAGTAAAGAATTTTAAGACATTAGATAAATTAAGTTAAAAAATCTCATTCATAAAACTTGAGTAAATCGTGTGTAACATCCTCAATTATCAAATATGGTATGAATTAAATTTTCTTATGATGCTACAAAATATTTAGAAAATAAAATATTTAAGATAAAAAAAAATGTATAATTGGAGAAAGCTTATTGAGGCAAGCCTTATGATGTTTGTTTGATCTCAATTGAACATCATTTTGATTTGACAAGGTTTACCAAAGAAAATAAGCATAAATAAAACTTCGTTCATTTTTTTAATAATAAGAAAATATATATTAAATCTAATACATATACCTTGAAGCAATGTAATGTCACCATATCATAGTAATGTAAATATTGCTTGAGAAAGAATTTAGATTTATACATAATTCTAACCAGGATACTAATGACGTTATGTTTAACATCCTCGACCATTAAATTAGTATGAATTGAATTCTTAAAAAGTATAAAAAATGGTAGAAAATAAAATATTTAAAATTATTAAAATGATCAAATAATTATTCAGAAATTGAAAACGATAGTCAAACTACGTTTGTTTCCTCTCAACTTGATATCATTCTGAATTACAGTAAATTACAAAAGAAAAAATATATAAAAAATAATAAATTAGTTTTGCAAATAATTAAATATATATGAAATCTACAAATGAGATAAATTTAATTAATGACATAACTGAAAAAAAGTAGTGTAACAACTACGTAAGAGAAATTTGAATTTAGCTATGTTGTACTAAGTGCAAAAATCAATAGAAATTAAAATTAAAAAATTGTCAAAATGAATAGTTAATAGGATGTAACTTATTGAGATAGTATAGTTATGTTTGATTAGCCTCCATCATACCTCATTTTGAATTTTAATGAATTACAAAAATAAATAATAAAAAATTACAAGTAATTTATTATTTTGATATTTAGTAATTATATGTTAAAAGTAAAATCAAATAGTTTTCTTTAAGATATTTTACCAAATTAATCCAATGTAAAACTCATGGGAGAGCAGAATGTGTTTCACAACAATAAAACAAAATCTAAACCAAACTTTGAAGAAGTGACTTAAATTACATAGGAAAGTTATTTTCCAAGATATTAAGAAATTCAATTATATCATTTTATCTCGTAAAACATATAAAACATTGGAAAATAAAATATTTAAAAATAAAAAAATAATATTTAATCAAATAAACTATGTTGAGATAGGTCCAATGATTTATGTTAAGAATCTAACACACGACACTTGAAATTAATATGAAAAATAATAAAAAATGAGAAAAAAAAATAACAATTATTATTTTAAATTTAAGTGAATAAATATTAAAGATGAAATGAGATAATTGACCTAATATAATATAAACAAAGTCAAAGACATGTAAAAATCAAATGAGCAAAGAATTAGTGTCATAATACATAATAACCAAATGAATGTGAAGAAGTTTCATGAATATTTAGTAAAGCATGCCAAAACAAACAAAAAAACTTTCCAAATGTATTATTAATTAATATTTAAGTGGACAAAGGTTGTTGAAATAAGAATAAGGATATTGTTTCATCTCCATCAACTTTCATTAGGAATTCCTGTGAATTACAAAAATTAGAAAGAGTAAACATTGAGAAATTATTTTATGAATTTTAAGTAAATATATTATAAAGCTAAAATAAGATAAATTATACTAATCTAATATAGCTAAATTGAAGAAATTTAATGGTCACATGAGAGAACATTTAGCATTACATAGCAGTTTATAAAATGGAACAAAAATATTTTAAGATATCATAAAATTTTGCAGTAGTGTTATACTATGAGATATTATGGAAATTGAGTACAACAACCTATGCCATAAAATAAATTATAGAACAAAATGTTTAATAAAGGGCATCCAAACTAAAAAATATTTTAAAAATATAAAAATGAAATTTTTTTTTATAGAACATGTCTAGATGAGTTTAACGACTTTGGCTTCATTCGTATTAGACCATGTTCAGAATTATCAAAATACATTAGCATAAAAAATACTAATTATTTTTAATATTATGTAAATATATATTAATCCTGAATTGAGAAAAAGTTAAATAATGTGAAATAACAAAAGTAAAATAGTGTAAAAATCACAAAAGAGGAGAATTAGGGTTACATAATAACATAACCAAATCAAAGCAAAATGTTTGAAGTGAGACGAAACATACAAAAAAGCTACTTTGTAAGATACTAACAAGATTTATTATAACATCCTCAATTTTCAAATCTTGTGCGATAGGAAATGCCTCATTAAGCATGTCAAAACAACAGAAAATAAAATATATAGAAAAAGTTTATAAAAATGAATAGCCAATTCAATAGACCTTATTGAGGAATCAACGTTTCCTTCATCTCAAATGAGCCTTGTTTTAAGTCTATATGAGTTAAAAAAGTAAATATTTATAAATAATAATAAAATATTATTTTGTATCTAGAAAGTACATATTAAGTTAAAAATACTTAAATACAAGTAATGTAATATAACCATATCAAATGAATATAAATGTCATATGAGATGAGAATTAGAGTTACATATTAATTAAAAAAAGAAAAAAATTAAAGTATGAGAAATTATACAAAAAAAATGTTTTTCAAAATTTTAAGGAGATCAAGTCTGCAATCTTGATGATTACTTTAAATATGCATCAAAATTTCAGATAAAACTTGCTAAAAAGGTCTTAAATATAATTTTTAAAAAATATTAAAGTGAACAATTGATTCGATTGACCTCTTTAAGAAGAGTTCATTAACATTTACTTCATCTCAATGGAACCTAATTTAAAGTTTCTCCTTATCAAAAAAGTAAATAAAAATAAATAATAAGTAATTATTATTTTGTTGAAAAATTAAATATATATTTTATTTCAAAATAAAACAAATTGATGAAATGTAATGTTACAAAATGAATGTAATATAATGTTCAAATGAGTGAAAAGTTTAGAATTACAGCATAATATAACCAATTCAAACTTAAACAGCTTCAAGAAATAGGATAAACTGTGTGAAAAAGTTGAATCAAAATATACTAAAGTGTTTGTAGTGTCATTGTTCATGAACCCAACAATGAATCAAAATGTCTCACCAAACATATATAAATTCTAAAAAAATAATTAAAAATATGAAAAATAAATAATAAAAGTTATAACACTCATTGAGATGATTACAATGATGACTATTTCATCATTAATGGACTCATATATAATTAATGTAAATTACCAATGTAGTTAAGCATAAGTAATAATAAATTATTATTCTCATAATAAGAAACTATATATTAAAAAACAATATTGTGGTGTAATGGTCATAGGAGTGGATACTTAGAGTTATATAGTAAAAAAAAAAATTAAATCGATATTTTTGAAGCAAATAAAAAAATGTATATGAAAGTTTCTTTTAAAGTACGAAGGTGATCATGATCAACGTCATTGATCGTAAAGTATGGTGCAAATAAAAACTTCACATAAAAAATGACAAAATACTTGAGACAAAGAATTTTAAAAAAATATAGAAAAATTAATATTCATTGAGATAGAGCTCATCAAGATTAGTCTATCGACCTTTGTTTCAATTCAATTAGACATCATTTAAAATTTCTATAAGTTACCAAAGCAAATAAGAATAAGAATAGTAAATCACTAATTAACTATTAAATAAATATATGTTAAAGTTGATATTTAATTAATTAAATCAACACAAATTAAAAAATTGATGTGATGTAAAACTTTCCAGAGACATGATTTATAGTTATACTATAATACGACCACATTACGCACAAAACGTTTGAAAATTAGATAGGATGTATAGGAAGGTTCCACTCTGTGATACAAATGAGATTGAGTGTGGCATCATCGAATATCAAAATATTTAAAAATCAAAATGTCTCACAAACCATGTTAGAAAATAGAAAAAAATTTTAAAAAAAATATCAAAGGAATCATTAATTAAGCAAAGCACATTGAGAGAATACCAATGACTTTTGTTTTTAGTCGATATAAAATTTTTCAAAATGTTTTTGGATTAATAAAATAAATAAGTAAAAATGACAATCATTTTTTTTTTAAATAATAAGTAATTCTATGTTATATAAATAAATAAAATTAAAAGAGCTTAATATAAGAAAATCAAATCCATGTAATGGAAACAGGAGAAGAGACATAAGATTACATAGTAATACGACCAAAGAAACGCGAAATAGTTGAGCAAATGTAAAATTCTTTTGGAATGTTGCATTAAATGATATTAAAGAGATTAGGTGCAACAACCACAACCATGATACCATGCACAAATCAAAATATCTTGCAAAATATTGCAAAAGCATACAAAATAAAATATTTAAAATTTTAGAAATGAAATTTAATTTTTTCCATCTTAATGAAACAACATTTTAACATATGGAGAATAAGTAAAAGAAATAACAATAAATAATATTAAATTTATTTTAAAATGAAGCAAATATATATGAAACATATAATGAGATTAATTAACTAATTGAAATATTAAAAAAAATCGAAGTGTTTGAATGTCATCATAAAGGACTTTTGGAGTAACATAGAAATATAACCAAATCAACATTAAAAAGTTGAAGTGAGATGAATTTCATAAGAAAATTGCATTCATTGACACCAAGGAGATTAATTAGAAGATTTTAAATCAATAAATTATGTATGAGTCAAAGATTCTCACAAAACATACCAAAACACTAGAAAATAATTTTTAAAAAATATAAAAATGACATTTAAATACATGAAGCTCATTGATATGTGTCAACATCTTTGTTTTTCACTTCATCAAAATTAAAAACATGTTTGGAATTATTTTGAATTAATGTGGTAATAAACATGAATAATAATTAAATTTTATTTTAATATAAAATAAATAATTATTAAATTAGAAATGTAATAAATGAAAGTATATAATAAAAAACATTAGCGTGATGTAGCAATCATAGGAGAGGAGATTTTGAGACACATGGTAATATAATCAAATAAAAAAATATTTGACAAAATTTCATAAATAATTTGGGAAATGCATGTTCTATGGTACTGAGGACTTCGAGGGTAACATGCACAATATTAAAAAAATGTACAAATAAAAATAACTTCAAAATTTTCTCAAAATCTTAGAAAACAAAATTTTTTCAAAATATAAAAAATATCAATTTGCATTAATCACGTCGAGATGTGACCAACAACAATTGTATCATCTTGATTACAATATATTTTGAATTACCATAAATTTATAAAGTAATTAAATATTAATAAAATGTTATTTTAATATTAATAAAGAAATATTTATGTAGAAAAGTGAGAAACTGAAGCTATGTAACATAACCAAATCAAAACATTATAATAGTCACGTAATAAGCGGTTTAGATGCTTATGCAAATATAACGAAATCAATTTGAAAAATTTAATAAAAATAAGATAAAGTTTATAAAAGGGTTGCATTCTAAAATACTAAGCGGATCATGTGCAACAATTTTGAACGTCAAATAAAAAACAAGCTAAAATCTCTTGTACATGAAAAAAGCTTATCATAAAACATAATATAAAAAGATATAAAAATGAACATTTAATTTGATGAAGCTCGTCAAGAAAATTCTAATGACATATTTTTCATCTAGATTAAATATCATTTCAAATTACTATGAATTAACAATGAAATTAAGCATAAATGATAATAAAAT
The DNA here is from genome assembly GCA_023846275.1 of Vanilla planifolia. Taxonomy (NCBI): domain Eukaryota; kingdom Viridiplantae; phylum Streptophyta; class Magnoliopsida; order Asparagales; family Orchidaceae; genus Vanilla; species Vanilla planifolia. The sequence continues at coordinate 965,430 of JAIUJO010000050.1, read as the reverse complement.
ATTATTTAATATTATGTTAATGTAAATTAAAGCTGAATTGAGACATATTAAAGCAATATAATATATCAAAATAAAAAAGATGTAAAGGTCACATGATGGAGCATGTTGATACAAGTCTAATTAATTTCCAAAGTAATATGTTTTAATAAATTATTATTTTAATATAAATTAAATATATATTAATGATAAAATAAGAAAAATTTTATTAATGTAATATAGCCAAATCATTGTAATAATGTCAAAGTGCATAAAATTTTATTAATGTAATATAGCCAAATCATTGTAATAATGTCAAAGTACATAGGGGGATATCCACATCCAAATAACTAACTATCTTAATCAAAAAGAAAAAATTAAACGTAAATTATATAAGAAAGTTACATTCCAAGATATTAAATGGTTTAAGTGAACATCCTCCATCATCAAACTAGCTACAAACTATATTGCCTAATAAATCATGCAAAATAACATAAAATAACATCTTTAAAAAAACATAAAATTTCACCTTTAATTAGAAACACTCCATTAAATCAATGTAAAGATAAGATAAGAGTAGATTTAGATTTCATTGACATAAAAAAATAAAAACAAATAGTCAATGAAATAAGTTAAATTATATAAAAAAAATTATATTCCAAGATACTATGAAGTTCATGTGTAATATTTTTATTCATGAAAATAGTAATAAATAAAAATGCCCTAAAACACATGCTAAAACTTGGAAAAAAAATTATTTAAAAACAGAAATTAAATATTTAATTAGAAAATGCTTATTGATATGAGTAGATAATGTTTTACCTCAATCAGGCCTTATTTTTAATTTTGATGAATTTCCAAAGAAATTAAATTTAAATAATAATAAAACATAATTTTAATATTATGTAAATATATACTATTGTTAAAATGAGATAAATTGAATCAATACATTATCAACAAATCATTCCAATAGAAAAATTAATCTAGAGGAGTGTAAAGTTTCATAGTAATACACCCTAATTAGAGAAAAATATTTTATGAAAAGAGATATACTACATAAGTTACATTGTTGACATTGAACAAATTAATTATATTGTACTCAATCATTAAATCATTTATGCGTAAAAATGTCCAATAAAACATGCGAACACCGACGAAAAGAAAACATCTAAAACTAAAAAATTAATATTAAATTATATAGAGCTCATTGTGATGAGGCCAATGACTTCTATTTCTTTGAAACAGACCTTTGTTAAAACACCACAAATTTTAAAAGCAATTAAACCCAAAAAAAATAATAATTCTTTTAATATTTGGTACATAAACATTTGATCTAAAATGCGATGAATTGAAACAATTTTATGTAACCAAATCAAATAAATGCAAATGTCACATGATAGATGTAGAGTGATCGACCAATAGAACATCATCAACACATAATTTTAAGAAATATGATAAATTATATATGAAAGCTGCATTCCATGACAAAAAGACGATCGAGTAAAACGTCTTCAATCTTAAAAACAACAATGAAAAAAAGCCTTGTAAAGGCTACGAAAACCTTAGATAATAAAAGATTTAAAAAATTTTGAAGTGGAATATATCAATGGATAGACCACATCTAAGCTAGTCTAATAAGCTCTGTTACATATTGATCAAAGCTTTCTTGAATTATAAGATTTACAAAAGTAAGTAAGCATAATTATTAATGAATTATAGTTTTAATGTTAAGTATATATCAAAATTAAAAATGCAATCAAATAAATTGATGCAAAGTAATATAACTTGATTAAAGCAATAAGAAGGTGGTATGATAAAACATTTAGAGTTATAATGTAAAATAACTACATCACTATAAAACATTTGCATAAATGAGATAAATTGTACAACAAAGCTATGTTCCAAGATTCTTAATAGATCAAATTTAACATCTTCAATTATCAAATTTGGTATTTCTCCAAATTTTTATTAGATTATGAAAACTCCACTAGAATATATATTTGAAAATATAGAAATCAATATTTTGTATTATAGAGTATGTCGATACAAGTCTTCGTTGTTTGTTTCATCTCAACTAGACCACATTTCGAGTTACTAAGAATAAGCAAAGTAAATAACCATAAATAACATTGAACTATTATTTTAATGTGAAGTAAATATAAATTAATGTGAAAAAGATATTAATTGAAATAATGTAATATAAAGAAATCAAGGTTGGGTGAAAGTCACGCAATAGGGGATTTTCTATGAAAGAAATTTTGAAAAAGTGAGATAAATCTCCAGAAATTCTATTCCAAGACACAAGGGCAGATTGAGTTTAACATATTTGAACATGACCCATGTATGAATATAAATTACTCACAAAGTGTGCCAAAACACTAAAAAAAAAATTTTATAAAAATATTAAATATAACATTATCTGCATAAAGGTAGTCTTGATGAGTGCAACAATATTTATTTTTACTAGACCTAACGTCACTTTCAGTTACAAAAAATTACATAAGTAAACAAGTATAAATAATAATAAATTAGTAGTTTAGTTTTATGTAAATATATATTTAATACTAAAATGAGATAAATTAAAGAAATATTATATAACTAAATAAAATCGATATAAATGTCACATAAGAAATGATTTAGAATTACATAGTAATATAACCTAATAAACTTAAAAAAAATTGAAGAAATAAGATAAATTATATGGAATGGTTGCATTCAAAGTTACTAAGGAGATCAAGTGTATAACTTTCAATTCTTATTTTTGGTACAAAAAAAAGGTATATAATAAACATACAAAATGCTTAATATATAAAATATTTTAAAAAATATAAAAATAAGTAGCTAATTTGATGGAGCTCAACGAGGTGAGTATTAAAGCAATTGTTTTTTCTCGAGTAAACCTTGTTCAGAATTACTATGAATTATTAAGTTAAATAACCCTAAATTCTATTATAATGTTGCTTTATTGTTAAGTATATGTGTAATATACCTAAATTGGGATAAGTTGGAGTAAGAAAATATAATTCAATTAACGGCATGTAAGGATTTCACAAGAGTACAATTTGTGTTTCATAATTATATAACCAAAATAGGCCAACCAATGAAGAAATTAGATAAATTATATGAAAAAATTACATTCCAACATACTAATATCATTAAGTATAATATACGTTATAGTTAAATTACGTTCAAATGAAATCTCAAAAAAAAACATTCTAAAACTTTAAAAAAAAATATTATGAAATATTAAAATAGTTATCTAAATCATTATACCTCTTTGAGACAAATCAAATAGCATTTGGTTCAAGTCAAATTTCCAAATTAAATAAACATAAAAAAGTTATTTATAATTTTAATATTAAGTTTACGTTAAAGGAAAAACTAAACAAAATTGAAGCAATATAATATAAATAAATAAAGAGATTTAGATATCATACGAGAGGAGAATTAGAGCTACATAATAAGATAACCAAATTAAAAAAAATATGAAGAAATTAGATAACTTGAATAGAAAAAAGCATTTTCAGATACTAAGGAGATCAAGTGTGATGCTGTCTATTGTAAAGTTTAGTTACAAATTAATTGTTTGATAAAGTGTGAGTAAATATTTCAAAATAAAAATTTTTAAAAAATTAAAAAAAAATTTAATTTGATAGGGTTCTTTGAGAAAAGCCATTCAAGTTTGTTTCCTCTTAATAACATCTCATTTGTTATTACAACAAATTTGCAAAGAAAATAAGAATCAATAACAATAAAATATTATTTAAATATTAAGTAAATATATATTAAAACTAAATTGACGAAATGTAAGAAAATAAAATCAAAGAGATTTAAATTTCTCATAAATGAAGATTTAGAATAACATAATAATACAACAAAATCAAACTATAAAAAATTCAAATAATAAGATAAACAATATGATAAATCTTTATTCCAATATTTTAAGAAGATAAATTGCATGATCTTTGATGTTTAAATTAGCCGCAAAATGAAATGACTCATAACGTGATTCAAGACCATAGTTAATAAAATTTTTAAAACTTAAAAGAATGAAATATAATAATATAATGCTCATTGAGATTAGGGCAATGATATTTGCTTCATCTTGATCAGAACTCATAAAAAAATATCACCAAATACCAAAGTAAATATATAATAACAAAATATTTTTTAATCAGAAAATATATATTAAAGCTAAAATATGATAAATCAAAGCAATGTAATATAACTAAACCGAAGAGATGTAAAGCTCACACTAGATGAGATTTAGAGTTACATATTAATATAACTAGATCTAAAGAAAACATTTTAAAAAATAGGTGAATTTTATGGGGAAGTTATATTCTGCAACACTTAGGAGATCAAACATAACATACTTGATCATACAATTAGGCATAAATTTAATTTTCTCTTAAAGTGAATAAAAAATTAGAAAATGAAGGTTTTTTTTTGTCAACTGTAACTCGTTTAGAATTATGTGGTATTAAGAAAGTAATTAAACATAAATAATTTTTTGTTATCATTTTAATAGTAAGAAAGTACATATTAAAAAATAAATTTGATAAATATAAGCAATGTAATATGTCCTTATCAACGCAATCTAAGGGTCACACAAGAGGGAATTTAAGTTGCATGATAATATAACTAAATAAAAAATGAAACATTTTAAGAGTTTAGAGAAAATATATCATAAAGTTGTATTCCATCATGCTAAAGAGATGAATACAGAATCCTCATAAAATGTGCCAAAATCATAAAATATAAAATATTCAAAAATAAAGAAAGTAAACGTTTAATTAAATTTACACTTTTAGGAGGTGTCTAATAACATTTGTTTCATCTCAAATGTATGTTTTCTTTAATTACAAAATATTAATATCATATATAAGAATAAATAATAGTAATGTAATTTTTTAATTTTTAGTAAATATACATACTAAATTTGAAAAAAATAAATTAAATATTTGTAATATAACCAAGTCAAAGTGATGTAAACATCACACAAGAGAAGAAATATGCTTTCATACTAACATAAGAAAAAAAAAGAAAATAATTTTAAGAAATTAAATAAGTTTTATGTGAAAGCTACAATGCACGATACAAAGTAGATTGAGCATAACATATTCAATTATTAAATCAAGTAAGAATCTCATTTATTAAATTAGAAAAACTAATAATAAACTAGTTTTAATTTTAAAGAATATATTAATGTTGAAATGAGATAATTAAAAGAAATATAGTATAAGAAAATTAAAATGATGTAAAATTCTTAAGAGAGGTCATTCGGGGTTACATACTAATAAAACCTATTCAAAGAAAAATAATTGATGAATTCTGATAAATTATATGAGAGAATTATAATCCAAGATATTAAGGAGTTCATGTGTAACACTATATATAATCAAATTAGGTATGAATCAAAGTACCTCATGAAGTTATAATTATCTTAACAAATAAAATATTTTAAAGGTTATAATAAAAAATATTTAATTGGATAGACAAGTATAGTAAAATAGAAATGAGATAAATTTAAGCAATAAAATATATCCAAATATATTCAAAGTAAAAGTCACAACAAAGGAGAATATGAGTTTGAAAGTAATATAACAAAACAAAAGTAAAGAAATTGAAGAAATAAAAAATTATTTGGGAAACCTACATTTCAAGCTATTAAAAACATCAAGTGTAACTTACTCAATCATCAAATCAAATACGAATAAAAAAATCTCATAAAGCAGGTCAAAAAAAAAATATATTAAATGTACAAAAATAAATATTTAAAAGGATAAAGCTTATTGTAATGGGTCGAATGATGTTTATTTCATTTTAATTGGAAGCCATTTGGGATTATGTTGAATTAAAAAAATCAATAATGATAAATATTAAAGAATTAACATTTTAATACTAAGAATATATATACCATAGCAAAAATAAAACAATTGAACCAATGTAATGCAATTATGTGAATGTGAAAAGGAGATGAAATAAGAGATTTAGTATTAACTATAACATAACCAAATCAAAGTGAAAATTTAAAACAAAAGAGATAAATTATACTAGGAAACTACATTTATGACAATAAGAAGACTTAAGTGCAGCATACTAGATCAACAAATTAGGGGCAGATCAGGAAGCATCCAAAACCATAGAAAATAAAATGTTTAAAATCACTTAAACACATATTTAGATGGATAAAAGTCATTGAGATGGGTCCAACATTGTTTCATCTAGATTAAATCACATTTTTTACTACAAAAAGTGTTTTAAGAAAATAAGCATAAATAAAAATTATATATTAAAACTAAAATAAGATAAATTGAGGCATTCTAATATAACAAAATAAGTGAAATGTAAAGGTCACATAAAAGAAGATATATATTTATTTTGTATGGTAACCAAATCAAAGTAATAGTTTTGAAGAGTTGACAAAATTGCTTAGGAAAGTTAGGTTTGACAATACTAAGAAGATAAAGTGTAACATGCTCAATCGTCAAAATAAGAGCACATCAAAATTTCTCACAAAACATGCTACAATTATAGAAAATTAAATATTTAAAAATTAAAAAATAAAATTTAAATACCATAGGGCATTTTGAGAAGAGCACAATGACATTTTTTCAATCATTGGACAATGATTGGAATTACTAAAAATTAGAAATGTTAAATGAGTTAAATTAAAAAAACATAATCTGAGCAAATCTTTGTGATTAAAAGTTCACATGAGAAAAGAATTGAAGTTAAATAATAATATTACCTAATCTAAAAACATTTGATGATTAAAGACAAACCATGTGGGAAAATTGCATTTCATGATAATGAGAAGATCGAGGGTAACATCCCTTATCATCAAATTATGTTTGAATCTAAATATCTTGTAAATAATGCAAAACCTTAAAAAATAAAACTTGATAATATTTCAAAATAAATATTTATTATTTAGAACCAATTAGTTAACTTTAATGATGTTAGTTTTATCTTAATGAGACCTTTTTAGTATTACAAGTTAACAATAGAATTAAAAAACAAATAATAACAGTTATTTTTTAATATTAACAATATAATGTTAAAGTTAAAATGAGATAAATTGAGGAAATATAAAATAACAAAACCTTAGCACTACTTGGGAAACACGAAGGGAGATTTAGAATTTTGTAGTTATTTAATCATATCAAGGTAAAAATTGTGACAAAATTAGATAAATTATGTGGGACAACTACTTTAATAGACATTAAGAGGATTAGGTTCAGTACATTTGATTGTAAAATTAGGTACCTATGAAACTATTAAGAAAAAGTTGTTCAAGTATATGAAAAAAAATATTTAACAATTATAAAATAAATATTTAATTCAATAGAACTTGTTGAGATGATTTAACAATGTTTTGTTCATCTTCCTTAAACATGATTTTGAATTATGGTGAACAACACAATTAATTGATCATAAACAATAAAAAATATTATTTTAGTATTATGTATATAATTATTAATTAAAAAAATAAGATGTATTTAAGAACACAGCATAATCAAATCAAAGCATCGTGATGTCAAAACAAGAAGAGAATTACTTCAAATTTATAAAATAATTAAATATAAATAATAATGTATTTTTATTTTAATATAAATTCATTATATATGGATGGTGAAAATATATAAATTGATGCTATGTAATGTAAACAAATCATAGTGAAGTAACAAATCACATGATAGAACAAATAGAGTTTAATAGTAATATAACAAAATCAAATAAAAACTTTTGATAAAATGAGATAACTTGTAAAAGAAAATTGCATCCAATGGTGCTAAAGAGATTTAAGTGTAACATCCTTGATCATTAAATTCGGTGAGAAAATATTAGCCCCATATAGCATTAAAAAGTTCAACAGCAAAAAATATCTAAATATATATTAATAAATATTTAATTAGATATAGCTTATTAGGATAAGTTTGTCAACATCGATTTCATCTTGATCCACCCTCATTTGTGATTGTTGTGACTTCTCAATGAAAATAAGTGTTAAAATGTTGCATTGTAATATTCAATAAATTTTTAATAATGCTAAAATGAGACAAATTTAGTTCATTTAATATAACTTAAATAATAAAATTTTAATGTCCCATAATCGAAGAAGTTTAGGATTATAACATTACTGGACTCATGTGACTTTTTTAATGCTTTAATTTGGTTGTATTAATTGTTAGAATTTATAAAGTTTCATTATGTATTTTTACTTTGATTTTCTTATATTACTATAAAACTTCAAATCATATCTTATGTGATCCTTATGTAGCCTTCATTTGGTTGTAATATACTACTTTAGTTTATCCTATTTTAGCTTTATTATTATTTTATTTAATGTTTAAATTATAAGTAATTATTTAATGTCTCAAAAAACCAATGAAATCTTAATAAATTTTTTTTAGAAATATATATAGAATAATATATATTGATAAAGCCCCTCGAGTTGATTCTAGTATTGTTTATTTAATTTATAACAAACTTCTTTCAGAATTATAGTGAATCACCAGATAAATAAACATGAATAATACTGAGTTATAATATGAAACTTAAAAAAACATATATTAAATATGAAACAAAAAAAATTAATGTAATGCAATGTAACAAAATAATAGTGATGTAATTGTCACACGAGTGAAGATTTAAAGTTAGGTTGTAATACAACCAAATCAAATAAAAAAATTTCAGACATTTAGGTAAATTGTATGATAAAATTATGTTTCAAGATATTAAGGAGTGTAACAACCTTGATCATGAAATCACTTAATAATAGAAATATTTTGTAAAGTCCATTAAAGTGCTAGAAAATCAAAATAATTAAAAATTTGAAAAGAGGACCCAATTGTATTAAACAAATCAAGAGATTCCAATGAGATTTTTTGGTCTTGATCAAACCTCATCTGGAATTAAAAAATTCACTAAGAGTAAACAATAATAAATTTTTATTTAAGTTTATAGCAAAAATTTATTAACTTCTAAATGAAATAAAATCAAGTTGATATGAAAGTACTTGAGATCATATTTAGTGTAACAGAATAATACTAAATGTTTAACATAAAAAATTTTTAGACAATAAGAACTATTCAAGAAAGTTGTATTCCAACTACTAATGAAATTGATTATAACATGTTAGTTTTAAAAAAATTTTTCTAATTAAATATCTTATTAAATGAGCAAGAACTCTATAAAATAAATGGTTTAAAAATATAAAATATATTTTTAATTACACAGAAGTTATCAACATGAGTCCAATGACATTCTATTTATCATGAATAGATCTCATTTTGACTTAATTTTAATTACAATTATAAACAAATATAGATATTATGAATTATTATTGCAATATTATATAAAAATATATTAAGCAAAAATGAGATGAATTGAAGCATTGTAATATAGCCAACTTCCAAGTTATATAAAGGTCACACTAAAAGAGTTTGAAAATTATGTAGCAAAATAACAAACAAAAAATAAAAAATTTCATTAAATAACATAACTGGTATAGGAATATTGAATTCCAAGATTGTAAGGAGATCGTTGATAACTTCAACAATATTGAAATTTTGTACAAATTAAAATATCTAATAAAAATTGAAAAAATCACAAAAAAATTAAACATACAAAAATATAAGAGTGATTATTTAACAAAATAGAGGTCTTCTAGTTAATTCTAATGATGGTGTTTTCATCTTTATTAAGCCCTATTTGGGATTAATATGAATTAACAATTAGCTTAAGCAATAATAATAATAAGCTATTACATCAATATTAAGTAAATAAAAATTAATGTTGAAATGAAAAAAATTAATCAAATGTTACATAAAAGAATCAATGTAACTTAAAGTTCAAATAAGATGAGAATTATGATTATATAGTAATGCAACATAATAAAAGTGAACATTTGAAAAAATTAAATAATTTAAATATAAAAGTTGAATTCCACAATGATAAGGACTTTAAGAGTAGAATCATTGAACATTGAATAGGCTATGAATTGAAGTTCCTTGTAAAGCATTCCAAAACTTAAAAAAATTAAATATTTTGAAATATAAATATAAATTTTATTGAATAGAACACATTTAGAAGAATCCAAGGACAATCATTTCATCCCATTCAAGCATCATTTCGAATAACTACAAATAATCAAATTATTTATGGAAAAGAATAATAAATTATTATTTTAATATTATATTAATATATACATATATTAATCTAAAATGAGATAATTTAAAAAAATATAAAATTGACAACTCAAAGAGATATAAATGTCAAATGGCAAGAGATCAAGTATAAGTGAAATTTTTTAAGAAATGAGATAAATTTTATAAAAGAGTTTAATTCCGATATAATATGGAGATCAAGTATAACATTCTTGATTATTAAATATAATAAAAATTTAAATATCTGATAAGGCATGCAAAAAAATCTTGAAAATAAAATATTAAAAAATCTTAAACTGATTTTTTAATCAGATTGAACTTACTAATATGAGTCTAATGACTATTGTTTCACATTATTCAAGCCTTGTCTGGAATTACTATAGATTATTAAATTAATTAAAAATAAGTAATAATTAATTTATATATTAATATTTATTAAATATTATGTTAAAGCTAAAGTGAGATGAATTTATGTACAATAATATAACAAAATCAATACAATGTTAAGATTATATATGAGGAAAATTAGAATATCAAACTAATATAATGAAACAAAAAAATTTTTCAAGACACGAAGCAGATCAATCGTTAAATTCATGCTACATGATTCTAAGTAAATTGAGTGCAAAACATTAATTGTCAAATCCACTTTAACAAAAAAAATTTTGTAAATCTTTACAGCACCATAGAAAATAATATATTTTAAAATAACAAAAAGAATATTTAATTATGTAAAGGCCATCAAGATGAATCTAATTAAATTTCTTTCAAGTACCTAAGATGGAAATTGGAATTATTACAAATTCCAAATGTAAAGAAGTCTAAATAATAACAAAAAATTATTTTAATTTGAAATAATTATAAATTAAAGTTTAAATGATGTAAATTGATGCAATCTAATAAAATCAAATCAAAGAAATGTGTAATTCACATGAGAAGGCATTTAGTGTAACATAAAAATTTACCAAAATTAAAAAAAAATATGGCTCAATGATGAAACTGTTAAGGAAGATCGAGTGTAATATCCTCAATCATCTTTTTGTAAAACATAAGAAAAACTTAATAAATAAGATATTTGAAATGTGTAAAATAGATATTTAATTTGATAAAGCTCATAAAGTAAAGTTCAATGACATTTCTTCATCTTGATCAAAACTTGTTTCAAATTACTACAAATTTATAATGCAAATAAGAATAAATAATAAACAAATATTGTTTTAATATTTCGTAGTAACATATTAAAGTCAAAATTAGGTTAATTAAACCAACATAATATTGCTAAATAAAAGCAATATAATTCTCACGTAAGATGAGATTTAAGGTTACAAAGTAGTACAACCAAATAAAAAAATGTTTGAAGAAATAGATTTATTGTAAGAGAAAGTCACATTATAAGACCCTAAGGAGATTATTTATAACATCATTGATCATCAAATTAAGTAAAAATTTAATTGACTCTCAAAGTGTGAAAAAAATCTTTAAAAAATTAAATTTTTAAAGAATATAAAATAAAGAGTGGCTCACTGGATAGGGTTTTCTGAGAAGTATGAAATGATTTATGCTTTATCTTGATTGGACACCATTTAGAATTATTATAAATTATCAAGTAATTAAAAATCACAAATAATAAATTTTTATATTTATGTTAAGAAAAGAATTATTGTAGTTTAAATGGGGTTAATTCAAGAAATGTAACATATGAAATTAAAGTAAGGTCTAGGTTAGAAAAGTGGTTCAACATTACCTTGTAGTATAAGAAATATAAAAGAAAAAACATTTTAAGAAATATCATAAATTGTATAGGAAACATGAACTAAAAGGCATTAAGGACATCATGCATAATATCCATTATTTTTAAAAGAGTTACAAATCAAAATAACTCATGAAATGTGCCAAAAACTTAGAAAATAAAAATTTAAGAAATATAAAGCAACATTTAATTTTTTTGAACAAGTCAAAAGGAGTCAAATGGTATTTCTTTCATCTTCATCAAAAATTGTTTATAATTAATTCTTAATGCAAAAGTTGTCAATGGTAAATAATAATAAAATATTTCTTTTGTGATGAAAGAACATATATTATAGTAGAAATGGGATAAATTAAAACCCGGATATATAACAAAAAAAAAATGATGTATAGGGACATGTGAGAGAAAAATTAAAGTTCTGTAGTAACATAACTAAATCAATGCACATAATTTGAAAACATGAAAAAACTTGAATGCAATAGATGAATTCCAAGATGCTAAGGAGAACAAATGTATGATCTTTAATCATCAAATCATGTACAAATTGAAATATTTCAGGAAGTTATTAATGCTTGAAAAAAGATATATAAAAATACAACAAAGATATTAAAATACGTAATCATCATTGAGATGAGTCCAAAAACATTTTCTTCATCTTTGTTAGGCCCCATTTGAAATTATCACCTCTTAAGAAAGTAATTAATAAAAGAAGTAATAAATTATTATTTTAATTTTAAGAAAAAAATTATAGCTAAAATAAAATAATTTGAAGTAACATAATGGAACCGAATCAACGTGACAAAAATATCACAATGGGTAGAATAAGAATAATATAATACTAAATCAAAGCAAAAAATTTAAGGAAAATGAAAATAAAATTAAAAAATGAATTTTTTAAAGAATATGAAATAAAGAGTGGCTAACTGGATAGGGTTATCTGAGAAGTATGAAATGATGTATGCTTTATCTTGATTGGACACCATTTAGAATTATTATGAATTATCAATTAATTAGGGATAAAAGATAATAAATTATTATATTTATGTTAAGACAAGAATTATTGTAGTTAAAATGGGGTTAATTCAAGAGATGTGAAAAATTTAGAATAATATAAATGGCTTAAAAATGGGGTTAATTAAATAATGGAACCGAATCAACGTGACAAAAATATCACAATGGGTAGAATTAGAATAATATAATACTAAATCAAAGCAAAACATTCGATAAACAAAAAAAAGTTAAAAATTTAAAAAAAATTAATTTAGTGTAGTTTGATGATGTTTTGTTCCTCTCCATTTGACCTCAGTTGAAATTAGTATGAATTAATGACAAAATTAAACATAAGTAAACAAATATTATTATTTTAATACTAATTAAACATATATTAAATTTTAAAATAAGATAAATTGATGTAATATAATATAACTAAATTAAAGTAATGTATAGCTTGAACAAGAAAAGAATTAGAGTTTCATAGTGATAAAACCAAACAAAAGTGAAAATTTTTAAGCCATTGGATATATCATATAAGGTTGTTGTACTCAAGGTACTAAGGAGATTAAGTGTACCATCCTCGATCATTAAATAAGATATGAAGGAGATTTTATAAAATCTTAGAAAAGAAAGTTTTTAAGAATATAGAAATGAATTATTAGTTAGATAAAGCTTGTGAAGATGAATCCAATGATTTTTTTTTCATCTTGATCACACCTCATTCGGATAAGTTTGAATTTAGCTAAGTAAATAAGCACAAATATTGACAAGTTATAGTAAAGAGGAAATGATTTAAATTAAAGAAAAGATACTTTTTAGACACAACTTTTTATATGATCATCCCAAAATAGGAATGATATTTTACTAGTTGCCATGGTAGACTTAGTTGTAGAATTTCAAACGATTATGCTGCTTTACAAGGAAGATAAAGATGCTGATTTATTTTTTAGACACTAAAGATCTTACCCATTATGCCATAGAGTAATTCAATATAAATAAAGAAATATGGGAACAAGAAGCAACTTTATATGCTATATTTCATGAATATGATAGGAAACAACAATCTCATAGTCATCTTTATGTTGAAGATGTTGAATTTTTGTTTCAATGCCATAATACTCACAATCTTTAAATATTAAAAAAACTTTATGCATTGTGGTACCCCTAATTTTTCTCACCCTCACCCTGAACCTCGAAACCAAGATCAAAACCATTGTCATGAGATGGATTACCTGAATTACAATTTTTAGGGGGCAATATAAAAAGGTATGGTAGTATGGTAACAAACACCTCAAATACATCATTCTTAAAAACTTCTAGTATCCAAACACAAACAATATTACTAAACACACCACAAACATAATCATATGGAGCAGAAAGTAATCGTTTCAGATTGCCAGGAAGAAAAGGAATGAGAGAAAAAGAGGATACTATAACAGTGCTGCAAAAATAAAATAACTCATAAGCATCTTATTATTAGCAAGCATCCATCCTAAAAAATGGGAACAATTACTTGATAGGTGCGAAAGATATGCCACAAATTCATTAAATCAATTTTAGGACATTAAAACCCAATGGAATGCATTACTCATTTGGAAGGTTCTATAAGAAGCAGCCCAATGATTACTTCACAGATAAAAATTATCATATCCTAAAGTAAATTAACAAAAGTTATAAGTAGTAAGTATCACTCTAATGCTACCAGCCAAATTTGGCAAATCATCTTATGCATAGACACTATTCGAGGACATATATTTTTGTAGGACCAAGCAATGCAATGCTTAGAATGTTTCAATAATAGCTAGTTATAGCAATATTGTTCCATTTAGTAAAGATTATTCAAATGTAGGAGAACAAACTAGTAGATGTTTTATAGATGTCGCATTAAGCAAATAAAGTTTTAGTAAATTGCTCAAAACACTTGGAAAAATAATTAATTAAAATGGAATCAATATGTAGGTTTTAAGAGATCTTTGGAATAAATTCTATGGCAATGTTCATCATCAATTCGCTCAAAAAGAATTGCATGAAACAAAAAGTCATTAAACAAAGTAAAAGCACTTACTATTGTAATAACATAATGATTCCAACATACAATGGTCCTAGCATAGTTACAAAAAAATTAACAAGTTAACATATATAAATGGTAGACCTAAGAGAAGGCTGGTAAAATTGTTCAGAACTCAAAAACTACCTACAAAATAATGTAAATGCTTTATTTGTAGCCAAATAGATCATATTCCTAAATAGTGACAAAATGAGATTATAGATAAATGAAAATTAAACAAGCATACAAAACCAAACAATGAACGACGTGGTATTATTAGCTCAAACAAAATGAATAAGAATTAGATAGTCATATCTATACTTATTTAGATGAGAAAACTGGACTAGAAGATAACACTTAGATCTTTTAAATTTGAATATTAGAAACACTTGGTATTTATATCAAGACACCTAATATCTTATTAAAACTTATTAATGTAAATTATTAGAAGTACATTATGGACATGAATTTGAGGATTGTAAAATTACGAGTAAACAAAAGTGCAATGAATGTCAAAGATATTTTATCACAAAACATGAAACAACATGTAAGATGTTTAACCAAGACTTGTGTAGGTTTTGTTCTAAACAATTAGGACATAATAAGAAAAAATGTTAAATAAAATTGTAATAGCTTATAAAATAATGAACAAATAGAGAACAAGATCTTCTTAAAACCATTGGACAATTACATGTTGGAATAAAACCCCTAATGTTTAAGCTACCATAACAAAAGAAAGAAGAAAAACACTAATTTAAAATAATACTTCTTTAGACATAGAAGAGTTTTTGAACTACACAAAATATCAAATCATCAATACTCAATATAGATTAAATAACTGGTTAACATTATCATCATACTTTAATTTGAAAATGATCAAACTGTTATAGTGGCTGATATAGTAAATATCAGAGAATCATCTAATTATATTAAAATAAAAAATATTCTCCCTCAATATACTAGAACACCCACACACAAAGTTAAGGTATTAGACACAACAAAAAAATGAAAGAATAGTAGATAAAATTCTAACTAATTGCCATAAAAACATTATCCAACAAAAGCATTCAAATGGCAAGGTTAAAAACATTATTTTCAACCAACTCAAAATTATAGTTGTAATGAATTTTTTAGAAATTTATAAGGGGTTTTAACTTTTCAACAACATTGATTAATAATTTTTAAAGTATTTTACACTATATTATTTACTCCTCCATTGGTGTGTAAACACATTAAATCAATTAGATGAGTTTCATTTCTAAAAAGAAATCGATGAAAGTTTTGTTTTGAAAAACTACATAAACTATAATGAATTAGAACAATATGTCAAAGATTTAGGCAAATCATTACACAAATTAGATGAATAATACATCATATGAGAAGATCCTTTAAAACATTGGAGCAAAAAAGACATATCATGTAAATTAGCAATGCTCAGCCATAATTAAATTATTTAAAAGAAAAAAATACATATTAACAAAAAAACAAAAGAATATGAAATGCATATTAAAGAATTATTACGATTAGAGTTAATCATTCATGTAATAGCCATCATCACATTTCTTTATCTACTATAAAAAAGTATTGTGAAATAGTTCAAGATAAAAAATGAATAATATTTAATTATAGATGATTAAATATTAATACAATTAATGATTGCTATATTATACCTATGGAAGAAAATCCACTAGATATATTTAGAAAAGTAATTTTTATATTAAATTTAAACTAAGATAATTATTTTATTCGGTAGGAATGGATTGAGAAATTATGCCATTGTTGCATTTATAATTTCTAATGGACATTACAATTGGCTAGTTATGCCCATTCGATTAAAAAATTCACTATTTATATTTCAACTAAGAATGAAAATAACTAAAAAAACATAACAAATTTATGTCTAGTTACATAAATAATTTCCTTATCTTTAGTCTATAGACCCTCTTAATCATCTAACTCTTTTATAAATTTTCTTTCATATATGTTTACAACAAGGTCTATTGTTGACAAAAAGAAGCTGGAAATAGTGAATTTATTCATTAAACCTTTAGGATTAAAAATTGGAAATGGTAGAGTAAAATTATAGGATCATACAGGTAGGCTTATCTAAAACTTGTTGATAACCTACTAACTCTAAAAGATATCTAGAGTTTTCTAGAAAGACTTAGCTATGATAACTCTATTACTCCTAATTTAAGTAAATGTTTATGAAACATATATACAAATACCAAGTTAAAAGGCAAACTACACTTTAATGATCTATATATCCAATTTGTATGAAGGGTAAAGTAGATTGTGAAAGAGATAGCTCTTTTGTAATTTTCGCCTCTAGATAGTTACTTAATAACAGAAGCAGATGGATATCTAGAAGTTTGGTTAGATTTATTGAAATCGAGACATTATAAGCAAGAAACCAAAAAGGATGAACGAATGAGTAAATATTGTGGTAGAACTTATAAAGGAAAAGTAATAGCCATAGATGTTGAAATTTTAGCAGGTTTATATGCCTTACAAAGCTTTGAATTATTATTAAAAAATGGACAAGAATTTATGCTTAGGATTGATTACAAAGTAATCCTAGCATATTACAATAACATTACTCAAAATAAGTTTTCCACAAATATGTTGCTAATATTTAGTGAATTTATTATTAATAATGGATATAAAATTGTCATCAAATATTTAAAAAGGAAATTTAATAGTTTAGCTGATCATCTTCTATTTATAATAATGGAAAACCCTCGTTCAAGAGCCACTACAACCACAACATAAAATCTTAGTAAACAAATAGCCATAGAAATGGTAACAAAAGGCCTTACAGTAGTAGTATCAATTGCCATGGAAAGCCTTAATCTAACATTATTATAAGGATATTTTATCAAGTTAAAGAATGTAACTCTAACAAATTTTATAGGAAATGGCCCTCAAATTCTTATTTTACCAAAAAAATCCCTTATAGGCCTTATATACTGAATATATTTCCTAAAAGTTCAAACTTAGCACATATATCTCTACATCTAGTTAATGAGGTCCATAGGTGCTTGTTGGATTTACTTCTAGGTTGCTTTTCTCACACTAAGTCAAATATTGAAAATCTCCCACTAAGAAGATAAACTTTTCCCTATAAAAAGTAGTAACAATATTACAAAAGCTTAAATTAGAAAGGGAAATAATGATGTTGAATTTTGGATTATCTGAAAAGTGGTTGAGTGTAAGCTTGCACATGGAAAAACTACAAGTGCAAAAGGAGAGATAGGATTTTGTCATGCAAGAACAACTAAGGATAAGAATAATGAACTTATTCTATGAGTTCTTAAGTTTCTATTATCATTATCATGCCAATATCTAATCTCAATTTTAGAACCAAACTTTCTAGGTTAAGTCTTATTTTCCACTAAAATAAGCCAAATCATAAGACTTGCAATGGCAACATTAAAAACAAAAATGCAAATCATATATTCTACTTCATGCTTGATCTTAATTTAACAAAAAAGATTGACATTTCATGGAATTATAGGTTTTGTTAGCATTGAAAACTAAAAAAATTACCAAAAACATCAAATTTTAAACATTATAATATATTTATGAATTGATTATTTTCCTAAACAAGAGCTTAATTGAAAAATATTCAATATTTTTGTTCAAGAATTATTTGTACAAATAATTCCGTATTGCAATCAAAATCACAATAATCAACTTAAATTACTATATCATCACATTTACTCATATTTTCGAAAATAAATCTCAACAATAAGATTGCATTTCAATAGAAACTTATTTTATTTATGGAAGTAATGTTCACTTAAAAATGTTATACTTCATTTGTAATTGAGATCGTTTTTTATGTTCATTAAAATTTAATTCTCTTGGGATAGTCACATAATAAAAAACTACATGTACCTTCCAAAATAAAGAAATCATGGATAATTTAAACATTTCAAATGTCTATTTTATCATCTAAACCCATGAAACAACTCATATTAACATTGCATGCTTTAGTGACTTATTTTCTTTCCTTTCCATCATAAAATAATAGCAACAATTCAATGTATTTAGATGAGTATGTGTTGAAAACATTATCGAAATTTATATTATAAAGAGCTAGAACATAGAAAGCACAAATTCACAAAAGTAACATAAAGCTTTAGTCAAGCATGTTATAGTATTATTAGTTTGCAAATTGACGAAATTCATGCTTGATTCATGAAGGCCAAGCATGAACATGCATTTTAACTATCGAATGGACGTATCATGACTAAGTTACCATCAAGAGAGGCAATGGTCAACATGTAAAATTTTATCTTTTAGAAGAAAGAAGAACAGATCCTAGTCTAAATCATCTTTATATGAATGGTTCATATTTACTTAATTATTGTTATCCAAATATGCTTCTAGGCTTTTCTGCAAAACAAATGGTACCTTTCCCTTCGAAACTATGCATAGGCTTGCACAAAATGTGTGTACTATCTTCTTTTTAGAGGAAGCATAAGAGCACACTTTTCCTTATGGTAAACTTGTACTCCTTAGCCTCTCCTCAAGCAGGTGCTCTTAGAAGAGCTCATGACAAGAAGGTGATAAAATGTCTAGCACCACAACATTATAAGACCTTAAAAGAAATAATCTTGAGAACATTGTATGACATGTTAGAATAGCTAAGATATCACATTATCATTCTATTAAGGGTGCAGCATTCTAGGGTTTGCATTTCTATTAACCATTTCCCTTAACCATCTCTACCCAAGTTGATTCTAATGCTTAGATCTAAGACACTAGAATTCCATTGGCTTGGATCAAAAGTAATTCAAATGCAAACCTCATGTTTTTCTAGTTCTTTATATTGCACTGGCACCATAGCTATTGTAATGTTATATAATGTGTTAAATATGTCTTAACCAACTACTAACTACATTAGTCATGAATATATAACCCAAAAAGTTTTGCTAATATGACAAACTAACATACCAATTCAAATATCATAAACCAATGACTCCTTACATCTTATGATTCTCCTAACTTTGTTGTGCATATTTTTAACTACTAGCAAGGCATTTGTTGGGATATATTACCTCAATATTAAAATTTCTATATTGACTATAAGCTAAAATAGGCTTTGTCTTATCATCCTACATAAATTTGATATTAGAGCAAAATAGTTCTAAAAACTTGCATATTTTTAAATTTATCATTAAATTATTATCATTAAAAGTCAAGCATTTATTTTTAATTACTAGCAATTATTATAATATATATATATATCAAACAAAAACATTGTTTCCAAGTTTCATGGTATAATAATTCATTATTTAAATTGTCTTCAATTATTACATTTTAGATTTATATATTTTTCTTTATGATCACAAATTAAAAACATCTTTTTAATGCAAAAGTTTTTTTTACCATGAGGACTAGAAAAAAATTAAAATGTTTGATTCGCAACTAGTACAACTACCCAAGGACTAGTAATACAAGTAATTATAGAACTAACTTATTTGATACAAGAGCTAAGGCCAACAATAGAAGCATGTGTAGAGAAATTAGAGTAATCTTGAG
The DNA here is from genome assembly GCA_023846275.1 of Vanilla planifolia. Lineage (NCBI taxonomy): Eukaryota > Viridiplantae > Streptophyta > Magnoliopsida > Asparagales > Orchidaceae > Vanilla > Vanilla planifolia. The sequence goes on along the minus strand of JAIUJO010000050.1, from coordinate 944,942 downwards.
ATAGTAGATAGGGTTAAACCTATAGATAAAGTAGGTCTATGATTACTGGCTCTAAAGTTGTGGAAACGTTCACTAAAAAATAATCTAACCAACTAGAATGTCAACCTAAGTGTCAATCTACCCAATATACCAAAGATAGAAGACATGATAGGGATGTTGATCACTGATTAATGGGGTAAAAGTTGAAGATCCCACATTTCATAGTAGTTTAGTCTTTAGAGAATATTAAGATTAGCAAATCGAAATACAACATTATTTTAATTGGTATGATCTTAGTTATTGCCAAAAGCACCAATTTTCAAAAACTAGGCTCACATCACATGTCAGATTATTTTTTCACAATTTTGAAAAGTGATGTTTTGAAGAAGATACAATATTCCTTTGATCATGGGAAGAACTCAACGTTCATCTATGTGTTAAATATATACCCGGTGTTAACTATATACCCAGCCCTTTATTAAGGCAACATTTGGATAGTTGGTGACATCTATCCCATGGTTCAAAGTCTTTTTGTGAAAATAATGCTAGATTTGATGATTATATATTTAAATATAGTTTACAATTACTAGACTGAGTATTATTCTCTTAATTTTGATGCATTGTAAGGGATTTCATTCATGTTGAGTAATAGTTAAGAAATGTTACTTGTTTAGAAAACATATATAATGTTACCTATGTTGTAGAATGATTTAAAGGGTCAATTGTTCGAAAGACTTGTAAACTTTCAATTATTTCTAACCCTTAAACATATACCACCGCTTGCATTATTCCAACTAGTTATACTCTAAAAGCAACCTATGCTTCTCCAACCATACCACAAATGCAACAAATGCAACCATCAAAAAAACCATCTATTACTTATGGTATTGAGTGTTATCATTGTCACTAGAGAACAAATATTGTAGACTAATGCCATAAGGGAGCCATACATATAGACATAGAAGAACAACAATGCATTAAAGTTAAGGATAGGAACATATATAACTCGATGGGGATGACGAAGAAGAATTACAATCACAAGGTTTAATTTCTCACTATATTGAACTACCTATAGCTATTGTGAAATGCATATTGACTACACCAAGAATATCTAAAGATTTAGGACAAATTAGCATCTTTAGTTCCTTCTTAAGAATTAATGATAGACATTACAATATAGTTAGAAATAATGGTAGTTGTATCATTGTGATAGCATAGACTATTGTAAAAAGAATAGGTTTAAAACTTACACACCATATCTTGGATTGAAATAATATCGATTTTCTTACAATGAAGGTGTTGTATTTCCTTAATGTTTGGTTACTACTTTGAGGAATTATGTTGGGATGTTATCCAAAGTAACTTGTCTTAAATTTAGAAGACCTTGGTTATAAGATTATGATGCTACCTTAAATAGGAAAACTAATAGATGTACATTCTTATACCATGGAAACAATATCGTATTATAACATTCACCTCATGTGAAAAAAAAAAAGCTTAACCAAACACTCCAAGAGAACATAGTAAAGGACAAGAAAAATTACTTATTATCATTTCACCAGCTTAGTTTGAGAGAGATGTGTAGCTAATGGTGTGGTTATTTTGTCTGTGACAAATAAGGAAGCTCTTGTTAGTATACCCACACATGACTCATAATAAAAGAATTTGTGGGTTTATTTCTCTACACCTTACCAAAAAAAATCCTACATTTAAGAGATATACGACAAACAATAGATTTGATTTTCAGTACCTGAATACAACATTTATTGCATCACCATGTAAATCCATCAACACAAGCAAAATTTCAATTTTTATTAAGTTATTATCCCTAGATGGATGAACAAAAATGGTCAAAAAAATTTTGGTTGCATTCTTTGTACACTAATAAGAGAAAATTTTTCTAATTGAGATCATTTGTAGTCATGTAATTAATTTACTAATCGAACAATGAGTTTGAGTTCTTTTAATTTTTTTTTAAAAAAAATCATCCTTAGAGTCTTATTAAATTGATTGCTATATCTCATGACTTCTGTACTACAAAGTTTAATTTGTCTTTTACTGATCACATTTCATGATTACATATACATGATCCAAAAAGATGTGTTTAATTGATAAAATATCTGAATAAATACTTATTTCTCATTGACTATCTAGAGTATCAGTTGAGGATATTATGTGATTGTCTGTGTTTGTTGTGAAAGGTTTATACTTGGAACCCTTAAGAAATTACATTGTCATGGTGTTAGGACATTTAGAATTGTAAAAAAATATCCACAAAAATGTTTTGGATTTACCGAAAAAATATGAAATGGGTGCCTACATTAATATTTCGAATCTTTTATCTTATAGGGAACCAGATCCAATACAAACTGGGCCTCTTGAACCATCTCGATCATTGTCACGTGAACCAATACATCGACGATATTTAGCCCCATCTAACAAGTTCAAAGATCAAGTGGAAGAAATCTCACATCATTAAATAGATCATAGATTGAATCAAACACAACTAACATTATTGGTATATTCGAGAGTCCAGCACACTTCCGATGACACTTAGATTACTAAAGATGAGCTTCATTGCCTAAACATAAGATGTTAGAGTTGTAACTAAGATTTCACTCTAACTCCACAAAGTTGACTACAATGTAGTAGTGAAACATAAAATGCATAAAGGATCTACTTGGGGCTGTAGGTATCTTATTCATACTTATAGGCATGAAAATATTTCCTTTACTTCTAATTAATCTCTCTTATCATTTATGTTCTAGGGGTCGATTATCATAGATTCTTGTTTATTATATATTTCAATCAACTTCTTATTAGTTCATCAAGTTATTTGTATCTACATGTTAGTTTGAATCTTTGAGAGATCAATTGATAACATTCCATGTATTCTGAACTAGAAATTTAGTACATGGTAACTCTTTGATTTCCCTAATAATTTTTCATTAAAGAATTTGATTAAGATTGTCTTCAAAAAGGGTTAAAATTAAGTTTTGGTAAATTTTTACATTCATTTGCCACTATTGCCACTGCCATCAGTTGACATTCATGCCTCTGGTGTTGACCCACTCGACTTGTGCCAACCTATCGAACATGTGGGCCTGCTCGATGAATCTTAAACCAACAAGATATGCAAAGTCTATCCGTTAGTATTCTTAACCCATCAACTTGCACACTTTTGCTTTGACCCACATTGATTAAAAGGTTGGACCTAATATGTCATGTGCCTAACAAACTACACAGAATTTTTTGTGTGGCTCGCCACCTCACTTTATGTTTAATCACTAGCCAAAATTCATAGTCCAATTGTTGAAGAACTTATAACAATTAATTTTGTGTCCTCTAAATCAATTATTTTTGGTAGAATTCAAAGTATTTCTTTTGTAAGTTATGACTTTTGGAAAATACTTTGAATTCCTAAATTGAACCAATTACAATTCCTAAATGTCCTCTCATATTTCTATGTTAGGAAAATAGTATTGCACCATTGAGATGACTATAAATAAAGATGTTCATCATGTTGGAAGAAAATACAATTTCTAATGTAGTAACAAAGCCTTATTGGAATGCTTATTTAATACAGGCAAGTCATGCATGACGAATCTAATATTGTGATTCACAAGTTACTTTTAGAAAGCATGGAAGGGGCTCAAAAGACGAGACTCTACCAATTCATCTAACCTCTAGAAAGAGCAACAATTCACTAGAGAGGTTCTTGACCACATTATTTTTAATTTTAGAAAAGCTAATCGTCACACCTAACTTTCTATTTGTGTATGTGATCATGCAATTTCTTGTTTGCCTTTCTAAGTTCACCTATACTTCTACCTTTGCGCCTGACCATTAATGTTAGTACTTTGGGTGTGAGATGTTAAAATTGCTTTTCTTTTACCTTGAGACCCCTTATCTTAAAAAATAATGCAAGTTATTTGCTTTTGATAAAAGTTCTTACTTCTTTAATAACATTAGGACTTTTAATTCTAAATAGAATTCACATTGGGTGGAATCTTCTATGGATGTATTTCTTAAACCTAACCACTTCTGAATTGTGGATGGGCTAAAGTATGTTTTAGCATATAATCACACAGAAAAACCACACCACATTTACCTCAAAACAAGTGGGCCATATAAAATTAATTTTACACCTGTTCTTTAGAGAAAAAAAATTTGTTTTTTTCAAAAATTCTTTTAGTTAAATTCTTTTACATTTTGAACTAGTATTTTAGGCTATTTCAAATTGTGTCTTTAACGAGAATCAAACAATAAGTTAGTGCACAAAGCTGAAAGGGAGCCATATTTTGCTATTGTACAATAAAATTTTGGTTAATCATATCATATAATTAATCAACAAAAGAAATTTAGATGTAAGTGTAAAGTAGACATAGTTTGTACAAGTGTGACATCACTATGGTATAGTATATTAATATCATGGACACTAACATTAGAATCATTTTATTTGACTAAGGTAAACGATTGCTACTACATAGTAGAAAAACAATACATCATGTAGTATGACGTGCTATGAGAAAATGGAAATTGTGAATGGGCACAAAACTATTTAATTATTATACAATGCTAAATGTAATAGAGTTTAATGACATTAACATGAAGTTTAGAGGTTATTCTAAGGTAATACTATGATTATATAGGAATTAATTTATGCATTATGTATGTATAATACGAAGAGATGGAAAATGTTGTATGTTTGATTACTTGGGTGTTTGGTGAGCATCGATTGTACTATACAATTAGTGATATTAAATAAATATGATCAGTTAGAATGATGTTGCGCCAAAGGGTCTTTTGATTATGAGATGAGGAATGTATACTTAATGCATTATACATGTATAAATAGTAGGCCACACATTTATAATCAAATAGATTGTTCAGTGGTTAAAGGAGATTTGGATCACTATGTAGTATGTTATTGGTATAGTATCAGTTTCATATAAGGGAATTGAAAAAACTAAGTTCTGTGATTGAGTTACATTTTATCACAATCAGTGTAGTTAATGTTTTTGTAATCAAATTATTAGAAATAAAGCAGAAAGTGGTGATTACATTGAGATTTATTACTTTCAACAATCTAATGAGCAAAGTCTAATCCAAACTTTAGTTCGTGCTGAAGCAGATTGTGGGTTTGTAGTTATTTATTTATAAGTTTCATTTCTTAATTAGCATAGAAAACTCTAATAAATTTTTTAAGTAAATCATTAAATTTTAAGAAATTTAGTTGAGAAAATTTAAGATATAGGATGTTTCTTCTTTTGGTTTTTAGAAAAGCTATTCATATGACCTAGCAAAAGGCTAGTTAAGAGATGTTAAAGGGAAGAAGAAGAACTAACGATGAGCAAGAAGATGAAGAAAGATCCCAAGACTTCAAAGAGGAAAATTTTACCCTTTGAGAAGTCATTTATGTGGTTGACAAGGAAAGTTGAACCATAAGATTGTACCTATAAATGTAGGTAATTTCTATGTGAAGCAAATTTCTTCTTGGATAAAGTTAAAATTGGAAGTGAATAATTATGATCATTAAAGTGAAAAATTTTATTGACATTTCTTCACGTTCTGGGCTTAAGAGGATGAAAGAAAATTAATTAAGTTATGTTCCATTATATCCTTTGTTAAATAAGATGCTTAAGTGATAAATTCATATTACTTTTATGTTTTATTATAATAATAAATTATGCATCATGTACATTGAGTTGCTCTAACTCAGAGATTTAAGCTATGACTTATGAATTTATACATAATCACTCAAGCTCCATCAGTGATCTATAACATGGAGTGTTTTTTATGGGCATGTGTTGGGATCCTTTTTATTAACCTAATTGTGAAATATTAATAAAACCAAGCATACTCTTCAATATACTCTTACCCCATCATGTATGATAGAATAATGTGATTGTATGCCTACTAAAATAGAGATTTCTTTTTTGCATATATCTAAATTTAAAAGTTAGATTTAGAATTTCATATGTTATTATTTCCTACTCAAATGAGACATGACAATGCATAATTTTTCTTAAGACCATATTTTTTTCCATGGAGGAATTTGTTGATGTTTGCATAACTCCTTACTTTAGGAATGATAGTATCAATTTATAACTAAAAGCATGATGGAATTCAGTAATTAATGATATCATGTCTTCATACATAACTTTTGAATTCTAGCATGCTTTTCCTAGCTTGCTTTGTTACCCTTGATTGGTATAGATTATTTTAAATTTCAATCATGCAAGCATGATAATTTGACTAAAGTGAATGCTTGGTACCTTAATATCAAACCATTTAAAAATTAAGTGCTTGCTCCTTTTGAAATTATGTTATGGAAATCATTAACAAAAATAATAATGACTATAGATAATTCTAGTTATTAGCAAGACTTCATGTTTTTTGAAAACTAATTCACATGCTCATAGGTTAGTTTGATAGGTTGTAAGTCTAACTAAAGAAATGATAAATATGTGCACCTTAGAAGATTTTTTAGAATTCAGAGGAAATGTTAAGGTACATTGGTAATTGATGCATTTGCGTTATCCTTTATATTATCCAAAATCTTAAAAGTATGATATTGTAAATTGTAAAAGATAATCCATAGACATCACACATAGATAAAAGACTTTTGGGTTTTCAAAATTCTATGATGTACAAAAAATATAATAGTACAAGTATAATCCCTTAAAAACTCATATATGTATAAGTTGTTTAAGGATCATGTACATGTAGAAAGGGGATCATCTATGTAGGATGAAATTTTTCACAAACTTGTAACTCTATTAGGTTTTTTTGTAATTTTTACTGCTATTATAGTTTGATTATGCAAATACAAAGGCATGTTCTTTTTAGCTTTGAATTATTCTCATTAGTGATCCAACATACAACATTGTGATATAATTTATCTATTTTTTTAAATGTTTTTCTTTTATTTGGTTATATTAATATAACTCTAAATTTAATTTCATGTTTCCTTTAAATTACCTTTATGTTTTTGAATTTCCTTAGTTCAATATGCCTTTTTGAGCTTTACCAAATAGTTAATCTTTTTAAAAATAATAATTCATTATTTTTTTGCTCATTCACTTTCATAAATTGTAATAATGCAAAATGAGTTCTGAGCAAGATGACACAAATGTTGTTTGACTTGGGCGAACGAGCTCTATTCAATGAAGTGTTAATTTCTATTTTTGTTAAAATTCTTCTCTTAAGAGCCTTGAGAAATTTTGTGAGAAATTTTGATTGATACTTAATTTGATAAACAATGGTGCCACATTCAATCTCTTTTGTTTCTTTAAATGCAACTTCCACATAGTTTAATTCCTTTATTCATTTTTTCTATTTTTGTTTAGCTATATAAATATGACTCTAAATCAACTTTCATATAACCTTTACATTATTTTGAAATGCTAATATTAGAATATTTCAAATAATTATATTTAAACTTTAATATATCAATGTATATATAACATAATATTATTTTTTTTTTATTTTTGCTATTTTTTTAATTTATAGTAATTCAAAACATCTAATTAAGATGAAAAAAATGTCATTAGAGTCACCTTTATGAGCTATAACAAATGAAATATTCATTTCAAAATTTTTAAATTTCTTATTTTTAAAGGATTTGGTATATTTTAAGAGACATTTCTATCCATACCTATTTTGATGGTCAAGATTATTATATTTGACCACCTAAGTATCTTGAAATTAAACTTTTGTGTTTCATATTACGTCTAACTTTTCACTTTGATTTAGTTACATTACTAAGTAACACTAATTTTTGCCTCTTATTACCTATACAACTTTCTTATTCAGTTATACAACATTACTTTACATATTTTATTTCAACTTTAATATATATTTGGTTAGTAAGAAAATAATGATTTATTATTATTTATGCGTACTTTATTTGTTAATACAATATTATTACAAATAAGGTCTAGGCGAGTTGAAACGTACACCAAAAGAGCTAATAGAGCTAAATAAAATAAGTCTCATTTTTTATCTTTAAATTTTTTTAATAAGGTTTTGTAATCCTTGTGAGACATTCCAATTTGTTTTCTCATATTACGATTAAGGAAGTTACATTTAATCTACCTAACATTGAGTAATGTAAACTTTGAGCACAATTTATCTCAATTTTTAAACTTTTCAAGTTTTTTTTTGTTATATTATTAGGAAACTCAAATTTTACTCCCATGTAACCTTTACATCCACTTAATTTTGCTATGCCACTTTGCCTTAGTTATTCACATTTTAACGTTCATGGGACTCGTCTTAATGAGAAATGTGCAATTAAATATTCACTCTTTTGTTTCTTTTATTTTTTTTTTGTTTTCTATGGATTTGGAACATTTTATGAGGCATTTTAATTCATACCGAATTTGATAATTATAGAAGTTACATTGATCTCCTTAGCATCGATATATTAAATTCTAAATCAGAGAAATTATTGTAATACAATAGAGCAAAATCAAAGAGATTTAAAGGGAAAACTTTAAGAGATGTAGAGTTATTATAAATTTAACAAAATTAAAGTAAAAACTTTAAAAAAAAGAGATAAATTGTAAAGGAAAGCCAATTTTTTACATACTATTAAAATTTAGTGTAAAGTTCTGGATCATCAGAATTTGGGTTAAAACTAGCTTCCTTAAAAGAACAAAAAATTGCAAGAATATAAAAAGTTAAAAAATATAAAAAAACATTCACAAGATGGTGATCATTTATACTAGTCCAATGATGCATGTGCCATCTTCATCAGTCATTATTTGGAACAACTAAGAATAATAAAATTAATTAAAAGTAGAAAGATATATAATTTTTTTCATATTAAGTTAATATTTTTAAACAAGAAATCAGATAAATGGAGACCATTTCATATAACCAAATCAATCTGATGCAAAGGACAAATGAATGGAGAATTATAGTTTTGTTAAAATGTATACAAATACAAGCTTAACATTTGAATCAATGTGATAAATTTTATTGGATTATTGCTTTCCAAGTTACAAAAAAGGTTGAGTGTAACCTCTTTCATCTCTAAATATTATGCAAATCAAAATATGTCGAAAAATCATGCCAAACTCAAATAAAAAAATACTTACAATTATAAAAATAATAATATTTTATTGGATACAACAAACTGAGAAAAGTTTAATGACAATTATTTTATCAAAAATAGAACTTGCTTCGAATTACTATTAATTACAAATGTAAAAAAAATAATAGTAAATTACTGTTTAAATATTAAGATAATACATTTTAAAAATAAAATGAGAGAAATTAAAGCTATGTTACACAACCAAATAAAAGTGATGTAATGATCACACGAGAAGAGGATTATATCTTCAATGTATTATAACCAAATATAAGAAAAATCTTTTAGAAAAATGAGATTAATTGTACATGAAATTTTAATTCCAAAACATTAAGAAGATCTTTTGTAGTGTCCTTGATCATCAAATCAAGTACAAAATGAAACAATTTAGAAAGCATACAAATATCAAAGAAACAAAAAATGTTTAAAAATATTAAAATGATTATTTAATTTCATAATTCTCATCGAGTCAAGTCAAACTATCTTTTTTGTCAATATTTTGACTCCTTGCAATATTTTGAGAAGTACCAATTTAAATTAGATAAAATAAATGTCTGTTATTATTTTAATCTTAATTTAACATATCTTAAAGCTAAAATGAGATAAATTGAAGCATTCTAATATACAAAAATCAAGGAGTGGTCAAGGTCACATGAGAGAAGATTTGAAGTTACATTACAATAATGAAAATAAAAGGAAAAAATTGAAGCGTTTACAAAAATACTATGTGAAATTGTTTTTGTTAAGATCTTAATGAGATCGAGCATAACATGCTCGATCATCACATCTCTTTTGTTTGAAATGTCTCATATACTTTCCAATACCCAAGAAAAAATATTTAAAAATATACAAATAAATATTTAATCAGATGTAACATGTCAAGGTGAATCCAACAATGTCTGTTTCATATCCATTGGACCTTAGTTTGAAACTACCACCAATTCCCAAATCAATTAGACATAAAAACATAAATTACTAATTTTACACTAACTTAACACTATTTAAAGCCTAATTGAAATGAGTTGAAGCAATGTAATAAAACTAAATTAAAGTAGTGTGAATGTCATACGAGAGGACAAGTACAATTTCATAATAGCCAATGGAAATCAAAGTAAAGAAATTGAGGGTATTCGACAAAGTGTATTGAAAAATTGTTTTCCATGACATTAAGGAGATTAAATATAACGTTACATATCATGAAAAACTTATGAATCATAATGCCTAATAAAGGGACCTATAACTCTATAAACTAAAATATTTTAAAATATAAAAATGAACAAAGAACACATTAGAGCTCGTTAAGAAGTGTTATACAATGTTCACCTCATCTACATCAAACATCAATTTAAATTAGTATCAATTACACATGTAAATAAGGACAAATATCCAAAAATTCTTATTAAAATATAAAGTTAAGAAATATTGAAGCTAAAAAAGGTAATTTAAAAAATTAATAAAATAAATTAAAAGTGAAAATGTTAAAGAAATGTGATGAGTTATGTGTGAAAGTTGTATTACAAGAAACCTAGAAGAACAAGTGTAACATCATTCATTATCAAATCTGTTATGAACCAAAATGTCTCATTAATTATCCAAAATCTTCAAGAAAAATTTATTGAATATAAAAATGAACATTTTATTTATTGGAGCTCACTAGGATGAGTCCTTCTATGTTTGTTTCAACTATATCAAACATTTAGAAAAACTACAAATTATTGAAGTAAATAAGCAAAAATAATAATAAATAACTAATTCAAAATAACTAGATTAAATTATATATGAAATGAGGTAAATTGAAGCAATGTTATATAACAAAATCGAAATGACGTAGAGATCCAATGATAGGACAAATAGATTTTTAAAGAAATATATCCAAATCAAAGCTAAAAATTTGATGAAATGAGACAAATTGTATATGAAACATGCATTTCAACATAATAAGAAGATTGAATGTAACATGCACCATCATCAAATCAAGATTAATCAAAATATCTTGTAAAGCCAATAGAATACAAGAAAAAAGATATTGAAAAAATAAAGATTAATATGTAATTATTTAAAGCCCAAAGATTGGTCCAAATACTTTTTTTAACTAGATCAAACATTACTTACAATATTGTGAATTACCATAGTAAATAATATAAATAATAATAAAGTATTATTTCTTCTGAAAGTAAACATGTACTAAAAGATTAATGAGATTAATCAAAGCAACAAAATAGAACAAAATCGAGGCATTATATGGGTCACATGACATGTAAATTAAGGGACCAAATGAAAACAATAAGTTAAAAAATGAGTTCAATTGTGTTAGATATTTGTATTTTTTTATTACTAAAGAAACTGAGCATAATATCATTTATCATCAAATCAGGTAGGAAATTGATTTTCTTATAAATGATATTAAAATTAGAAAACATAATATTTAAAAATATGAAAATGAAACTTAAACAAAATAAAGCTCAAAGAGACAAGTCAAATGATATTTATTATAAATTTTGACATCAATTGAAATTACTACAAATTTTTAAAAAGAGTAAATAATAAAAAAATATTATTTTAATATTTAAAAGTTGTTATTAAAGAAGAAATGCAATAAATATAGGCAATGTAATGAAACTAAATAAAAGTTATGTAAAGGACAACAGAGAGGAGAATTAGAGTTTTATTGTAATATAACTAAACAAAGATAAAAAAAATTTAGAAAGATTTGATACGAAGTATAAGAACAATAGAAACAAAGATAATAAGAAGATCAAGTTCAACCTCCTCGATCATGAAATTTGGTAATAAACAAAGTATCTCAAAAACCAAGAAAAAGTCTTCCAAAATAAAATATTTAAAAATACAAAAAAATATCTGACATGTTAGAGCTTGTTAAGATGAGACCAACATGTTTTACTATGTGTCGATAAGACCATTGGAATTACTACGACTTTCCTACGTAAAAAAATTAATTATTGCTTTAGTATTGAGTAAATTAATATAACCAAAAAAAAGTTAAAAATTCAAATAAAGTAACATTTTTTATCATCAAATAAAGTAAGAAAATGCCTCCAAAAGCACACTAAATCCCTACAAAAAAATATAGAAATGAAAATTTATTGGAATGAGCCCATCAAGATAAGCCTAAAGACCTTTGGTTATAATTAGGAAGAGCTCATTAAAATGAGTCCAATGGCATTTTCCTTCTTCATTTTGAAATTTTTTATTAATTATCACAAATCACATAAGTAAAAAAACATAAACATTAACTAATTATTATTTAAATATTAAGTAAATAAATTTTAAAACTAAAATAAGGAAAATTGAAGTAATATAATATATCCAAGTAAAAAAAATAATTTGTAATAATGTGATAAATAGTGTACAAATCTTAAAAAATAAAATTTGGCAAAAAACATATAAAACATAATCTATGATTTAGTAAAGATCATTGATACAATTATATCAATGCTTCTTTCATCTCAATCAATCTTCATTTGTAAAAACTCTTAATTACTACAGAAAATAAGCATAAATTATTATAAATTAATATTTTAAAATCAAACGACTAATTGTTAAAGCTAAAATATGGTAACATAAAGCAAAGTTATGTAAGAAATCAAAAGCAATGTAAGGTCACACAAAAGTAGAACTAAGAAGTTATGGCAATATATATGCAAATCAATGCAAAAAATTTCAAGAAAAGAAATAAACTATATAGAAAAATTGCATTACAAGATCTTTAGTAAATCAAGTGGAACATTTTTTTATTATCAAATATGCTATGCATAAAAACATCTTATAAACAACGCAACAATCATAGAAAAAAAAATTTCTAAAAATATATGATATGATTATTTAATTAGATAAACCATGTAGAGACACGTGCAACGATGCTTTTTTATTTTTAATCTCATCTTAGATTGAAAAACTCAAAATTATAAAAGTAAATAATATAAATAATAATATTTTTTAAAATATTAAGTTATTATTCATTAAAGTAAAAAATGAAATAAATTTAACCAATACAATATAACAAAATAAAAGTGAAGTAAAGGTCACAAAAGAGGAGATTTAGTGTTGTATCAAAATGAAAATAATTAAAGCAAGAAATATTTTATAATGCTAAACCAATTAATTAATTGGATACAGCTTGTCCAATTGAGTACAACATTGTTTGTTTGTTCTCAATATGACCTCATCAGGAATAAGTTTTATTTTATAATGTAAATAACTATATATAAATAAAATTATTATTTTAATATCATTTAAATATATTTTTAATCTATAAATAAATAAATTTAACAATTGTAATATTACTAAATAAAAAAAACAAGAAAGGTCCCCTGGGAAAATATTTAGAGTAATTGGACAAATTGCGTGGGAAATTTATAGTACAAGTTGGTTAAGTTATTGACAGTAATATCGTCAATCATCAAATATGTAGGGAATTGAAATTTCTTGTGAAACTCTCAAAAAACTAAAAAAATATAAACAAAAATATTTAATTAGATAGTGCTCACAAGAAAAATTTTAGTAATCCTTGTTTTCTCTTTTTCAGACATCATTTTGAACTTCTATTAATTACCAAATTAACAAAACATTAAAAAATTTATTTTTTAAATATTAAGTGAATATATATTAAAGCAAAAAATGAGTTCAATTGAACTACTATATTTCAAGTAAATCAAAGCAATGTAAAGGACATATGAGAGAGTAATTAATGTTTCTTGATAATATGATGAAAATAAAGTAATGAATTTGAATGAAATGATAAATTGTAAGAGAAAGTAGTACTACGAGATTCTTAGAAGTTTGAGTGTAACATCCCTTATTTTTAAATATGGTATAAATAAAAAATATGAATAAATGATCAAAAATTATTCGAAGATAAAATAATTAAATAAAAAATGAATATATAATTAGATAGAACTCATCAAGATGAGTCTAAGAAGGTTTACTTCATTCCCAATTGTGGTCATATGTGCTTATTATGGAAGACTAAAGTAAATAAGTATAATTAAAAATTAACTATTATTTAAATATTAAGGATATATATTTTAAATTAGAAATTAGATAAATAAAATCAATAAATTGTATCATAATAAAAGTGACAAACATTAAAAATCCTAATTAATTGTGTGAGAAAGTTGGAATCGAATGTACTATAACATTTGTTCCATCTAGATTATAGCTCATCTAAAATTACTAGAAATTATTAATGTAAATAAAAAAATAATAATAAGATAATTATTTATATTAAGCAAACATATAAGAAATCTAAAAATTAGTTAAATTGAAACAATGTAACAAAAATAAATTTATGTCAACAATGGGACCATGATATGAGAATTCGAAATCACAGTAATAAAATTAAACCAAAACAAAATATATGAAGAAATGACATAGAAGGAGTAGGATAGTTGCATTCCAAGATAGAAAGTGGTTCGACTAAAAAATACAAAGTCATCAAGTCATGTACGAATTAAAATTTCTCAAAAAATGTACCAAAATATAAGTAAATAAAAAAGTTTTAAAATATAAAAATTTAATTTTTGAGTGATAGAGCTCATTTAAATGAGTCCAAAAGCATTTGTTTTGTCACGATCAGAACAAGTTTGAAAAACTATGAATTATTAAGGAAATAAGCATAAATATAAATAAATTTTTTTATTATTAAGTAAATTTATATTAAAACTTAAAAGAGATAAATTCAAACCATTTAACATAAGTAAATAAAAGCTTTTTAAAATTTAAATGATAAAAGATTTAGTATTTCTTAGTAATGCAACAAAATCAAAGGAAAAACTCTATAGAAATGAGATAAATTGTATGAGAAAATTTTATTATAAGAAGCTAAAGAGATGACGTGAAGCATTCTTCTTTTTCAGATTACATATTAACCAAAATATTTAGTAAAAAAATCCAAGATGTTAGTAAAAAATTTTTAAAAAATCTCAAATCAATTTTTAATTAGATAGATCCCATCGAGAATAGTCCAATAATGACAATTTTATTTTGATCGAGCTCACGTTGAATTATTATCTATTAGACAAATAAATAATAACAGAAATAAAAGCAATATTAAAGTACATGAGACAAGATTTTTAGTGCACAGTAATTTAACAATATCGTAACAAAACATTTCAAAATATTGTGTGGAAAATTGTATTCGTATATGCCAAGGAGATCGTGTGTAACATCCTTTATCATAAAATTAGGTAAAATTTGAATCTCATAAAACATAATAAAATAGATAAAATAATATTTAAAAATATGAAAATTAATACATCATTGCATAGAACACATTAACACAAATCATATAGTGATTATTTCATTTTCATCAAACCTTATTGGGAATTACTACTAATTACTAATGTAAATAAAAATATACAATAACAAATAATTATTTTAATATCAAGTTAGTATATAAAATAACAATAACAAGATAAATTAAAAATCTAATATGGCAAAATGAAAGCAATGTAAGGATTACAATAGAGTAAACCTAGAGCTTTGTAAGAGTATAACCAAATCAAATTAAACAATTTGCAAAAATTTGACAAAATGTACGAGAAGATTGTATTCCAAAAAACTATAGAGATCAATTATAACATTCTCAATTACCGGATTAGACACAAATTAAATGTCTTGTAATAGAAGCCAAAATACTAAAAATCATATATTTAAAAGTATGAAAACAAAAATAATGTTTCAATGAGATAAATTTCACAATAAAAGTTTCATCCTTAGATACTATGGAGATCGAGTGCAACATCCATAATCATTAATCTAAGAAAATTTAAGATGCCTTTTAAAAATTTAAAAATTAATCCTTTGTTTGATAGTGTATGTTGAGATGAGTCCAATGGAATTTACTTTATTATGATTATCACTGTTTGTAATTACTACTAAATATCAAATTAAATAAGAATAAATATTTATAAATAACTATTTTAGTATTACTTAAATGCATAACATAGTTATAATAATATAAATTGAAGATAGATTATATATTAGAAGTAAAAGTGAGGCACATATGAGAAGCGAATTTGAGTTTTATGTGAGTATAACCATACCATAATGAAAAATTTGGGGAAATATGATAAATTGTATGGGAAATTTGTATTCTAAAGCACCACAGAGATCAAATGCAATATTCTTATTCATCACATCAAGCGGACATTGAACTAACTTTTAGAGCAAGAAAAAACATAGAAAATAACATATTTCAAGATATAAAAAATAAAGTGAAAAATGTTAAGGAATGAGGTAATTAAAATTAATTTCAAATATGGTTTAATAGGGATGAAACAAACATGTTGGACTCGTCTTAATGAGCAATATCCAATTTAATAGTCTTTTTTTAAATATTTTTTTTACTATAACTCTTGCATATTTAATAGAGATTTTGATTCATAGTGTATGAAGATCAAGGATGTTTTACTTGGTCTACATAGCATATTGAGATGCAACTACCTAGTAAAATTTATCTTTTTTATTCAAATTATTAGTTTTGCTTTGTTTTACTATTATGTAACTCAAGATCTTTTTCTTTTGATCTTTACATAACTTTGATGAGGTTATATTACGTAGCTTTTATTTATCACATTTTAGTTTACTAGGTATTTACTTAATATTTAAATAAACATTTATTATTTTTTATGCTTTTTTTTTTGTAATTCATAGTAATGCCAAACGAGGTCTGATCTAGATTAAAAATGGTTGCTAAACTTGTCTCAATAAGCTCTATCTAATTAAAAATTTATTTTTATATTTTTTGACTATTTGATTCATTCCTTATTAGATAATCAAGGATATTATACATGATCTCCATAGTTCTTTGAATTTAGCTTTACCATAAAGTTTATCTCATGTCATAAATTTTTTTTCATTGATTTTGCTATGTTACATTATAAGTAGTCTTTACATTGCTTTGACTTAGCTAAATAACATTACTTCAATTTATCTTATTTTAACATGTAATTTATAATAATGAAATAATAATTTATAGTTAGTTAGGCTTATTTACTTTAATGATTGGTAGAAGTTCTAAGCAAGGTCAGATCATGACAAAACTAATGTTATTGGACTCGTGTCGATGAGCTTTGTCTAAAAAGTATAGCCTTTTTTTCAAATTATTAAATATTTTATTTTTTAGGGTTTTAACATTTTGTATTTGATATTTCTATTTGTATCATGCCTAATGATGGAGGATGTTAAGCTCGACACCATTAGTATTTTGTAATGCAATTTTTTTGTATAATTTGTCTCATTTTTTGAACCTTTTGCTTTTATTTTCTTATATTACTATGAAACTCTAATTCATGTGTAGAGTGTCTTTTGCATGACTTTAATTTTGTTATTTTATATTAGCTCAATTTATTTTATTTTAGGCTTATTATATATTTGCATAATTATCAAATGATAATTTATTAATGTTTATGCTTATTTATTTCAATAATTTATCAAATGTTTAAGAATGATTAGATTAACATTAAACTAACTTTATTATACTCATCTTAAAAAGCTATATACAATTAAATACTCATTTTTATATTTTTATATATATTATTTTCTATCATTTTATATTCTTTACAATGTATTTTTATTTGTACCAACTTTGATAGTTGAGGATATTATACAAAATCTCAATATTATTTTGGAATATAACTTTCTAACATAATTTATCTCATTTCTTAAAAATTTTCTCTACTATTTTGTTATATTCATATAAAACATAAATTCTTTTCGTGTATATCCTTTTATATGACATTTATTTTGTTATATTGCATTTATTTAATTTTTTATTTTACCTTTAATATTTATGTTCTAAATATTAAAATAACAATTTGATATTATTTACTTTTATTATTTTGGTAATTCTTGATAATTCTAAATGAGGTCAGGTTGAGTTATCACAAACATCATTAGACTAATGTTTATGACCTTTATCCAATTTAGTATTATTTTTAATATTTTTTTCAGTCTCCATAATACCAAGGATGCAACTTGCTTACAAATTTTATGTCATTTCTTAAATGTTGTCCATTGATTTTGTTCTCTTTCTATCTCTATATCACTTTTTATTAATTATATTACAATTATTCAATTTAACATATTTCAACTTTATATATATTTATATCATATTAAAAAAATAATTTTGAATTATTTATATTTATTTAATTTTTAATTTTTTTAGCAATTCCAAACGAAGTTCAATCTAGGAAAAACAAACATCATTGGCGTCTGCATGATGTGCCATTTCAAATGAAATAGAAACTTTTTTATTTTAAAGTATTTTATTTTTTATGCTTTTGGCAAAGTTTGTCACATTTTTATTCATAGTTGTTTTTATGATTAAACATGAGACTCCTAATCTCCTTAGTACGATCGAGTCCAACCTTCTATAAAAACTTTATTTCATTTTTTAAAATTTTTCACTAAGATATGGATTTTTTCTATGTCCCTTTAAATCTATCCTTATGTGGACATTATATATCTTTAATTTTGTTATATTACTTCCTCAAATTTATCTCATTTTAATTTTAATATATATAAACTTAACATTTTAAAAAATTAATCATTATTTAATTAATTTTTTATTTACTCATAATAATTCCAAAAGATGGCATGATGATATAAAACAAACATCATTGAACTCTTTCCAATTAACTATTCATTTTTTAAATTTTTAATAATTTTATATTTTAGAACTTTCTTGGGTTTATAAGGCATTTTGATTTTTACCTAATTTGATAATCGATGATATGACACTTCATCCCCTTCGTATGTTTTGAAATAACTTTTCTATACAAATTCTAAAAAAGTTTGACTTTGATTTTATTAAATCACTATCAAACTTTAAGTCCTCGCTCGTGTGAACTATAAATTTCTTTGATTTTTGTATATTACATTTCTTCAACTTATCTTATTTAAGTTTTATTAGTTATTTACTAAATACTAAAGTATTAATCGATTATTATTTATGCTTATATATTTTCATAATTTTTATTGAATCCAAATGAGGTTTGATCGAGATAAAGCAAATACCATTAAACTTATCTTGACTAGCTCGATTTAATTAAATATTAGTTTAATATTTTTTTAAAATATTTTAGTTTCTAATCTCTTAACATGTTTTGCAAGATATATTCATTCATAACTATTTTGACAACATAGAATGTTACACTTGCTCTTCTTAGAATCTCTGAATGCAACTTTCCAATACATTCTACATTATTTCACTAAAAGTTATGTTTCAATTTCATTATGTTTCTATTAAATCATAAATCTCTTAATATTTAACATTTAAATCTCTTTGATTGAGTTATATTATAATGCTTTAATTTACTTTTTTTCATTCTTTAATATATATTTAATTAATATTAAAATAATAATTTATTTTATTTGTGATTATTTAATTTTTAATTTTTTTCGTAATCCAAAAATGAGGTTTAATAAATACTAAACAATTGCCATCTGACTCATCTCATTTAAATCTATCTAATTAAAAATTTACTTTTTTTATATGTTTTAATATTTTACTTTTGTTCAATTAAACACACTTAACAAGTTATTTTTATTCACACTTTATTTAATAAAAAAGGATTTAACACTCAATTTTATTTTTATCTTTGAATGCATGTTTGCCGTATAATTTTTCTCATTTTTTCAAATATTTTGCTTTGAAAGGGTTATATTACTAAAAAATTTAATGTTCTTCACATGTGACCATTATGTCACTTTGATTTATTTATATTACATTCTTCAATTTTTCTTATTTGAACTTCAATATATATTTACTTTATATTAAGAAATATTTATTGTTACTTGAGTTTAATAAATTTTCTAAATGACAATAATTTCAAATGAGGTCTCTCAAACATAAAAAAAAACTATATTGGACAAATACTAATGACATATTCGAATTAGATATTCTTTTTTAGTTTTTCAAAATATTTTTTTAAGGGATTTTTGTATATTTTAATGGACATTTTGATTCAAACTTTATCCGATGATTGAATATGTTACACATGATCACTTTGGCATGTTAGAATGCAACATTCCACTAATTTATCTTTTCTTTTTCTTTGAAATTTTTTTGTTTGATTGGTTTATTGCTATGTAACTCTAGGTATCCTCTATTATGACCCTTACATCACTTTGATTTTGTTATATTATGTTTCTCTAATTAAACTTATTTTACTTATAATAATTATTTACTTAAAATTTATAAAAATTTATTTTTATTTATACTTATTTACTTTTGCAATTCATAGTTATTGCAAATGGCATCTTATTGAGATGAAATTCCAACACCAAACTTATCTCAACAACCCCTATCAAATTAAATTTTTCCCTTATATATCTTCAAATATTTAGTTTTCAATGGTTTTTGTATGTATTACAAAATATATCTATTCATACAAGATTTTATGATTAACGATATCACACTCGATGCCCTTAGTGTCATAGAATTTAGATATATCTTAAAATTTGTCACATTCAATCAATTTTTTAATTTAATTTTGTTATATTACAATATAACTTTAAATTTTCTCATGCATTATTTTTACTTTACTTTTATTTTGTTACATTACAAGACTACATTTATATTTTTTTGGCTTCAATAGATTACTACTTTTGTTTTTTTATTTTTAAAATTCATAGTAATTCAAAGAGTGGAAGGATAATGCTGAAATCAATGTCATTTGAGTCATCACAAAGAGCTCTATTCAATTATTTATATATTTTTTATCTTTAAAAAATTAATTTTTAGGGGATATTAAACTAAATCTCCTAAATATCTTTAAATATAGCTTTTGAGAATAATTTATCTTATTTTTTCACATTTTTAGCCTTTATTCTATTATATTATTGGAATACCATAATTCTTTTATTATGTTTTTTACATCACCTTAAATTAGTTATATTATATTGCCTAAAATTATCTTGCTTTCCATTTTTTATATAGTTACTTCATATTTAAATGATAATTTTCTAGTATTTATGCTTATTTTGATTGGTAAATTCATAGTGATTAAAATTGAGGCTAGATCGAGAGGTAATAAATTTTATTGTGCTCATATCAATGTGCTTTATACAATAAAAATATTTTTTAAAATTTTTAAATAATTTTTTATCTCTTTTGCTTATTTTAGAGGATATTTTGATTAATACCAAATTTAATGATCAAGAATATTATGCTTAATATCTACACTCATGTGACCTTCACATTACTTTTATTTTCATTATATTATATTTTCTTCAATTTATGTCAATATAGTTATATTATATATTTACTTAATTAAAATTATAACTTACTATTTTTTATTTTTTTTCCTTTGGCAAATAATAATAATTAAAAAAAAGGTTCAATTAAGACAACGAAAATGCATTTTACTCGTTACGATAATCACTCTGTAGGGTATTAATTTTTTTTCAAATATTTTTTCAAAAATTCTTGTATGTTTTAAAAGAAATTTTGAATTTTACCAAATTCAATTATCTAAGATATTATGCTCAACCTCCATAATGTCAAAGAATGCAACCTTTTTCGCACAATTTATCTCATTCCTAAAAATTTTGAACATAATTTTTTAAATTATTAAATATTTTTTTTATATGTGTTCACTTGCTCTAAAAGTCATTTCAATGTGTGCATGATGTGATAATCATGAATGTTACATTGAATCTCCATGGTGCCCTAGAACACAACTTTCCAGCACAATTTATTGTGTTTCTTCAAATTTTTTATTTTTGTTTGGTTACACTCATATAAAACTCAAGTTCTCCTCTCATGTGACCTTTACATCACTTTTATTTTTAATATATTATCTTTCTTCAATTTATATTATTTAAGTAATATTATGTATTAAAATAATATTAAAATAATAATTTATAATATTTATTCTTATTTACTTTGAAAATTAATTATAACTAAAAATACTATTCAATAACCATAAAATAAAAACCTTTGGACTCATCTCTTCATGCTCTATCGAAAGAATGATTAATTTTTATATTTTTAAAAGGCATTTTGAATTTCTCTATATTAATGATCATGGATGCTGCACTCGATGCCCAAAGTATCTAGGAATGAAACTTTTTTGTGGAATTTATCTCATTTAAACTTTATTTTTATTTTTATAATTTTAAATATAAGATTTTTAGGGTATTGGCTTGGATTACATGACATTCAATTTGAGCCTAATTTGGTGATGGAGAATGTTATAATTGATCTCTGTAGTATTTTGGAATACAAATTTCCCATACTTTTTGTCAAATTTTTGCAAGTATTTTTCTCTTTAACTTTTTTATATTTTGATGAAATTCTAGTTCTCTTATCTTGTGTTTTATGCATTTCTTTAGGTTTATTTAATGAGATAATGTTTCGATTTTGTCTTCATTTCATTTTTATGTGTTCTTACTTAATTTTAAAATAAAACTTTATCATTATTTATGGTTATTTTTTTTGGAAGTTCATAACAACTTTAAATGAGGTACGATCAAGATGAACAAAATATCATTGGACTTGTCCTAACATGTTCTACTTAATCTAATATTAATTTTATTTTTTTAAGATTTTAATTTTTAAGTGCCATGACATACTTTATAATATAATATATTTATACACTATTTGATGATTGAGAATGTTACATCAGTTTTCTTTTCTATCTCGATATGTAACCTCCTCATATAATTTATCTAATTTCTTTAAATTTTCTCTTTTATTTTGTTATATTACATTGGAACTCTTAATCTTCTCCCTTGTATCATTTAAATTGTCTCCATTTGGTTTTCTTACATTGCTTCAAATTTTCTCAATTAAACTTCAAAATATATTCACTTAATATTAAAATAATTATTTATTATTCGTTGTCATTTATTTTGGCATCTTGCACTAACTAAAAATGAGGTCTGATTAGAATGAATCAATCATTATTGGGCACGGCTTGAACAGTGCCATTAATTAAATATTCATATATGTTCTTTAAGTATTTTATTCAATGGTTTTAGCATTCTTTATAGTCAAGATTGCTATGGCAATCTCCTCACTATCATGAAATATAATTTTCCCACATAGTTGAATACATTTTTCAAAATCACCTATTATTGAACCTATACGTTAGTTTGATTTGATAACATTAGCATGCTTCAATTGATCTAATTTGAGCTTTAATATATATTAAATTAATGTTACTATAATAAATTAATTTTATTTATGAATATTTTATTTGGTAATTTTCAATAATTCAAAGTGAGTTGTAATTAAGATGACAAGAACATCATTAGATTTGTCTTAAACTATATAATTAAATTTAATATTGATTCCCAAATTTTAAATTTTTTTTTATTTTTATGGTTTTTTTAAGTTTTACAAGATGTTTTAATTTCTATTTGATTTGATAATTGATGATGTCAATTCAATCTTGTTATATTCCCAAAATGCAATTCTTCAAAACAATTTAGGTCATTTGTACAAAATGTTTACTTTGATTTGGTTGTACTACTAGTTAACTCAAAATCTCCCCTTGTGACCTTTATCAAAGAAGGTGGTATCTTATATCTTTAAGATTTTTCATATGTTGATAAAGTTGATTTTATGTGATTAATAATAAGCATTATATTATTTACACTAGCTTGTTTCCTTTCATTTTCTTTAACTTTAATGCCCATTTAGCTCCAATCAATTATTGATCACTAGGCATAACAACTAGTTACTATATAAATAAATTATTTAATGTCTACCAAACTATCAACTCACGGCATGAACCTATACCCTAAATAATTATTAGTTCTATGAAGGATAGAGATGCACTTGATAAATTTCCATCATAGGGAATCCTCTTCTATACTTTTTTTGGCTATTATTTTCTTTATATTCTTTCTTGTATAATTTAATCTCTTTTTGAGTACTAGGTCAATCAACAACTCCAACTCACAAAATTTATTTTTGGCTTTAAAATTCTCAAATCAAATTAACAAAATTTTCAATTGCATATTTTCTATTCAAAAGGAAATATCTAAACAAGAAAAATGATGATCAATCTCAAGTTTATATTACTGTCTAAAAAAAAATAAGTTATCCCCAAATATGTGGTAATTTTCATATCATTATCAAGTCAATATCCAAGAAGAATAGTTGATATTTTCTCTTTTATGCTCTTACATGCTTTGTTTTGTGGGACTTGTAAATAGATGTTATATTGCTTATTTCTTACACTAATCACATAGATATTCATTTTACAAAATTTATTGCCATTAAATTAAAATTATTTTTTCTTGCCAATTAATTTAACAAAAGTAATGAATGTCTTTATTTTTTAAAAAATTTAAATAAAAAATTTAGAAAATCAATCCTAATAATAAATTCATGTTTATTTCCATGTAGACAAAACTATTTTATGTTTAATATCATTGAGATAAGTTATCTCTAAATGTTTTTAAATTATTAGGCTTTTTATGTCAACGATATAAATGTCCAAATTTTTTGTGAAATTCTATGTCAATTTTGATTGAATTATGACCTCACTAACCATGTAATATTTTTATTCTAAATGAGATATCATAAAACCAACTAATCATATTTCCTCAAAACATAATAAGGAATAGTTGTGGTATTGATTTAATTTATTTGAATTCATCTTGCAAGAATTGTATTCATTGATTAATAAGTTCTAAATGATTAACATTGATCAGCATTATGTAAGCCAAAAATGATTTGATTTAAAAACCTAAGTTCAATATGCTAAGGATTGTATATATTTTTATGTAAGTCAGATAAACCCAAAAAGCAAAGTTTGTCTGCATAGGATCTAAAATATGTACACACACCTATAAAACTACATAAGATTAAAATTTAAGAACCAATACCAACTTGGATTTGATAGCTCTATGGTGTGAATGTTGTAATTTTGCTGAAATTTTCGAAGTTTATTCACTTAAGAATGCACTCATACATTTTATGCATAGATTTATGAATTTCTTAATTGCATAATATACAATAAGATATCCAAAATAAGAGCTGCAACAACATTCAACATGAGATTTCACTTAATAATTAGATTAATGTAGACAAGGAAACTATAATGCATTGAACAAATGGATGTATGCTTTTTCAATTTACAATTATCATTATTTCTTGTCACATGATGTATAGTGAAGCATATTGGACTACTTGTGAAGCATTCAAGTAATCATTACTCTTTTTCAACTGATTGAATGATGTAGCATGTCATGTTATATGTGAACAATTAAAAGTATATATACAAGGAAAAAAAATTGGTATACATTAACTTTAGATCATGTATTGCTTTTTCAAGTGAATAAATTTTTTCAAGTTTTCTTTAAGAAAACATTGTTTTTCTTAAATTATTGTTCTTTAACTTTAAACTATCATTGTAGGAAATATATTTTGACAATTTTTTTCGCATTCTTTATTTGAATATTTCAAACATGAAGCATTAAAAATATAAGAATGATGTTGATTAGTTAAAGAAATACTTTTCTCTTCAAGTGAATCACATTGTTCATGCAATTCAACCATTCTAGACTCAGGTTTTGTAGACAGTTTGATAAGATCATCACACATCTTAATTAATGTTTTATTGTTGAGAATTTTTTTGTAATAAAATTTAAAATTTCTTAACTAGATATAGAAGTATAATCATCTAAGAATAAAAAGAACTTGATACAAAATTTCCTCCATGGTTCATCTCAAAATTGAGTTTCTTCCTCCTGTTCATCTTCTTCTCTACTTTTTTTCAATGTTCTTTGCCTTCATGCCATCATCAATATGTTGTCATTCATTGTGACCATAGAAGTTTTCTAATAGCTACATTCACTCAAAACATGTTGTAGCCAAACAGTCTTTCACAACAAATTCTTGATGCAATTTACAAAATAAGTAACTCAATCCATTATTGGATAATTTAATTTTTATTCTTGATTTATCACTTCTACCAAGTTTCATTATTAAAAATATGAATAAAGAGCTCCCCCAAATCATTGCCAATCTTTTGAATAAAAGTTTTAATAGAAAGTTTCCAAATAAAAACTTTTTCACACTTAAATAAAGGAGGACATGATGAAAATCATTCACATAAAGTTTCATAAATATTATTTAGGGGTAACATTATCTTAAAACACTTAAATATTATTATTATATTAACAAAATAAAGTAAACTAATAACATATTAAAATTAAAAGATAGTAATTGATAATAATAATTTTAAAAAATCTAAATAAAAGAAATTAATAAAATAATTAATTTGCACAATCAAATAAAGGATCAACCTAAAAAAAATGGTCTCTTTATGTAAGAAACCTGCTCTAATGCCAATTAAAGCTAAAATGTGCAATGAATGCCAAAAGGATGGAGGTAATTATGAATTTTAAAATATTTTTTTTCTAATTTAATAATTAAAATTTCTATTTTAAAATATCTTTGTAAAAGAAATTTTATATTAGTAAAAAATTATTTATAAATTTATTAAGTTAAGATTTTTATGATTATTAATAATAAAAAAATTTTCAACAAAACAACAAAATTCTTTTGTGATTTTGTTTAAATAAGAACATACATCAACCCTTAATCGAGGTCAACAAAAACAACATTAGAAAAAAGTTAAAACTTGGGTTTTTCCCTATGGTCCAACACCAACCTATTTTAGGTTTTTCATATTGTTCACCACTAACCTATTAGCTATAAGGCTTTTATAAGCTTGACCCCAATGCAAGTTTTTATGAGATTAAACTAAGTTAGAGCTTTAACAAATGATAGGACACTTGACCTAAAGGAAAAAGAAAAATATAGTAAGAAATAAATTTCTAATAAAAATGTACAAATTTTTCTATTCTTGTTGATGAACATAGAAAGGAACAAATAGTTGAAAATTTTGCATTAAATTAATAGAATGAAAGGTTAAAAGAATTAGGCTTAGTTGCAAGAATTTAGAATTCATAGCACTTGTAAGTCGTTTTCTTGTGAGGAGAAATTTACACAGTACAATACCATGTAGCACTTCTTTGAGATGTTAAGATTTTTTTCTTGTTCATGTGCAAACTCATTTGCAATGTTTTAGTAATTATTAGAAACTTTTGTTCATTGCAATGATAAAGTCACGATAAATATAATTGAAAAGTTGCTATCAAACAACTTAAAACACATTTTGAAAGTGGCTTAAAAATTATTTTGAAATAGTTGCTTACAATGTGGTGTATAATAGCTAATTAATTAGCTTTTAGGTGACAACCAATAGAATTGCTAGTCATATCTGAGAAGATCTAAACCATTATATCAATGTAGTAAAAGCAGAAGAGTTATAAATTGTTGGATTAAAGCAAATTAATTATGGGTAGTTCGATGAAGCTTACTTAACACTCCAAGGTTCTTTGAACACCACTAATTCACCATTTTTAAATTGCATGGCTTGTTCTTTACAATTACACTTTTCCAAACAAAAACTCCATTAAAAAAAACTACAAACCATTAATGCTAGAGTCACTAAACACAACGGTGACATAACACCCCAATGTTAGCTAATAGGTTTAAGGTGTTGCCAAACATTTATGTTCCTATTCAAAATTAACAAATTTTTTATTATTTTAATTATAATTAATTTTACAAATTAATTTGAATAATTATATTGTAGTAATTTTAAAACTAAGTAAGAAAATAAAATGATATGATAAAAAAAATTATGATTCCTAAGATCGTCAAGAAATATTAGTTATGTTTTGAAAAAACTAATATGTTTCTAAGATGATATGCTTAAATGAAATTTTAGTTTTTTTACCTTGTAATAAAACTTTTATATCAGGCTAAGTGTTATGATAAAAGTAAAATTGAAATACTTAATATTCAATTAAAAAAAGCATCAACTCATTGTTTACCACTGCAACCAAGATTGTGATCATGGGATTTCATATTTACTCATTTTACTATTTAATTTGTTCCTTGAACAAGAGTTTAACCTATAAAAAATTAAAAAATTTGCATAATTAAATTCATTAGAAATACTTAGGGCATGCTATCATTAAATAAAGTGCCATAGCAAGAGGTCAACATTAAAAATTATCAAGATGAGACTAACATCATAGGTTTAATTTAAAGAATCTCTACCAAATGAAATGCACATTCTTATATTTTATAAATATTTTTTCTCAATTTGTTGAACATTTTATGATATATTTGTATTCCTACATAATTTCAAAGTCAAAGATATTACTTTTACTCTTCTTAGTATCTTGAAATAAAATTTCCTCTTAGAATTTATATTATTTCTTCAAATATTTTTTTTTATTTCATTATTTTATATTGTAACTCTAAGTCTCTTATTGTGAAACCTTTGCATCATTGTAAATTGGATTTAGTATATCACTTTGATTTGTTGAAATTTAAATTGTATATATTTTTACCTAATATAAAAATAATTATTTCTTATTTCAACTTCAATATACATTTATTTCTAAGTAAAACATTATTATTCTTAATGCATATTAACTTTTTTAATTTGTAGTCATTTCCAACAAGGTCCAATTAAGATGAAACAAATGTCATTAGTCCCATCTCACCAAGCACTTTCCAATGAAATTTCTTTTAATTATTTTAAATATTTTATTTTTTCAAAGTTTTGGCTTGTTATATAAGTAATTTCAATCCATAATATATTTGAAAATTGAAGGCATTGCATTACAACACCATAGTGGCTAGGAATTTTGCTTTCCTATTTAATTTATCTCATTTCTTGAAATATTTTACTTTGATTTGGTTGTATCAATGTTGAACTCTAAATCCCCTCTCGTGCCAACTTTATATTTCTTTGATTTTGTTATATTACATTGCTCAAGTTTATCTATTTTTAACTTTAATACATGTTTCCTTAACATTAAAAAATTATTATTATTTATGATTATTCAGTTTTTTAAACCATAGTAATTCTGAATGCGGTGCGATTGGGATGAAACAAACATTATTTGAAACAACCAAACCGCCACTATCCAATTAAATATTAATGCTTATGTTTTTATATGTTTTGCTTTCAAGGATTTTGGTATGCTTAGTAACGCTTTTTGATTCATAACTTACTTCTTGATTGTGAATTTTTTAGGAAACCCCCTTTTATGTCAGATGCAAATTTCCAAAAACATTAAAATCAATCATTCAAAATTTTCAATTTTCTTTGTTTATATGATTTTATTTCAATTTACCTAATTTCAACTTAATACAAAATTTTTAAATAATTAAATAAAAATATATTATGACTTATGGTTATTTTGATTATTCATAGTAACTCTTAACATGGTCTGATCGACATGAAATAACTACTGCTACACAAGTACGGTATTTGACTATTAATGATGTTTCAGTTGATCACAATAATATCCTCGAATTTAAATTTGTCATGCAATTTGTTTGAATCTTTAAAATTTTTTTATATGCATTAATAGTTTTATTATATATCTCTACATCTCATCATCTTTTGTGATATTTATATTGCCATCATCTACTTATGTTATATTTCTTTAATTAATTTTATTTTAGCTTCATTATTCATTTAATTTATATTAAAATAACAATTTATTTTTGTAATCCTTATTTAGTTTTTTACTTCATACTACTTTTAACGAAGTCCATTTCATATGAAAAAACTATCATTAGACTTGTTTTATTGAGCATTATTTGATTAAATATTTATTTCTATTTTTAAATTATTTTATTTTTTGAAGTTTAGGCATGATTTGGTAGACATTTTGATTCTTACATGATTCGAAGATCTAAGGTGTTATACTCAATCTTACTATTACATTGTAACACAACATTACATTAACTCGAAATGACTTATTATGTGACCCTTACATTACATTTATTTAATTGTGTTACATTGAATTAATTGTGTTACATTGATTTAAGTTTTTTGATATTTTGTTACAATAAAAGTTTACTTTATTTTAAAATAATATTTTATTATTTTTTTAATTTAATTTGGTAATTAATAAAAATGCAAAATGATGTATTCCTAAGATGAAAAACTATTATTCGGCTCTGTTAGACAAGGTTTATCAAATCAATATTTTATTTTAAAATTTTAAAAAAATTTAATTTCTAGTGTTTTGTTTTTTACATGGTATTATGATTCCTAACTATTTTAAAATTAAAATTAATATTTTAATTTTCTTAGTATCTTTTAATTAAACTTTTACATATAATTTAAGTCATTCTCCCAAATATTTTTACTTTGAATTAGTTATTTAGCAATGTAACACTACATTTCATCACTTATGACTTTTACATCATCATCATTTGGTTATATTACATAGCTTAAATTAACCTCTTTTCAACTTTAATATATATTTACATAAAATAAATATATATTTTGTTAATATTTATACTTATTTACTTTTTTAATCCATAGTGATTCTAAACTTTGCCTGTTTCAGATGAAAGAAATGTTTTTGGAATAGTATCATGAAACTTTATTTTATAAAATTTTTTTTTTATACTTCAAAATATTTTATTTTGTATGGTTTTGAAATGTTTTATGTGGCAATCTTATGTAAACTTGATTTGATGATCACAGATGTCACATCCGATCCCCTAATAACCTTGTAATATAACAATCTTATGTAATTAATCTTATTCGGAAAAATATTTTATTTTCGTTTGGTTATACTAAAATGTAACTCTAAGTCACATCTCATGTGGCCTTTATATCCCTTTAACATTGTTATATTACATTGATTAAATTTATCTTATTTAAATTTTAATGCATATTTAATCAATATTAAAATAACATCTTATCATTATTTAATCTTATTTAATTTGGTAATTTGAAATAATTCTGGATGAAGTCAAATAAAGATGAATAAATGTTATTTAATGGTTAAATGAGGTCAATCTAATAAAAAAATTCTTTTCTAAAATCTTAAATTTTTTATTGTTTAGGTTTTTTGCTTTTTTATGTGACATGTTGATTAGAATATGATTTGATGATTGAGCACAATGCATTTGGGTTCCTTTATATCTTGTAATGCAACTTTGTAATATAATTAATCACGTTTAATCAAATATTTTTATTTGGATATATTACTATGTAACAATAAATGTTCTCTCCTTTCTTGTATTTTTTGCAATTTTATTTTGTTATGTTACTAGTAACTATAAAATTCTTATTCTGTAACTAATAACATGCTTTGATTTAGTTCACTGATGCTATTTCAACTTATCCAATTCTACATATAAAATAAAACTTTATTTAATTTTTATCTATTTATTTCTTTACTTGGTAATAATTCAAAAAAAAGATTGGATTGAGCCAAAACGAATATCATTTGACTCGTCTCCATAAGTTAAGTCCAATGAGATATTCATTTTTTATTTTTTGAAGTATTTTATTTTCTATTGTTTTGACAATATTTTTTTATGTTTTTCAATTCTTGCCTTATTTGATTATAAAAAAATGTAACATATGATCTCTTTACTATATTGGAATGTAACTACCCCAAATAATTTATCTCATCTATTCAAGTTTTTCACATTGTTATGTCTCATTCAGCTTTAATTTATATTTACTAAACATTAAGAAATTCTTTATTATCATTCATACTAATTTATTTTCATCTTAATGAGTTTGATATAATTAAATATTCATTTTTTAAACTTCAAAATATTTTAGTTTTTGGGTTTTGGCTTGCTTTATGAGATTTTATATTTTACACCTCAATTTATAGATGAAAATATTACACTTGATCTCCATTATATCTTGGTAAAAAATTTCATGTAAAATTTGTCTTAATTTTTTTCAATTTTTCTTTTTCATTTGGTTACTGTGCTATATAACTCTAGATCTACTATCATGTGACCATTATATTGCCTTAATTGTATTGTACTAAAATGCTTCAATTTGTCTTATTAAGCATTAATATATGCTTACTAAATTTTGAAACAAAAAATTTATTATTTTTTTACAAATTTACTTTGATAATTATTAATAATTCCAAAGAAGGTGTGATTGTGATGAAACATTAAACATTGGATTTATCTTAGAGTGCTCGATCAAATTAAACATTTGATTTCTTCACATTTACATATTATATTGTCAAGTATTTTTGCAACCATTGTGAGATATTTTCATTCCTACTTAAATTAATGATAAAGGATTATACACCCATATTCTTAGCATCTTTGAATGTAACATTTTCTAGCAATTTATCTCATTTCTTCATAGTTTTTATCATTTCAATTTTAACATTTATTTACTTAACACTGAAGTAATGCTTTGTTAATATTTTAGTTTATTTAGTTTTCCAGTTCATAATAAATCAATAGGACAACTTATTGAGATGAGAAAAACATTATTTAACTTTTGTTAATGAGCTCTATCCATTGAAGTATTTATTTTTTGTATTTTCAAATTCTTTTGTTTTATGAAAATTTAGTAGGCTTTTTGAGTCATTTAAATTCACACAAGTTTGGATTTCGAGGATGTTACTCTCTTTCCCCTTACTAGCGTATAATGCCACTTTTTCCTATAAATTGCCTCATTTCTTCTATTTTTGTCCTTTTATTTGACTATATTGCTATGTAAAAAAAAATATTCTCACATATGTCCTTTAAAGGATTTTGTTTTAGGTATGTTAGAATTATTCAATATATTTCATATTGGTCTTAACATATAATCACAAAATAACATAGTAAATTTTTTTTATTATTTATTCCCTTTTACTTTTGTAATTCTGAACATGTTCTCATTTAAATAAAAGAAACATCATTGGACAAGTGGCTTATTTCATAAAAACACATGATCTGATAGAAATAAAGCAAACAAGTAATTTTTTTTTATCTTCGCATTCATTTCAAGATATTTTTATTCATACATAATTTCATGATTAAAGATGTTACAGTTGATTTCCAAAGTATTTTGTAATAGAACATTCTCATAAAATTCATCCTATTTAATGAAATGTTTTTCTTAGATTTTGCTATATTACTATCAAATTATAAATCTTCACTTACTTGGTCTTTACATCAATTAAATTTAGTTGTATTGCATTAATTAAATATATTTTACATATTTTATTTTTAATACATATTTTATTATTAAAAAACCATTTATTATTAATATAGTTATTTTCTTTGGTAATTTATTGCAATTAAAAATGAGGTTTGATCCAGATGAAATAAGCACTATCTGTCTGCCCTCACCGAGCTCCACTTACTAAAATATTTTTTAAAAATTTAAAAATTTTTGACACACTTTACAAAATATTTTAATTTATACCTTATTTTATGTTAAAAATCTTACACTTTGGCTCTTTTTATGTCATTGAATCAAACTTTCTTTTAAAATTTATGTCATTTCTTTAGATGTTTGGCATTGATCTTGTTATAATATTATTTAACACTAAATCTACTATCATGCAACCTTTGTAATGGTTGATTTTATTTAACTACATTGTTTAAATTTATAATTTTTCAAATTCAATATAATTTTGCATAGAAATATTAATTTATTATTATTAGTTGTTATTATTTATTATTATTCGTAGTAAATTAATATAAGGTCGATTAGGTTGAAAGAAACGTCATTTCATTTGTGTTGATAGGCTCTATCTAATAAGTTTTCACTTTTATATTTTAAAATATTTTATTTTCTTGTATTTGGGCATGTTGAATGAAACATTTTGATTTATAGCTAACTTAATGAGTGTTGATGTTGTACTTAATCTCTATAGTATCTTGCAGTATAACATTCCTAGATAATGTCCTGTCATGTTACCTTTAAATTGTTTTGATTTTTTCATATTACATTCCTTGTTTTTAACATATTTTAGCTTTAATATTTATGTATTTGATGTTAAAATAATAACTTTTTTTTTATCAATAATTTCTTTGGATATTCATAGACATTCTAATTTTTCATGGGAAAACAAACCTTATTGGACTTGCTTCGGCGAGCACTTTTGAAATAATATTAATTATGAAACTCTTAAAAAAAAATTCCAAACGTTTTTGCGTACTATAACAGCCATTTCTATCCATATTTTATTTACCATCAAAGATATCACGCTCGATCTTTTTATTATCTTAAAATGGAACTTTTTTATCCAATGTATCTCATTTTTTAATTTTTTTTTTTGATTTTTTAGTATTACTTGGGATTAAATTTATTTCATTTTCTTTTTAATATATATCCATTTAATATATAAAGCATAACTTATTATTATTTATACTTATTAAATTTACCAATTTTTAATAGCTACAAATTAGTTCCAATTGAGGTAAAATAATCGTCATTGGACTCATTTAGACATTCTTTAACAAATTAAATATTCATTTATATTTTTTTTAAAATTTTGTTTAATACGACTTCTTGTATTTTTTATGAGATAATGAATTCATAATAAGCATTTTGAAATGCAACTTACTGATACAATATATGTGATGTCTTTAAATTTTAATACATATTTATTTGTTTTCAAAATAATATTTCTTTCATATATATGTTTATTTACTTAGGAAATTTTTAGTAATTCCAAATGAGCTCTCATCTCGAGGAAACAAATTTTGTTAGACTTTTTTTGATAAACTTTTACAAAACTAATATTCATTAATAATTTTTTTAAAATATATTATTTTCTTACGTTTCTTATTACAAATGTAAAATCAAGATTTCAATTCAATTTGTCTCTTTACATAAAATTATTTGTATTGATTTAGTTTTATTTCTATGAAACTCTAGATCTTCTTTATGTGACATTTATATCAATTTGATCAACCAATATTACATTGCTTCAATTTTTCTAATTTTACATTTTATATATACATATATTTAGTTTACTTTATTAAAAAATTAATATATTATGGTTTTTTTCTTTGGTAATTAATACTAATTCCAAATGAGGTTTGATTAAGATTAAATAAGGGTCATTTGACTTGTATATGGAGCACTAACAAATTAAATATTCCTTTTAATATTTTTTAATATTTTATTTTGTAGATTTTAGCACACTTTATGAGATCTTTCAATTCATACTTGATTTCACATCAAAATTAGTAACTCGATCTTCTAAGTATCCTCAAATGTTATAGTCATACTAATTCATATTATTTCTCCTAATTTTTTGCTTAAATTTGGTTACATAATATTGCTTTAGTTTCTCATTTTTTTACTAATATATGATTTGTTAAAAATAAATTTAAATTTTAAATTTTAAATTTTTCATTTTTTATTTTTGTAATTTAAAGTAATTGTAACTCAAAACTAATTAAGATGGAACAAACATGATTGTACTAATATTTATGATTTATATTCAACTAAATGTTTTTAAAATTTTTAAATATTTTATTGTTGAGTGTTGCTTAAATATTTTATGAGATATTATTTATGGCTCGCACCTAATTTAATGATTAAGGATGTTATACTCAGTTTTTTTAATAATCTTAGAATATATCTTTTTGTCCATTTTATCATATTTCCTTTAATTTTTTTTGTTTTGTTTATCTTTGAAGCACTTATTCCTTTGACTACATATTTATATAATATTAAAATAATCGTTTATAGTACTTACAAACATGGTCTGATCAGGGCAAAATAGACATCATTCAACTACTTTAAACATGTGCTAGTAAGTTAAATGTTCATTTCTATATTTTGAAATGTTTTTCTTTTGGATTTTGCAAGCTTTACAACACATTTCTATTAGTAACTTGCTTGATGATGGACATTTTTACACTCCTTGTTATTTTTTAATAAAACTTTCTCATACCATATATCTCAATGAATAAAATTATTTTCTTTCACAGTTTTATAATGTTTTGTTACTTTAAATTTTTTCTCTAATGACATTTAAGTCGATTCAATTTGGTTAAGTTATGTAGCTTCAATTTTTTTCTTTTAGGCATTAATATATATTTAGTTAGTACTTAAAAATTAATTTATTATTTTTTTTAATTTTTTTTTATAATTAGTAATAATTGAAAACAATGTTGGATCAAGATGAAACAAACATTATCAGACTCAACTTATAGAGCTCTTTCTAATAAAATATTTTTTATGCTATTAAATTCCTTACTTTCTATGAATTTTATAGACATTGTTAGAAATTTTCGTTTATAATAGATTTGTCTATTGAGGGTATAAATAATCGGGTACTTAGCAACTTGGATTGCAATTTTCTCATACAATGAATCCCATTTCTTCGCAATTTTTACTTTTGTTTAATTTTATCGCTATAAAACTCCTATTATCCTCTCATGTTACCTCTGCAATACTGTGATTTAGTTGTACTACATTACATCAAATTTTTTCATTCTAGTTCAAAAATATTAACACAAATGTCATTGTTCTAATCTCTATGAGCTCTACCAAAATAAAAATTTATTTTTAATTTTTTTAAAATCTAATGTTCTAAGATATCGTCAATCTAAACAAGACATTTCATAAAAAAATTCATTTGATGATCATGTATTTTACACATGATCTCCACTATAACTTGGAATATATCCTTCCTATGTAATTTATCTCTTTTTTCAAATTTGTCTCATCAACACGATTTTGTTATGTTATATTACCCTAATTTATCTTATTTTCGCTTTAATATTTTTTTTCTCCATATAAAAAAGTATATTTTTTAAAAATATTTAATGTTCTTAATTCATTGTAAATGTTATTTTAAACGCAAATGTTATTTTCATGAGTTTTTAATGTCTTACAAGATATTTTTATTCTTACCTAACTTAACAATAAAGTTACACTTGATCTCCTTAGTAACTTAAAATGCAACTTCCTCATCCAATTTATCAACTTTTTTCAAGTTTTTAGTTTTGATGTTTTAATATTTCTATGAAAGTCTAATTTTTTCTCATCTGACTTTGGTGATGTTTTGATTTGGTTACATTGCATCACTTCAATTTATTTTATTTCAACTTCAATATATGATCACATAATACTAAAATAGTAGTTGTTTTTGAACTTTAATAAATAATTCATACTAATTCTAAACCATGTCTGATCAAGTGAAAATGATCCTCATAACACTCGTCTCGCATAGCACTATCCAACTAGAATCTCACATGCATTATTTTTAAATATTTTATGTTCATGGGCTTTAAAACACTTTATGAGACTTTGATTCATGCTTTATTTGTTGATTGAGGATGTCATAAAAGTTCTTTTTAGTGTTTTTAAAATGCATCTTTCTATTAAAATTTATTTTATTCTTTCAAAAGTTTTTCTTTGATTTGGTTATATTGATATGTAGCTTTATCCATATTACATTGCTTCATTTTATCTAATTTCAACTATAATATATATTAACTAAATTTTAAAAAAAATATTATTTTTTGTTATTGTTCACAATCGTAGTTTGAAATAAATCAAAACAAAGTTTATCATTATGATCAAAAATTGAACATACTTGTCTCGAGAAACACTATCCAATTAACTATTTATTATTGTAATTTAAAATATTTCTATTTCATGGTTTTGACATGTTTTTTAGTCATTTTTATTCATACCTTTTTGATTGTCAAGGATGTCACACTATATCACATAGTTCCTTAAAGTATAACTTTCTCATATAAATTATCTTATATCTTCAAATTATTTTTCTTTTATTTTGTTATATTTTTATATAACTCTAAGTCCCACCTTGTGTGACATTTATATCCTTTGGGCTTTGTTATAGTAAAACTTTTCAATTTACCTTATTTGCAATTTAATATATGTTTACTTAATATCAAAAAATAATATTTTTTTCTTTTTTTGCTTTGGTAATTTAATATAATTTAAAATGAGGTTCAACCAAGATGAAACAAACCTCATTATACTCATCTTAATGATGCCTATCTAATTAAATTATCATTTTTATTTTTGAAGATATTTTATTTTTAAAAGTTTTTACTTGATATACAAAAAAATTTTTTGTACCTGATTTTTTGATTAATGATGTTGTACTATATAACCTAAGAATCTTTGGATGCAATGTTAATTTACTATTTTTCTTATTTCTTTAAATTATTTTTTTTTTAATTTATTATATTATTATTCAACATTAATTCCCCTTCCATGTGGCCATTACAATGCCTAGATTTTGTTATATTATGTTGTTTTAATTTAACTTTTTCAAATGTAATGTATATATTTTCAACAATAAAAAAATTATTTATTATTTATTCTTATAAATTTTTGTTGTTAATAGCTATTCAAAATTATGTTCAAACAATATGAAACAAACATAGTTAGATATGTCTCATTGATGTCTAGTTTATTCATTATTACTTTTTATCTTTAAATATTTGTTTCATCAAGTTCTTGTAAGCTTTACATGGCATTTTCTTTCATACTTGATATGGTGATTGAGAATCTTATAGTCAAAACTCTTAATACCTTGAAAATAAATTTCAAATGCAATTAATCTTATTTCAACAAATGTTTAGCTTTGATTTTGTTACATTGCAAGGTAACATTAAATCTGCTCTTATGTGAACTTTGCATAGCAAAGATTGTTTTCTCTTATTTGGTTTCAATTTATTTTAACTGAACTTATACATATATATGTATATATATATATATACTTAATATTAAAATGATAATTTTTTATTATTTATTATGACAATTCATATTAATTCGAAATGAGGATAAATCATTATAAAAGAAATATCGTTGAACTCATCTCAACATGCTCCACACAATAAATATTCATTCATATTTTTTCGATATCTCTTTTTCACATTTTTTCATTTTTTATGGGATATGGATTTGCATTAGATGTTATCATTAAATTTGTTGAACATAATCTCCCTAGTAGTTGAAATGCAACTTCCCCATTCAACTTATCTTAATTTTTAGCTCTTTTACTTTGATTTTTATATTAGTATAAAAAGCTAATTAACTTCGTGGGTGGCCTTAACATTATTATGATTTGAACATGTTAAATTTCCTTAGTTTTTCCAATCGCAACTATAATATATATTTGTAAAATATTACAACTATAATTTATTATTAATTTTTCATTTTTAGTTTTATAATTCCAAATAATTCCAAATAAAATCTAATTAAGAAAAACTCACACCATTCAACATATCTCCATGAGCTCTATCCAATTAAAAATTAATTTATTTCTTTTCAAGTATTTTATGTAGAAGTGTTTTGGCAGTTTTATGAGACATTTCGATTCATACCTAAATTGATAAAATAGGATGTCATGCTCAATTTGCTTAGTACTTGTAAAGAAACTTTCATATGCAATTTATCATATTTCTTGATATTTTGCTATGTATTTGTTATATTAAATTATAACTTCAAATTTCTTCTTGATTGGCCTTTATATCTTAATGATTTACTAGAGTTATATTACTTCAATTTATTTCATTTCATCATTAATATGTACTAATTTAATCTTAGAAATAATTCATTATTATTATTTTTAATTATTTATATTAGAAATTCCAATGTAATTTCAAATGATTTCAGATAGATATTAAACAAATGTCACTTTACTTTTGTCGGCTAGTCAAATCCAAATCAATATTCATGTCTTATAATTTTAAATATTTTCGCCTTTAAGATTTTATCACTTATTATAAGATGTTTTTTTTCTTAATCGATTTTAAGATCAAAGATATTATGTACAATCTTTATAGAAATCTAGAATGCAATTTTTGAATAAAAGTTATTGATGGTTTTAAAATATTTCACTTTGATGTGGCTTTATTATTATGTCACTTTTAATCTTGTCTAATGTGGCCTTTACATCATTTTGATTTGGTTATACTATAATTCTTCAATTTACAATATTTTGTGTTTAATATATAATTTTTTAATATTAAAATAATAATTGTTTTAAAGAAGGTCCAATTTATGCATAATAAACTCATTGGGCAAGTCTTGATGAGCCACATCTAAATAAGTTTTCATTTTCAAATTTTTAAATATTTTACTTTCTTAAACCATAGCATGCTTTAAGTGATTCTTTTATTTACACCTGATTTGATGGTTGAAATTATGCGCTTGAACTCCTTAATGTCCTACAATGAAAATTTCGCATAACTTTTATCTCATTTCTTAAAAGTTCTTTCTTTGATTTTGTTTTAGTTTTATAAAAATCTAATTCTATGCTTATGTAATATTTACATTATTTTGATATGATTATATAATATTATTGATTTATATCATTTTAAAATTAATATATATTTTTTTGATATTAATATAATGTTTTAGTGATATTTGTTCTTATTTACTTGGTAATTTCATAGTAATTTTAAACAAAATCCAATGATGATAAACAACTTTTTTTGGACTTAAATCAATAAGCTCTTTTGAATTAAACTTTCATTATTCATTTTTTAAATATTTAATTTTTGTAAGATTAGGCCCACTTTATGAGATATTTTGAATCATACCTAATTGGACTATTGAGAATGTTATACATGATTGACTTAATATAATGGTACGTAGGTGTCCTATACAATTTATCTTTTTCCTTCAAATTTTTTTGCTTTGATTTGTTGATATTATTATGTAACTCTAAATGTTCTCTCATACAACATTTTGATATCTTTGACTTAGTTATATTACTTTTTGCAATTTATCTCATTTTAGAATTAATATAAACATTTTAAATAATAAAATAATAATTATTATTATTTATGTTTATATACTTTGGAAATTTTAGTAAGCCAAACAATGTTTGTTCAAGATGAAACAAGTGTCATTGAGTTCATCTCAACTTTCTCTAACAAATTTAAGTTTTTTAATAATTTTAACTATTTTATCTTCAAGGAGATTGGACTTTTTATGATGAATTTTTATTTGTAAATGACTTAATGATAAAAGATAGTGCACTTAATGCCTTAACACATTGAACGGTAGATTTCCCTTATAATTAATATCATTTTTGTCAAACTTCGTTTGAATTAGTTATATAACTATGTAACTCTAAGTCTTCCCTGGTGTAACTTTTACATCGCTTTAACCTATTGATTTTGTAAGGCTAAAATTAATCGCATTTTACTTTCATATATATTCATTTAATATATAATTATATGCTAGCGTTATATATCCTTATTTATTTTGCTAATTAACATTAATTCGAAAAGAATTTTAATTAAGACAAAATAAATGTTTGGAGTTGTTTCAACGAGCTTTATCTAATTAATGTTTTATTTTTATATTTTTATGCATTTTATATTAAAATATTTTAGCATACATTTGAAATTTTTTTATTCACACTAAATTTGATGATTTAGTGTGTCACAATCTCACTTGTTAACAATTTGGAATGAAACTTTCCTCTATAAGTTTTGTTATTTGTTCAAATTATTTACTTTTATTTGAGTGATATTACTATTAAACTCAAATTTTTCTCTTATGTTACCTTAACATCACTTTGATTTAATTATATTATATTATTTCAAAATATCTCCTCATCACTATATATTTGCCTAATATTATCATAATAAAAATTTATTATTTATCTTATTAAATTTGGTAATTCATAATAGATAATAAATTAGTTTCAAATGAGATGAAACTATTATTGTTGGACTTATGATGCCTAGCCTATTCATCTAAATATCTATTTTGATATTTTAAAATATTTTTATTGTTAATGATTTGTCTTGTTTTATGAGGTATTTTAATTTGTTTTTTATTTGATGATATTGTATGTTACACTCTCTCATGTTTATAATTTGGAATGCAACATTTCTATTTGATCTATCTTATTTATAAAAACCTTTTTCCTTGATTTTGTTATATTATGATGTAACTTTAAATCTTCTTTACTGTGCTCATTATTTCTCGATGATTTGATTATATTAGATTGTTTTAATTTATTTCCATTAATTTTTATTATGTTATTATTTTTTATTAAAATGATTATTACTTTTTTTTAGATATTTATGTTAGATATTCTAAGCAATTTCAAATAGTCCTAGTCAATGCAAAGCAAATGTCAATGGACTCACCTGGGCTAGCCCTAACCAATTAAACATTCATTTTTTATATTTTAAAAAATTTATTTTTTTAATTTTGCCATTTATTGTACATTTTGATTTCAACTTTATTTTATAATCAAGAATTTTTTGCAAAAAAATTTTAGAATGTTTAATGCAACTTTTGTTTTTGATGTCTCTAATTTTTTTAAATATTGTAGTTTTATTTGGTTATATTGCCATGTAACTCTTAATCTTCTCTAATGTGGCCCTTACAATAATTTGATTTGGTTGTATTACATTTCTTAAATTTCCTATATTTTAGTTTTAGAATGCATTTTCCTAATATTAAAATAATGATTCTTTTCATTTATTATTATTTGCTTTTGTAGTTCACAATAATTCCAAACGATGTGCTACTTAAATGAAACAAGAATTTATGTGCTCCTCTCAATGAGCTTTAAAAAATTAAATGTTTTAAATATTTTTATATATTTTACTTTATAGCATCCTAGCTTGCATTATGACACATTTTAGTTTATACATGATTTGATGATACAGGATGTACATTTTATCTCCTTAGTGTCTTGGAGTGAAACTTTCTCTTAAATTTAATCTCATGTTTCTAAATTTTTTACTTTTTTTGTTCTATTACTATTAAACTATATTTCT
This sequence comes from Vanilla planifolia, assembly GCA_023846275.1. Classification (NCBI taxonomy): domain Eukaryota; kingdom Viridiplantae; phylum Streptophyta; class Magnoliopsida; order Asparagales; family Orchidaceae; genus Vanilla; species Vanilla planifolia. Next base: position 902,262 of record JAIUJO010000050.1, on the reverse strand, counting down.
CCACACTAAAGATGTTTACATTACTTACATATATTTATATTATATTATATATATATATTTCTAATTTTATATTTAATAATTTTTTAATTTAATATTATTCTAATGATTTATTGTTATTTATTCTTTTTTAATTTAGAAATTTGTAGTAATTCCAAAAAAGAATAAACTAAAGTTAAACAAACATTATTAGACTCACTCAAAAAGCTCCATCAAATGAAAAGTTCATTATTATATTTCTAAATATTATGTTTTCTGGAGTATGACGATGTTTTTATGAGATATTTTGAATCATAGTGTATTTCAATATCGAGGGTGTCATACTTGATAACCTTAGTATGTTGGAATGTAGGATTTGCTTACGATTTTTTTATTTTCTCCAAGTTTTTAGTTTTATATTTTTATAATAATATGTTACTCTAAATCTCTTATCGTATGTGCTTTACATCGTTTTGACTTTATCAAATTGCATTGCTTCAATTTATCTTGATTTAGATTTAACATATATTTTTTTAATAAAAAATAATAATGTTTCATTATTTATTGTTATTTACATTGATAATTCATTGTAATTCATTGAAATGTCTCATCAAGATGAAACAAATGTCGTTAGGCTCTTCTCGACTTGCTTAATGGAATAAAATATTTATTTTTATAATTTTACATTTTTTTCTTTTCTTGGGGCTCATATTTATAACATTAATTTGGTTATGGAATTATATTGTGTTAAATCTCTTCTCTTCTAATGTTTACATCACTTTGTTTTGGTTATAAAAAAGTTCGTTAATGTATCTAATTTTAGCTTTAGAATAAGTACATAATTTTCTATAAAAATATAATATTAGTTCTTTATTTTGTAGTATAAAAAAATTACGTTTCATTGGCACAAAATAATCACCACTTGACTCATCTTGACAAACTCTATAATTTAATTATTCATTTTAATAATTTTAAATAATTTAATTTTAAAGACTATTGGTATATTTATGAATTATTTTTCTTTATAGATTTATTGAATGAGGAAGTTACTCCCAATCTCTTTATTATCTCGAGATGTAAATTTATTGTATAAATTTTCCCAATTTTTTTCATTAATTATATTACTGTAACAAGAAACATGAATTCTGTTTTTGTGTGATCCTTACATCACTTTATGATTTTTTAGTATATTGATCATGTTTATCTAATCTAAAATTTTAATTAAAATTACTTAATTTAAAATAATAATTTATTATTATTTTATATTTATCAAAGTTGGTATTTAGAATAACTCTAAATAAGGTCCAATTAAGATAAAATTGCGTCATTGGACTCATTTGAATAATCTTTTAACTACTATAACTTTACTTTTATATTTTTAATTTTTTTTTGCTTTTTGGTTACACAAATATAAAACAATAACTCTATTGTAGTATAACCTTCACATTGGTTATATTTTATTAAATGACATTGCATTAGTTTATCTCATTTAAAGTTATTAAATATTTACTTAATATTAATAAAATATCATATTGATTATGATTATTTAATTTAAAAACTCACAGTAATTGCAAATAAGATCCCATCAAGAAAAACTCGTACTTCTAATGCCCTTTATGAATTCTATGTACCTGTATATCCATTTTTATATTTTTAAATTTTTTTTCTTTAGTTTATTACATGCTCTTAAATAATTGAAATTTTTACCTAATTTGACGCTAGATGATATTGATCTAGTTCTCCCTATTATCATGGAATGAAATTTTTTTAAAATTTTGATTAAATATTTTCAAAGTTTTCACTTAGAATTTTTTATATTATAGTAAACTTTTATTCTAATCCTGTGTGACCTTCAAATCATTTTTTATTTTATTATATTAAATTTACTCAATTTATTTAACTTAATATTTTGTTTGTATTTACATAATATTAAAAAAATAATTTATTTGTTAGTAGTACTTATTTCTCTTAGAAATCTATAGAAACTCTAAATGATCTTAAATTGAGATTAAACAAAGATCATTAAATATATATATCATTTAACATTATTCAAATAAGTATCATTTTTATTTTCTAGTCGTTTTGCAAGACTTACATAAAATTTTCTTTCGTACATTATTTCAAAATCAAGGGTGCCACATTTGTTCTTCTTAGCATCTCAAAATGTAACTGTTACATTATAATTTCTCACATTTCATCAATAGTTTACCTTTGATTTGTTTATAGTACATTACTTCAATTTATTTTATTTTGAAGTAAATATATACTTATATAATAATTAAAATTATAATTTCTTATTTACGTTTCTAATTTATTTTATTAATTTGTGAAAATTGTAAATGAAATTCATTGAGACTAAATAATATCCTTAGATTTGTCTCAATGACCACCACCAAATTAACTATGAATTCTTACATTTTTATTTATTTTTTATATAAGTAGTTTATAATCTAAGGTATGAATAAAAATTAGTGTTTCAATATTTATTGTGAAACTAGGTACGAATTGAAATACTAAGTACACTAATAAAATTAAAAAGATAATTTTTTAATGAGAAAAATATAATTTTTAAATTTGTGAAGGTAGCAGAATTAATCTAACAATGTCTGCTTTATCTAGATCTCAAATGTTTGTAGTTATTATTAATTAAAGAAAAAAAAAATAATCATAAATTATAGTAAATTATTTTTTAAATATTAAGCTAATATATGGTTAAGCTAAAATTAGATAAATTTCTTATATATTGTATAACAAAATCGAAAAGATGTTAAGGTCTGTGTCTTAAAGAACTAGAATTTCATAGTTATATAATCAAATCAAAGAAAAAAATTTAAGAAAATGTGATAAAATATATGAAACAATTTAATTCAAAGTTAATAATAAAATCGAGTGTGATATGATTGATCATTAGATTAGTTTTGAGACAATGTCTACCAAAGTGGAACAAATCTTAGGAAATGAAATATCAAAAAATTTTAAAAAGTATATTTAGCTTAATAAAGCTTTTAAAAAAGTCCAATTATGTTTGCTTCATCTTAATCAAACCTCATTTTCAATTACAACAAATTGCCAAAATAAATAAGAATAATTAATAATAAATTTATCTTCTAATATAAAATAAATTTATATTAATGCTAAGATAATATAAATTAAAAAAATTTAAAATAACCATATCAAAAGTATGTTATGAAGACTTGCGGGTAGAATTATAGTTACATTTAATAGAGCCAATTTACAAGAAGATTAATAAGGAAATAAGATATATTCTATAGGGAACCTGCATTCTAAGATCCAAAAAAGGTTTCGATAAAATCCTTGATCTTAAAAATAGTTACTTCAAAATTAAATGAACATCTATAAAAATTAAATTTTGTTAAATATAAAAATTAAATGTAACAAAATCAAAGAGATCTAAAGATAACATGATAGGAGATTCAAGATTTCATTTTAATGTAATAGAATCAAAGTTAAAACTTTGGAAAATGAGATAAAATGTTTGGTAAAGTTGCGCTCCTAAATACTAAGGACATCGAGTGTAACATCATCGATGATTAAATTACGAACAAATTCAAATAACTAGTAAAGCATGAAAAAAATAAAAAATAATATTAAAAGGTTTAAGAAAATAAATATTTAAATAAATAGAGCTCCTTGAAATGAGTCTAACTATGTTACATTCATTTCAATTAGACTTTGTTTAGAATTTAACCTAAATACAAATGTAAAAAAGCATAAAATTAAAAAACTAATATTTAATATTTAGAAAATATTTCATAAATATGAAGTAAGAAAAATTAACTATTTTAATATATTAAATTCTTTGTGATATAAATATCACAAAGGAGGACAATTAGTCTTTAATCATATTATAAGCAAATCAAAAAAATAATTGAACAATTGTAATAAATTATATGGAAAAAGTGCATTACAAAAAACTAGAGAGACCTACTCTAGCAATCAAGATTATATAAAATTAGATAAATATGAAAATGCCATATCAAATAGGCAAAAACTATGGAAAACAAAATGTTTAAAAATTTTAAAAAGGAATATTTAATTTGATAGAACTCATGGTGACAAATCCAATGACGTTTGATTCACCTCTGTTAGACATTATTTTGAACAAATGTGAATTACCAAAATAAATAAGTATAAATAGTAATAGTGAATTTTTTTAATATTAAGAAAATATATATTAAAGATAAAAAGAGTTAAATTGAAAAAATTTAATACAATCAAATAAAAACATTCTAAATGTCACATGGGAGGAGATTCAGAGTTACATAGTAATATAACCAAATTAAAGTGAGAATTTTTTTAGAACTGAGATAAATTACTCAAGAAAGTTGTATTCCGAGAGACTAGAAAGATTTATTGAACATCATTGATAATAAAACTAGGGATGAATAAAAATATCTTATAAATTATGCAAAAATCATCAAATGTAAATTATTTAAAAATATAGAAATAAATATTAAATTGGATATGATACATTGGGACATCTCAAACTAGATTGGTTTCCCTTTGCTTCTCCATATTTTGAATAATTATTAATCACCAATGTAAAAAATCAAAACTGAGAATAAAATATTTTTAATGTAAAGCAAATATATATTAAACTTGAGATAGGATACATCGATGCAATGTAATATAATCAAACCAAAGTAATGTTAAGATCACAAGTGAGGAGAATTATTGTTTTAGAGAAATATAGCAATACCAAAAAGAAAATTTTCAAAAAATAGGATAAATTAAATAAGCAAGATGCATTTCAAGATATTAAAGAGATCAAATGTATAATCCATTATTATCATGTCAATGGGTCAAAATGCCTAAAAATAAGAAATGCCTCATAAAAATATTAAAAAACAATAAAAGAAAATTTTTTATTTTAAAGAGCTCATCGCAAAAAATTAAATGAAGTTTGTTTCATCTCAATATGACATCATTTGGAATTACTGTCAATTTTATAGCTAAATTTGCATAAATAATAATCATTTTCATTTTTTTTTGTGTGGTTTATGAGATATTTGGATTCATACCTGAATTGTTGATCAAAGAGCTCACACTTGATCTTCTTACTAAATAAGAATTCAACTATCTTGTAAAAATTATCAATTTTTTTTAAACTTTTCAATTTAATTTTGAAATATTACCAAAATGCTCTAATTGTCCTCTTGTGTTACTTCTAAGTTGCTTTGATTTTGTAGTGTTACATTGCCATAATTTCTCTCATTTCAATTTTACTTTATGTATATTTAATGATAAAATAATAGTCTTTTTTTATTTAGGTTTAATTACCTTTTTAATTCTCAGTAATTCCAAACATCAACAAACTTGTCTCGATGATCTTTATCAATTTATATATTAATTTTTTTTAAAAAATCTTACTTTGCTTCATTTTGGTGCACTTGAAAAGTTTTTTTGCACTTGATTTGACATTCCATGATGTTATTGTCTCTCTTTAGTACCTTAGAATGAAACTTTGCCATATAATTTCTCTTTTTTCGAATGATTTGCAATGTTCTAGCAACATTACTATTTAGCTCTAATTTAGTTATAATGCGACCTTTATAAGGCATTCATTTTTTATATTACATTTCTTCCATTTATATCATTTTGGCATCAAAATATGTTTACTTTAAATTAAAATAATAATATTTAATTATTTAAAAATTATTTTTATAATTCATAAAAATTCCAGATGTTGTGCAATTATGATGAAATAAATATTATTGGAATCATCTCAACAAACCTTATCAAATAAAATATTTATTTTTTAGATTTTAAAGTTTTATTCTTATGTTTTATGCTATTAATTAGTCATTTTATTTTGGATATGATTAGATCTTCAAGGATGTCATGCCTAATCTTTTTTGTATCATAGAATTTCAGTTTACCTTAGAAGTTATATCATTTTTTCATTTTTTTATTTTATTTAGATACATTACAATAAAACTCTAGTTCTCCTTTTTCCTTGACCTTTAGATACTTTGAGTTGGATATATAACATTAGTTCAATTTATCTCCATTCACCATTAATATATATTTGTTTAGAACAAAAATATATTTTTTTATTATTTATTTTGATTTATTTTGGTAATTCATAGTTATTCAAAAAGTGGTATGATGATGATGAAACAACCATCTTTGCACTCTTATCATTAGGCTCTATCTAATTGAATGTTCTTTTTAAAAATATTTTTTTCATTCTTTGTTGCACTTTATAAGTTTTTTTAATGCCTCATTCATTGATCATGGGCATCATACTCAATCTTGTTACTAAAATAGAATCAAACTTACTTATACATTTTTTCTCCTTTCTTCTGATGTTTTCCTTTTGCGTGATTATACCATTAACATTGTTATAATTTGACTATATTTCATTACATTAAAATGGTTCATTTTAACATTAATATATTTTTACTTAAAATTCAAATAATGATTAATTATTTCATATTGTTATTAAATTTTTTTAATTTTTTTAATTCTTAACGAAGTCTAATTATGGTGAAAAAAATACTGTTGGACACCTCTCAAAAAGTATTACAAAATTATATAATCAATTTTTTAATTATGCTATTTGGAATGTGGTTTACAAAATATTTTATTTTGTGCCTAATTTGATGATCAAGAATTTTACACATGATCAAAGATTTTACACTCAATTTTCTTCGTATCTTTTAGTGATAATGTCTTTTATAATTTATTGTATTTCTTCAACTTTTCTCTTTTCATTAAATATATTCTTTTGAAGCTCCAATTCTCCTCCTGTGTGACATTTACATCCTTTTGATTTGGTTGTATTCCATTGCTACAATTTCATTTTAGCTTTAATATATTCTTAATATTAAAATTATAATTAATTATTATTTACGTTTAATAACTTTGGTAATTCATAGTATTTCTAAATGATGTATGATGGAGATGAAACAATGTCATAAGACTCACCTTGACAAGCTCAATTGGATAAATATTTGATTTAATATTTTTGAAATATTTTATTATCTTGGTTTTCGACTACTTTATAAGATATTTTGATTCACACAAAATTTATATCGTGGTTACTACACTCAATATCCTTAGTATTTGGGAATGCAATTTTTCCAAATAATGTGTCTCACAACTTCAAATTTTATGTTTTGATTATGTCATATTAATATGAATGACTTATCCTACTCTCCTTTAACCATTAAATTGCCTTGATTTGGTTATATAATATTTTGTAAATTACTATATTTTAGCATCACAATTTGTTTACGAACTATTAAAATAAAAAGTTATTATTATTTATGCTTATTTGTGTTATTAATATGTAGTCATTGGAATCACCTTGATAAGTTCTACCTAATTAAATAGTAATTTTTGTATTTTGAAATATTTGATGTTCTAAATTTTCAACATTGCTTTTCAAATCATTTAAATTTATACCTATTTTGACTATTTATGATGTTAATACTGATCTCTTTAGTATTTTGGAATACAAATTTTCTATATATTTATCACAATTTTTTAAGTTTTCACAAAGAATTCTTTATCTTACCAATAAACTCTTATTCTTAATTTGTGTGAGCTTCACATATATGGTAAAGCTTAAAAAAAAGAATGAAATTAATTTGATATAACCAAATAAAAAAGATGTTAAGATCACATCAGATTGTTAAAGTTTAAAAGTTATATAACTAAATCAAAGCAAAAATATTTCAAGACATGAGATAAATTGTGTGAGAAAATTACATTTAAAAACAATAAGAATATCAAGTTTGACACCCTCAATCATTAAATTAGGAACAAATCAAAATGTCTCATGAAACACGCTAAAACCTTAAAACTAAAAATTATTTAAAATATATGAAAATAAATATTTAATTTAAAACAACAAATGGATATAAGTCCAATGACATTTGTTTCCTCTATATCAGACCCTAGGTTTTATAATTACTTTTAAAATAAAAACATTCATTAAAAATAAAATAGAAAATATTTTTTTAATGAAATGTTTATATAATAAAGCTAAAATAGAATAAGTTGAAGTAACACATATAAGCATATCAAATATATGTTTATATCACTTGAGAGCACATTTAAAGATGAATAGTAATATTGTAAAATATAAGCAAAACCTTTGAAGAAATGAGATATATTTAATGTGAAACCTACATTACAAGAACCTAAAGAGATTATGTTCAGCATCCTTGATAATCAAATAAGCTACCAATTGAAATGGCCTTTTAAACATGCTAAAATGTTTAATTTGTCTCGATCATGCTTTGTTTGGAGTTGCTACAGGCTAAAAAAATTAATAAGCAAAAACAATAGTAAATTATTTTTTTAATAATAAGTAAAGTTATATAAAAGATGGAATAAGATAAATGCTAGTAATATAACATAAAAAATCAAAACAAAGTAAATGTCTGAATAGAATAGAGTTAGAGTTTCATAGTAATATAACAAAATAAAAGAAAAAAATTAAAAAAAATAAGATAACTTGCATGAAAAAGTTGCAGTAGAATATTTCGGGAAGATCGTGTGTAACTTGATCAACAAATAGTGTGGGATACAAAATGACCGATAACTTCTATCAAAATAGAAGTTACATAGAGTTTTTGAAATATAAAAATTAACATTTAAAAGGGTAAATCTCATTAAGATGTGTTGAATGACATTTTTCTTGTCTCGATTGGACATTGTTTGTAATTACAATAAATTACAAAAGCAAACAAGCATAATGAATAATAAATTATTGCTCTCAATATTAAGTAAATATATATTAAAGGTAAAATGTGTTAAGTTGAAATGAAGTAACTTAACTAAATCAAAATGTTCTAATAGTCATGTGAAAGGAGATTTATAGTCGCATAAGCAAACAAATGAAAAAATTTAGGAATTGAATTAAATTTTTTTGAAAAGGTGCTATCGAAGAATATAACACTATGAGTGCATATCTTTGACAATCGAATTAGATATAAATGAAAATTTCTCACAACATATGACAAAATAAGAAAATCCTACATTTTAACATATATAAAAATAAATATAATGTTGGATGCTTTTCGTCATAATGAGTTTAACAATATTTTTTTTATATTTTTGCCCATTTATGATAGATTTTAATTTGTTCATAATCTGATTATCAAGGATGTTACACTTGATCTCTTTAGTATATTGGAATTAACCTTTTCATCGAATGTCTAATTTTGCTTAAATATTTTGCATTGATTTGGTTATATTGCTCTATAACTCTAAATGTTCTCTGATATGACCATTACAATGCCTTGATTTTGTTATATTAAATCGCTTCATTATTGATTGGGTTGAAACAACTCATTGGTCATGAAGCAAGCATATTTACCATTTAAAAATTCTTTTTTTAATTTACAAATATTACTTTTGGCTTTAGTTTTTGCATGCTCTTTGAGAAATTTAGATTAACACCTATTTAGGGGATATGCAATGCTACAACAAATCTTTTTAGTATCTTGAAATGCAACATTCCCATATAATTTCATTAATTGTTCAAACTTTTCACTGTGCTTTAGGTATATGACTATTAAACAATAATTGTCCTCTTATGTCACCTTCACTTTGTTTTGATTTGGATGTATTACGTTTTTTGAAATTTATCTTATTTCTACAATAATATATATTTGCTTAATATTAAAAACATTGATTATTAATACTTATTTACTCTAATATTAAATTTAAAGTCTTTTTTTTATAATTTTAAGTATTTTTCTTTCAAAGGAGTTGCATGCATTATAAGACATTTTAAATTATGTTTTATTTAATAATCTATGATGTCAAACTAGATCTTACTACTACCTTGGAATGTAATTATCCAGTAAATTTATCTCATTTCTATAAATTTTAGCTTCAAATTAGTTATATTAAAATAAATCCATAATCAACACTCATGTGACCTTTACATTGATTTTCATTTGTCATATTACCATGCATCAATTTATTCCATTTTAGCTTTACTTTATATTTTGTTAACATTCAAAAAATACTTTAACATTATTTATGCTTGTTTACTTTGATGATTTGTTGTTATTCCAAAAGAGATTTGATCGAGATGAAAGAAACTTCGTTAGATTTTCATTTATAAGGTTAATCGAGGTAAAGATTTTTTTTCATATTTTTCAATATTTTATTTGACTAAGGTTTTAGCACACTTTGTAGGGAATATAAAATTGAATCTATTTCATGATTGAGAATGTTACACTCAATCTCCATATTGTATTTAAGTGTAATATTGCCACATAATTTATCTTCTATTTTTTTCTTTGATTTTGTTGTTTCACAATGACTGTTCTATTCTCTTCTCATGGGACCTTTCTTTCATTTTGATTTTGTTATATTATGTTGTTCAAACTTATCTCATTTTTACCATCAATATATATTTACTTAATATTAAAAAAAATTATTATTAGTTATGCATATTTAATATAGTAATTTATTGTAATATCTAATAATGTCTAACAAGATCAATCCAATTAACAATTCTTTTTTATATTCTTAAATATGTTATTTTCTAGTATTTTTTAAGCTTATAAAGATATTTTGATTCCAAGTTAATTTTATGTTAGGAATATTGCACTCAATCTTCCCAGCATTTTCAATGAATGTTTATTATATAATTTATCTTATTGTGACAATTGTTTTATTTTAAATTATGAAGAACTAATTTTCCACTTTTATGACATCTACTTTGCTTTTATTTTGTTATATTACATTGCTAATTTTTAAAAGCTTTCTTCATTAAATGTATCGATATAATATTAAATAATAATTAGTACTATTTAAGCTTATATAATTTTATCATTAGCGTTAACCTAAGCTAATATCCATTCAATGGAAAAAACATCATTCAACTCATGTTGAGAAGCTTTATCAAATTAAATATTAATTATTGTATTTCATAAATATTTTATTTTCTATGGTTTTAGAATAATTTAAGAGTCATTTGAATTCATACATTTTTTTGCAGATAATTAAACTGCACTTCATACAATTATTTTCTTGGAATGATATTTTCATGAGTAATTTTAATCAATACTTCAAATTGTTTTTCCTTGATTTCGTTATATTTATATGCAACTCTTATTCTATCCTCATGTGACCTCTACATTATTTTTATATTAATACATTACTTAGTTTAAATATATCTAATTTTAACTTAATTATGTTATTACATAAGATTAGGAAAAAGATGTTATTATTTATGCTTATTTATGCCAATAATTGATAGTAATTACAAATGAGGTTTGATGAAGACAACATAATTGTCGTTGGACTAATCTCGATGAAGTTAATTTAATTAAATAATTAGTTTTTTATTTTAAAATATTTTTTAATTGTTTTGACACAATTTACTAAAGGGTTTGATTCCTTACTAATTTGATGAATGAGGATGTTATACCTAATCTACTTAGAATCTTAGCATACAACTTTCATAAATCATTTATCTTTCTTTTCCAAATTTTTTGACCTCATTTGGTTATAATAGTAACCTTAACTCCTATCATGTGACTTTTATATTTCTTCAATTAAGTTTATTTTATCTTTAACAAATATTTTTAATATTAAAATAATACTTTAGCATTTTGTTATTTAGATTTTATTCTCATTTTTGTAGTAGTCACAAAGAAGGTTCGATCAAGATGAGATAAATGTCATTGGATTCATCATTATCTGGTTTAACAAATTAAATAAACTTTTTTAATTTTTTTAAAAAAACTTTTCTAGGTTTGACAATCACGGATGTTACACTCGATCTCCTTAGTTCCTGGGAAAACAACTTTCCACTATAATGTACCTTATTCTTCCACTCTTGTTATTTGGTTTGAATATGTTATTTTATTATTATAAATCTCTATTTATGTCATTCATAACTTACTTTGTTTTGGCTACATTACATTTCTTTAATTTGCATAATATTAATTTAATAATTTATCAATATTTATGCTTATTTTTTTATAATTTGTAGTAAATCCAACCAAGGTTTGACTAATAAAAAAACAGTTATCATTTTACTCATCTCGTTGAGTTCTACTCAATTAAATATTTTTTGTTATAATTTTTAAATATAAGCTTTCTATAGGTTTCAATATGCTCCTCGAGTTATTTCTTTTTGTATCTAGTTTGATAACCAGGAATTCATCTTTCGATAGAATTAATGTCTATTTTTAAAAATCATTTTTTTTCAATTTAGTTATATTAATAATGTAACTCTAAGCCTCATCTCCCATGACCTTTATGATGTTTTGATTTGTTTATATTACATTACTTCAACTTATCCAATTTAATCTTAAATTTATATTTATTTAATATTAAATTAATAATTTATTATTATTAGTAATGATTTATTTTCAAGATTTGTAGTAGTTCTGATTAATGTGAAAGTTAAACAAAACTGACATAATAAACTCGCCCAGTTGAGCTCCATGAAATTAAATATTTATTTTTACATTTTTAAAATCTTAATGTTCTTATGTTTTTTCATAATTTACAACACTTTATATTTTTAGTTTATTTGGTAATCGGGGATGTTACACTCAAATACATTAGTAGTTAGAGTACAATTTTCCCATAAAATGTATCTCATTTATTAAAATCTTTTTCCTATATTTTGTTATATTATAGTGGTAGTCTAAATTTCACATAATATGACCGTCACATCCCTATGATTTGGACATATTGTATTACTTTAATTTATTTTACTTTTGCTATAATTTGCCTTTATTTAATATTAAAATAATTATTTATTATTCTTAATGCCTATTTCCTTTAACAATTCATAATAACTATGATATAAGTCTAATTTAAATGAAACAAATATCATTACACACATCTTAATAAGCTACTTCTTTTCAATTTCTTTTAATCTATCGACTCATCTCCTTCACATTTCAAAATATTTTATTTCAACATCTATGTATTCTTTATTTAACAAATATTCACAAACATATAACAAAGATTGTTAAATCCTTATGAAACTAACTATTAAAAACCATGTGATTTTTCTTATTTTCCAAAACGTGTTATATGATCATCAAAATGTAATTATTATATGTGAGTTTGAAGAAAATGACTAGTTGAATAACCTCTTTTTGAAGTTAATTGTGCTATATAAAGTTCCAATTGTACGATATGACCCTTTGAATGTACTTCACAACAATGTTAAATGCTTCAATCATTACTTCTAACAAGTAAAACATAGTCTAATGCACTCAACTTATTATTGGAATTGACATATACCATGAAATATTCTAACTTAACTATTTAACACTTGTTGTACTTGGCTTAGCCAACCATCTACATAATATTCTTTTAACATAAGACTAGTTTATGAAAGCATCATCTAGCACTACTCAGCTAATCATATGGTACATTGAAGTAGATAGAACAATCTGATGTTCTAAGCAATGGTTTGTTACAGGGTCAATCACACAATGTGTTTAGTCGAATGATAAATATTATAAAGTTAGGCCACAAAATAGAACTTAGTAATATCAACTCCATCAAAAAAATAAAAAACTAAAGCTTGCCTAGCATATAACATTACATGTAATAGAAATCTATAATAAAAACATATCATAATTTTTTTACTCTATCAAAAACAATGTTAAACAATTTATTGCTCACTCATGCAATGTTGAACAATTTTCAAGTACAAATTATCTCGTTTCTTTAAATATTTCTCTTTGAAATTGTAATGATATTTTGAAACACTAGTTCTCTTATTGTGCGACCTTTACATTACTTTAATATGATTATTTTATAATGCTTTAATTAATCTAATTTTAGCTTTAGTATATCTTTTCTTAATATAACAATATTTGTTTAGTATAATTTAAGATTAATTTCATCGGTAATTCATGGTAATTTAAAATGGATTCCAACCAAATTGATTAAAATATTGTCAATATTGTCTCAACGAGCTCAATCCTATAAAATATTTTTACTTTGTATTTTAAAATATTTTTGTTTGTAGTGCTTTGGTATGCTTAAAAAGACATTTCAATTTGATAATCAAGGATTCTACATTTAATCTCTTTAGAACCTCGGATTACAACCTTCTCTAACATTTTCTCCTATCTATTCATTGTTTTTTCTTACATTGGTCATATTATGAAGAAACTCTAATTCTATTATCTTGGGACCTTCATAGAACTTTGAATCAGCTATCTAACATTACTTCACTTTATTTCATGTTATATTTAACAATTATTAAGTTATGATTGAAATGTTGATTAATTATTATTTAAATATGTTTAATTTTTTTATTTGTAGTAATTCCAAACTTGATATGATTGTGACAAATTAAACGTTGTAAGACTAATCTTGTTGAATTCCATCAAATTAAATATTTTTTTATTATTTTTTATATTTAGTTTGTTAATTGTAGTAATTCAAAATTGAAACTATTTTAGAGAAATTAAATGTTGTCCAAGTTATCTCAATCAACTTGAACTAATTAAATATTCATTTTTACATTTTAAAATATTTTTTTTTCTCATATTTTAACTTCTTTTTAAACATTTTTATTTTTGTATGATTTTGTAATCGAGGAAGTTCTACTCGATTTGTTATAGCCTTCATGTTCAACTTTACCAAACAGTTTATCTTAATTCTTTCGATTTTTTTTAGTTAGAATTGGTTATATTACTATCAACTCTAATTCTCCTTATAAAAATAACATCATTTTCATAAGACTATATTATCTAGCTTCAATTAATTTTTTTACCTTTATTATTTATTTATTAATATTAAAATAATAAATTATTTCGATTTATTTTTACTTATTTTGGTAGTTAGTTGTAATTGCAAGAAAGTACTGATCTAGATGAAAAACTTTGTTAGACTAATCTCAATATGCTCTTCTAAATTAAACATAAATTTATATCTTTTTTAAATATTTTCTTTTCAAATGTTTGGACATGCTTCACAAGAAATTTCAATTTGTAGTGATTCGATGATAGAGGTTGTTTGATTTTATCACTTTGTTATCTTGGAGTGTATCTTTCCATTACCACTTATCAAATTTATTCAAATTGTTTTATTTAGATTTAATTATATCTCAATGAAGCTCTTACCCTCTTATCTTTTCACCTTCACATCGCTTTGATTTGTTCATATTACAAAGATCCACTTTATCTCATTTAGGTTTTAATATTTATTTACTTAATATTAAGAGTATATTTTATTATTATTTATTCTTATTTAATTTTGTAATTCATAGTAATTCAATTGAGACAAAACAAACATTAAGAAACTCATCTTATTGAGCTATATCTAATTAATTATTCATTTTTATATTTTAAACATTTTATCATTATAATTTAGGAACACTTTTGGTGATAATTATATTTATACTTAAATCTACTATTAAATATGTTGCACTAAATCTAAATAGTATCTTTTAAAAACAATTTCCCATAAAACTTATCTAATTTCTTTAGCTTCATTTCTTTAAATTTTTATATTACTATGTAACTCAAAATAATATCTCATATGACTTTTACATCTTTCCTTTACATAACTTTCATTTGGATTTAATACATTGCTTTAGTAAATTATTTAAACATGAAAATATATTTACTTTTTTTTAAAAAAAGTATTATTACTATTTGTCATTATTTGTTTTTTTTAATTCATAGTAATTTCAATGAGCTCTACTTAACTAAATATTAATTTTTATATAATTTGTACATGCCATATGAAAAATTTTCATTCCCACAAAATTTTGTAATTAAGAAAGTTACACTCGATCTATTTTGCTTTAATTTATCTCATTTCATCAACAATATGCAGTTATTTAATATTAAAAATAATATTTTATTTTTATTGATTGTTACTTTATAATTTTTATTATTTCCAAAAAAGGTCCAATCAAGACAAACTAAACATCAACATAATCATTTGGAAATACTGTTTTAAAGTAAATATTCATTTTTAAAATTTTAAATAGTTATTGTTTTTTGGTAATGGTACGCTTTATTGGATTTTTGAATTTGTATCTTATTGGAGGATTGAGCATATCACACTCGATCTTCTTTGTATCATAAATTCCAAACATTGATATGCCTTCCATAACTTGGCCTATGAAATTAAATATTAAATTTTTTATTCTTCTTAAATACTTATATTTATGGTTTTGTCAATTTTATATGACATTTAGACTTTTACATGATTTGATGATCAAGCATGTTATGCTCGATCTATTAAGTATCTTGAAACAAAACTTTTTTGTGCAATTTATTTAATTTCTTCAAGGTTTTCACTATGTTTTTGTTATATTAATATATAACTCTAAGTCAAATGCCTTATAGCTATCAAACTTTTTAATTTTATTATATTTCATTACATCAATTTATCTCATTCCAAGCTCAATATATATATTTATTTTGTATTGAAATTACAATTGATTATCATTTTTTCTTATTTATGTTGTTAGTTTGAAGTAATTCTATATAGTCTCTAATTGATATTAGAAGCATGTTGCTTAAATATTCTCAATGAGCTCTATCCCATTAAATATTCATTTCTATATTTTTTAAAGAAATTTTGCTTCTAGAGTTTTCATGCTTTAAAAAAAAATTCACTTCATACTTCATTTGACAATCAAGAATGTTACACTTATTGTATTTAGCATCTTAGAATGCAACTTTCTTATATAATTTATCTCATTAACTAAAAGTTATCACTTTCATTTGGTAATATTTCTATAAAACACTAATTATTTTCTCATGTCGTAGTTATATCAAGTTGAGTTTGTTATTTTACACTTTAATTTCTCTCTTCTACTAATATATATTTACATGATTTATAAATAATAATATCTTATTATTTTGTATTATTAATTTTGAAATGATATAGACATTGTTAGACTCGTCTTGAAGAGCTCTAAGAAAAATTAATTTTTTTTATTTTTTAATTTTCAAAGTTTTAGTGCACATTTCAAGATGTATCAATTCTATTTTATTATATGATCGAGAATGTTACACTTTATCGCTATATTTTCTTGGAATGTATTTTCTTATACTATTTATCAAATTTTGTTGATTTTTTCCATTCATTTGCTTATATTACTATGAAATTATAGTTGTCCTCTCTTGTTATCTTAACATCACTTTTATTTTTCTATATTATATTGCTTGCATTTAACTTATTCTTGATTTCCTATATATTAACTCAATATTAAAATAATAATTTATTTCATTTTTTTTCCTTTTTTAATTTTGGAATTCATAATGATTCCAAGCAATGTCCAATTGAGACAACAAATGTCACTAGACTCATTGCGACATGCTCCATTGAATTAGATATTATTTCGTATACTTTATCTAATGTTCTCGTATATTTTGCAAGGCATTTTGATTCATATATAATTTGATGATCTAGAATGTTACAGTCCATCTCCATGGGATGTTTGAATGCAACTTTCCCATAAAATTCTCCTCAGTTAATCATTTTATCTCATTTTATCATTAATATATGTTTTTAATATGAAAAGATATTTTTATCATGTTGGTTTATTTACTTAGTAATTCTTTGTAATTTTAGTTGAGACAAAATAAATGTATGTTTCATCTTGGAGAACTCAATCATACTAAGTATTATTTATTAAATATTTAAATATTTTATTTTCTATTATTTTCAATGCTTTCCAAGGCATTTTATTTCGTATCAAACATATTAATTGAAGTTGTTACTCTATCTTCTATGTATCTTGAAAGTAACTTTCTATTGTAATTTATCTCACTTCTTTAAATTTTTTGCTTTGATTTGGTTCATTAATATGTAACTACAAATCATCTTTCATGAAAAATTTATATCAATTTAACTTGGTTATATTACACTACATCAATTTATATAATTTCAATGTTAATATATATTTTAAAAAATTTAAGATGATACTTTTTTAATAATTATTTATTTAATTTTGATAGTTTCAATAATTTCAAACATTATCTCAACATGATGTAAAAAGCATTTTTCCACTAACCTTGATCAACTTGCTTAAATTTAATCTTTATTTGGTGATCAAGGATTTTATATCTTATCCCCTTAGTAACTTACAATACAACTTTTATGTATAATTTATCTCATTTTTTTATGGATTTCTTTTTTATTTTCTTACATTACATTGGATCAATAAATCTTATTTTAGCTTTTATATATATTTATTTAACATTAAAATAATAATTTGTTATTATTCATGCCTAATTAACTTATAATTTCTAGTAATTCTAATTAACATTAAATAAGATGAAATAAATAATGCTTCACACTCAATGGGGAGCTATATCAAATAAAATGCATTTAAATGATAATTTAATTTTTATGATTTTTGAACACTTCACTAGCAATTTTGATTTGTACGTGTATTGGCAATTGAGAATATTATAGGTTGCCTCTTTAGTTCTTTGGAATATAATTTTTCCACACAATTTGTCTTATTTACTCAAAATGTTTTGCTCTCATTTTGTTATATTGGTATTTAACTCTAAATCTCCGATCATGTCACATTTATAATGTTTTTTTTTATCATGTCATAATTCTTCACCTTGTCTCCTTTAGCTTTAATATATATTTAATTTTTGTTTAAATAATAATTTAAAATTATTTTTCGTTATTTATTTTGATAATTCATAGTAAGTCCAAATGATGCCTAATAGAGATGCAACAAAAATCATTTGACTCGACTTGTAGTGCTCTACAAAATTATATATTCATTCTTCCTTTTTTAAATATCTTTTTATAAAATTTTAAAATTTTTTATGAGACATTTTAATTTACACTTGATTTAATGATAAAAAAAGCTTTTACATGATCTCCATAGAATAAATTTATTTGATTTTTTAATTTTTTCCTTTGAATTGGTTAAATTAATATGTAAATCAAAATCTCTGCTAGTGTGATTTTTCCAATTATTTTATTTGGATATACTGCATTAGTTTAATTGATCTCTCTTCATTTTTATTATATCTTCACGTTGTATTATTATGCTCACTAAGTTTTTGTCCTTGAAAAAAATTTGAATGAAGTTTGATCAAGATGAACTAATGTCATTGGAATGGACCCAAAGAACCATATTAAAATACTTTTTTACATTTTTTATGGTGCTGGCTACTTTTTCGAAGACATTACATTTGTACCTAATTACACGAATGGTAATGTTTCCCTTAATCTGCTCAGTAATTTTGAATGCACCATTCCCTTATAATCTTTCACATTTCTTTAAATTTTATAGTTTGATTTGCTTGTATTATTCTGAAACTCAAATTCTCCTTTCGTGTAACCTTAACATTGCCTTGGTTTCTTTACATTATATTGCTTTCATTTATCTTATACAAGATTTGATATATACTTATTATTAATGCAGTAGTATATTATTAACTATGTTTTTTTTAAATTTTGTAATTATCAATAACATCCTAGATAAAGTCAAAACAAACAACATAGGTTTCATTGTGACAAGATCGATCAAATTAAATATTTATTTGTATAATACTAATTTTTTTCCTAAGGTTTTGGCATGCTTTAATAGTTTTTTTTACTTGTACCAAAATTCTTGATCTAGAACATAATTTTCATATATGACCTATCTCATTTCTATTAATGTTTTTCTTTGAATTGGCTATGTTATAAAGCCTCAAATTTTCTCATTTCATCTTTAACATATTTTAGTTCAATATTAAAATAATAATTTAGTGTTTCAAGGTTTTTACAATGGTAATTCATAGCAACTGCTAGGGAGATCTAATGGAGATTTAAAAAGTTTTTTTGTTTTATCTTTCTTTAGAAAATTTTTTCCTTCCTAATTTGATGACAAAAAACATTAAACTGCATCTCCTCGATATTTTTAAATGAAATGTTCTTATATATTTTGTCTAATTTCTTGAAATATTTTTTATGTTTTTTCATATTAATATGTAAATAAAATTTTCAACATATGTAACATTTATAGCAATTCTATTTGGTTATATTAAATTGCATCAATTTATCTTATTTCAATTTTAATATATCTTTGCATTGTATATATGCCTATATAGGTTTGTAATTTGTCGGAATTCTAAAAAAGGTACATATGAAATAAATGTCATCGGAATTGACACAATGTTCTCTTTCATATTAAATGTTTAGCTTTATAATTTTATTTTTTTTCGGGTATTATCAAGTTTTATGATACATTCCATTAGCACATGATAATAAGATTGAGAATGTTATACTTAGTTTCCTTATTAAGTTGAATGCTTTTAATTATCTCATTTTAGTTTCTTTTCTTTTTTTAATTTTGTTTTAATTATATTATTTACTTTAATTTATCTCATTTTAGTATTAATCTATATTATTTAAATATTAAAGTAATAATCTAATATTTTTTATGGTTTTTTACAACTAGCTCTTAGTATTCCAAACAAAGTGTGATGAAAATTGAAAAATGTCATTAGACTCATCTCAAAAACATATCAAATTCTATATTCTACTTGATAATTTTAAAAATTTTAATTTCTAATGTTTTATCTAATTTACAATCTTTTCATTTTATACATGGTTTGGCTATTAAAGACATTGCACACTTTCTATTTGGTATCCTTGAATGCAACTTTTCCTATCAATTTATTACATTTTTTCCAATTGTTGGCTATTTTTGCTTATATTTTTATGTTACTCTAAATCTTCTCTCATGGGATTTTTACATCACTTCAATTAACTTATAATTGCATTGCTTAAATCTATCTCAATTTAATGTCAATATATATTCTCTTAATATTAAATAAGTATTATGTAGCATACTTGTTTTCTTTCCCTAAACCCTTGTAATTTTAAAGGCAATATGATGGAGATTAAAAAATGTTCTTTCACACATCTCAATGGCTCTATCTAATTAATTTTTTTATTTTTAAAAATTGCATTTTCTTATGTTTTGGCCTGCTTTACCTGGCATTCCAATTGGTATAGGATTCAATGAAAAAAAAATGCTACATGTGATCTCCATATTGCCTTCGAATGTAACTAATTCATTTAATTTATCTAAAGTTTTAAACTTTTTTGATTTGATTTGTTAATATTAACACGAAAATCTAATTCTCCTTTCATGTGAAATTTAAATTATTTTAATCTGGTTATGTTAAAATAAAAAGTTAACATCATTTCTACTTAAATATATCTAACTAAAATATTAAAATAATAATTTATTCTTGTTTAATTTTTTTTAGTTTTGGTAGTGCATAATAGTTCCAAATGAGGTCTAATTAAGATGAAATAAAAGTTGTTAGACTCAACATATTGAGTTCTTTCTAATTAAATTTTGATTTCTTTACTTAATATATTTGTTAATGTTTCAACTTGTTTTGTGAGAGCTTAGATATACACCTAATTATATGATCCAAAATATTCCACTTGATCTCCTTATTATCCTATCACGTAATTTTTTTGATATATTATATGTTATTTTACCATTTTTTTCTTTAATTTTGTTATATTTTTATGAAATTATTTTTCTATTATCGTGTGTTTATTTTGATTTATAATTATTTAATTTGGTAATTTGGAGGAATTTAGGACAAGTTTAAATTGAGATAAAAAAAACATCATCGGCATGGTTTACTAGTCATTTCATTTCATACACCTTGAAATGCATATTTCTTATAAATTTTAACCCACTTCCTAAAAGTTTTTCCATTGATTTCATTATTTAATATTGGTAAAATTTTTCTCATTTCAATTTCAAATAATATTTAATTAACATTAAAAAATAATAATTTATTATTATACATGAATTTTTAAATTTGTAATATGCACAAAATGTCATTAGGCTTGTCATAAGGAGTTATATAAAATTGTATATTTACTTTTATATTTTTAAATGTTTTCAACATTTTTGTACGATTTGTGATACACTTCAATTAAGACACCAATAATCAATTGAGGATATCTACTTTATCTCCTTTGTATCTTGCAAAGTAACTTTCCTATGTAGTTTATCTAATTTCTTTACTTTTTTTATTTTTGTTTGGTTATGTTAATATGTAAATATAAATCTTCTCTGATGTCTAATTTACATTGATTTGAATTATTTATATTAAATTACATTAATTTATCAAATTTGAATTTTAACATATATTTGTATAAGATCAAATATTAATTTATTATAATTTATTGTTATTGATTTTTTATTTCATAATAATTGGAAGAAGGGCTGATCTTGATAAAATAAACATCGTTTGACTCATCTTGACAAACTCCATCACATTAAATGATAATTTTTACATTTTTAAAAATTTTATTTTCTATGCTTTTGTCATGTTTTGTGAGATATTTTAATTAGTACTCCATTTAACTATCGAGGAAGCCCTGTCTGTTATCTTTATTAAATTGGAATGCAATTTTCCCATATTTTGGTCCTATTTCTATAAATTATTTTATATGATTTTGTTATATTACTATGGAACATTAATTCTCCTCTTGTTTGACAAATACATTGCTTTAAGTTTGTTATACTATGTTGTTTCAATTTATCTTAGTTTATTTTTAATATATATTTACCTAATATTAAAATAATAATTTTTTTTTTTAATTATTTAATTTTGTAATTCATAGAAACACCAAACAAGGATCAATGGAGATGAAACAAACAACTTTGTGCACAACTTAATAAGCTTAATCCAATTAAATATATTTTTTATATTTTAAAAACTTGTATTTTCTAGATTTTTGACTTGCTTTGTTGGATATTTTCATTTGCAGCTGGTTTTACAATCAAAGATGCTACAGTAGATCTCCTTCATATCGTGGTATGAAACTTTTTTGTAATAGTTATCTCACTTTGCCAAATTTTTTTTATCTATATTATATTAAGATGGACCTCGAAGTCCCTTGAGTGTGTCTTTTTTATCACTTCAATTTTGGCACATTACTTACTTTCAATTTATCACATTTTATGTTTGTTATGCATTTACCTATTATTAAAATAATAATTTGTTGTTATATTCTGTTATTATGTTGTTAATTTATAATAATTATCAACGACATTTGATTAAGATGAAATAAACACCATTGCAAATGTCTCAAGGAGCTCTATCTAATATAATATTCATTTTTATTTTTTTAACATTTTAGTTTTTATAGATTTGGCACTGATTTAGAAATAATTTTATTTTTGAAGTAAAAACAAGTATGTTAATCTCATAAGAGGCTTGTTAATTATGGCCTTAAAAAGAATTTTTGCTATTCTTGAACATATTTATTTCTCCAAAACAATTTTATCTTTCGTGGAAAACGTTATTTATTTAACATACATATTTTAAAATTGAGAGACCATCATTTTTAATTAGTTCGGTTCAAATAACAAGCTATGTTTATCCTCAACTGAGGTCGACATTAACACCACTAAAAAAAGATTACAACTTAAGGTTTTTCCTTGTAGTTCACTTCCAATCTACTAGATTTTGTGGGTTCAACTATAACCCAGGATCTTCCAAGTTCAACCAGAACTTCAGTGTTTTTATTATATTTAGAAAAATTATGAACAAACACAAATCCTTATTTCTTTCCACATAATTTCAAGGGTTGTATCAGTCCAAAAATGACAGAATAAACTATCTCTAGATGTCCATTAGTGGTTAAGTTATTTTTTTAGTTTAAAAGAAAATTTACCTTATATTTTTTTCAATAGTTCACTTTTCTTCAAACAAATTTTTTTCTTAAGACCTTTAACTATATCTAGGATACATGTTTTCTTTAAGGTTGAATAACCTATATGATCTAATATATTATGTCATATGTTACTCTCAAATTTATAACAACGCATTCTACTCCGCTAGCTTATACTTGATCAAACTTAATCACATAAGTATCACCTTTTCTTCTACCAACAAGTAATACTTTTCATTATTTAATATTTTGCAACATTATGCATCAAAATTAACAATGTAACCATTATCATTCATTGTCTAATACTTATTAAATTAAATTCTAATCCATCAAATAAGGAAAATTTTGAAATTAAAAAATTAGGAATATCTATATCACCAATTAAAATTATCTTTTCTCAAAGTTGCTTCTAAATTGTTTCCCATCTATTTGGTCCACATTCTATTGGTAGAAACTATATCTATTTTTTGTCATACGCTTTTAGCATCTACAATCCAACCTAAGAGCAAGATTTTTCTCTATGTATGGCTACATAAATTATAAAATTTAAACTTTGTAATGATGATATACAACCTTTATTTACTTAGTTTGTATGCATTCTTATAAATAAAATTTTCTAGCATATTATTTCTAACTGATGAATGTTTCCAATTCATTATAGCTCCACATCACAATTATAAAGACATATTATATTATTTTTATTATTCTCTACAAGAAACCTAAGCTAGCTTGGGGCAAGCATCAATATTCACCATAGAGGAATTCATATTATCATTTTTAATTACCCATTTGAAAAAATATTTTGAACTACAAATGTTTTTTTCTAATTTTACAATCTTTGAGGGTACAACCATTTCTACAATACTAAAAGCAAGTAATATTAGAAATGTTTTACATGTATTCAAATGATGATATACTCTTATTTTTGGAAAAGTGAACACAATATGAAGTTATAAAACATTTTGCATGTTCAAGAATGTGAATTTTTTAAACTAGTAATTTCCTCATTTAGCAAAGTATCATCACAAATCATGGAATTTTTTCATCACAAATTTCAATCATTTCTATTTACTTTTCCATGTAAAACTTATTTAATTTTTTACATGACATATAAAAGAAGTTAAAGGACTAATCCATTCTTCTCAATTTTTGTCATTAATAATTCTTCAAGTAGCTCATCCAACGTGAGCTTATTTATGTCATTGGCCACCTTTATTGTTGTGGCAAAAGTATCATACACTTTAGGTAGAGTCCATAGCATTTTTCATTCAAGATCTGTAATAGAAACCACCTTTCTAAGATTTGGTAATCCATTAATAATATTACTAAATCCTATAAACATCTTCTCTATAGTTTCTCCTAACTCCATTCTAAATAGCTCATAATCATGTGTAAGAAGATTTTATTTTAGTTTCCTTTACTTACAAAGTACCTTCATTAGAAAATTTTAATTTTTTCCAAACTTTTTGCATGTTATGAAAATTCATAACTTGATTAAATTTACTTGTTGATATTCTATAGTGAAGGTAGTTGACTGCTCTTATAATGAATTGTGTAATGCACTTGATCACAACTAAGTTCACTAAAACACTTAATTTTATTTATGTAAGCATCTCTAACTAAATCATGTGGCTTAGTAAGTACATTTCAAAGTTCTAAATCAATTGATTGAAAAAAGTCATAATCCATTTTTCTAATGTAAGCACAATTCCTTATTAAATTATGGTGGATGGACTAAGGAAGATCCTTCATAAAGTGTTGCACCAATATCAATGAAGGATGAGGACATATTGAAAGCTTAAGAAGTAAATTTACAAACACATACTTTGCAAACTAGGAAAAAAAGATAAAGAGAAAATTTAAATTAGTGCATAGCCAAAATGACAATTAAGATAGGGCCATCTGGGATACAAATTGAAGTAAAATCTAGTATGCAAATCTTACATAAGGGTTGAATTGTTGCCTTAAAAATATTTTTTATTAATTTAGAATGTACTCATTTCTCAAAAATGATTTTATGTTTATAAAAAATCTTAATTATATATATACATATATATGTATATATATATATTTTAATATAATAAAATAAATAAAGACAATAACTAAAATAAGACAAGAATTTTTAGATGTTTTCATTGAAACTAAGACCTGCAATTACTTCCAATTAAAATCCATAAAAACACCACAAAGAAAAGGTTAATATTTAAGTTTTTTTCTTATGGTTGACCTCAAATCTAATAGGTTTTATTGGATAAACTATGACTTAGGCTTTTGCAAGCTTAACCCAAACTTGATTTTTTTGAGATTAAATCAAACATGTGTTTTCCCAAATGTTGAGCTATCGAAACCATGAGAAAAAGAAAAATACAGAAGATAAAAAATTTTGTTAAATTTGTACAACTGCTCATACTTATTGATTATTAGATTAAAGCATGATGAGCTTGAAGTCAAGATGAGAAATGACAATTTGAAAGTTTAGACATGGAATGGTAAGCTAGAATACCTTGATGATTTGGGAAGGTGAAGTCGTAGTTTATGCCAAAAAAATTTATCCTAGTAGAATATTCAGGAGTGCTTTGTTGAGATCTCAAAGATTGATTCAAGTTTATTAGTTATTCTATTTATAGTGATTACGTATTTATAATTAAATGATTATCAGTCATTAAAATAATATAGAAAGCTCTTTGAAAAGTTGTAGCCAAACATATTAAAAAATATGTTAAAATAATTTTTCAAGATGGCTAACCCAATTACTAAATAATTGGTTGCTAGGTAGGATGAATTAGGGCAGTTGAATTTGATCAGAGGTGATACAGATCTTCAAATCTATTGTTTAATAAGCACATGAGTTATGGATGGTATGATTAAGACATATTTGATCTTTGCCATGCAAGCGTATTGAATTAGATTTGCATCGGTTGATTTAATGGTGATATAGTAAGAGTTGATCTTAACTTTAGGATTAAGTATGGATAATTAAGAGCCACACTATTCAACAATAAGGCAAAAAGTGTTCTAGTCAACTCATATGTTTGGATGAAGCTTCATCTATCAGATTGAGAGATAAATTATAAGAAATCAATAAAGTCAACATTCACCATTAGATTTAAGAGATTAAATGGATGACAGGATAGATGATCATGACTGAAAAAAAAGTAAAGTCATGCTCCACTATGCGATCAGGAAATTCGTTGATCAAATGCTACTGAGATCTCCCTATTTTGGATATTATAGGGGACTTAATCCCACATTGTTAGAAAAGATAAACATTTGGACTTTATAATTGTTAATGTAGAGGTGTTATTTAGAGCCAAATTGGGGCTTGTTCCTTCCACGTGTGCTCTAGAATTAATCATTTGGCTATATTATTAATGTAGAAGTTTATATGGGTCGACCCATCTAGGTTTGGGTATTGCCCAACTCGACCCATTGCTTTGCCACTCTCGATTTCGGAATTCTTTGTCAGTGAGGATAGGCTCGACCAAATTTTGTTCTGATTGTTACCTTACATGAGGCTTCCTAATTCCCCTCATGCTTACCCTGACTGAGAGCTTTACACTACCACTCAAGGTGGGTTTTCATAATTTTTTTTTAATTTTCGTTATTAAAACATTTAACAGAATAATTTTTTAATTTTAATCAAGGTTTAACAAACTAACTAACATGGAATTTTATAACCATATAATTTAGCCATCAAGAGAGTTATGGGATTAAAAAATGGAATCTTATTCATTTGTTAAATCAAGAAGATTATTGAATAATTCGATTCTTGATTATGATTTTTAATTGATATGAAACAAGAGTGTCTTAAAATCAAAAAGCTAACAATTTTTTTCCTAGTAACAAAAAGCCTTATTTTAATTGAAGTGTATGCTTTCAATACTTAAGACTTACTAAAAACTCCAAGATGCTTTGATGGCCTCTAACAAGCCATCTTCTAAGGTGTATGGTTGGTTCATTAAAAACTACACTTTTATCACACTAAACAAGCCCACTAAATAAATGCTAAACATTTCAAGCTGAACTCATCAAATAAAAAATTTATTAACAAATTTTCACCTAATTTGATGATAGAGAATTTTGCACTCGATTTTCTTACACTTGGAATGAAAATTTCATATACAATTTGTCCTATTTCTTCAAATTTCTCATTAAAATTTGGTTGTTCTACCACAAAACTCATATTCTTCTCTTTCATGACCTTTACAAAGTTTCATTTGATTATATTAAATTTCTACCCTTTTCATAATTTCTCTTTAATATATATCTAATTAATCTGAAAAATAATTATTTTTTTTATTTAATCAAATTTATTTTGTGATCCATAATAATGAAAAATGATGTCCATTGGGAATGAAACAAATGTTGTTAGGCTCATCTCGACGATTTTTAATTAATTGAATATTCATTTTTATATTTTTAATTTTTTATTAAGGACTTTGCTCAGCTTATGAGACACTTAAGTTATACCTAATTTAATGATAAAAAAAGTTAGAATTTGTGAATCCAACACTCCTTAATAACTCACAAAATTTTCTTAACTTTTTGTTCTGATTTTGTTATATTAATTTGTGCCTCTAAATCTCCACCGATGTGGCCTTTATGTTGCTTTGATATGGTTATATTTTATTTCATCAATTTAAATTATTTTGACTTTGATATATATTTAATTGATATTAAAAAATAATAATTTACTCTTTTCACATTTTTGGTAATTCCAAGCAAAGTTGGATTGAGACAAAACAAAGGTTGTTCTAATTTCCATGACCCCATCTATCTCATTAAATGATAATTTTGAATTTTTTTTTAAATATTTTCTTTTATTTGATAGTCATACTTTATGATACAATTTGATTTGTAACTAATTTGAATATCGAGAACATTATACCAATTCTCCTTAGTATCTTGGAATTTAATTTTCTTATATAATTTACTTCATTTTTTAAAATTTTTTACTTTGATTTAGTTATATTGTTATGAAGCTCTAAATCTTCTTATTTGTTACCTTTATGCTTCATTTGTTTAGTTTTATTAGATAACTTCAATTTTTTTCATTTTAGCTTTAATTGTTTTTAACATTAAAGTAATAATTTTCTATAATTTAGGTTTATTTAATTTTATAACTTGTGCAAATTTAAAATAAGGATAGATCAAAAAGTAACAAATGTTGTTAGAAACATCACAACAAACTCTATATAATATATATATATAGATATATTGTTTTTAAATAATGTTTCTAAGGTTTCAGCATATTTTATGAGACATTTGATTTGTAGTTGATTTGATGATCAATGAAGTTACACATTAAATCCTAAATGTCTTGGAATTCAACTTTCATATAAATCATATCACGTTTTTTCAAAGTTTTCACTTTGATTTGGTTATATTTATGTGAAAATTAAATTCTACTCTTATGTCCTTATAAAACATAACTCATCCCCTTAATTTTGGTTATATGACATTTGCTTAATTTATCTCACTTCACCTTCATTATATATTTAATTTATGTTAAAACATTAATTTAATATTTTTAATAGTTATTTAATTTTGTAACTCAGTAATTTTGAACGTGGTCCAATCAAGTTGAGTAAAACTTAGTTGCGATCACCTAAATGGACACTAACCAATTAAATATTTATTTTTAAATATTTAAATTTTTATTTTCTCTAAGTTGAAATACTTAATGGGGTATTTAAATTTGTGCCACATTTGATGATTTATGATGCAAGGCTTGACGTCCTTAATCTCATTTCTTTAATTTTTTTATTTAATTTATTACAATGTAACTCTAAATCTTCTCTTAAGTTTCCTTTGCATCTGTTTCAATTTGTTATGCCACGTTGCTTGAACTAATCATATTTTTACTTAAATTTATATTTATTTAATAGTTAAATTTTTATTTTAATAGCATTTGTGATCATTTATTTTTATAGTTCATAATAGTTCCAAAGGTGTTTTGATCAAGGTAAGATAAATATTATTCTAATCTTTACAATCTTGATCCAATTAAATATTTATTTCCATATTTTAAAATATTTTATTTTAAATATTTTTTACGTTTATTAAAACATTTTACTCACACAATGATTTATTGATCAAGGATCGCATACTAGATCTATAAATTGTCTTGGTAATCAAACATTCTTTGCAATTTATATCATTTTTCTTCAAGTTTCTTTCTTTGATCATTTATATTGCTTTGAAACAATAATTGTTCTCCCGTTTGAGCTTTACATCACTATAATATGGATATATTATAATGCCTAAATTTATCTTATTTTAGCTTTTAGGTATGTTTACTTAATATTAAAAAAATATTATCTTTATTTATTTAATTTTGTAATTCATAGTAATTATAAAAGAGGTCCAATGAAAAAGAAAGAAATGAAATTTGAATTTTCTCCAAGGGGTCTATCCAAATAATAGCTAATTTTTATAGTTCCAAGTACTTTAACTTCTATGGTTTTATGCATTTTATAAGATATTTTTATTTGTACCTAATTTGAAAATCATAAAAATTACAATCAATCTACCATGTATCTTGACATGAAATTTTCTATTTAATTTATCTTATTTACTGAAAGTTTTTTCTTAGGGTTTTTTTAAACCACTTTGAAATTCTAATTCTCTTAACATGTGACAACCACACATTTTTAGTTTGGTTTCAAAATATAGCATCAATTTATTAAATTTTACATTTAATATTTATTTAAATAAGAGTAAAATAAAAATTAATTATTATTTTTTCATATTTATATTAATAAATTCTTGCAATTCCAAGTAAGGCCTAATCGAGATGAAACAAACATCGAGTGATATGCCTTGATGAGCTCTATCCAATAAAATATTTTTTTATATTTCTAATTTTAAGGATTTTCCCATAAAGTAAAATAATTTTTTAATTATCATAAAGTTAAAAATTTTTACACCATTTGTTCAATTTTTTTAAATTTTTTTTGCTTCAATTATATTTCATTGTTTCAAATTATCTCCTTTTATGTTCAAGACTAATTTACATAATGTTAAAATAATAATTTTTTATTATTTATCATTATATAGTTTATTAATTTGTAGTAATTTAATTAGAGTTCTAATTGATATGAAACAAATGTAATTTTAATCTTCTAAACGAATTCTAATCAATTAATGCTTTAGTTTTATGCCAAAAATATTTTATTTTCTAATGTTTTTTACACACTTTAAGAAAACCATTTATTTGATAATGATTTGAATGTTGAGGATGTTACATTCGATGTTTGTATTATCTTAGAATGCAACTTTCATATACAACTTACCTTATTTCACTAAATTATTTTTCTTATATTTTTGGTGTTAACATTCAACTCTAATTTTTCTCTCGTGCAACATTTATGTTACTTTTAATTGGTTATATTAGATTGCCTCAATTTATCTCTTTTCATCTTTAGTATATATTTACATAATTTTAAAATAATAATTTATTTTTAATTCCTAATTATTTTAGTAATTTAAGATAATTCTAAACCCATCATGACAAAACAAAATTGGATAAACTAATCTCAATAGACTATTTCATAATAAATATTCTTTTTATATTTTATTATTATTTATTTTTTTTGCGTTTTAGCATGCTTTATGAGATGTTTTAATTTCTGTTATATTTGACGATGAAGAATTTTACACTCAATCTCTTTAGTATCATAGAATAAAAATTTCCCATATAGTTTGTCTCATTATTAAAATTGATTACTTAAACTTTGTTATATTTCTACAAAACTATAATTACTCTATAGTGTGACCTTAACATCACATTGATATAGTCATATAATATTTCTTCAATTTATTTCATTTTAGTTTTGTTATTTATTTGAGTGATATTGAAACAATAGTTCGTTATTATTTATGTATAGTTACATTAATAATAAAAAGTAACTCAACATTAGGACTAATTAAGACAAAAAAAATGTTAAGGGACTCATCTTAATGAGCTCTATCAATTAAATATTTAATTTTATATTTCTAAATATTTAATCTTTAGAAATTTTTCAAAGATTGCTAGATATTTTTATTTACACAATTTGCCTACACAATTTATCTAATTTCTAAAAAAATTTCTCTTTTGTTTTGATATATTACAATGTAACTCAAAATCATATCGCTTGTCACCCTTATCACAATTTTATTTTCTATATTACATAGCTTCCATTTATCATATTTCATCTTTAATGAACTTTTTCTTTCTATTAAAATAATAACTTATTATTACTTAAGCGAATTTAGTTATTAATACATGCGATTCCAAACAATGTCTCGTCAAGATGAAATAAATGTCAGTCTAATTGTCATTTGATAAACCCATCTAATTAAAAATTCGTATTTACATCATAAATATATTCTTTTATGGGTCTTTTATAAGCATTACAAAACATTCTGATTAGTAAATAATAGAAAGGACCAAGATGGCACAAGTGATTTACTTAGTGTCTCAAAATCTAACATTCTTACAAAGTTTATCTCATTTGCTCAAATTGTTTTCTTATATTTTGTATGTATAAGGAAGCTATAATTCTCTTCTCATGTAACCATTAAATCTCTTTGATTTGGTTATATTATATTGCTTCAATAATTCTTTTTTAGCTTTAAAATATATTTTCTTAACATTTAAAAATAATATAATTATTTATTCTTATTTAATTTATCAAATTGGAGTAATTCCAAATGAGGCCCCTTCAAGGCAAAAAAAGAAAATTAAACTTTCTTCACCAACTCTTTGCAACTAAATATTTTTTTAATATTTTTTAAATTAATTATTTTTTAAAGTTTTGGCATGCTTTATGAGTTATTTTAATTAATACCAAATTTGATGATCATGAATGTTACACTTGACCTCCTTTGTAAATGCAAATTTCTAATTTAATTTATTTCATTTTCTTAAATGATTCACTTAGATCAGGTTGTGAACCTACGAAAGTCTAATTATCTAATTTTTTGTCCATCATATCATTTTGATTTAATTCATATCATTGTGACCTTAGCAACACTTAGACTTGCCTGTATCACATTGCTTATATTCATCACATTCCAAATTAATTATATTTTACTTATTATTTTTGATATAATTTATAACTCATTCGCTGATTTGAATATTGCAATTTACAATAATTCAAAACCTCGCATCATCAAGAGAAAATGATAAACTCTTCATGACAAGTTTTGTCAAACTAAATATTAATTTTTTTTATTTTTAAAAATTTTTTCTAATGTATTTACATATTTTATGAGGTATTTCAATTTGAACATTATTTGATGCAAAAAATGTTATGCACTATCTCTTTAATATCTTAAACAATTTCTATTCTATAATACTAAGAGGATTAACTTCGATAATGTTTTTGTTAAATCAAGTCGAAATTGAAAGGACACATAAAACATGATGAAATTATGGAAAAAAATTACTTAAACATAAATATAAAAATGAATATCCCAATTATCCCTTTCTAGGTTTAATAAATATAAGGATAATATTAAAAAATATTAGTTATTATGCTTTTTAATTTAACAATTCATAATAATTTCAAACAATATCTAATGAAGACAAAGTAAACGTTATTGGACTTCCTTTAGTGAGCTCAATGAAATTAAATATTTGTTTTAATTTCTTTAATTATTTTATTATTTATGATCTTAAATGCTTTACAAAGCATTTCAATTAAAACCTTATATAAAGATAAATAATGTTATACATGATTTGCTTATTGCATTGGAATGGAACAGTTTTGAATAATTTATCTCATTTTTTAAGTTTTTTTATTTTTGTTGTTTTAATATGGAGAACTAAATTTCCCAATAGGTGACATTTGCATCTATTGGATTTGATTATATTATATTACATTAATTTATCTCATTTTTATTTTAATATATCTTTCAATAATATTAAAATAATAGTTTATTTTTTTATGCTTGTTAGCCTCAACACATTGAGATTAAACCAATTATATATTTTGTTTTATATTTTCAATTTATTTAGCATTCACACATGTTTTATGAGACATCTGGTAAGAACATGATCACATAATATACAATGTTACACTTGATTTCTTTAGTTTCTTCTAATAAAATTATTTAATCCTATTTATCTCATTATATCAAATTTGTTTCACTTCTATTTTGTTATGTTATGATGAAACTAATTCTCCTCTCATCTAAACATAACACCACCTTGAGTTTTTTATATTGCAATATGTACATTAATCACAATCTTGACTTATTATACACTTATTTGATATTTAAATAAAATTATTATTATTTCTATTTTTAATTTTGTAATTCATAGTAATTACAAACTATATCTTATTATGGTGAAACAAACATCATCAGTTGCATTCATTTTAATCAGCTCAACCAAATTAAATATCAATTTTTATAATTTCAAAGATTATTCGTACTAATGATAAAAAAAATCCTATCAAAAAGAAAAATATGTCATTCCACTCATCATGATGAAATCTATAAAAATAAATAATTAATTTTATATTTTTAAACAATTTTTATGGTTTTACCATGTATTGTGAGGCATTTCGATTTATAAATGATTTCATCATTGAGAATGTTACAATATATATCATTTCTTCAACTTTTTTATTTTATTGGATTGCATGATATGAATTATATATATCTCCTTTAAACTTTAATTTTTACTTAATTAATATTAAAATAGTAATTTGTAATACTTTATTTAGTGGCTCGATGGAGATGTAAAAAGCTTTGTTAAACTCATCTTAATGAGCTTTATGAAATGAAATATTCATTTTTACATTTGTGAAAATTTTATTTCCAAACTTTTGTTATTATGGTTTGAGAAATTTTGATTCATTTATGATGTATTAATTGAGAATTGTACTTTCCCTTTATTATATTAGAAAGTAATTATTTTATATAATTTATCACATTTTTACAAACTTTTTTTCTTCGATTTTGTTTTGTTGCTATGCAACTCCAAATCCCCTCTCATGTGATAGTAACATCACTTTTTTTGTTATATTAAAATATTTTAAATTTATTATGTTTCAACTTAAATATATATTCTTCATACTAAGGCTAAATGTTTAATTAATTTGGCTAATTTACTTTGGTAACTCCAAACACTTTTAATTGAGACTCAATGGAAACAACTAAAATAACATTGGGCTTGACTCGACCAACTCTATAAAACTAATTAAATATTCTTTTTTATTTTATTTTTTGAATTTTACTTGCAAACATAGTTGCATGTTTGACGAGACATTTCCATTCATACCTGATTTGGTTATCAAAAATGTTTAACTAGAGTTTCTTACTATTTTTTAAAACAATATTCTAATGTAATTTATCTAATTTTTTCAAATGTTTGACTTTGATATGTTTATAATAATATTTAACTTTAAAAGTTCATACATGTGACCTTTACGCCAAAGTAATTTTTTTGTTATACTAGTATATTTGCATAACTTTAAAATTATAATTTATACTCATATATTAGCATAACATTAAATTTTCATTTTTGTAATTTTAAATATTTTATTTTCTATAATTTTTATATTATTTAAGATAAATTTTAATTCACACTAACTCAAATGACCGAATTCATTAGACTCTGTCTACTTATTATATTTTAATGTAACCTTCACCTTACATCTATCTTATTGTTTCAAATTTTTTCCTCTAATTTTGTTATATTACTATGAAATTATAAGTCTGCTCTTATGTGACCTTTGTAGTTCTTTATTTTATTATATTATACTACTTCAATTTTGGTCACTTCAAATTAAATCTATTTTCATTTAATATTAAAAAATAATTCATTATAATTTATGATTTTTTACTTTGGTAATTAATAGTAATTCTAGACAAGCTTTGTTCACATCATAAAAAACATCGTTGACCTCAGCTTGATGAGCCTATCTAATTAAATATTTATTTTTAAAATTTTTCAAATTTTTTTTACATGATTTGGCACAATTTTAAAGACATTTTAATTCAAAAATTATTCAATGATAAAAAATGTTACACTCAATCTCCTAACTATTTAAGAAAGGAACTTCTTTGGATAATTAATCTATGTTTTTCAAATTTCTCACTTCAATATGTTATATTAATAAGTAACACCAAATCTGCCCTTGTGTGACCTTTATATCGAATAGACTTGGTTATATTATTTTAATTTTTTTTATTAAATTGTATACATTTAACATTTTCTAGATTTATCATAATTTTAAATAGTTTTCCTATGGTTTTGCTAATTTAAGTGATATTTTAATTCATATCTAATTTGATGATCAAGAACATTATATCTTGTCACCTCAATATCCCTTAATAAAACTTTTTTGTATATTTTAAATCATTTCTTCAAATGTTTTACTTGAATTTGATTATATATATTACTTTAATTTGTCTTACTTTAGCTTTATTGTTTATTTAATTTAAATTTAAATTACAATTTATTTTTTTTATGTTTTTTTCCAATCGTAATTCGTTGTAATTATAGACGATGTGATATGACGGTTATAGAAATGTCGTTATACTAGCCTCAATTTGCCTTAAGAAATTAAATCTATTTTTTAATATTTTTTAAATATTTAATTTTTAAGATTTTTTAGTATTTATCTATTTATTTCATTTTTGAAATTTTTTTGTTTTCTTTTGGATATATCACAATGTTACACTAAATCTCATATAACATGACATGCCTTGATTTTGTTATAATACATTGCTTAAATATATAGCATTCCAGCTTTAATATATTTTTTACTTAACATATAATTAAATTTTATATTTTTTAAATTATTATATCTTTAAGTTGTTTAGTAAATTTTCGAAGACATTAGCACAAATGAGGTGATTTCATATACATCTGCTAAATATGAAAATATTAATTTTTCATTATTTAAGCTTCTTTACTTTTGTAATTGAATTTAATCCTAAGAGAGGAGCAATTCAAGGGAAACAAAAGAAATTGTACTCTTCTCAAGCTACATGCAATTAATGTTCTTTTACTTTTAAATATTTTTTTAATTATTTTAACACACTTTATAAGAGATTTGGACTCATATCTCATTTGATAATCTAGGATGTTACACTTAATCCAACCATAATAGAATACAACTTTTCAACACAATTTATCACATTTCTTAATAATATTTCACTATCATTTGATTATATTACTACATAACTATAAATCTCCACACTTGTGACTTTTACAATACTTTCATTAGGTCATATTACATTGTTATAATTTATCTTATTATTGAATTAATAAATATATTGTTATTACTAAATTATTAATTTATTTTAATTTATAGTTATCTAATTAGGTAATTTGTAGTAATTCAAAATTAGCTTTTATCAAGATGAAATAAATGTCATTAGACTAGTCCTTACAAACTCTATCCAATTAAATATCGACTTCAATAATTTTAAACACATACATGATTTGATAATTGACGATGTTACACGTGATATCTTGAGTATCTTGGAATGCAACATTCCTCTAAAATATTTCTAATTTATTCAAATGTTTTACTTTTATTTAGTTTTAATACAATGTGACTTCAAATCTTCTACGTGTGACCTAAAATTTTACTTTGATTTGCTTGTATTACATTGCATCACTTTTTCTAATTTCAATTTTAGTATATGATTAATTAATATTAAAGTAATAATATGTTATTATTTATGCTTTTGTTCCTTCATGATTTGCAATAAATCCAAGCAATGATGAACAAATACATAATAAGCACTGTTGGACTACTGTTAACTTGCTCTATCCAATCAAATATTCATTGTTATATCCACAAATATATTAGTTGCTAATCTTTTGGCATACTTTAAGGGGCATTTCAATTCATACATAATTTGATGATAAGAATATTACACAATATCTCATTAGTATCACATAATTCTTCTTTCTAAGACAAAGTATCAAATTTCTAATTTTTTTGCTTTGGTTTGGTTATGTTACTATGAAGGTCTAAATCTCTTATGATGTGACCTTTGCATCATCTTTATTTTGTTATATTACTTTGCTTAAATTTATTCATTTTAGCTTTAATATATGTCAATATAACATTAAAAAAATTATTGTTATTTATTCAATCATACATTGATAATTTGTATGAATTACACGCGTTCGAATTGAGAGAAACAAATGTTGTCGAACTCATCTCCAAGAGCTTTATGAATACAAATATACATTTTTAACATTTAAATATCTTTTTTATTATTCTAACACTTTCTAAAATATTTTGATTTGTAATTGAAGTTTTGATCAATGATGTTCAGTTCGATCCCATTCGAATTTTGGAATACAACTTTAATGCATAACTTATCTCATTTTTTCAATTTTTTTTATTTCATTTTTAGTATTTTTATGCCTCACTAAATCCCCTCACATGTGGGCATTACATTGCATTGATTTATTTATCTTACGTTGCTACAATTTTACTTATTTTTGCTTTAATATATATTTACTTGCATAATTTATCAACATTTATTCCTATTTAGTTGGTAACTTTAGTATTTGCAAATTAGGTTTGATCAAAACAAAAAAAATATCGTTGAACCCTTGTCGACAAGCTCCACTGAATTAAATAATCATTTTTTTCATATTTTTATTTTTGATGGTATTATAAATTTTTATGGGACATTTTGATTTGTAAAAAATTTGATGATCAATGATGTTATTGTCATTCACTTTAGTATCATGGAATAGAATATTTCCCTAAAATGTTTGTTATTTCTTCAAATTTTACATTTTGAGTTGATTATATTACTTGATAACCATGAATCTCAACTCGTGCAACCTTTATTTAAATTTCATTTTGTTATATTACAATCCTTAAGTTTACATTGTTTTGACTTTAGTATACATTTATTTAATTTTACAACAATAATTTATTATAATTTATTTTTATTTAATTTTATATTTCAAGTAAATTAAAAAGGGGTCTAATAGAGATGAAACAAAATCTTTGGGTTCATCTCTTTTTGCACTATCCAATTAAATGCTTATTTTTAACTTTTAATTATTTTATTTTCTATGGCTTTTGTCTCCTTTATGAGTTCTAATTCATATCT
Organism: Vanilla planifolia; assembly: GCA_023846275.1. Lineage (NCBI taxonomy): Eukaryota > Viridiplantae > Streptophyta > Magnoliopsida > Asparagales > Orchidaceae > Vanilla > Vanilla planifolia. The sequence goes on along the minus strand of JAIUJO010000050.1, from coordinate 863,532 downwards.
AATCTAATGATTGAGGATGTTACACTTAAACTCCTTAAATTCTTAAAATGCAACTTACGTTTAAAATATGTCTTATTTCGTAAAATTTCTTTTAATTATTTGGCTATACTACTATGTGTCTCGAAATCTTTTCTCAAGTAACCTTTACATTTCTTTGATTGGATACATTCGATTTATTTATTTTATATCATTCCAACTTCAACACCAATTTACTTATTACAAAAATAAAAACTTGTTATTATGTGTACTTATATATATTCGTAATTTGGAATTATTTGTAATGATGTCTGATTAAGATGAAACAAATGTCGATGGACTTGCCTTGATTAGTCCTATCCAATAAAATATTTCATTTATATTTTCTTAAATATTTAATTTTATAGGATGTTTTTTATGCTTTGTAAGAGATATTGATTTGTGCCTCATTTGAGAATCTAGGATACTACAATTGTACTCTTTAGTATCAATGAATGCAACTTTTCTATATATTTTTTTCCAATATCTCTCTCTCTCTCATATGTTACCTTTACATTGCTTCAATTTTGTTATATTACATTGCTTTAATTTATAACATTTCGTATTTAATATATATTTTTATTTAATATTTAAATTGTTAACTATTATAATTTATGATTATTATCATTAAACTTTTTTATATTTTTAAAAATTGAATTTTTTTCATTTTGGCTTAAATTATGAGTTGTTTTAATTCTTACATGATTGGATGACCAAGAATATGACATTTGATCTACCTAATATTTGTGAATGCAACTTTCCCAAACAATTTACCCCTTACATTAAAATTTTTTTATTTGATTTAGTTATATGTCTATCATTTCAAAGCATGTCTCAAGATGGAATAGTTGCCATTGTCTTATCTCGACAAGCCCTATCAAATTAAATATTTATTTTTATAATTTTTTCTCCATAATTTTACAAAATATTTTTCTATTTCATGATGAATTTGGATTCCCAACTCATTTGTTGATTGAGGCTATACACTCAATCTCCATAGTATCACGGAATTCAGCTTTCTTGAAACATTTATCTCATTTTTCAAAATGTTTTCTTGAATTTGTTAACATTACTATGATAATGTAAATCCTTACTCTTGTGACATTAATGTTTCCTTGATTTGAAAATAATACATTGCTTCAACTTATCCTATTTCAACTTTAATATATGTTTACTTAATATTAAAATTTTAATCTATAATTATTTATTCTTATTTAACATTGTTATTAATAATATTTACCAAAAAGTATCGATTAAGTTGAAACAAATGTTGTTTGATTAATATCGACGAGATATATCAAATTAATTTTTTTATTATTTTAAATATTTTACATGCCAAAGTTCTGCCTAAGTTTAAAAGTGATTTGGATTTATATTTCATTTTATGATCAAGGACGTTGGACTATGTTTTCTTAGTATCTTAGAATACAATTTTATTATGGAATACATGTCATTTCTTCAAATTTTTCTTTTCAATTTGGGTATATTATAATGTGACCCTGAAGTACCTTCAGTATGAGCTTTATAATATTTGGATTTGTTGTTACTTTACATCGATATACTTTATTTTATTTTTAATATCAATTTTTGTAATAAAAATATTAATTTAATTTTATTTATGCTTTTGTTACAATTTTTCATTGATAGTAATTCCAAATATGGTCAAATTGAGAAAAAAAAATAAACATCTTGAAACTCATCTCTATATGCCTTACAAATTAAATACATTTCACAAATTTTTACACATTTTATTTATGAAAATTTTGCCACACTTTACTAGAGATGTTTATTTACAATTCAATTTAATTATAAAAAAGAGGTTAAATTTTATCTCCTCAATATCATGGAAAATTACTTTTCGTGAAATTTATCACAACTAGTTAACATTTTAGTTACGATTTTGTTACATTACAATGAAACTCTAGTTCTCTTCTAATGTGAACATTGTTTTTATTTTCTTATATTATATTGTTTCCTTTTATCAAATTTTAGTTAAATTAATATATTTACGTATTATTAAAAAATTATTTCTTTGTTATTAAGCCTTGCTTACACTGTTCATTCATAGTAACTGCAAATATAGTTTGAACAAGAAGAGAAACAACATTGAACTACACTCTATAAGCTTTATCTAATTAAGTATTCTTTTTTAATTACTTTAAATATTTTTATTTTCTTTGAATTAAGCGTGCTTTAATAGACATTTTAATTTTTACTTGATTTGATGATCGAAAATCTTCACAGATCTCCTCACTATCTTGGAATGCATCATTCCAAAAAAAATTATCTCATTTCTTAAAGATTCTTCTTTGATTTGGCAATATTACTATGTTGCCATAAATCTCCACTCATGTGACTATTACAAATCTTTTATTTTATTAAGTTACATTTCTTCTATTTATCATATTTTAACTCTAATTAATCTTTGTTAAAATTGAAATAATATTTTATTTTTAATTATCCTTATGTACTTAAGTAATCTAGAGTTATTCCAAAGGAAGTATGATCGATGTAAAGCAAATGTCTTTGGACTTGCCTCATCAAATTTTATCAAATAAAAAATTTATTTTTTTAATTTTTATTTTTTTATGTGTTTTTGGTGCCATATGAATCATTTCCTTCGTTCCTAATATCATGATCTATGATGTTAAATTAGACATCCTATAATTTTCAAATGAAACTTTCTTATAAAATTCATCTGATTTCTTTAGATTTTTCATTTTAATTTTATAACATTATTATGTAACTCTAGATATATTAATGAATTTAAATCACTTTGATTTTTTTTATTACAATATTTAAGCATATTTCTGTTAGTTTTTTGTGTATATTTACTTATAATTAAAAAACTATTTTATTATTATTTGTGCATATCTACCTTGGTAAATTGAGGTAATTCAAAATAATGTCTGATTTAGATTATACAAGCATCAATGGAATCATCTTAATGAGCTTTATCTAATTATGTAGTTTTTTTTATATTTTCAAATATTTTATTTGACTAAAAGTTTCTTGCACTTTCTAGGAAACTTTTTTTAAAACTAGATTTGGATGTTAAGGATACACCAATCAAATTTTTTTAGTATAAGGGAATGCAATATTGTAGTATAATTTTTCTTATTTGTTCAAATTTCACACATTAATTTTGTTATATTACATTGAAAGTTTGATTTTCTTCTTTTGTGACACTTACATTTCTTTGGTTCAGTTATATTCATTGCCTAAATTTATCTTATTTCAAAGTTTTTATATATTTACTTCATTTTAAAAATATTATTTATGTTTATTTTCTTCGTTTGTTATTAAAAACTACAAATCATGCTTAATCAAGTTGTTGATCTTATCTTGACCAACTCTATAGAATTCAAAATTCCTTTCATATTTTTATAAATTTTATTTTCTAAGAATTATGCACCCTTTGATAGATATTTCAAATTGTACCTAATCTAATAATTAAGACTATCATACTATTTTTCTATAGTATCTTTGAATGCATCTCAACTACAAAATTTAGACATTTCTTTGACTTATTATCAATTATTTTATTATATGATAATATAATTCTAATTCTTCTCCTGAGTGACCTTTCTATATTTCTCATTTTATTGATATTCATTATCTCAAATATTTTATTTTTGCTATAATATATTACTGCATAAAATTGACATAGTAACTAATTTTTATTTTTTCTTATTCTATTTTTAAATTTTCTAGTAATTTAAAATGAGAATTGATCAGGATGAAACAAATGTCATTGAGCAAATTTTCATAAGCTCTATTAAATAATATGAATTAATTTTTTAAAAACTTTTTTTTTTTCATTTTACAAATTTTATGAAAAATTTTAATTGTACAATATTTGATGAACGAGGATGTTACAATAGCACACGTAAGTATCTTTGAATGCAACTTTGTAGTAGAATTTATTTTATTTCTTGAAACATTTTCTTTGAATTTTTTATATTGACATTAAACTATAATTCCTACGTTGTTTAACCTCTATATCACATTTAATGGGTTATGTTATATTGCCAGAATTTATCTTATTTTACCTTTACTCTATATTTTCTAAGTATTTAAAAATTAATTTGTTATTTTTTAGGCTCGTTTATAGTAGTTATTTGTAGAAATTCCAAATGAGTTTCCATTGAGGAATAATAAACGTCATTAGACTATCTTCAAAGAGCTCCATTCAAACAATATTCTTTTTTTTTAATTTTTAATCAATATTTTGAGGGTTTCACATGTTTTAAAAGATATTTCACTACAAACTTGACTTGATAATAAAAATATTACACTCAATTTCTATAATATTTTAGAATACAACTCTCTAGTAAAATTTTGATTATTTCTTCAAATTTTTTAATCCTATTTAGTTACAATATGTTACTTCAATTTTACCATAAAATGTCTCTCCATTTTTTAAATTTTTTTCTTTGATTTGGTTATTTTATTCTGTAACTATAAATTTCCTCTCTTATGGAATCAAAATTGCCTTGATTTCATTATATTACATTGCTTTAATTTGTGTCATTTAAGATTTAACATATGTTTGCTTACTATTTAAATAATAATTTACTATTATTTATATTATTTTTTTTAATTGTAGAAATTTTGAACAAGGTCTAATGGCTAGATAAACATCATCAGAAACTTGTCGACAACCTTTATCAAACTATAGTATTTTTAAAAAAATTTATTTTTGTAGGGCACTAGAACTTTTTATGAGAAATCTCAATTAGTATGTAATTAGATTATTAATGATTTTTATGTCAACCCTTCAAATATCTTTGAAAGGAAATCCCTTATATAATTTATCACATTTTTAGAAATTTTTTGTTTTTGTTTTGAGGTGTTACTATGTAATTCAAAATGTCACCTTAGGTGACTTTTACTTTTTTTTATTTGGTTGTATTACATTGCATCAATTACTAAACCTTTAGCTTTAATATATATTTTCTTAAATTGAAATTAATAATTTGTTATTTTTATGCTAATGTACCTTGGTAATTTGTTGTATTCTAAATGAGGTCTCATTTACATTGAACGTCTTTGGACTTGCCTGAAATAGTGATTTCTTATTAAATAAGATTTTAAAATTTTTTAAAATTTTTTTAAAGGTTTTGGTATGTTCTATAAGTTATTTCAACTTATACCTAACTTATTCTTGGTATGCAAATTACCTTTATAATTTCTCTCATTTCTTAAATTTTTTGTGTTGATTTGGTTATATTACAATGTACCTCAAAGTCTCCTCTCATGTGATCCTTATATGGCATTGACAGTATTGTTTTACATTTCTTCAATTTATCTCATCTTAGGTTTAGTAATCATTTTCCCAATATTAAAATTTTAATAGGTTACTATTTATGCTCATAAATTTAGGGAATTTGTAGTAATAAGAAATGATGTATGATCCATGTCAAACAATGTCATTAGGATAGACCCAATAAGCTCTACCTCATTAAATATTCAATTTGACATTTTTCTTTAATATTTCAGGTTCTAGTGTTTTTTTCATGTTTTGCGAGACATAGGAAACTTTGGCTAATTTCAAAATCGAGCATATGACACTCAGACTTCTTAGTATGTTCAAATGTAGCTTTCCTGCATAATTTATCTCTTTTATTCAAATTTATTTTTCTTTTGTTATGTTTTAAAGAAATTTTTATTCTCTCCATTGTCATCTTTACATCGCTTTGACTTTGTTATATTACATTCTTTTAATTTCTCTCATTTCACATTAAGTATATATTTACTTAAAATGTAAACCATAATTTATAATTATTTATGCTTATTTACTTTAGTAATTTATATTAATTCCGAACGAGTTCATTTATAAACAAAATAAATATTATTGGAGTGATCTTACTAGGATCAATGAAATTAAATATATATTTTACAATTTTTAAATACTTTATTTTCTTAAATTTTTTGTCATGCTTTATAAGTTATTTTTATTCCTACCTGAATGGATTACCAAGGATGTTACACTACATTAACTTAATATCTTTGAATGTAATTTTCTCATATAATTTTTTTTTGTTTTTTTAAAAGTTTCGATTTGACTTGGTTATATTGCTGTGCAACTCGAAATCACTTATCATGTGACATTTACTTCATTTTTATTTGGTTATATTATTGTGTGATCCTAAATCATCAATTGTGTCACCTTTACATATTTTTGATTTGATAAATTTTACATTGCTTCAAATTTGTTAATTTAATCTTTAACATATATTCAATTGATAATAAAATAGTGTTTTGTAATTATTTAGGTATGATTTTATAATTTTTATTAATTCAAACTGAGCTTCAATTGAGATGAAATAAATGTCGACCTCATCTCGAAGAGCTCTACCCAATTAAATATTTATCGTTTAAATATTCATTTTCATATTTCTAAAAATTGTATTTCCTAAACTTTTTGCTAACTTTATGGGGCTTTTTTATTGTAATTGATATTATGATCGATGATGATACACTCAATCACTTAGTAGTTTTGGAGTGCAACTTGAAGAACTAATTCATGTCAATTCTTCAAATGTTTTTCTTTAATCTTAATATATTATTTTGTAATTCTAAACCTCTTTTAATATTACCATTATATCACTTTAATTTTGTTTTATTAGTTCTCTTAAATTTAGATAATTTTATCTATAATATATTTTTTCTTAATATCACTATTTAATCTTCTAATTTGCAATAATTCAACACAAGGTCTGATTGAAAAAAATGTCATTAGACTAGTCTCAATGAGCTATATCTAATTAAATACTCATTTTTATATGAGATATTTTTATTCTCACTTTATTTAATAAATAAGAATGTTAAACTCGATCTCTTTAATATCTCAAAAAGTAGCTTTCTTCTACACTTTATCTTATTTTATGAAAGTTTTCAGTTTAATTTGCTTATATTACTATGAAGCTTAAATTCTCCTCTAGTGTGACTTAACATCACAATTTTTTTGTTATATTTCTTTGATTATATTTTTTTCATTTCAACATCACTATGTTTATTTTGGTAATTAGAAGTAATTCTAAATGGCCTTTGATCAAAAAAAAATGTCATTTCACAAAACTCAACTACGTCAATCTAATAAAATATTCATTTATATATTTTCAAATTTTTTGAGAGTTTTTGCATGATTTAAATTATTTTTTAAGTTATGCTTGATTTGACATTTAATGATTTTGCCCTGGTCCTTCATAGAAAATTAGAATCCAACTTTCTAGTATAGTAAATTTGTTTTTTCTGGAAAATTTTTACTTTAATTTTGTCATATTGCTATGTAACTTTAAGTCTTATCTCATGTGACCTTTAAATTGTTTTGATTTGGTTATATTATATAGCTCTAATTTATTCTTTTTTCATTTTAATTTGTACCTCATTATTATTTTAAAAATAAAGTTTTGTTATTTACTCTTGTTTTAAATACCCATATTTTTATTTTAAGGAAATTTTAATGATTTTGATCCTTTTTATGAGAGATTTTAATTCATAAAAGATATTACAATTGATGGTATTACACTTGGTCTTCTTAGAATCTTGTAATGCAATTTTTCTACATAATTTATCTCAATCTTTCTTTTTTCACTTTCATTCTCTTGTATTTAATGTAATCCAAGTCTTGTTTCATGAGATATTTCAAATGTTTTATTTTTTATGCACTTTGTCTTCAATCTATCCCTTTTTAATTTAATATATAACTACTGAATATTAAAGTAAAAATTTATTATTATTTATAATTAATAATCATTGGAATTGACTTGATGGGCTATGTCTATTTAAATATTTATTATTGTAGTTTTAATGTTTTATTTTCAATTATTTTCTTCAAGAAATTTGAGATATTCCTTTATGTAGCTTTTTTGAGGATCGAGGATATTACACTCGACCTCCATTATATGTTGGAATATAATAATTTCTTATAATTTACCTTATTTTTTCAAGTCTCGCTTGATTTATTTGTATTAATAAGAAACTCTAACCCTCTTTCTCTCGCTCTGGTATGACCTTTAATTTATATATAGTTAATGTTTAAAAAGTAATTTATCTTTGCATCTCTTATTTACTTTAGTAATTTGTAAGAATTCCAATTGAGGTCACACCAAGACGAAATAATTATAATAACACTAGTCTCAACGAGTTATGTCAAATTAAGTATTCTTTTAAATATTTTTAAATGTTATATTTTGTTGTGCTTCGGCCAACTTTTTGGAGATTTTGATTTATAATTAACTTGATAATCAAAGATTTTCCACAAGATCTCTTTAGTGTCTCAGAATGAAACTTTCACATGTAATTTATCTTCTTTCTTCATATACTCTTTATTTTCATTATATTACTTTGTAATTCTAAATCTCCTATCATATCATCTCTACATCACTTTAATTTAGTAATAGTACTCTACTTTAAGTTATTTCATTTCATCTTTAATATATATGTTTACATAATATTAATACATTTGGTACTTCATAGTAGATCCAAACATATCATATCAAAACAAAATGATGCTATTGGACACATCTTTTAAAGCTTTATTAGATTAAGTTATTTTTTATATTTACAAACATTTTTACTAATTTTTTGGCAACTTTAAAAGACATTTAAGTTTGTGCCTAATTCAATGATTAACAATAATACACTTGATCTTGTAAATATCTTGGAATGCAACTTTCTTAAAGAATTTATATGAAATTTTTAAAGTTTTAGCTTAGATTTCTTCAAATCACTATGAGACTCTAACCCTCTTCGCATATGACCAGTACTTTCTTTTCATTTTGTTATACTATATTGTTTAATATATCACATTTCAATTATAATATAAATTTAATTAACACTTAAAAATAATTTTTTGTAATTAATTCTTAATTAGTTTTTTAATTCACAACTACTCCAAGTGATAAAACAAACATTATTGAACTCCTCTCAATGAGCTTTATCTAATTTATCAATCCTTTTTATAGCTTCAAATAGTTTATTTTATAAATATTTTTAATGCTTTAATAAGTATTTTGATTACTACCTAATTTGATAATCAAGAATATTACACTTGATCTCTTTAATATCTTTCAACTCTTATTTCCTTCGAAAGTATCTCATTTTTGCAATTGTTTCACTTTGATTTGGCTACAACTATAAATTTACTCTTTTATGTTGTTTGCATGTTATTATTTTAATTTTATTACATTGGGTCAATTTATATAATTTTATTTGTAATATTTATTTACTTTTTTCTAAGAAAATAATATTTTTATTTATGCTCATTAATTTTCTTATTTGTCAATAATTCCAAATATGGGTTGATCTATATGAAACAATCATCTTTAGACTAATCTTAATGAACTCTATCTAATTTAATATTTATTTTTTTTATTTTTAAATATTTTATTCCCTTAGTTTCTAACTTTATGAGACATTTCAAATCGTGTCATATTTGAAGATTGTGAATGTTACATTTCATTTCATTACTATCTTGGAATGTAAATTTCATATACAATTTATTTGAATTTTCCAAATTTTTAGCCTTTAATTTGTAATATTACTATGAAAGTCCAATTCTTCTGTCGTGTGACATTTACTTTTCAACGATTTTATTAAATTACATTGCTTCAATATCAATTTTTTGTTTGTAATTTGTTTACTTATTATTAAGATAATAATTTTTTATTAGTTGTGTTTATTTTATTTAGTAATTTGTTGTAATTCCAAATATGGATAAATTAAGATGAAATAATGTTATTAGGTTCACGAAAATGAGCTATATGCAATTAAATTCGCATTATTACTATGTAATTTTTTATTTGATTTATTTACATTTATTCAATTTATATTATTTTAACATTGATGTATATTCAATTAAAATCGAAATAGTAATTTTTTTTTTTACACTTTTACTTTAGTAACTATAAGTAATTCCAATCTAGGTATGATTGAGGCAAAACAAACATTGTTCAACTTTTTAAAAAGTGTTTTATCTAACTAAATATTCATATAAAATTTTTAAAAATTATAACTTTGTTTAATGATAAAGAATGTTACACTTGATCTCCTTAGCGTATTGGAATGCAACTTTGTTATGCAATTTATCTCATTTATTCAAATGTTTTTCTTTTATTTTGTTATAAACTACGAATGAAAAATTTTCCTACCATGTAACATTTACTTCACTTGATTTTATTATTTTATATTACTTACAAATATTATTTTTAGTTTTAATTAAAATTTACGTATTATTAAAAAAATAATTCATTATTCTCTATGCTTATTTATATAGAAATTTATAGTATGAACTAACAAGGTCTAATCAACATGAAACAAGTTTCATTTGGCTTTCCTTGAAAAGCTTTAACAAATTAAACATTCATTTTATATATTTCTAAATAATTTTTTTTCTAGTCTTTAAGATGCATGAAGTGACTTTTTTATTTATACTTGATCAGGTCAAAGACATTGTTACGGTCAATCTCGTAAGCGTTTTGGATTGCATCATTTATTTTATAATTTATCTCATTACTTCAAACTTTCCCCTTTGAGTCTAATATATTATAGTAAAACTCTAATTCTTCTCTTTTGTGATCTTAACATGGGTTTAATTTTTCTATTATGTTCTTTTAATTTATCATATTTTATGTTTAATATTTATCTAATTAAAATTAAAAAAATATAATTTATTACTTTTTTAGCTTATTTTCATTCAAGTTTCCATAATGCCAAATTAGCTCAAATTCAAAAAAATAAACATCATTAAACTCATCTTAACACCTTGTCTCTAATTAAATTTTTATTTTTATGTTATAAAACTTTTTATTTTATTTGTTTTCACATGTTGTAAGACTTGTTTTAATTTATACATGTTCTATCCTATAAAATTCATCTTATTTCTTCAAAATATTTCCTTGATTTTTTTTATTTCATTAGGAAACTCTAATTCAACCTTTCGGTGACCTTGAAATTCTTTTATTTAACTACATTATTACACTTAAATTTATCACATTTTATCTTTAGTATATATTAGACACACCTCAAAGTGCACAATTTAAATTTTCATTTTTAATTCTCAAATATTTTTTCTAAATGTTGGCAAGGTTTATAACAATTTTTTATATTTTTATCTGATGATAGAAGATGTTATACTCGATTATGTTACAATCACATAATTTAACTTTCTCATATAATTTATCTATATTCATAAATTTTTTACTTTCATTTTAATTTATTATTATGTAACTCTAATTCTCCTCCTTTGCCACCTTTACATCACTTTGATTTAGTAATAGTACATACCATAAATTTTTTCTCTTTAGCTTTAATATATATTTGCTTAATATTAAAATAGTAAATTATTATAATTTCTTTTTTTAAACTTGTAATTGGTAGTATTTCTAAATGAGCTCTGTTCTTAATGAAATAAATATCATTGGACTCATCATCATGAACTCTATCTCCCTAAATATTCTTTATTTAACATTATAAAATATCATCTTTTACATAGCTTTAGCATTCTTTAAGAGATTTTTTTATTCCTACGTGATTTGATGATCTAGGATATTGGACCTAATCTCTTTAGCATCTTGGAAGATAAGCTTCTCATGTAATTATCTCATTCTTCTAATTTTTCCTTTTGATTCAGTTATATTAGTATGAATCTCTAAATCTCCTCAAATATGACCTTTACTTCTCATTGATTTGATTAAATTAAATTAGTTTAATTTATAATGGTTCAACATCAATAAATAATTACTTAATTTTATAATAAACATTTATTATTATTTATGATTAATAATTCTATAAATTTTAGTGAAACTATATGTTTTTTATTGACAAAAAACTTCATTGGACTCATCTTTATGAAATCTATCAAATTAAATTTTTTAATTTTATTATTCTTAAATATTTTAATTTCTAGCAATTTAGCATTCCTTAATAGAGATTTTTATTGTACTAAGATTAATGGTGAAAATTTTTTGACTTAATCTAGTTAATATCATTGGAAGTAATTATGCCATAGAATTTATATCAATTCCTTAGCCTCTTTGCTTTCAAATTAATTATATTACTTTTTATCTTTATGTCTCCTCTAAAGTGATGTCTTCATTGCCTTTAAAAGGTTATACTATGTTTTTGTAATTTATTTTATTTCTTCATTAATATAAATCAAAAAATTAACAAAATATTATTATTTAAATTATTTCATTGGGTAATTCAACTCATCTAGACAGGCTTAATCAAAACAATTACTCATTCTCAAAATTTAAATATTTTATTTTCCTTTTGTGGAAAGTTTAAAAATTTTATTTTTTAGCAATATGATTTGTTAATGATTTGATGACCAATGATGTTACTGTTCATCCCTTTAGCATCTTAGAGTCAAACACTCTCATATAATTTATCTCATTTCTTAAAATGATTCACTTTGATTAATTATATTAATATGTAACTCTAATTCTCCTCTCTTTTACTTTTACATCGCTTTCATTTTCTCTTTTTATATGTCCTCACTTTATCTCATTTCAGTTTAAGTAAATATTTCCATAATGTTAAATTAATAATTGTTTATTATTTATATTTATTTACTTCAATAATTTACAATAATTACAAATAATGTTTGAACATTGTTTTAATTTTTTTAGTTTTAAAAATGTTTTCTATTGTTTTTGCAAGCTTAGCAAAAGATTTTTCATCAAACAAAATATACTAATTGAGGATGTTACTCTCAATCTACTTAGAATATTTTAATCTAAATTTATCATAGACTTTACTAGTTTGTTCAACTTTTTCACTTTCATTTAGTTGTATTTTTACGTAACTCAAAGTATTCTCTCTTGTCTCCTTTGCATCTTTTTCAATTAGTTATATTACTCTGTTTTAATTTAACATATTTACATTGACTTAAATAATATTAAAATATTTATTTATTAACATTGTAATTAATAAAAATTCAAATGTAGCTCTAATCAAGATTATACTAACGTCATCAAACTCATTCAAATGAGCTCTATCAAATTAAACATTTAATTTTATTATTTTTTTAAATATTTTTTATTATTTCAACATTTTTTTCTGATATTTTAATCGGCATGGGGCCTCATGGTAGAGGATTTTATACTAAATCACTTTATTATCTTGGAATGTAGCTTTATTATTTTTATTTTGTTATGTTATGATGTAATGCCAAATTTCCTTACATTTATCCTTTACAATCATATGATTTGATTATATTACAATTCTTTTCTTTTTAATTTCAACTTTGGATGATATTTAGTTAATGATCAAATGATAATTTATTATGATTTATACTTATTGACATTTTTAACTAATAAAAAAAACCAAAAGATACTTGATCGATATGAAACGAATGTCGTTTCACTCATCTACCCACCCCCTAGCAAGTTATTATTTTATTTTTTCTATTTTTTTTTTTTATTCCAAAATGTTTTAGCTATTTTTAGTTAGGTATTTCAATTCACATCTAAATTGATCTTGAAGAAATTGTTATTTAATCTCTTTAATATCATGGAAGGTATTTTTTTACAAAAATATTTATTTCATTTATTCAAATTATTTAATCTGATCTTGGTTATATTACTTTATTGCTACAATTCTCTGCACATTGGACCATTACAAAACCTTGATTTTATTATTTAAAATTGCTTTAATTTATCTTTATTCTATTTTTACATATATTGAATTCATATTAAAATAATATTTTTTAAATATTTATACTCATTCTACTTTGCAATTTCTTTTAGCTCCAAAAAGGCCAGATTTAGATGCAACAATTGTAGTTAGATTCATCTTGATGAGTTTTACCTAGTTAAATATTATTATTATTATTTTTAATATTTTAATCATATAAATTTTTAGGATTTGGAATGTTTTACTAGATATTTCTATATGTACTTTATTTAAAGATCAATGATATAATTCTCAATCATTTTCATTTCATGGAATGCAATTTTGATCCGCATTTTATCTCATTTCATCTACTTTTCACTTTACTATGCTTGTGTTGATGATTATCTCCAAATCTCTTCTCCCTTAAGATTTAAATCACTTTGATTTTTTTATATTATTTGTATTCAATTTGTTTCATTTCAATTTCAAAGTATATTTACTTAATATAAAAATAACAAGGTATTTTCAAAGTATATTTACTTAAATCACCTTTGGAATTACCATGAAATAATGATTTAAGCTTGAATATCTCTAAATTATTATCTTAAAATTAACTCAAAATATATCATTATTAAAATGTAGTGAATAGTAGCATTACAAAATAATTAATTCATAGCATTGGATGAGGTACCAAATTGAAGAATGAGAGTTTCAAAATATATAAAAAAAATTAATGTGAAAGATTTGTAGATATGTGATAAATAGTTTTGGAAATTTTCATTCCAAGGCCCTAAGTATATCAAGTTTATCTTATTTTATCATCAAATCATGTACAAAATGAAATGTCTCACAAAACATGTTAAAATAAAATAAAATACAAAAATTCAAAATAAAAAAATAGATTTTTTTAATTAAATGATCTGGTGTAGATAAGTCCAATGACGTTTGTTTCCCCATGAGCAAATCTCATTTGGAAATACTACTAATTTTAAAAGTAAATAAATATAAATCATGATAAATTATTATATTAACATTATTTAATTTATATTAAATCATAAATTTGATAAACTAAAATAATACTATATATCCAAATCAAAGACATTTAAATTTCATGTAAGAGAAAATTTAGAGTTGCATACAATGCATTCAAGTTAATGTGAAAAGTTTGAAAAAATGACAAATTAGACGAGAAGTTTGCATTCCAAGAAAATAAGGAGATTGATGGTAATGTTCTCGATCATCATATTAGACGTAAGACAAAATATCTTATAAAGCATGTCAAATTCTTAGAATTTTCATAAAATTTATATAAAATAATATTTAATTTGATAAAGCTCATCGAGACGCTACCCCCAATCATTATGTCTTAACCAGTCATTATTTAGAATTCCTATGAATTACAAATTTAAAATGACATAAATAAGATAAATTGAAGATATATAACATAACCACATGAAACAGATGTTATGGTCACAATAGAGAAAAATAAGAGTTTAAAAGTAAAATAATTAAGTCAAAAGAAAATTTTTTAAAAAATAACATAAATTGTATGGAAACGTTTACATTTAAAGTTATTAAAGAGATGAAATGTTCCATCCTCAATAATCAAATTAGTTAAGAATCAAAAAATTATAAAGTATATAAAACAATAAGAAAAAAATTTAAAATTATTAAAAGTATTATTATTTAGATTTCACTCCTTGAGACACTTCAACAGGCATTTGCTTCATCTTGATCAAATTTCACTTAAAATTTCTTTGAATTAAAAATTTTGATAAGCGTAAATAATAGTATATAATTATTTTTTATTTTAGGTAAATGAATATTAATTTTGGAAAAATATAATTGAAGCTATAAAATACCACAGATTCGAAGTGATATAAAATGGAAATGCCAATAGATTTAAAGATACATAACAATTTACCAAAATAAAAGAAAAAAGTTGCATTCTATGACACTAAGGACATTGAGTGTAACATTCATAATCATCAAATGAGGTACAAGTTAAAATAGTTCATAAAGTATTCTAAAAATATAAAAATATATTTTTAATTTAGTAGAGCTCATCGAGTCAAGTCCAGCTTCAATTGTTTCAACTAGATGAGACCTCGTTGTTGATTGATAAAAATTTCCAAATTAAAAATGCATTAAAAAACAACAAATTATATTTTTTATATCAAGTAAAGAAATAATTTTTGTGGTAAAATTAAAATAAAATATTTATAAAAATAAAAAATATTAAAATGGATGGAGTTTTTAATACTAGTCCAATTAGGTTTGTTCATCTTGATGAGATATCATTTGGAGTTATAACAAATTACAACAAATAAATAAAAAAATAATAATATGACATTTTTTTAATATTGAGTAAATTCAAATTGTTGAATGTAATCAAATCAAAGTGATGGAAATGTCACACTAGAGTAGAATTAGAGTGAAACAAAAAAAGAATAAACAATAATAAACTATTATTTTCAGTTTAACTAACTTTAAATATTAAAGTCGAGAATAGATAAATTGAAGCAATATAATAAAATAAAATAAAATATAGAAAAAGGTAACATGATAGCACAATGAATGTAGACTTGTAATGTAAGGAAATCAAAGAAAAATCTTTGAAGAGATAACATATATTGTATGGTCAAGGTGCATTTGTAGATACTTAAGAGATTGTGTGTAACATCCCCAACCATCAATACATGTTGAGATCAAATTGTGTCATAAAGATTGCCAAATTCCTACTAAAAAAATTTTCAAAAATATGAAAATGGATGATTGATAGGATATAGCACATTAGGAAAATGTCTAATGACATTTGTTTTGTATTGATTAAATCTTTATTAGAATAATTACTGATTAAAAAAGTAAAAAAACTAAATAAACGTTAATAAACATTTTAATATTTCATAAATATATGTTAAGTTTGAAATAAGATCAATCGAAGAAATATAATATATCCCAAAAAAGATATGTAAAGGCCACTTGAGAAAAATGTAGAGTTAGTAATAAAACAAAATTAATATAAAAATGATAGTTTCAATGTAATATAAAAAAATCATCACAAAAGCTTTAGAGGAATCAGTTAAATTTAATTTAGATTTTTGATTCGATTATACCCAGGAGATCAAGTATAGTTTTTTTATAACCAAATCATAGAGAAATTAAAATGCCTCATAAAACCTTTCAAAATAATATGAGATAAAAAATATAAATAATGAATGTTTTATTGGACATAGCACATCAAGATGAGTCTAATGATAATTATTTCATGCTTGTTCATACCTCATTTTAAATTATTGCAAATTAAAAAATAAAACAACAAAAAATAAAGTGTATTACTATTTTAATATTATCTAAATAGATACTAAAGCTAAAAAAAGATAAATTCATATAATATAATATGGCTAAATCAAAGACATGTGAAGGTCATGTAATATACTAAAATTAAAAACTTTGAAAAATTATAAATTGCTTAAGAAAGCTATATTCTTGGTTACTAAGACACTCAATCATGACACCATAGTTATAAAATCTATTATGAATTTTAATATCTTATAAAACATCAAAAATCCAAAAAAATAAACAATTTAAATTTGTGATAATGAATTTTTAATTTGATAGAGCATGTTTAGTTGAGTAAATCAACATTTTTTTAATCTAGATAGGGTCTTATTTACTATTCTAGTGACTTACAATACTAAAAAAATCAAAACTAATTATTAATTATTATTTAAATACTAACTAAATGAGAAATAAACTTGAAATATGATGAATTATATCAATGTAATATAACTAAATCTAAGCTATGTTTATGTTAAATGAAAGGAGATTTAGTTTTGTAGTATAATATATCCAAAACAAAGTGATAAAAATTTAATGAATTAGATAAATTGTGTGCAATAATTGTATTTGAAATATTATAAATTTCATATGCAACAAGCTCAATTGTCAAAATAAATATGAATTGAAATATTTTGTAAAGGATGTAAAAAAAATATCAAAAAAATATTACAATTATTATATGATAAGATAGAATTCATTTAGATAAGCTTCTTGACATTTGTGAAACATTTCATCATACATTATATAGAATTAAAAAAATTATTAATTTTCAAAAGAATAAATATGAAAAATAATTTTCTTGTTTTAAGTGAAAAATATTAAAGTTGAATTAAGTTAAATTAAAGTAATATAATATTTCAAAAAAATGAAAGTGAAATATGTAAGAGAAGATTTTGGGTGACATAGTAATGTACAAAACTCAATGAAATATTTAAGGCATGAGATAACTTTTATGGAAAATTTAGATTCCAAGATACTAATGAGATCAAGCTTGACATCCCTAATCATTAGATAATGTAAAAATAAAAATATTTAATAAAGTAACAAAAACCTTAAAAAAATAAATATTACTGAAAATAAAATAAAAAATTTACTAGATAGAACACATCGAGACGAGTCCATCAATGTTTGCTTCTTCTCAATCTAATCATGATTGGATTATAATAAATTTCAAAAATAACTAAGAAAAAAATTAATAATTTATAATTTAAATGTTAAATATAATATATTAGAGCTAAAATTAAATTAAATTAATTGATATAATAAAATGAAATAAAAGTAATGTAAATGTCATAAGAGAGGTGATCTAGAATAAAACAGTAATATAACGAAGTTAAACAAAAAATTTGGAAAAAGTAAGATAGATTCCATGAAAAGTTGCAATCTAATATACTAATGAGATCAATTGGAACAACATTGATTGATAAATTAAGTACAAATCAAAATATCTTATAAAAAAGTTGTACCATAAAAAATAAAAGATTTAAGAATATTAAAAATATATATCTAGCTACATAGAGCTTATTAAGATGAGTCTAATGATAGTTGGTTTGTTCATAATGTACATCATTTGGAATTACTATGAATTACCAAATTAAACATGCATAAATGTTATAAAATTTTTTTTAACTTAAAAGTGATTTTTTTTAAATCTAAAATAAGTAAAACTAATGCAATATAAAATAAATACATCGAAGCAATGTAAAGGTTACAAGAGACGAGATTTAGAGTTTCATGGTAATATCATAAAATGAAAGTAAAAAATGTATTAAATGAGATAAAACTGAATATAAAAATATTACAAAATATAAAACTAAACATTTAATTTTGCAGAGCTAGTCGATGAGTACAATAATTGTTGTTTCAAGATAATCAAACCTCATTTGCAATTTTTGTGAATTACTAATATAAATTAGCACAAATAATAAGTTTTTTAATCTTAAGTAATTATATTGTAAAGTTGAAACAAGATAAATAAAAAAATGTGATATTAAAAATTCAAAGTGAAGAAAACATAATCTTAAGGGAGAATTAGAGCACTATGACAATATAACCAAATCAAACAAAATAATTTGAAGTAATAAAAAAAGTTTATAGTAAAGTTAGATTCGAAGATACGAACAAGAATGAGCGTGACATTTTTTATCATCAAATTTTGTATGATTCTAAATAGCTCATAATGCATGCTAAAACCATAGAAAATAAAACGTTTATAAATACAAAAATATATAATTATTAAGATAGTCCTTTTGGAGATGTTTATAACTTTGTTTGTTTCATATTAATCATACATCATTTAGGATTATTACAAATTACCAAAAAAAATAAGAAATTTTTTATTTATTATTTTTGTATTACGTAAATTTATATTAAGTTTGAAATAAGATAAATGGTACTAATATAACATAAAAAAATTAGAGACATGAAAAAATCATATGAGAACAGATTTAGGGTTACATAGTAATGTCACAAAATCAAATTGAAACTTTTAAAAAGATGAAATAAGTCATACAAGGAAAGCTACTTTCTGAGCTAAAGAGATTGAATATAGCATCCTCGATTATTAAATTTGGTATGATTCAAAGAAATTATTAAATCATGTCAAATGTCTTGCAACGAAACATTTTAAAATATACAAATTAATATTTAATAGGATAGAGGTCATCAATACTAGTCCAATTATGATATTTTTACTAGGACGAATCGTATTTGGAGTTACTACAAATTACAAAATCGATGAACCATAGATAATTAAAAAAAGTTTTTAATAATGCATATTATATATTAATGCTAAGCTGAGACAACTTGACATGTTGCTATAATTATAAATAATTTTGAAATTGTTAAACAAGTTAGGATTATAGATTTACAGAGTAAAAACTAAATCAATGTGAAACTTTTGAAGAAATGAAATAAATTATAGAAGAGAGTTGCCTTTGAGCAAATTGAGTTTGACGGTAGAAACCTTGATTGTTAAATAACCTATGAATGGAAATATCTCATAAAACATAAAAACATCTTTAAAAAATTTAAAACTAAATCCATAATTGGATAACACAAATCAAAAAGAGTTTAACGACATTTCTTATATATTATATAAAAATTACTAAAAAAATATTTTTTTAATATTAAGTTCATTTTAGAGATAAAATTTGATATATTAAAAATGTAATATAATCAAACAAAGCAATGTAAATGGCCACAAGAGAAGAAATTTAGAGTAACATGGTAAAATTACCAAAACAATGAAAAATATTTTAAGATATATAATAAATTATACTTAGGAAATTATATACCAAGATACTAAGAAAGTTTAGTATAACATCTTTGATGAATGGAAATTTCCAAGAAGATATTTCAAAACCATCGAAAATAAAATATTTAAAAATATCAAAATTAATGTTTTCATAGAAAGACATCATCCGCATATGTCCAAAGAAGTCTATTTTATTTTGATTAGACCTCAATTGGAATTATTATAAATTAACAAATAAGCACATATAATAATAAACTATGATCTTAATATTATATATATATATATATATTAAAGTTAAATAAAAATAAATTTAGCAAATGCATTATAAGAAAATTGAAGCAATGCAAAGGTCAAATGAGTTGAGATTAAAGTTTCATAGTAATATAACAAATTAAAAAAATGAATTGACATAAATTATAAGTAAAAGTTACTTTTGGAAAGTTTAAGGAGATCAAGTGCTGCATCCTTGACCATCAAATCTTGTATAATTAAAAAAAATCCTATAAAACATAATAATATCTAGGCAAATAGGACATTTAAAAAAATAAAAATAAATGCTTCATATGGTAGAACTCATTGGTACTAGTGGAATTACTTTTTCATGTCGATTGGTCCTCATTTGGAATTTTAATAAATTATAAAGCAAAGGAAAGAAAAAATAAAATAATTATTATTTTAATATTTAAAAAATATTTATTATATTTGAAATGATATGTATTATTGCAAGTAATATAAGAATATCAAAGTGATATAAAGGGTTATGAGTGGAGATTTAAAGTTATATATTAATATAACTAGATCAAAGCAAAATATTTGAGAAAAAAATAATAAAAATTATATTAGCTACATTCCAAGATATTGGAGAGATTAAATATAAGTTGTTTTATTATCAAATTCAAGTGCAAATTGTAATTTCTCATAAAGAATTCAAGAAACGTAAAAAATAAAATGTTGAAGGAAAATAAAAACTATTTTTTAATTGGATAGAGCTCATCAATAAGAGTGTAATGAGATTTGTTTTATCTCAATCAGAACTCATTTAAAATTATTACAATTTTTTAAATTAAAAAGATAATAAAAAACTATATTATTTTTTTTAATGTTTTGTAATTATATATTGAAACTTAAATAAATAAATTGAAGCAATATAATATTACCAAATCAAGTTGATGTAAACATTATATGAGATTGCTTTTAGAGTTATGAAATAATATGATAAAACAAAAGCTAAATGTTTCAAGAAATAAAATAAATTGTATAGGAAAGTTGCATTCCATACTACTAAGGACATCGATCAAAATATCAAGTGCAATTTGAAATGACTCATACATTATGAAAAACACTAAAATATAAAAAAGTAAAAAACTTAAAATAAAAATTCAATTAAATAGAGCTTGCTAAGATGAGTACAATGTCCTTTCCTTCGTCTAAATGGACGTAGATTGGAATAACTATGAAATAAAAAAATTATTAAGCAAGAAAAAAAATAAATTATTAAATTAATATCAATTAAATATATATTTAGCTTGGAACATGATAAATTGAAGAAATGCAACATGACTAAATTAAGCATGTAATGGGCAGGCGAGATCTAGCATATCACTAAACTGTAATATCACAAAATAAAAAAGAAAGATTTAAGGTAATTAATAAAATTCTAGATGAAAGTTAATTTCTAAGATAATAACAAGATCTAGAGTAATATCATCGAACATGTAAGAAGGTAAAAAAATATCTAATAAAGCATGTCAAAATATTTAAAAAAACTTTAGAAATATAATAATAAATACTTAATTAGATGGATCTAACCAAGATGAGAACAAGAACAATTGTGTTGCCTCAATCAAACCATGTTTGGAATCATTACGAAACAACAAAGAAAATAAGAATAGTTAATAAAAAATTACTATTTTAGTTTTAAGTAAATGTATACTAAAGCTAAAATATGTAAATTGAAATAATATGATATACGTAATTCAAAGAAATATAAACGACACATTAGAGGAGAATTAGCATTACATTATAATATAAATGAATTAAAATGAAAAAGTTGAAGAAATGATATCAACTATATGACAAAGCTATATTCTGAAATACTAAAGAGATCGAGTGTATCATCCTCAGTCAACAAATCAAGTTTAGGCAATATAACAAATCAAATTTTTACTCAGTCAACAAATCTAGTACTTTCACATTCTTTGTAAAACATTTTAATTCATGCTAGACTGTACGAGAAAAAATTACAAAAACTTACATTGTTGATGACTCATACATTATTTCACATAGTAAAGTTGACTGAGTACTAGATTTTCACATAGTAAAGTTGACTCAGTCAACAAATCAAGTACTATACATTATTTCACATAGTAAAGTTGAAATAAGATAACTTTAGGCAATGTAACATAAAATAAGGAATGACATGTAAAGTTCATATTAGAGCATAGTTAAATATGCATAGCTATATAACCAAATCAAAATAAAA
This sequence comes from Vanilla planifolia, assembly GCA_023846275.1. Lineage (NCBI taxonomy): Eukaryota > Viridiplantae > Streptophyta > Magnoliopsida > Asparagales > Orchidaceae > Vanilla > Vanilla planifolia. The sequence continues at coordinate 840,814 of JAIUJO010000050.1, read as the reverse complement.
GGCTTCAAAAACTTACATAAACTGTACGAGAAACATTTTTTCCAAGACACCAAGGAGATGGAATGTAAAATTTGAGATAGTCAAATTAGGTACAAATCAAAAGGTTTCTCAAACCTTATAAAAATTAAAGAAAAACTTATTTAAAAAGAGAAATCTAAAAAGTTAACAAAATAATATCTTGAGGATGAGTCCAACTGTATTTCTTTCATCACAATCAGATCACATTTGGAATGACTATGAGTTACAAAAGTAAATAATCATTAATAATAATAAATTTTATCTTAATATTTAGAAAATATATAAGATTTTTCAAATCAGATGAATTCAAGTAATTTAATGTAGCAAAATCAAAGAGATGTAAAGGTCAAATGAGAGGATAATTAGTGTCTCACAATACTATGAAATAATTGAAGTGCAATATTTGAAGAAATAAGAAAAATTATTTGTAAGAGTTCCATTCCAATATATGTCTCTTGAAAATGTCCAAACCCTATTAAAATATTAATAATTTAATTAGATAGTGCTCTTCAAGATGAATCCTATAAAGATTTTCTCCATACAATCAAACCTTGTTTAGAATTAACACAAATTACCATAAATTATTGTTCTAATATTTAGTAAATATTTATTTAAGTTGAAAATAAAAAATTTGAAGTAATATAACATAATTAAACAAAGACATGCAAATTACTTATGATAATAGATTTAGAGTTACATAATAAAATAGCCAAATCAAAAGAAAACATTTTTTGAAATAGATAAGTTTAATCAAATGGTTGCATTTGAAGATTCAATTGAGATTGAGTGTAACACACCAAATCGTTGGAAAATTTATAAATCAAAATGTCCTACAAAAGTGTCAAAACCCTATATAATATAATATTAAAAATAGAAAAATGAATATTTAATTGGGTGGATCTTACTAGAATGAGTTGAATAATGTTTGTTTTAAGTAAATAGACCATGATTAAAATTACTATGAATTACAAAAGTAAAAAATGATATATAAAAATAAAACATTATTTTAATATTAAGCAAGTATGTGATAATGACCAAAATAATATAAGCTGAAGCAATATCATATGATTGAATTAAGTAGTATATAGCTTACATGAGAGGAGAATTAGAGTATTATATTAATCTAAGCAAAATCAAAGAAAACAATTTAAAGAAATGAGATAAACTACAAACGAAAGTTGCATTCAAAGATACTAGGGAGATCGAGTGCAACATCCTCGACCATCAAATTAGGTAGAAATTAAAATATGTCTCAAAAATTCCATCATAATAGAAAATAAAATCATTCAAAAAAAAAAAATAAATGTTTAATTTGATAGAGCTTGTCAAGGCACGTGTTTATGATGCAATGTTCATCATGAATTAACATTATCTAGAATTACTGTGAATTATAATAGAACATTAATATAATTAAATAAAATAGTTCTTTTAATATCAGATAAATATGTAATATACCTCAACTTAAGAAAAATTAAATATATATGTCAAAGACTTGTTAATATCACATGAAAATATGTTAAGAGTAACATAATAATATAACCAATCAAAAATGAAAAAAATTAAAGAAATAAAATAAAGCATACAAGAAAACTACACTTTCAGATACTATAGAGATCAAATGTAACTTCCTTAAAAATACAATTATGTAAAAATTGAAATATCACTCAAACCATGTAAAAACAAATAAATTTTTTTAAAATAAAAAAGATTTTTTAATTGGATATAACTCTTAGAGACGAATCCATTGATGTCTTCTTTGTTTTGATCAAACCTCATTTAAAATTATTATTAATAAAAAAATTAAATAAGAATAAAGTTAATATGATGAAATTAAAATAATATAAAAGTGAAATGAGAGGACAATTATAGTTTCATAAAACTATAACTAAATTAACGAAAAATTGTGAAGAAACAAGAGAAATTGTATTGGAATGATGCATTCTATGATATTAACAATATCTTGTTTGATATCGTCATTCAACAACGAAAGCAAAATGTCTACAAAATGTGTTTAAAAATTCGAATATGATTATTGGATTTGATAGAGCTTGCCAACACGAATTAAAAAGGCAAAGATGCACATATAAGAAAAACTTTTTATTTTGTAATGAAATAAATATATTTAAAAGCTAAAATTAAATAAATTGAAGTAGTGTTATTTAATTAAATAAAAGACATTTAAAAGTCGAAAGGGATTAGAGCTGCTGTTACATTGTAATATAACAAAATCAAAGAAAAAATTTTCATGAAATGATATAAAATATATGGAAAAGTATCATTCCACAATACTAAAGAGATCAATTGAAATATTCATTGTCATCAAATTAGGCTTGAATCTAAATGTCTAGTAAAGCATGCCAAATATGTGAAAAATAGAGTATTTAAAACAATAAAAATTTATAATTTAATTTCAATGGCCTCATCATGAGAAGTTAAATAGAATTTATTTCATCTTGATAGAAACTCATTTGGAATTATTATCAATTACCAAATAGCATAACCATAAATAATAATGAATTATAAATTTACTGAAACTTAAATATGTAGTAATCCCAAAATTAAGTAAATTGAAACAATATAATATAATAAAAATAATTGGATCTAAAGGTAGTTGGAGAGGAGAATTAAAGTTTCAAATTGATAAAGCCAAATTAAAGAGAAAATTTTGAAAAAATCAGATCACTTATACAGGAAAGTTGCATTCCATGATACTAATGAGATCAAGTGTGATATCATCAATAATTAAACTAGTAGATAACAGTGACTCATAAATCATGGAATAACCACAGAAGCAAATAATTGAAAAGAAAAGAAGAATATTTAAATTGTCACATGTTGTTGAGGTATGTCCAAGGAAATGTATGTCATCTTGATTAAAAATGTTTGGAATTCTAACGAATTAGCAAAGTAAATATGAAAATATAAAAAATAACTATTTTAATTTTAAGAAAAAGCATAATAAAGTTGAACTAAGATAAATTAACGTTTTATAATGAAACTAAATCAAAGCTTTATAGATATTACAGGATCGAATATTCAGTGTTTCATAGTAATATAACAAAATAAAAGTTAAAAATTAGAAGAAATGAGATAAATGTATAGGAAAAGTTGCATTCCAAGAAACTAACAATATTGAATGTAACATTCTAGATCATCAAATCAAGTATGAATTGAAATATATTGTAAATCATACCAAAACAAAAAAAACCTTTTTTAAAAAATTAAAAATGAATGTTTTGTTAAATAGAGTTTATCATGATTAAAAATATAATTTTAAAAAATCAATGGCATCTAAACAAAAGTTTTTTAAGAAGTTAAGTAATTGTGTGAGAATGATGCATTCCATGACACCATGGAGATTGAATGCACAACGATAAATCACCAAATCAGTTATGAATAAAATGTTTCATAAAACATGACAAATCCCTAAAATATAAAATATGTAAAAATACAAAAGTGAATATTTAATTGGGCAATACTCATCCACATGAGTCCAACAAAATTTCTTTTGTCTTGATAGCACCACATTTGGAATTACTACAAATTACAAAACTAAATAAGTTTAAATTATAACAAAATTATATTTTAAAGTTTACTAAATAAATAATGTAGCTGAAAATGAGGTGAACTGATGAACAATGATATGACCAAATCATGTGAAGTAATGTTACATGATAGTAGAATTAAAGTTTCATATTGATATAACCAATTTATAAAGAGGAATTTGAAAAAAAGCGAAAACTTATGCCAAAAATCTACATTCCAAGACACTAAAAAGAAATAGTGTGACATTCTTGTTCAATAAATAAGCTCAAATTATAATGTCTGAGAAAGTGTTCCAAAATCATATAAAAAAATGACAAAATATATAAAAATAAATATATTGGATAGCACTCCTCTAGACGAGTCTAACAACAATTCTCTTATCTCAATTAAACCTTCTTTGGAATTATTATGAATTAAAAAAATAAATAAGTAAGAAGTAAAAGAAAATTATTATTTTATAATTATGTAAACATATATTAAAGCTAAAATGACAGAAATTTAAACAATGTAATATAACCAAATTAAAGAAATTTAAATTGCACATCAGGGAAGATTTAACATTACTTTGTATTGTAAACAAATCAAGGAAACAACATTGAAGAAAATGTGATGGATTATATGAGAGGGATACAATCAAAGACTTTAACAAGATTGAGTGTAATATCCTCAATCATCAAAATAGGTATGAATTAATATATCTCACAATGAATACTTAAATTTTAGAAAATAAAATCTTTAAAAGTATAAAATTCAAAACTTAATTAGATATGACTCATCAAGGCTAGCCCAATGATGTTTGTTTCCTCATCATAAGATCTTGTTTGCAATTACATTGCATTATAAAAAAAAAGTAATAATAATAAATTTTTATTTTAATATTAACTAAATTATAATAATGATAAAACTTAGATAAATTTAGGCATTATTACATCAGAAAAACAAAGAGATGCACATGCCATAGAAGAGAAGATTTGTGTGGTAATGTTGCATTCCAATAGACTAACAAGACAAAGTGTGGCATCCTAGATCATTATTGTAGGTATTAACCAAATTGTCTAGCAAAATTTGTGAAAACCCTAAACGGTAAAAATAGTAAAAAGAAATGTATAAATTGATACTAAATTGGATAAGTTCAATAAGACTTATACAATAAAAGTTTTTCCAACTAAATCAAATGTCATTTGAATTACTATATATTACTAAAATAAACATGCATAAATATTAATAAATAATTATTTTTTTATTTAAAAAAAATTTTAAAGTAGAAATGAAATAAATTAAAAAATGTAATATAACCAAATCAATGACATATAAAGGTTATATGACAAAATATTTTGAGTATCAAACAAATATAATTAATTCAAAGCAAAAACTGAAGAAATGAGATAAATTATACTAGAAAATAGCACTCCAAGACACAACAGATGTAATGCTTAACATCTTAAATCTTCTAATCTTGTGCAAAATTGTATGTCCTATAAAAGATGCTTAAACTCTTCAAAATAAAATATTTAAAAAATAAAAAAATGTTTCATTTATGCATATTTACTTTGGTAACTTATAATAATTTTAAAAAATGACTCCCACAAGATGAAATACCATCATTTGATTCATCTGAATTAGTTCCAAGTAAATAAATATTCACTTTAAATTTTGCAATATTTGTTTCTATGATATATGTCATCTTGACAAGTCATTTTGATTCATACCTAATTTGATAAACAAGGATGTTAGTCTTGAGCTACATAATATCTTCAAATGTAATGTTTTTGCACAACATATCTCATATTTCACAAATTTTCACTTTGATTTATCTATATTCACTTTGATCATTACATCACTTTGACTTGGTTGTGCTCCATCATTATTTATGCTTATTTAATTTGGTAATTCACAATTTCCAAATCTAACCTAATCAAGTTAAAATAAAAGTTAGTCTTCATCTGATAAGTTTTATCAAGCTAATTATTTAGCATAATGTTTTCAAAAAAAATATAGATTTATTGCTTGCTTCGTGAGTTTTTTGTATTGTATTTGATTTTGTTGATCAATGATGTTACACTTGATCTCCTTACTATCTTTTAATATAATTTTCTTATATAATTTATCTTACTTCGACAAATAATAAACTTTTACATATTATATCTTTTGAATTGTAACTCTCCTTTTGTGTCACCCTTACGTCAATTTTGATTTTGTTGACTTTGTGGCCTCCATTTGTTTCATTTCAATTTTAGTATATATTTAGTTAATATTAAAATAATAATTTATTATTATTTGAGGTTCTTTACTTTGATAATATATAATATTCTAAAATAAACATTGTTTGACCCATCTCGATGCCTTTAGCCAATAAAAAAAATATTTTTAAATATTTTTTATTATCTTTGGAATGTCTTATGAGATATTTCAATTTGTTGCAAATTTGATTAACGATGATGTAACAATCGATCTCCATAATATCTTGCAATGCAATTTCCCTTGTATTCTATGTTATTTCATTGTATTTTTTGCTAAATTTGGCTATATTATCATGCAACTCTAAACATGTCTCATGTGACCTTTACATGTCCATTGCTTGCATATCATACATTTTTACAATTTATCTCATTTCAACTTCAAAATTTATTTACTTAATATTTAAATTATAGTTTTTTATTTTAATTATTTACTTTTATAAAATATAGTAAATCCAAATAAGGTCTAATTGAAATGAACAAATGTTACCAGACTCATATCATTAGCTTTATTAAACAAACTACTCATTTATATATTTTTAACATATTTTATTTTCTTATCTTTTGATACACATCATTAGATATTTTGCTTTGTACATATTTTGTGATTGTGGTTCTCATTCAAGATCTATTTAGTATTTTGGCTTTCAAATTTCCCACAATATTTTGTTACATTTCTTCAAATTCTTTTCTTCAATTTTCTTAAATTTCCATGATAATCCAATACCTCACATGTGTGACAATTACATTAGTGTTATTTCGCTATATTACATTACTTCAAGTTATGTCATTTCAAATGAATATATATATTCTTAATATTAAAATTTTAATTTATTAGTATTATTTATATTTAATTATTATAATTCATAGTAATTCTAAACAATGTATAATGGAAATGAAGACAATATTATTTGACTTCTTCTCAACGAACTATAAACTGTGAAATAATAAATTTTTATATTTTTAAATATTTTATTTCTTAAGTTTTTCATACTTTACTAGACATCTCAATTTATACCTAATTTCTTAGATCACATTGCCACACTCAATCACTTTAGTATCTTTGAATGCATATTTCATATATATATTATCTCATCTCTGAAAACAAGATATTCACTCTATGTTTTTAAATAATTTATTTTCTTCAATTTAAACACAATTTTTCTGACATTTTGATTCGTTACTTATTTGATGATTAATGATTTTATACTTGATGTACTAAATTTCTTAGAATGCAAATTTTTAGTACAATTTAAGAAATTTCTAAAAAACTTCTTCCTTTTATTTAGTTGTATTTTGTAGTAACTCTATATCTCTTCTCATTTATCAATTGTATCACTTTTAGTTAGTTGCATTATAATAATATTTATGTTTATTTAATTAAACAATTTGAAATCAACCTAACTAAGGTCTATGTATGATGATAAAAATCTTATTAGATTCTAGCCAATGAGTTGTACTCAAATAAATAGTCATTTTTATGTATTTTTGAATTTTTTTAAAGCTTTTGTACACCATATGTCTCATTTTGATTCGTGTTTGATTTATTTATTAAGAATGTAGAAGACAATTTCTTTACTATCTAAGAATGGAGCTTTCCCTTCCAATTCACCTCATTTCCTAAAACATTCTGCTTTAATTTTTTTATAGTACTATGAAACACTAATTCTCCTCACGTGACCTTTATGTTGCTTTGTTTTGGATATATTATTATTGTTTAATTCATCTCATTTGAGGTTTGTTATACAGTTACTTTAAAATAATAATTTAATATTATTTATTATGCTTTTTGCTTTTGTAACTTGAAATAGTTCAAAATGTTGTCCAATCACGAAAAAATAAATGTCATTAAGCTTCCTTCCATGGGTTCAATCAATTTAAGAACTCAATTTTTTTTATTTTTAAAAAATCTTATTTTCCATGATTTTGGCATATTTTATGAACAGTTTTAATGCATATCTTTTTTTTTATAGAGAATTTTATGTGGATCATCTAATTATTTTGCAATGCAACTTTTCCATACAATTTATCTCATTTGTTCAAATTTTTCATTTTAATTTTATTGTGTTATAATGTAACTCAACATGTTCTTGTGTGATGTTTGCATTGCATTGTTTTGAATAAATTATATCACTTCAATTTATAATATTTTTTCTTTGATATCTATTTAAGTAATGCTAAAATGATAACTGATTAATATGTTTTGCTTATTTACTATGGTAATTTATGAAAATTCCAAAGAAGCCTTGATCAAGATAAAATAGATATCGTTGGACATAAAGGCCTTTGCAAATTAAATATTCAATATAATATTTTTAAATATTGTATTTTCTAAACTTTACATGCTTTATGAGGTATTTTGATTCTTCCTAGTTTAGTAAATTGGGATGCTACATTGTATCTTCTTAGTACCTTTTAATGCAACTTTTGTTTTAAAATTGATCTCATTTGTTAAATGTTTTAGGTTTAATTTCGTTATATTAATATGTAACTCTAAATCTCTTCTCGTGTGACATTTAAATGGCCTTGAATTTGTTATAGTACTTTGCTTCAATTTATCTCATCTCTACTTTAATATTTATTTACTTAGTATTAAAATAAAACTTTAGTCTATTTGTTAATAATTACTATTACAATTTGTAGTGATTTTAAATGATGTCTTACCAACACAAAAAAAATATCGTTTGCTTCATCTTCTAGAACTCTTGTTAGCAAAAACAATAGCAAACTTTTCAATACTTTTTGTATAATATATGTACTCTTTCCAAGTCATTTCAATTTGTTTCGAATTTCAAAATTTAGGATGTTAGATTTGATCAACTTTATGTCTTTTTGTACAACATTGTAATGTTATAAATCTCATTTCTTCTTTTATTTTTCTTTTACTTTCTATATTACAATGTAACCATAACTATTCTCTCATGTGACGTTTGTATCATTTTTTATTTTGATGTATTACCTTTTTATATAAGAGTATTTATTTATGCAATACTTTGTAATTTCAAACGATGTCCAATCAAAGCGAAGTAAATGTCGATGTATTCCTTTCGACGAGATCTAACAAACTAAATATTTATTATTATATTTTAAAAAAAATTAATTTCAAGAGTTTTGCCACTACTTATGACAAATTTTTATTCATACTTGATTTCACTATTGATGATGTTGCACTCAATCACCATAGTATCTTGGAATGCTACAATCTAATATAATTTGCATAATTCTTCAAAAATGTTCACTTTTATTTGGATATATTTTTATGGAACTCTAACATCTCTTTAATATTATTACGTTGCATGGCTTCGCTTTCTCTCATTTCAACTTTATTATACATTTATACTATATTGAAATAATAATTTATTATTATTTCTATAGATTTACTATTGTGATTGAAAAAAGTACAAGTGACACATAATCAAGAAGAAACATATATTCTTATTTTGCCTTTGTAAGCTCTACCAAACTGCATGTTCATTTTTTTTATTAAAATAATTTATTTGACTATTAAGATTGTCACCACTAATCTCAAACGTATTTCAAAAAATAACATACCCTTATTATTTACCTCACATCATTAAAGTTTTCCATTTCATTTGGTTATATTACTTTCAAACTCTAATTCTCCTCTCATGCATCGGTTTGATTTGGTTATATTATGTTGTTTTAATTTATTTCCTTTACATTTTAATGTATATTTGCTTAAAGTTAAAATAATAATTTTTTTTTATTTATGCTTTATTACTTTTGAAACTCTCAGTAAATTTCAGTGTGTTGTGATGGACATAAAATTGTGGTTATTCAACTCATATAAAAGAGATGTATTAATTTAAATATTAAATTTTATATTTTCAAAAATTTATTTTCAAATATTTTTGAATGATTTATGAGATAATTTGATTTGTTCCTAATTTGATGCTAGAAGATGTTGCATTTCATCTCTTTAGCATCCTTGAATGCATCATTTTTGTACAATTGATCTTACTTAACTGCTTTTCCTTCATTTGGTTATGTTGTAGTGCAACCCAAAATCTCCCTTCGTGTGACATTTACATGTCACTGATTTCATTATATTAAAATTCTGTAATTTATCTTTTTTAAGATTTAATAACAACCCACTTAATATTAATATAAATATTTTTTATTATTTATAATTACTTACTTTATTAATTTATAGTAATTTCAAATGATTTCTTATCAAGATGAGATAAATATTATAGGACCTATCTTAATGCTATATATATCTAATTAATTGTTAAATTTAATATTTCTAAATATTTTACTTTCTTTATTTTTCATATTCTTTATAAGACAATATATTAGCATAGTATAAGATGTTCGACGATATTGCACTGAATCTTCATATTATCTTAAAAAAACATTCGAGTAAAAATTATCTTATTCTATTTAAGTGTTTCACTTTGATTTTGTTATGTTATTGTATAAGTCTATATCTCTTATCATGTGACCTTTACATCTCTTTGATTTGGTTGTATTACAATGTTCTAACATACTTTATTTGTACTCAATTATATGTTTACTAAACATTATAATAATAATTTATCTTGATTTATTCTTATTTATTTCTTTTCTAATTATCAATAATAAAAAGGTCTAATCAAGACAAAATAATCGTCATCAAACTCATCTTAACGAGCTCTATCCAACTATCTATTCATTTTATACAATTTTTTGGAGTTTTAGTATTCTTTACAAGATATTTGGATTCATACTTGATTTTTCACTTGAGGATGTCACTCTTGATCTCTATAGTGTCTCAAGAGGTAACTTTTGTATACAACTTACCTTATTTCTATAATATTTTCAATTTGATTTCGGTTTATTATAATTTAACTCTAAATCTCATCTCATGTGACCTTTACACAACTTCGATTTCTCTGTCATACAAAACTCAAAACATATCATTTTTCAACTTCGATATCTGTTAATTATTACTAAAATAAAAATTTATTATTATTTATACATATTGATTTTGGTAACTCCTAGAATTTCAAATGTGGTCCTATAAAGAAAAAACAAACATTGTCGGGATCATCAAAAAAAATTCTAATTAAATATTAAATTCTATCTTATTCAATATTTTATTTTCAGGGGTTTTGCAAAAATTATTTTCAATTATTGTGTCATTTTATCTTCCGAGTTGTCATCCTCATTCTCTTTAGTATTTTGTAATGTAACTTTTCTTTACAATCTATCTCATTTGAATAATTTTTTTGTTTCAATTTGAATATATTTGTGTGGAACTCTAAGCCACTTATTGTGTTAGCTTTACACAAATTTTACTTGCCTATATTACATTATTTAAATTTAATACATTTGAAGTTTAATATATATTTACTTAAAATTAAAAATAATAATTTATTATTATTTATGTAGATTTAGTTTACAAATTCATAGTATTTTTAAATAAGGTATGATCGATAAAAAGCAAACAACGTTGAACTTTACTAGATTAGCAAATCTAATTAAATATTTATTTTATATTTTAAAATATTTTATTTTTTAGGGTTTATGCATGCTTTATGCGATACTTTGTATTCATTTTATTTGACTTGCACATCATTTTCATGTGGTTATATTACAAAGTTTTATTTTGACTCATTTAAGAATTAATATATAGTTACAAAAGATTCAAATATAAAATTTTTATTATTTACTCTTAATTATTTTTAATTAGCAAATAATTTCGAACTTGGTCGACAAAGATGAAATGGACTTGTTGGACTTGTCTCAATGAGCATTACCAAATTTAAAATTTATTTTTTTATGTATTATATATTTTCTTTTCTAATATTTAGATAAATTTTCAAAATCACTTTGAGCCATATTGTATTTGATGTTCGGAGATGTTACACTAGACATGTATAATATCTTTGAATACAAATTTTCCATTGCACCTTATCCAATTTCTCCAAATCTTTTAATTTTATTTTTTATATAACTGCACAACTATAAATCTCTTCTAATTTTTTCTTTATGTAAACTTGATTTTGTTATATTATTCATGATTATTTATATTTATTTACTTTAGTTATTCACGGAAATTCTAAATGTTGTTTATCAACATGAAACAAACATTCTTGCAGTCATATCGAGAAGCTATATCTAATAAAATATTCTTTCAAATATTTTTAATTTTTTTTTCATTGATTTATGAACATTTTTTAGATGTTTTGATTAATATCTCATTTGACGATCAAGAATGTTTCACTCGATCTTCTTCATATCTTTGAATGCGACTTTATAACAAATTTAATCTCATTTCTAAATATTATTTTCTTAGCATTTTGATAGGCCTTATGAGACATACTGATTTGTACCTTATTCTATGGTTGAGAATGTTATAGTTTATCTTTTTTGTATTTTGGAATGTTTTTCTATTTAATTTATCTCATTTTTAAAATTTTCACTTTGATTTCGTTAATTATAATGTGATGCTAAATGACCTCTTATGTGGCCTTTATATAGCCTTAATTTTGCTATATTAAATTACTTCAACTCATCTTTCCTCATCTATATGAAATATTTACCTAATATTAAAAAAAAATTTACAATCATTTATGCATATTAGTATTAGTAATTTTTGGTTATTCCATCTAACGTCTGGTCGACACAAAATGAAAATTATTACACTCACCTTAGAGAGCTCTATTCCACTAAATATTTATTTTATATTTTTATATATTTCAATATCTATGATTTATAAATTTTTGTATCTTCGAATGCAACTTGTTTGTAAACGAAATCTCATTTATTAAACATTTTCACTTTGATTTAGTTAAATTACAATATAGCACAAAGTATCATGTCTTGGCACCCTTAACATCACTTTGATTTGGTTGCATTATATTATTATTTATGCTATTTTACTTTGGTAATTTGTGGCCATTCCATCCAAGGTCAAATAAAGATGAAACTAATGTCATGGTATTCATGTCTATAAGCTATATCCAAGTAAATATTCATTGTCATATTTTATAAAATTTTATTTTCTAAAGTTTTGGAATTCTTCATGACATAATTTTATTCATACCTTATCATGATTGATTATCGATTCTATTTGGATTATTTAATGCAACTTTATCATACAATTTTCTCATTTCTCTAAATGAGATATTTCTTAATGTTTTGGTATGCTTTTATGAGTCATTTTTAATGGTACTTGTTTTAACAAATGAGGATGTTACATTCAATCACCTTAGCTATTCATAATGTAATTTTTTAATACAATTTATATTATTTGATCAATGTTTTTACTTTAATCTTTTATATTAATATGTAACTCTAAATATCTCCTTGTGTGACATTTAAATTACATTAATTTGGCTATATTAAATCACTTTAATGTATCTTCCACTTTAATATAAATTTCCTTTACCATAAAATAAACATTTATGTTTATTTAAGCTTTTTAACTTTAGTAATTCATATTAATTTTAAAAATAGGTCAAACAAGAAGGAAAACTATCGCTTCAGTCATGTCAAGTATTTCCAAGAATTTAAATATTCATTTTAAATTTACAATATTTAGTTTACTAAGATTTAAGTAGGATGTGTTAATTCAATTCATACTTCATTTCATGAACTCGTCCTTTACAATTGATCGACACAATATCCTTGAATGTAAGTTTTTGTTACAACAAATCTCATTTATTCAAAATTTTCACTTTGATGTTTTATAATTTAATATACCTCAAAATCTCCTCTCATGAATTTAATACATCACTTTGACTTGGTTATTTTACATAATTATTTATACTTATTTAATTTGTTAGTTCGTAATAATTCTTACTTATATTTGATCATGTTGAAATAAATGTCATAGTTTTGATCTTCACAAGCAAAATCAAACAAATTATTTTGTGTTATTTTTCAAAAACTAATTCTACATTTTTTGAATGCTTTATGAGGTCTTTTGTACTTGATTTTTTTGTTCGATCATGTTGTACTTGATCTTCTTAGTATCTTTCAATGCAATTTTTATGTATAATTTATCTCATTGTTTAAATATTTTTTATTTATATTATTAAGTCTCTTTGAAATTCTAACTCTCCTCTATTTGACCAATACATAATTCTAATTTGGTTGTACTTCATGGCCTTTATTTAATTAATTTCATCTTTAATATATATATTTACTTAATAATAAAATAATAATTTACTCTTAGTTATGGTTCTTTACTTCGGTAATTCATAGTAGTTTTAAACATGGTCAAATTGAGACAAAATAAATGTCATTGAAGCCATCTCAATGAGCTCTATCTATTAAAAAAATATTTTTTAAGTTTTTTAATTATCTAAGACATACCTCATGAGATATTTTAATTTGTACCATCTTTCATTAACGATTATGTTACACTTGATTGCTAACGTATCTTGTAGTGTAATTTCCCATGTAATCTTTCTTATTTCTTCATCGTTTTTTGCTTTAATTATTATATATTATTATGTAACTTTGAACGATATCTCGTGTGACCTTTATAAGTCTTTTGTTTACAAATCTTACATTTCTAGAGGTTATCACATTTTAGCATCAATATTTATCTTTTAAAAACAAAAATATTAAGTACTAATAATTATGCATATTTAAGTTTTTAAATTAGGGTAAATATCATATTGATTAGTATTATTGAATGAAATAAGTTTTTTTTATTTTAAAATACTTGGTTTTCTTGGCTTTTGGTACACTTCACAAAAGTTTTTGATTTGTACCTCTTTAAATGATTGTGGTTGTCACACTCAATCTCTCTAGTGTTTTGGATTTAAACTTTCCCATGCAATTTAGTACATTTCTTCAAATATTTTTAATTAATCTTTTAAAATTTTTATGAAAGTCTAATTCTCCACTCATTTGACAATTATATAATTTTTACTTGTTTATATTATATTACTTAATCTTATGTCATTTCAACTTAATACATATTTTCTTAACAGTAAAATATTAGTTTATTATTATTATTTATCTAGAATTATTATGGATATTTGTAGTAATTCTAAACAAGGTCCAATGGAAATACAAGAAATATTTTTCCACTCTTCTTAATGTACTCTATCCTATCAAATAATCATTTCTATAACTTCAAACAATTTATATTTTATAGTTTTTGCACACTTTATTACATATTTCAATTTGTACACGATTGGTCGAATGAGGTCGTTATAGTCGATTAATTTGATGGAGCTTTTTAAGAAAAGCCCAATAATGTTTATTTTTTCATAAGCAGCCCTCATTTAGAATTTTGATAATTACAAAAGTAAATAATTGTTAATAATAATAACTTACAATGTTTAATAAATATGGAACAACAATTAAAGAAAAATAAATGAAAGCTATATAAAATAGGAAAATCATAATGATATAAATGTTATATGAGAAGAGATTTAAAGTTACACAGTAGTATAATTTATATAAAAAAGCTGCATTTGAAGGTACTAAAGAGATTATAAATAACATTGCCTATTTGAAATAGTGTACAAGCTTAAAATGTGTCATAAAGCAAGACAAAACTTCAGAAAATAAAATTTTGAAAAATTTATAAATGAGTACTTAATTGGATAGAGCCTTTAGAGTATGTCTAAGAACTTTGTTTCATCCCTATTTGACATATTATTCTACAAATTAATAATCAAAATAATCATAAAAAAGAAAAAATATTATATCTAATTTTAATTAAATACAAAATACATCCAAAATAAAGATAGATTATAGAATTATAAGATGACATAATTAAAGAAACAAAAAGTGGATATGATTAGAGAATTAGACTATAACATCCTTTAGTGTATAGATTTAAATAGGAATTAAAATTTCTAATAAAGAGTTCAAAATCTTCACAAAGTATAATATTTAAAAATAAAAAATTAATATTTAATTTGATAGAGCTCATCAATAGTTGTACAATGATACTTATTTCTTCTTGATTGGACCTTATTTAGAATTATTATAAATTCTTTAATAAATACACACAAATAATATTAAATTATTTTTTTAATATCAAGTAAATATTTATTAAAGCCTAAAGATGATATGTTGAAGTAATGTAACGTAACAAAATAAAAGTGTAGCAAAGATCACACTAACAGAGATTTAGAATTTCATAGTAATAAAACTAAATGAAAGAAAAAAATGTGAAGAAATAAAAAAAATTATACAAGAAATTGTATTTTGAGATACTAAGAACATAAAGTATAATATCATGAACTATGGCATTAGGTACAAATTGAATTATCTCAAAAACATACTAAGATAATAGATAGTAAAAAATAAATAATTTAAAAATATAGAAATAAATATATAATTAAATAGACGTTGTCAACATGAGTCCAATAACCTTTGTTTTGTATTCATCATACATTATCGTTAATTACTATTAATTATAAAATTAATAAAACATTAATAATAATAAATTATTATTTCGATATTAAGAAAATATGTATTAAAGTGAAAATAAGATAAATTTATGCAATGTAAAATGACAAAATCAAAGTGAAATAATTGCCACATGGTAAGTGATTTAGAGTTGCATAGTAATATAACTTAATATAAGTAAAACATTTTATGAAATTAGAGAAATTTTATGAGAAAATTGTAATCCAAAATATTAAGGAGATCTAAAGTAACATCCTTGATCATGAAATGAAGTACAAAGTGAAATAACTCAAAGCGAATGAAAGCTATTAAGATATAAATATTTAAGAATTTAAAACGAATGTTTAAATGGATATTGTTCAACTAAATGAGTTCAATGATGTTTGATACATCTTCAATAGACCTTCTTTAGAATTACCACAAATTATCAACCTAAATAGGTGTATATTATAGTAAATCATTATTTTAACATTAATTAATGAAATAAATTAATGCAAAAATAAAAAAAATTAAAAAGATTTAATGTAATAAAAAAGCATTATATTGGTCACCTAAAATGAGATTTATAATTTTACGTAGTATAACAAAATTTAACATGAAAAATTTGAAGAAAAAACAAATTATTTGGAAAACATAAATTTGAACAAACAAAGAAGATTAAGCATAAAATCTTTCATCATCAAATGAGGCATGAATCAAAATAAATAGAAAAGCATGCTAAAATATTAGAAAATAAAATATGTAAAAATGTAAAAATAAATATTTAATTTTATAGAGCTTGTGTAGATGAGTCAACAACGTTCATTTCATCTTAATAAAAAAATTTTTGGAATTACTAGAAATTACCAAATTAAATAAGCGTAAATCATAAAAAATGTTACTCTGACATTAAGTAAATATATATTAAAGTTAAAATTACACAAATTAAAAAAACATATAATGTAACAAAATAACAGTTATGGATTGGACAAATTAGATGACAATAAGACTTACAAAATAATATAACCAAATCGAAGAAAAAAATTTAAAATAATGAGATAAAGTATATAGGAAATCTACATTCCAAGATGCTAACAAGATCTAGTGTAATATCATTGATTATCAAATAAAAAATCAAAATAACTTATAAAGAATGCCAAAACCTTTTGAAAATAAAATATCAAAAAATACCAAAATGGATGTTTAATTTTTTATGTGTTCTTTAAGATAAGTCCAACAATGTTTTTTCTTTAAATTAGAGCTTATTTACAAATACTATGACAAACTAAATAAATGAAAATAAAATATTAATTTAATACTTAGTAAATATATCACAAACCTAAAGATAAATTAACTTAATGTAATATAACTAAATGAATGTGATGTGACAGTCACATAACAAGAGATTAGTGTTTCATAGTAATATGCATAATTAAAGAAAAACATTTGAAGAAATGAGATAAATTGAATACAAATATTACATTTTAAAAATCCATGGTGATCGAGTATAACACTATTGATTTTCAAATCAAGTATAAATGAAAAGTTGTCATAAAGAATGCCCAAACTCTTAAAAAATAAAATATTAAAACATATTAAAATAAATATTTAATTAGATATAACTCATTGAGATGGGCTCAATGACATTTGTTTCTTCCCTATGAAAACTCACTTTCAATATTTCAAAATTAAAAAAATAATAAGGATAAATATTAATGAATTATTATTCTAATAAATAATTATATTTTAAATAAAAAATAATGAAAATGTAGTAAATATAATATAACTTAATGAAAGCAATTTTAATGTCACATTAGTGAATATTTTGAGTTAAATAGAAAGAAAACCAAATCAAACAAAAGACTTTTAAAAAATGCGATGTATTTTATGCAACATTGTATTCCAAGGATTGAGGACATGAGCTATAACATTCTCAAATACCAAGTTATTTGTAAATAAAAATATCTCATAAAGCCTAGAAAAGCCCAGGAAAATATAATGCCAAAAAAATTTGATTGGCTAGTGCATATTCAGAGTTCAACAATATTTGTTTTGTCTTAATTAAAAATATTAAGAACTACTATGAATTACTAGTGAAAATAACATAATTAATTTTAAACTTTTATTTCAAAAACTAATAAATATATATGTCTTCAAAAAATAGATAAATTTAAGCAATGTAATATGGTTAAATCAATGCAACATAATTTTTACTCTATATAAAAATTTGAGTTTCATAATAATATAACCAAATCAAAGACAAAAAATTTATAAAAATTAGAGAAATTGTATGAGAAAATTTTTTGATGTTTCATTCATTTTGATAAAATCTTAATTTTTTATTACATTAATTACAAAAGTAAAAAAGTATAAATAACAAAAAATTTTAAATTTTGAAAATAATTACTAAAGATGAAAGTGCAAAAATTGAAGAAAAATTAGATTACCAAATTAAAAATAGGTAATGGACATATGATAAGATACTTAAAGGGACATGATAATATAACAAAAAAATAAAGAACTAAAAAAATAAAAAAAATTATTTTGGAATGTTGCATTCCAAATTACTAATTTGATTGAGTGTAACATCCTCCAAAATTAAATGAGGTATGAATTGAAACATCTCATAAAGAATGAAAAATCAATAAAAAAATAAAATAAATAGAAAATATTAAAAAAAAATTTAATTTGATATAGCTTATCAAGATGAATGGAATTAATATAAATTATTAAGTAATCAAGAAAAGTAGAGATAATGTATCATTTAAATACTAATGAAATATATATCAAAAGGTTAAACAAGTAAAATGTAATCAATTTAAAAAAAGAAAATCAAAATGATGTAAATGTGAAATGATATCTAAGTAAAATATTTAGAAAGATATGATAACTTGCTTGAGAAAGTTACAATAAAAGATACTAAGATGATCAAGTGTAACATCATAAATCATCAAATTAGGTACAAGATAAAATACCTTTTAAAGCATACAAAAATTCTAGAAACGAAAATATTTAAAAAAATATGAAATTTCCACTAAATTGGAAAAAGATTATCAAGGTGAGTCCAATGATAGATATATCATTTCAATCATATTTCATTTTTCATTACAAAAAAGCAAAAAATATAAATAAGAATAAAAATAAAATTATTATTTTAAAATAACCAAATTGTATGTTAGATTTGTAATGAGATATATTGAAGCAATATCAGACAACTAAATTATATTGATGTAAAATTCACATTAGAGTAGATTTAGAGTTACATAGTAATAAAATCATAGTAAATCAAAGTACTTGAATAAATAAGATAAACTGTGCTAGAAATTAGCTTTTCAAGATACTAAAGAATTTTAATCTAACATCCTTGATCAACCTACCAAGTACAAATCAAAATACCTCATAAAGAAATCCAAAACCATCGAAATGTTTAAAAATATAAAAATAAATAATTAATTAGACTAATGTTGCCAAGGTAGATCCAATGATTTTTTTATCATAATTAGAACTTGTTTCAGATTAATATGATTACCAAAGAAAATAAGATTAAATAATGACAAATTGTTATTTTCACAATTACCAAATATATTTGAAAGCTAAAATCAAACGAATTGAATCATATAACAAAATTAAACTGATCTAAAGGTCACATGATATGATTTAGATTAACATAGAACTATAACCAAATAAAAAAATGTCAAAGAATTAAGACATTTTTTTTAGAAAGTTTTATTCTAAGATGTTAAGGAAAATGAGTATAACATCCTTGAATGGTAAATATGTTACAAATCAAAATATGTCATTAAACATGTCAAACCATAAAAAATAAAATAAATAAAAATAGAGCACACTAAGATGAGTCCAATCATATCTACTTTATGTCAGTCAAACTGTTTTAGAGTTATTGTGAATTATCGAAGCCAATAAGCATAAATAACAATTAATTATAATTTTTAAAATTATTAAATTTGTATTAATACGCAAATAAAAAGTAATTACCAAATACAAATTATAAGGGAATATTATTTTCCAAAATGATATTGAGATCGAGAGTAACATGCTTGGAAACTAAATCTAGTATGAATCGAGATGTTTTATAAAGCACAACAAAACATTAAAAAACAAAATCTTAAAAAATATTAAAATAAATATTTAATTAAAAAGAGCTCATAGAGATAAGCTATATGCCCCATTCTCCATCCTAATTAAACCTCTTTTGGAATTATTATGAATTAAAAAAATTAACAAGAATAAATAAAAAAGTTATTATTTTAATATTAAGTGATATTATATTAAAGCTAAAATAAGATAAATTAAAAAGTAATATGACCAAATCAAATGATGTAAAATTGACAAAAAAGTAGACTATGAATTTCATAGAAATAAAACCAAATCATAATAAAAATTTCAAAAACCAAATATGATAAATTGTACAAGAAAGTTATATTCCAAGATATGTAGAAGATTATGTATAATATCCACTTTCATCAAATCAAGAATGAATTAAATATCTAGTAAAGCGAGCAAAAATCTTAGAAACTAAAATATATAAAAATATAGAAATGAATCTTTAGTTTGATAAAGCATGCTTAGATGAGACCAACAATAGTTGTTTATCATGTTCAAACCTTATCTAAAAATACTATGAATTGCAAAAGCAAATAATCATACATAATAATAAATTATTATTTTAATTTTAAGTAAATATATATTAATGTTCAAATTTAAGTAATGTAATGGCCAAATGATAAGAGATTCATTGTTACGTCTAAAAATATGAAGATCAAAGTCAAAACAATTTGAAGAAATTAGATAAATTGTACTAGAAAATTGCATTCAAAATTATTAAGATTGAGGATAACAACCTCAATTATAAAATTGTGTATGAATCAAAACACATAAAAAGTTTGCCAAGACCTTAGAAATAAAATATATAAAAGTACAAAAATAAAAAATTATTTTCAAAGAGTTTGTCGAGCTATAAGTTGTAAGTGATTTGTTTATTCTTGATCAGGTCTCGTTTAGAATTTTTGAAAACTAATGAAGTTAATGATTGTAAATAAAAATGAATTAAAACTTATTATAAGAAAAAATGAATTAAAACATAGGTTAAGGAAATTAAAGAAACATGATAAAATGGATGTCATTCAAAAGGCACATGAGATGAGATTTATAGTAACATGATAATATAATAAATCAAATTAAAAACTTTGAAGAAATGAGATTTATTATGTGTCTAAATTACATTCAAGATACTAAGATAGAGTGTAACATCCTTGATTATCAAATGAATCATGAATTAAATGCATCATAAAAAGTGTTAAAACCATAGAAAGTAAATATTTTAAAAGAAATAAAATAATACATAATTGGGTAGAGCTTATTAAAATAAGTCTAATGAAATTTGTTTCATTTTGATCAGACCTTAATTTGAATTATTTTTTTTCAAAATTTAATAAGTATAAATTATAATAAATTATTTTTAAAGATTAAGTACATATATTAAAAATTTAAGAAGATGAATTAAATATATAAATATATATAAATATATATATATATATATATATATATGTATAATAAAATTGAAATGAGATAAATTAAATCCATGTAGGATGAAAAGGTCCTTCAATAAGCGATTTAGAGTACATATCAATATGAAAGACTTAAAGTAAAAAACTTATAAGAAACGAGATAAATTGTCTAGGAAGCTTGCATGCTAAGATACAAAGGAGATAGAACATGGTAACCTTGATCATTGAATAGTATGAATCAAAATTACATAAAAAGAAAACTAAAACCCTATAAAATAAATATTTAAAAAAATAAATATTTATTTATAAACTTCTTATCAGGAAGAGTAGAATGATAATGGTCTTAACTCGAATTGAGTCATTCAAAATACTATAAGTTTATATAATAAATTAACATAAAAATAAATAACTACTAATTCAAATTAATGAAAACATATACTAAAAATAAAACAAGATAAATTGAAGTAATGTAAAATTAGTATATCTAAGTGATTTAAATGTAGCATGGGTTGAGATATGGAGTTAATAGTAATATAACAAAATAGAAGGGAAACTTTTGAAGAAATGAGATAAATTTCATGCAAAATTTACATCTATTATGTGGAGTACATTAGTGCATCGTCATTAATCATCAAATAACGTAAGATTTCAAATGTCTCATAAAGTTTGACAAAACTTGGGAAACAAATATCTAAAAATGTGGAAATTAATATTTTATTGGATAGTGGTCAATGAGATGAGTCGAAAGATGTTTTTTATGACTCAATTCGACCTTATTTGGCAATACGATAAATTACATAATGAATAAAACATAAATAATAAAAAAATTTCATTCTAATATTGATTAGATGTATTTTGAAAATGAAATAAGACAAATTAAAGCACTATAGTATTAGAAAATCAAATTGATGTACAAGTTGCATGAGGGATGTTTTGGATTTACATAGCAATATAACTAATTAAAACTAAAAACTTTGAAGAAATGAGAATAATTATAAGAGAAGGCAACATTCTAAGATACTAAAATGATCGAATGTAACATTATCTATCACTAAATCAGGTATGAATCAAAATGTCACATAAAGTATGTCAAAACCTAGAAAATAAATGCATAAATTTCTAAAAATAAATATTTATGTTGATAGCATTTATTTAGATGAGTCCAATGATATTTACTTTGTGTCGATTAGACAACATTTCGTATCACTATAAGTTACAAAGTAAATAACAAAAAATATTAATAAATTAGTTTTTTAACATTATATAAATTTTTATTAAATTTAAAAATAACAAAAATTAAAGAAATATAATATAACTAAATTAGAGTTTGTAGAACTCACAAAAGATAAGATTTAGACTTTCTTAACAATAAAATAAAATAAAATAAATTATAAGAGATCAGACAAAATATATGGGAATGTGGTAATCCAAGATACAAAGGAAATTGATCGCAGCATCCTTGATCGAAAAATAATCTAGGAATCAACATATCTCATAATAATTTCCCCAAGCCATTAAAAAATATTTACAACTAAAAAATAAACATTTAATTCTATACAGCCTCCAAAGATACATCAATAACATTTGTATTCTCTTAATCTAATGTTTTCTAAATTACTATTAATTATTAAAATAAACAAGAACAAAATAATCAATTATTATTTGGATAATAATTATATTATATCAAACTTCAAATGAGTTAAATTAAAACATTATAATATAACATATCAAAGTGATGTAAGGGTCACACAAGAGGAGATTTAGACTTGTACTGTAACATTACAAAATCAAAGTAAAATTATTGAAAACATTTTATAAAGTTAATAGGATTGTTGATTTTAACATAATAAAGTGATCGATTGTCACATCCTTGGTAGTCAAATTTAGTACAAATAAAAAATCTTTATAAAAAGTGTTGTAATCCAAGAATATAAATCATTTTGAAACAAAAAATAATATTTAATTGGATAAGGCTCAACAAGACTAGTCAAATGACTTCTTCTTCATCATGATCGAACCTCAATTGAAATTACTATTATTACCAATGAAAAATAGAATTGAAAAAAATAAATTATTACATCAATGATAAAAAATTTATATTAAATCATAAATAAAATAAATAAATAAATGTAATATATTTAAATAAAAGTGATGAAACTCATAAAAATATGATTAGATTTTCATGTAAAATAACTAAATAAAAGAAACATAATTTTTAGAAATGGGTTAAATTGTATGAAAAAGAAGCATTTCAAAATACTAAGGTCATCAAGTGTAATATCCTCAATCATCAAATTAGATATGAATCCAAATACTCGATAAGCATGAAAAACTCCATAAACATTTTTGAAATATGAAAATAAATATTTAATTACAAAGCTCATAAAGCATTAAAAATATTAAAATGCTCTACAAACATTGTCTATTTTCTCTCAATTAGACTTCATTTTGATTTATTACTAATTGCCAAAGTAAATAAACATAAATAATATTAAGCTTTTAATTAAGTATCAAGTAAATAAACATTTAAAGTGAAGTAAAATTAATAAAAATAATGAAATATAACAAAATCAAAGAAACGTAAAGGTGACATGAGAGGTGAATTAAAGTTTAATAATAATATATCAAAATTAAATTGACAAAACAATAAAGAAAAGAGAGAAATTATAATAAAAAATTCAATTCCAAGATAGTAAAGGTGTTTAGTGCAACATCTTTGATCATCAAATCTAGTACGAACCAAAATATCTTATAAAACTAGCTAAAATAAAATAAATATATTTAAAAATATAAAAGTCATATTTGGTAGGATAGAGCTTATTCATACAACACCAAAGTCATTTGTTTTGTTTTGATCATATCTAATTTTCAATTATTAGGAATTTCTAAAGCTAATATTCATAAATAATAACTAATTATGATTTTAATATTATGTAAATTTGTAATAAAATTGAAATGTGGTAAGTATAAGCAATATAATGGAATCAAATCAATGCAATGTAAAGATCACAAAAGAAGAGAGTTTGACTTTCATAGTAACATAAGAAAATCAAAGAAAAAGAATTTTAGAAATTAGATAAATTATGTCAAAATATTGCATTTTGAGATGTTGATGAGATCAAATGAAACGTCTTCGATCGTTAAATCATGTATGACTTGAAATATCTCATAAAATGTGCTAGAACAATAGAAAAAAAAGTATTTAAATGTATAAAAATTATTACTTAATTGGAGAGACTTCCTCGACATGAGTTCCACAAAGTTTTCGTCTCAATCAAATCATGTTTAGAATTTCTATGAATTACCAATCTAGATAATTACAAATAACAATTTAATATGACCAAACCAAAGAAATCTAAAAGTAAAATAAGAGAAGATCTAGAGAAATATTGTATTATAATAAAATAAAAGTGATGAAGAAATTAGATAAGTTGTACGAAAATAGCTGCATTCTAACATAATAAGTTGATTGAGAGTAATATCCTTGATCATTTTAATGAGTTATCACCAAACTGAATAAGAAAACATGTATAAACCTTTCATAATAATTTATATAAAGAAATAAAATGAAAATTTTAGTAGATAAAGCTCTATAATACTATTATAACAAAATTCATTTCCTCTCAATCAGAGCCCTTTTAGAATTATAATGAATTATCAAAATTAAAAAACACAAATAATAATAAGTTTTTATTTCAATATTAATTAAACATTTGTTAAAGTTGACATGAGCTCAATAGAAGTAATGTAAAAAAAGCAAATCAAAATAACGTAAATTTTTAATGATGGGAGATTTAGATTTACATTGTAATAATCAAAAGTTAAAGCAAAACATTTCAAAACATTGTGTATATTATATGCAAAAATTACATTCTAGGACAAAAGGAAGATTGAGGAGAACATTTTTTTTATCATCCGGTTAGAGATTGTCTAAAATGTCTTGAAAGATATGACATGTTAGAAAATAAATATTATAAAATATAATTAAAGCATATTTTATTGGATAGAGCACATCGAGATGACTCAAATGAAGATTATGTTGTGTTGATCAATACCCATTTGGAATTAATGCAAATTATAAATGCAAATAAAAACCAATAATTAAGTAATGTAACTAAATGAACATGGCGTAAAAGTCATACAATGAAAGAATTTGCATTACACAGGAATATATCTAAATCAAAGTGAAAATGAATAATTTAGATAAATTGTATAGAAAAGTTGATTTGCAAGAGACTAAAGAAAGAAGGTGTAAAATCATTGGTCATCAAATCTATAATAAATATAAATTTCTTATATAACATGCAAAAATCTTGCAAAATAAAATATTTATATAAAAAAATAAATATTGCATTGGATAGACCATTTGAGATGATTGTAATAATGTTTGTTTTCCTTTGATTGTGCATCATTTAGAATTACTATGAATTTCCTTTAGTAATAAGTAAATGTATATTAAAGCTTAAATAGGATAAATTAAAGTAATATATAACTAAGTCAAGATAATTGAACGGGAAAAGGAGAGGAGAATTAGATTTTCAAAGTAAAATAACAAAATCAATGTGACATAAATAAGAGGAATGAGATAAATTGTACTAGAAAGTAGCATTCAAAGATACTGAAGAGATCAATTGTAACATCATCATTTATTAAATTAAGAGTAAATCAAAATGCCATATAACGAAAGCGAAAATTTTAAAAAAATTTAAAATTTAAAAATGAACATTTAAATGTATAGAGTTCATCAAGAGTAGATTAATGACATTTATTTCTTCATCATTAAAGCTCGTTTGAAATTACAATGAAAACAAAAATTAACTAAGAATAAATAATGAAAATTATTCATTTTTTATCAAGTAAATATATATTAAAAATAAAATTAAATAAATATAAGTCGTGTAAAATAACAAAATCATGTTATTGTAAAGACCACAAGAGATGAAAACTAGAGTTTTAGTCATATAACCAAATGAAAGAAAAAAAAATTGAATTAAAGAGATAAATTTTACATGGAAGTCACATTCAAAGATACTTAGAAGACTAAGCACAACATCTTCGGTCATCAAATAAAATACAAATCAAAATATCTAGAGTTCAAAATTCTTATAACATAAAATATTTTAAAATATAAAAATTAATATTTCAAAATATAAAGCTCATTATGATGGGTTAAGAGAATTTGTTTCAAGTTGAATTGAGGTAAATTGGAGCAACATAATTGAACCGAATTAAAGTGATCTAATGGTCACACAAGAAGAATTAGAGTTTCATAGTAATATAATCAAATCAAATTTAAAATATTGAAGGAAAGTGATCAATTATAATAAAAAGTTGTATTATAAGGTACTAAAGAGATAGAGTGTAATATCTTCAACATCAAATTAGATAAAAATCAAAATATCTAATAAATCATGTTGAAATCCTCAAAAAAAATATTTAAAAGTATAAATATAACATTCACTAAGAAAAAGCTCGTCGATATGAATAAAATGACAACTATTTCATTTTAATTGAACTTCAATAGGAATTATTCGAAATTACCAAAAGAAATGAACACTAATACTAACTAATATTATTTTAATTTTAAAAAATGTACAATAAAGTTGAAATGAGGTAAATTGAAGTAACATAATGGAACCAAATTAATGCATTATAAAGATCTTTTAAGAGAAGAATTTGATTCCATGGTGGCAAAATCAAATTCAAGAATAAACTTATTAGACATGAGATAAAGTTCATCAAAATATCACATTTCAAAATGCTACATATGTCAATTGTAACATCCTCAATAATTAAATCATGTATGAGTTGAAAAACCTCATAAAAAATGAAATATTTAAAAGTTCAAAAAAGGTTGTTTAGTTGGTTCGAGTTCCTCAAGATGAGTCTACAAAGTTTGTCATCTTGATCAGCCCACATTTGTAATTTTTGTGAAATACCATGGTAAAAGTCAAAAATAATGGTGTAGTACGACCAAATAAATGTGATGTAAAAGAGACATAAAAAGAGATTTAGTATTATAATACATTATAGCAAAAATAATGTGATGAATAAATCAAATAAATTGTTCAAAAAATGTTGCATTCTAAGATAATATGTAGATTGAAAATAATATCCTCAATCTTTAAATCAAGTAAGAATCAAAATGAATCATAAAATAAGTATCAAACTTTCAAAATAAATTATATAAAAAATTAAAGTGAAAATTTAGTTTATCGAGTTCACCAATACCATTATACCAAAGTTTGCTTCCTCTCAATAAGTTCTCTTTTAGAATTACTAAGAATTATAAAAAGGTACAAATAACAAAAAATTATTAATTCAATATTAAGTAAACATATATTAACTTTGACAGTAGATAAATTAAACCAATACACAATGACCAAATCAAAGTCAAGTAATTGTTAAATGAAGGGAGATTTAGAGTTACATTCTAATAAAATAAAATTAAAGTTAAACATTTGAAAACATTTCATATATTGTATGCAAATATTACATCTCAAATAAATAAGTAGATCAACGATAACATTCTTGTTCATCAAATTAAGAGTTATTTGAAATGATATATAAAATATGCCAAAACTTTAAAAAATAAAATGTTTTGAAATATAAAAATAGAATATTTAATTGGATAGAACTCATTGAGAAGATTCCAATTATGTTTGTTTTGTCTTGATCAAAACACATTCTGAGTTAATTGAAATTATCTAAGAAACTAAACATAAACAATAACATAACATAACCAAAAGAACATGAAGTTAAAGTTACACAACCAAAGATTTAGTGTAACATTGTAATATATCAAAATGAAAATGAAAATGACTAATTGAGATATATTGTACAAAAAAAGTTAATTTCAATGGTACAAAAAAACATTGTGTAATATCATTGATCATAAAATCTATAACAAATCAAACTTTCCCATAAATATGCAAAAAAACTTAAAAAAAAATATTTAAAAATAAAAAATTATAATGTAATTGGAAGAAGCATATTGAGATTAGTACAATTATATTTATTTCGTCTTCATTGGATGCCATTTTGAATTACTATCAAACACTAAAGATAATAAGCATTAATAATAATAAATTATTATTTTTATAAATAAATAAAAATATATCAATTTTAAAAAAAAAAGTTAAATTAAAGAAATGTAACATAACTAAATGAAAATGATGTAAAGCTTAAAGATAACTGAATTAGTGTTTAAAGTAAAATGACAAAATCAATTTGACATAATTTGGAGAAATAAAATAAAATATACTAGAAAGTACTATTATAATATAATAAGAAGTTCAACTGTGACATCATTGATCAACAAATTTAGTGTAAATAACAATCACATGTAAACAAAGTGAAAATCCTAAGAAAAAAGTTAAAATATAAAGATGAACATTTAAATGCTTAAAGCTTCTCATGCCTGGTCCAATGATGTTTGTTTCTTCTCGATTAGAACTCATTTTGAATTATCATGAATCCTCAAGTTAAATATGTTTAAATAACAACAAATTATCGCTTTGTTATCATGTGAATATATATTAAAGTTTAAATTACATACATTGAAGTAATGCAAATAACCAAATTAAAGGGGTTTAAAAGTTGTTTAAGAGGAGAACAAGTGCTTCATAGTAAAATACCAAAATCAAAATAGAATAATTAAGGGAAAGATATAAAAGGTATATAAAAGAAGCATTCCAAGATACTAAGGAGACAGAGTGTAATATCCTCAATCATCAAATTAGGTATGAAGTAAAATATACCAAAATTTTGATTGAGTTCACTTAAATGAGTCCAACATTTTTTATCTCAATCAAATTTTGTTCGGAATTACTCAAATAATTAAATTAAATAATTATAAATAACAACTTGATATAACCAAACAAAATTATTATAAAGGTAAAATGAGAGGAGATTTAGAGTTATATTACATTATAACCAAATCAAAGAAAAAATATTGAATAAAAGAAATAAATTATACAAAAAACTTCTACTGTAAGAAAATTTTCAAACTCGATATAAATAAAAATGTCTCAAAAATCACATATAAATACTTGAAATAAATGTATTGAGAAATAAAAAGTGAATGTCAAGATGGATAGAGATCGTTGACACGATTCCAACAATGATAGTTTTGATTATAGTCGACCTCATTTGGAATTAGTATGAGTTGTTGAAAGCAACAAACATAAATAATAATAAATATCATTTTAATATTAAGTAAATCTATCTTAAGACTTAGAAGATATAAATTAAAGTAATGTAAAATAATCGAATAGAAGAAATGTATTTGTCATACAAGAGGAGATTAAGTATTACATTGTAAAATAGCTATATTGCAAAATACCGTTTGAAAAAATGAGATAAACTTTATGAAAAAATTACATCCCAAGATATTAAAGGGAATATGGAAAAAAATTCCCGATCATCCAATTAAAAACGAACCAAATTGTCTCATAACATGTGCCAAAACCATAAAAAATAAAATAATTTAAAATTAAAGGAAGAATATTTTCTTGGATAGAGCTCATTTAGATAAATAATAATAACTTAAATTTTTAATATTAAGTAAATATTTATTAAAGCTTAAATGAGATAAATATAAGTAATGCAATATAACTAAATTGAAGTGACTAAATAGAAGCTGGAGTATCATATGAATAAAACCAATTGAAAGCTAAAAATTTAAAAAATGAGATAGATTATATAAGAAAGTTGCATTCAAAGGTACTAAACAGATTGATTATAACATTCCTGACCTTCATCAAACACAAATAAAGCTTTCTTACAAAACTAGACAACTTTAAGATAAAATATTAAAAAAAATAATAAAACAATTATTTTGTTACATAGAGTTTATTAAGAGTAATATATTGACATTTATTTTGTCTTAATTGAAATCATATAAAGATATAGGATGGAGAAATATAATTTCATAGTAACAAAACAAAGCCTAATGTACATAACTTGTAGAAATGAGATAAGTTTTACGAGAAAGTTGCATTCCAATAAACTAAGGAGATTAAATGTGACACCTTTATAGCTTGGATTGCAGCATTCTCATACAATTTATCTCATTTTTTAAATATTTTTTTATTTCGTTATAGGAATTAGCTTCACTTTATCTCTTTTCAACTTAAAATATTTCTACACAATATTAAAATTATAATTAATTATTATTCTTACTTATTGAATTTACTAACTCCCTATGATTCGAAATGAATTTCAATCAAGACATAACAAATGTCATTGGACCCGTCACGATGAACACTATCTAACTAAATATATAACATTAAATTTTTTTATATTTTTCTACTAGTTTTTCATGTCTTATCAAACTTGGTGATTCATACCGTACATGATGATCAAGTGTTACATGCAATCTCATTAATGTCTTAGAACTCAACATTCTCAAACTTTTTATCTTTGTAAATGTTTTTCTCATTGATTTGGTTATATTATTATATAACATTACTCTTTGGAGATGTTTCCATCTTTTAGAGTTAATTATATTTTATTTCTTCAATTAATCTTTTTTTAGTTTTTTATGTACCTAATAAATATTAAAATAATACTTTATTATTTTTTATGCTTATTTAATTTTTTAGTAGTTAGTAATTCCAAAGTAAATTCGATTAAGATGAAAAATAATGTTTGACTCATGTTGATGAGCTTTACTAAATTAAATATTTTTGTTAAATTTTTAAATATTTGTTTCTTGAGTTTTGACACACTTGATGATATAATTCAATTTGTAATAGTTTTGATGATTGAAGATTTTTCACTCAATCATCTTAGTATCATCAAATGCATATTTCTCATACAATTTGTCTCATTTTGGCAAAATTTCTACTTTGATTATTTTAATTACAATGAAACATTTATTATTCTACAATGTGACCTTTAAATCATTTTGACTTGGTTTTATTACATTGCTTCATTTTATCTAATATTTGTTTTATTATATATTTACTTACAATTAAAATAATAAATTTTTATTTTTATGTATATTAACTTTGGTTATAGTAATTCCAAAAGAAGCCAAATAAAGACAAAACAAAAAGTTGTTGGCCTCTTTAAACAAGCTCTATCAAATTACATATTCATTTATATATATATATATATATATATATATATATATATCTATATATATATATGTTTTAAATATCTTATTTTTAATGATTTTTGAGCACTTAACAAGAAATTTTCATTTGTACTTAGTTTAACAATCAAGAATAGCACAATGGATAACCTTAGAATCTTAGAAAGTAACTTTCTCTTATAGTTATCTCAATTCTTCTTTTTTTATTTAGTTATATTACTCTAAAATAATAATTTATTATTACTTATTGTTTTTAATTTGTCATTTCATAGTAATCCAAACTATGATTGATTGAATTTATATAAACATTGTTCGACACATGCCGATGAGCTCAATTCAATTAGATATTAATTTCAATATTTTTAAATATTTTGTTTTCTAGGGTTTTGGCACATTTTGTGAAATATTTTTTTTACATCATTTGATGATCGGTAACATTATACTCAATCTTTTTAGTATCATGGAATTTAGCTTTCTAGTATAATTTTTGTTATTTTTTCAAATATTTCTCTTTGATTTTGATTTATTACTCTGAAGCTTTAAATATGCACTTGTGTGACTAATGCATTTTCTTAGATTTGGATATGTTATTTTTCTTAAATTTATCCCATTTAAATTTTAATAAATATTTGGTCTAAATTAAATTGGTAATTTAACATTACTAACACTTATTTACCTTTGTGATTCAAAGTAATTCCAAACTAGGTCTAATTGAGAAAAACAAATGTCATTGGACTCCTTTCAATAAAATTTATCAAATTAAAAATTTATTTTCAATATTTTTTTATTATTTAATTTTTTATACTTTTTGGCATGTCTTACAAGACATTTTCATCACTCTTGATTTTATGAATTAGCATACCACACTCGATCTCTTCAGTATCTTTGAATGCTATTTTTTGAACAATATCTCTCATTTGTGTAAATTTATCATTTTGATTTAGTTATTTTATTAAGAAACTCAAATTTTCCTCACATATGATTTTTGTATTTTTTTAATTTCATTATGTTATTATATTCAAATTTATCTTATTTTAGCTTTAATTAGTGTAGTAACATAATATTAAAATTACAGTTCATTATTGTTTATGTTTTTTTATTTTGTTAAATTAGAGAAATTCCAAAAAAGGTTAGATCAAGAAACATAAATGTCATTTAACTTGTTTAGATGAGCTCTATCTACTTAGATATTATTCTTTAAATTATTAATATTTCATTTTCTATGGTTTTAGCATATTTTACAGTTTGTACCTAAATTAATGCTTGAGTATGTTACACATAATTTCATTATTAACTTTGGATGAAACCTTTATGGATAATTTACCTTATTTCCTTAAGTTTTTTTCTTTTGTTATATTAATATGTAACTCTAAACCATCTCTCATGTAACATTTACATTATTTTGATAGATTTCATTTTATTCGAGATTTCAATATTACATGATTTGACAATCAATGATGCTATGTTAGATCTCCTCAATTTTTTTAATATAACACTCCACTACATTTTCACTCATTACATTTGATGTTTTTCTTGGATTTGGTTATATTATTATAAGACTTTAATTTGCTCATGTTATCGTTACACCACTTCCATTTAATTTTGTTACATTTTTTTAATTTATCCTATCTTAGCTTTAATACATATTTAACTAATATTAAATCAAAATTTGTTGTTACTTATTATTGATTACTTTAATAATTCGTAGTAGCTCTTAATAATGTTAGATTGAGATGAAATAAAAATTGTTATAATAGGCTTGACTAACTCTATCAAATTAAATATCTATTTATGTATTTTCAAAAATTTTATTTTATACATTATTGGCATTCTTTAGTAGACCTTTGGATTCATACTTGATTTAACAGTCAAGTATGTTGCATTCAATTTTCTTAACATCTTCAAATGCAACTTTCGATACAATTTATCTCATTTTTCAAAGGCTTTGCTTTTATTTTCTTATATTGCAATCTAACACTAAATCTACTTCTATTAACCCATACAATGCATTATTTTGGTTATTTTACAATTCTTCAATAATTTTTAATTCAACTTCACTGTATTTTTACTTAATATTAATGTAATAATTGGCTTCAACTTATGCTAATTTATTTTGCTAATTTTTTTTAATTTCAAAAAAACTTATGCCGAAACAAATGACACCAGACTTGTCTTGATGAGTATTATTCTATTAAAAAATGTTCTATTGTTAAATTTTTTATTTTTAGGATTTTTGCAAGTTTTACCTGGCATTTTGACTTCTATCTAATTTTATGATTAAGCATGACACATTAGGTCGAACTTAGAATGCAACAATTGTGTATAATTTCTCTTATTTTTTCCATTATTTCTCTTCAATATTAATGTCTTTTTATGGAACTTAAATTCTCCTCTTTGTAATCATTATATCACTTTAGTTGCTTATATTATAATAGTTCACGTTTTCTAATTTAAAGCTTAATCTATTTGTACATAATATTAAAATAATAATTTATTGTTATTATTCTTATTCACTTCAATAATTTATAGTTATTCCAAATGACATCTAATTATGATTAAAAGAATGACAATATACTAGTCTCAATGTGCTCTATCTAATTAAAACATTTTTTATATCTATAGATATTTTATTATCTTAAGTTTTCGTATTCTTTACGAAGTATTTAGAATTACACATGATTTTAGTTTTTCCCATATAATTTATAAGATTTCTAAAAGGATTTGTTTTAAACCTACTTGATTTTGTGATAATGTTTTATTATTATTTATGTTTATTTTATTTGGTAATTTATAATTATTCCAACGTTAGTTTTATCTACATGACATAAACATCATTGTACTCATCCTAATGAGCTCTATACAACTAAATATTCTCATTAAACTTAAATATAAATTTCTTTCATATTAAAAATTAAACTTAATTATTATTAATGCTATCATACTTCAGTAATTCACAGTAATTTTACTTGTGGTCCAATATAAGAGAAATATCGATGGACTGGAGCTCTATGAGCCTTGTTTAATTAAATACTAAGTTATATTTGTAAATATAAAATTTGCTTGATTTTCATATGCTTTACAAGCCATTTCGATTCATACAGGATTTAGTGATGACGTGTGCTACACCAAACCTACTTAGTTTGCTTGAATGCAACTTTCTTTTAAACAATATCGAGCATCAACTATTTTGTTAATACCAACAAAATTTTAAAATAATATTTTATTATTATTTATTATTATTTATTATTATTTATTTTTTTAATTCATAATTATTCCAAACAAAGTCCAATTGAATCTATCCAATTAAATATAAAGCAAATATGTATATATACATATATATATATTAAATTATTTTATTTTTTATGATTCCTTCATTTTTTACTAGGTATTTTGATTCATACATGATTTAATTGTCCAGGATGTTACACTCGATGTCCTTAATAGCCTGAAGTGCAACTTAATTATATAAGTTATCTAACTACAATTTTTCTCTTCATTTTTGTTAAATTATTACGTAATAATAAATCTTTACTTATGTGAACTCTGCATAGCTTTTATTTAGTTATATTACATTACATTAATTTATCTCATTTTAGTTTTAATGTATATTTTTAAAATATTACAACCATAATTTTTTATTATTTAGATATATTTTCTTTGGTAATTTGTAGATATTCTGAATGTAGTTTAATCGAGATGAAACAAATGTCATTTCACTTATATCGATGAGCTCATTCAAATTGAAAATATTGTGTATTTTTAAATATTTTTTTAACAGTTAATGAATCTAACAAGATTTCTTTATTTGCACATAAATCAAGGATTAAAGATGTTATTGTCGATCTTAGCATCTCGAAAAGCATCTTTGCTATAGAGCTAGTCTCTTTTTTTAATTATTTGACTTTGACTTGGTTTTAGAGGCAATAAAACTATATCCTTTTAGTAACTTTTAAAACTAATTTCTAATATAGTTTATCTCATTTTTTAAATTTTTCATTAGATTTGTTTATTTTATAATTAAACTCTAATTCTCCTCTCATGCGACTTTTACATCACTTTTATTTTCTTATATTATTTTACTTTGATTTATCTCATTTCAACTTTGATATATATATATATATTTACAAAATAATAAAATAAAATTTAAATAATAATTATTCTTATTTATTTCTGGTAATTAATCATAATTCCAAAAAACTTCAAATCAAGCCAAGACAAGTCTTACTGGACCAGTTTTGATCAACTCTATCAAACTAAATATTTATTTTTTATTTTTTTAGATATTTTATTCATTAAGATTTTAGTGCAGGTTTTAAGAAATTTTTATTCAAACAAGATAAATCGATTAAGAATGTTACACTGATATGCATAAAATCTTAGAATGCAATATTCTAATAAAGGTTATCCCATTTTTTACATTCTTTTAATTTGATTTTGTTATAAATATCAATAAATTACTATTTTCATATTGTGTAAATGCATGAAAATGCTAAAATAAAATGAACAAAAGTAAAGTAATATAACCAAATTAAAGTGATGAAAGGGCTACATGAGAAGAGAATTATAGTTTCATCATAATAATTCAAACGAGAATAAGAAATTCAAAAAAAATGAGATAAATTATATGGGAAGGATTCATTCCAATTTGCTTAAATGAAAGACAATAATGTCCTCAATTGCCAAATCAAATATGAATTTAAGTGTGTTAGATAACATGTGAAAGTTCAAAAAAATAAAAGTTTTTTAAAATATAAAAC
Source organism: Vanilla planifolia (assembly GCA_023846275.1). Taxonomy (NCBI): domain Eukaryota; kingdom Viridiplantae; phylum Streptophyta; class Magnoliopsida; order Asparagales; family Orchidaceae; genus Vanilla; species Vanilla planifolia. The sequence goes on along the minus strand of JAIUJO010000050.1, from coordinate 804,264 downwards.
TAAATATTTAATTAGATTAGAGCTCAAAGACACCAGTCGAATGAGATTTGTCTCGTCTTGATTACACCATGCTTGGAATTACTCCAAGTTATATAAATAAATAACATAAATTATACTAAATTTTTTTAAAATATTAAGTGGATATATATTAAAAGCCAAAAAAAGATAAATTATAGTGTTGCAATCTAACCAAAACAAAGTGAAGGAATGGCTGCTTGTATGAGGAATTAGGGATTTGTTGTTATATAACCAAATTAGAAAAACAAATTTAAAAAAAATGATAAATTACTCGAGAAACTTATATTTCCTGATACTTAGGAAATCGAGTATAACCTACACAATCATTAAACCTAGAACAAATGGAAAAATCTTATAAAGCATGCCAAAACCTTTCAAAATAAAATATTGTAAAATATAAAAGTGAATATTAAATTTGATAGAGCTCATTATCGCATGTCTAATGACAATTCTTTCTTAACGATCAAGCCTAATTAAGAATTACTATTACTTACTAGTATAAATAAAATTAAAAATAATAATTTAATTATTTTATACTTAATAAATAATTATTAAATTTAAAATATTATTTATTAAAATAAAGTATTATAACAAATCAAAGTGAATTAAATGTTACATATGGGAAGATTTCCACTTAAATAGTAATATAAAAAAACCAAAGAAAAAAATTTTAAATGATATAAATAGTATAGGAAAGTAGTATTCAAAGTACTAAGGAGGTTCAGCAAAATAGTGTCAAATGTCAAATAAAGTTTGGATGAAAGTATCTCATAAAAAGAATCAAAGCCCTAGAAAATAAAATATTTAGAGCTATAAAACAAAATAATTAATCAATTAGTGGTCTCTATGACTAGTAAATGAAAATTTTTTTCATCTCGATTTAACCTCAATTAAAATTACTATCAATTAAAGAAACTAAATAACCATAAAAAATACTAAATTATAATTTTTTAAAATTTTAAGTAATTACATATCAAAGTTGAAATGACATGAATTGTTGCAATACATTTTTAATCAAATCAAAGCAAAGCAAAGGTTTCAAGAGAGGAGATTTAGAGTTACATAGAAATAAAACCAATAAAGACAAAAAATTGAAAACATATGATCAATTATAAAGAAAATTTGCTTTTAGATACTAAGGAGATCAACTATAATATTCATGATCATCAAATAAGGTATACATCAACATATCTTTGAAAATATGCCAAACTACTACAAAAGAAGATATTTAAATAATGAGAAGAAGACTTAATTAGACAAAGGTTGACAAGAAGATTCCAACACTGTTTGCTTCAAATCATTTCGACCTTTTTTAGAGTACTATCAATCGCCAAATTAATTAAACATAAATAATAATAAATTATTATTTTAATACATTAAAGCTCAAATAAGAGAAACAGAGGTAATATAATATCATCAAATTAAAGCAATGTAATGGTTAGACAAGAGGAGAAATAGAGTTTTATAGTAATATATAACAAATTAATACAAAAAATTTTAAAAATGACATTGATTATTTAGGAAAGCTACAGTCAAAGATACTAAGTTGATTAATTTCAACATTCTCATTAGTCAAACAAAGAACAATTGAAAATATTATATAAAATATGCCCTTAACTTAGAAAATAAATATTTAAAATATAAAAATGAATATTTAATCAAATAAAAATTGTGTAGATAAGTCAAACAACATTTGTTTTATCTTTATTAGACTTTATTTTGAACTACTGCTAATTTAAATGGTAAAAAATTATAAATTGCAATAAATTATTATTTTTAAAATTAGGTAAATATAAAATGTTATTTATGTGAGATGAATTACAAAAATGTAATATGAGAAAATTGAAGAGATGTAAAGGTTACATGATAAAAGAATTAGAATCTTATAGCATAATATATCAATGCAAAACATTTCAAAAAATTACAAAAATAATATGTGAAAGTTGCAATCATATATAATAAGGAGATTATGTGCAACATCCTTGATAGTGAAAAATGATATGATTTGAAATATGTTATAAATAATTAAAAAACTTTAGAAAATAAAACATTTAAAAATATAAAAAGAAATATTTTTTGTTACAACATGTTGTAGTGACTCCAACTACATTTATTTCATCTTAATCCAACCACTTTTGGCATAACTGTTAATTACCAAAGCAAATAAGGATAAAAAATATTATTTTTTAATAAAAACATATAAAAAAGTTAAAATGAGATAAATTGAAGCAATGTAATATAACTAAATCAAAAAGATGTGAAGGTCATGCAAGAGGAGATTTTGTGTTAAGTATTATAACTAAGAAAAAGCTAAAAATTTAAAACAAATTATTAAATTATGATAGAAAATTTAATAATTCTATGATGCTAATAGATGGACTATAACAGCTTCGATCATCAAATAAGGTATGAATCAAAAATGCCTTGTAAAGAGTTCCAACACATTAAAAAATAAAATTTTAAAAAACACAAAATTATATTTAAAATGATAAGGCTCATTGAGATGGGTCCAACAATATTTGTTTTGTCTCTAAGGGACCATGCTTGGAATTATTGTGAAATAAAAAATTAATTAAACATTAATAATGATGAATTTATATTTTAATATTAAAAATATATATATTAAACCTTTAATGAGATAATTTCAAGGAATATTAGATAACCAAATCCAAGTGATATAAAGGTGGCACTTGAGAAGAGTTAATAATTCAAAAAAAATGCAACCAATTAAAACAAAAAAGTTGTAAAAATTATATAAATTGCATAGAAAAGTTGAATTCTTCAATATCAAAATACCTCATTAAACATACCAAAAACTTAATAAATAAAATATTTAAAATATAAAAAGTCTTATTTAGTTGGATGGATCTCTTTCATATGAGTCCATTGGCATTTATTCCATCTCAATCACACATTGTTTAAAATTATAACAAATCACAAAAGTAAATAAACTTAAATAAAAATAATACTAAAATCAAGGTGATGTAATGACCAAATGAGTGAAGAACAAGAGTTCCATTATAATATATAAAAATCTGTGCAAATAATTTGACAAAAATAAAATAAATTTTACTAAAAAGTTTTATTCTGAGTTATTAAAAAGTTTCAATGTAATATCATTCTTTGTCAAATAAGATATGAAATGAAATGTTTCATAAAACATGCCAAAACCTTACAAAATATAGTCTTTGAAAATATAAAATTGAATATTTAATTAGATATTTCTTGTGAACATGACATCAATGGATTTTTTTTCTTCTTGGTTGGACTTCATTAGGAATTAATGTGTATTGCCAAATTAAATAAGGATAAATAATAATGAATTTGTATTTCAATATTAAGTAAATATGTTGTAAAGATTAAATGAGAGAAATTGAGGCAATGTAATATAACTAAATCAAGTTGTTATAAAGATCAAAAGAGGAGATTTAAATTTACATAGTAATAAAAATAAATCTATCAAAAAACTATATGAAATGAGATAAATTAAACAAGAAACTTGGCTTCCATGGTACTAAGGGATTAAATGTATTGTGGATTACCATCAAATTAGGTATTAATAAAAAACTATTGTAAGGCATATGAAAATGCCTAAATATAATATATTTAATAATATATTTTTTTAAAAGATACCATTGAAGAGTGTGAAATGATTTTGTTTATCTTGAATTGATCTAGAGTAAAAGAACTTAAAATTGCCAAAGTAAATAATTATACATAATAATAAAATTTAATTTTAATAATATAAAAATAAATATTGAAGTTAAAATGAAAAATTCAATCATTATAATATAACAAAATTTAACCTATGCGATGGTCAAAGGTGAGGAGAAATAGAGTCATGTAATAATATAACCAAATCTAAGAAAAGTTTCAATAAATGAGATAAATTGAAAAGAGAATGTTGCATTCCAAAATACTAAGGTTATCGAGTATAACATCTAAATTGTTAAGACGTATACGAATTTAAATTCTTATAAATGACGACTAAAATCTTAGACAACAAATTTCTTTAAAAAATATAATAATGAATATTTAATAGGATAAAGCTTGTCGAGACGACTCCGACAAAGTCATTTTTATCACAATTAGCCCTTGTTTGGAATTACTATAAGATACCAAAACAAATTTGATTAAGTAATAAAAATAGTTATCTTAATATTAACTATAGATATAAATTAATGCTAAGATAAGTTATATTGAATTAATTTCACATAACAAAATATAGTAGATGTAAATACCATCAGTCAAAAGATTTTTAATTACATAGAAATATAAACAAATCAAAGTGAAATGTCTTAAGAAATGATATAAAATTTAAAGAAATATTGCATTCCATGAGGATAAGTAGATCGAGTGTAGAATTCTTGATCATCAAAAAAGGTTTGAATTAAAATTTCTTCTAAAATATGTCGAAACCCTAGAAAATAAAATATTTGAAATTATTAAAATAAATATTTAATTTGATAAAACTCATCAAGTTAAGTCTAAGGAAACATAAATAATAAAAACTTATTATTTTAAAATTTAGTAAATATGTATCAAAAATAAAACTATATGAATTATGGCAGCATAATAACACTAAATCACCCTAATAAAAAAAATCACAAGAGAGAAGATTTCAAATTACATTCTAAAATAATTAAATCAAAGCAAAATATTTATAAAAGTGAGATAAATTATACGAGAAATTTTGAATCCAATATACTAAACAGATCAAGCATAATTTCCTTAACTGTCATTAGAAAAAAAATAGTTAATAGTAATATAACTAAATCAAAGCCAAAGATCTAAAGAAATTAAAGCAATGTAATTCAACCAATTCAAGGAAATGTAATTGTCACATGAGAGAAAAATTAGGGTTTCAATGTAACATTCTTAAATCAAAGTGAATATTTTTAGGAAATGAGATAAAGAATAAGTAAAAATTTCATCAAAAGATACTATAGCGATCGAGTATAACATCATTAAGTGTCAAATAAGATATGAATCAAAATGTCTTAAAAAGTTTGCTAAATTCCAAAAAAAATATTTAAAGAATTGAAAATGATATTTAGTTGGATAGAACTCGACCAGAAAAGTCCAATGGCATTTGTTTTGTCTCAAAAGAACCTCCTTAGTAAGTACTTGAATTACCAAAGTGAATAATCACCAAAAATAAACAATTTAAGAGTAAGAGGATTTATATGAAAGCAAAAAAGTTAATAATTAAAGCAATATAATATAACCAAATTTAGAGGATGTGAAGGCCACACAGGATGAGATTTATTGTTAAATGGCAATCTAACCAAATGAAAATGAAAAATTTGATGAAATGAGAATTTATGTATGAAATTTCCATTCAAACATTCTAAACTGATCAAATGTAACTTACTCAATTATCAAATCAAATACAAATTGAGATGCCTATAAAAGCATACAAAATAATATTAAGTAAAATATTTAAAAAATATAAATAACAATATTTTAATATTAAGCAAATATATAAATTAAAGTTGAAAATAAGACAAATTGAAGTAATGTATTATAATGAAATAGAAGCAATATAAATATTTGAAGAGAAGGGATTTAGGGTTACATTTTAGTATAACCAAAATAAAAAAATAATTGAATAATTGAGATAATCTTTAAGAGCAATTTGTATTCTATGACACTTTGAAGATCAAGTAGAGCATCCTTGATCGTAAAATCATGTATCAATTAAAATATGTTTTAAATCTTGTAAAAACCCTAGAAACAAAAAATTAGAAATATATAACAAAATAAGAATTGGATAGAACTTATTCACATGAGTTAAATAATAATTTCTTCATCTCCATTGAACCTCATTTTCAAATTACAATGAATTATAAAAATAAATAGATATAAATAATAAAACAATATTATTTCAATATTAATCTATAATATATATATATATATATATATATATATATATATATATATATATATATATATATTAAAGTTGAGAATAGATGAATTGAAGCAACATAATATAACCAAATCAAATCAACATAAAGGTCACATAAGAGTAGAAATAAAGTTTCATAGTATATAACCAAGCCAAATAAAACTATTTAATGAAATGAGATAAATTATATGAAAAAATTACATTCCAAAATACAAAAGAGATTGAATGTAACATCCTTTATTATCAAATCATGTAGATGTCATGTAAAACATAATGAAATACTCAAAAATTATATACCTTAGTACATAGAAATGAATATTTAAATGGATAGAACTCACCTTGAAGACTCCAACAAAATTTGTTTTATCCTTATCAAACATAGCTTAAAATTACTAAAAATTACAAAATTAAATAACAAGAAATATAAAGAAATTATTATTGAAATACTAAGTTAATTTATATTGGCTCTTAAATCGAATAAATCAAAGTAATGTAATATTATCAAATAAAAGCAATGTAAAAGTTCACATGAGATGGGATTTATGGCAAAATAGTAACATAACCAAATAAAAACAAAAACTTTGATAGAAGTGGTAAATTATGCAAGAAAGTTTACTTTCCAAGACACTAAGTAGATCAAGTGTCTTAGATCACTCTTATGTTTGATGAACCTTAAGTGTTTAACTTTTCGTCCTAATTAGTTTATTTGGTTTCAAACATGTTCACTTGATAACAAAAAGCCATTCACTTTTGAAGGTGATGAATTAGTGCACTTCAAACATTCATAGACTATTTAACATGTTTCAAAATTGAAGACATACAAATCATCATTAAAATTGTTTTTCTCTTTATTTTTAACAGGAATGTTAGCTTTTAGATTACTAATCATAAGACATCTCTCAACTCAAATCTTAAACTATTCTTAGATTTTCAAAACATAAGATTCAATTATTTAATCCTTTATTCTTCTCAAATACCACTTCAGTATTAATTTTTCTAATCTTTTCAATAACTTAGAAATGTATAGGAATCCATCTTTTAATCACTTAATCCTTTCCTTGATTAAAGTCCTTGTACACTTCGTTACTAAATTTCTTATTGAAGTTAGACATGAAACTTTGTTTAACCTAGAAAAAAAATAATACTATAAATATTTCTAAATTAAAAAAAAATCATTGCAATATCCCAAGCATGTTGTGTCCAACTGCAAAGCTCTCAAGCTAAGAAGCCTAAGCGAGCACTCACAAGCCTGAAGTCAAGAGATAGCAGGAACCAAATCAAGTCGAGCCTTATGTTTGCCACACTACAATATTCAATTGATTAGGGTATGAATAATAAAGGAATTACGTATGCTAAACTCAAATAAGTATGTGAATGGCACAGGTCAGACCCTTAGTCATAATCCTATTAGTGTATGAGTGGACCTACGAGAAGAATTCTTGAGCACACAATGAGGGAGCCAACCTAGTGTATTTGTTTGAATTGTCCATGTAGTGGAATCATTATAATGAGAAAATCCTTTGCTACTTACACCATGTAGGACTAAGTTCTCTATAGTCACATGGTTTGAACCATGCCTAAATTATAGTCATTCATTCATTTATCAAACGGCTAAAATCTCACAACCTATAAGTCTTTCTACAAAGCTTCGATAACATGACTACGATCATGTTGAACTTAATCAGGTATTTATGATTGTTTTTAATTTTTCAAATAGTTTATGCTTGAATCAAAGTATCTAGATCTCTCTTTATTTTAATCTTACGATTGAGATGATTGTATTTACATTTGATGAATAAAATGATTCAGATCTAATCTAACCTGATTAGATAACCCAAAACAAATTCTACTTGATATAATCATCCAAAACTCATTTGCTTTCGTAGTTCATGATCTAACAATCTAGAACCTCTCTAATAGCATCTAATCCTTCTAGTTGATCCCTCATTTATATAAGTTGTTACATGGTCATTTTGAAAGAATATTTTAAGACGTTTGAAAAATAATTTAAGCACCTTAATAGCATCTTTTGAGATAGGTTTGCCTAAATTTTTAATAGCTATAATGAAACATTTTCTATACATACTTAATCTGTATAAATAAAATAGCTAATGAATATAAACAAGATTTTAAGATCTCTATAAATGGCTATATCATATACCATTAGCCTAACGATTTGTTGGTATACTATTCATTTACTACTCAAAATTCAAAATTCTTCAAATTAATGATAAATTATTTAGGTTCTCATTTTCTTACTTATCTTCATAATTATGAGCTCTTTATTCCTTTCATTAATGAGCATGAGGAAAATTCTATACTTTAATCCCAAATTTATTTTTTTTCATATACTTTTTTCATTTGGGCTGGGTGACAATGCATTTGTAAAAACATGGGCTTAGTTTAATCACATAGAAATAATGAGTTGGTTGAGCTCATAAAATCATAATTAATAATTAAACAAGCAAAAGCTAGTGAGTTTGAGTCAAACTACGAGGAAAAACCTCAAGTTAGGGGTGAATGATAAGGAAAAAATTATAAGTTGGACATGAATCATAAGGAAAGACCTCAAGTTCTGACTCTTTTAACAATGGAGTTTTTCTTAACTTGGTTCGGGGGTGGATAAAGGTTCTTGTTTTAAACACAAAACTTGAAGCTTTTGCTATATAACTTTAATTTTTATTTTTCTTAATCATAAAAAATTAATATATATATATATTTCAAGCTTTTTACATACATAAATTTTTTCTATAAAACTTTTTAAAAACAAAATATGATCCAAAAATTAACATAACTACTTTAAAAAGCATAATTCACCCCCCTCTATTGAATTTGAATGCACACACACATATTTCTTTAATTGGTTTGAGAGTCAATTCCTTATAAAAGAGAGTAAAATAACTTGTGCAATTGTTTATTTATGTGTGCGAATTAATTGTTTTACTAATTCTAATTCTTTACTTATTTGGTTTCTTTATTAACATCAATTACAACCTCACCATTTTTCTTTATTAACAACAATTTAATTTTTTGGTATAATTCGTTTATTTAAGTGTTTAAATATCACTTCTCCCATAGGTGATATTTTGAAACTTTAGATGAATGACTTTCATCATGTTATCCTCCATTATTTAAGGGTGTATGCTTTTTGGTTTGGAAAAAATACTTCTAAAATGTTACTTAAAAGACAAGTAATGATTTGTGGGATCTCGTTATTCATTTTTTTATAATTAAAAATGATAAACGTAAAAAATAAGAATGTTAATTCCATTAAATGCTAATGGAATGAATTACTTATTTTGTGCATTGATTCAAGAAATTGGTCTTAGGGTGTGTTTAGTTATAACTTGTTTTAAGATTATGTAGGGATTAGATAGGTTATATCATGAGAATGAATCTCAAGGTAATGATGATGACAATATGGAGATGAAAAATAAAAAGAAAGAAGACAAGATAAAGAGGAAGAAGAGGAAACTCAATTTAGAGATGAATCGTGGAGGTAAACTTCTATCAAGTACTTCTAATTCTGGCCATGAGCCTACTTTTCAATCTTTTGATGAAATATAAAATTGTTCTTGTTAATTAGTTATTAAGTATAAAAATTAATTAAGATGTCTAATGATGTTAAGAAACTTTGTGCCAAACATGAATCTTTAATAGCTAATTTTATGAATAATGTGAAACAACTAAAAAGGAAAATATTTTCTTAACTAATAAAGTTCTTACATATATTTTTAGTATTTTACATTTGAAAGCATCAAATAAAGAATATGAAAATGAATTATCCAATCTTCTTACATGTAATGATGCTTTAAAATTATTGAATGATAATTTCAGAAACGAAAATTCTTTGATTCATGAAAAATTAGTAAAACATGATTTACTTGAAAAATAATACATGATCTAAAGTCAAAGTATGCTATTTTATTTTCTCAAGTATCTACTTTTAATTATTCATATGTACATTTATTTATCATTTTATTGAATCATATAAAGAGGGTAATGTTTACTTGAATGTTTCACATGTGCTTAAACATACTTCATCTTACCACCATGTGACAAGAAATATTGTATGTTTGCATTATCATGTTCAAAACATCATCAATTCCTTCTTTCCATATATCAATTTATGAAGTTCAATCTAATGTTTTATGCAATTGTAATTCGAAATTTGAATATCATATGTCTGATTTCTCAATTAGGTAATCCATAAATCTAAAGCATAAATCAAACTTACTACATCCACAACCAACTTCTAGCAAACTGAAGATTGTTTGGGTTGCTAATTTTAAAGCATAAATAATTTTGTTGGTGTCTCTTCAAATTTTAGGAGCTATGGAGACAAGCCTCACTTTATGAGTTTGTGTGACTCACTTGCAAAATATTTTTGGTCCTTATTTTACTTAGCATAGGATAGAAGATCAATTCTTTCTAAACTTTCTTAATATTCAATAATATTAATCATTTAGAATTATTATTCAATATATGTAATTATTGCATGAAGAATTAAAATATTATGAGCAAATATATACCATAGTTTGTCCTTAACATGCCTTGATGAAATATGATTGAAGGATCATATCATTTGTTACTGAAAATGTAAATGTGTTGATATTTATAAGCTTATGGTTAAATAATAGTAGACTTAAGAATTGAATATTAAATAAAAGGGAAAGAAAAACTAAGTTATGTATAGCAGTGACTTCAAATGACTTAAGATATAGTGGATATTTAGGGATACTTTATCTTAATAATTTTCGAAACAAAATTGGAAAGAAACCTTAATTTTTTATTAACATTGATTTTCTTAATTTACTTGTGTAAACTTTCATAAGAATATAAAATAAGGCAAACGTAGCTTTTGTTGAATTGATTATAGAATTAAAAGATAAAATAATTTTATTATAATGGTAATTAATTTTAAAAATAAATGTTAGCATGATTATAATTATTAAAAAATATCACATCAATTTATATGTCCACCTTAGAGAAGCGTGTAGGTTTGTACAAAAGAAAAGAAAAAACACTACACTTTGTTTATTGATCTAAAAATGACATGATAATTACTATAGTTTTGGAGATTATTTATTTAAGTTTTAAAAGTTATATAAATTTTAGATTGACCATGACATTTCTTTATTTATATTAGTTATTTTATTTTTAGAAGAAAATAGATAATCAAAAGTTTTGTTCATTTGATTTGTGAGTTAGAGAGATAAAAACATAGATGTTGTGTTTGATGAGACAATTAAAAAATTGTTATTAGAAACATTTAATGATTAGTTTGAGTCATTCATGAATCTAGTATTTAAAAATGAATAAATTAAATTCGACAACTACCTTGTGGTTAATAGATCAAATCCTAGAGAAATCAAATAAATGATATTCAATTCAAGTTGATAAAAGATTTTTTTATGAGAAAATTGACTGAGTACATTTGCATCTTTGATAGAACTATTATTTTTTTAATTTTTCCTTTATGGTTTAGGTTCATGTAATGAATTAATAATTAGAAAGACTTTAGAAAAATTAAGTATAAGAATTAGTTCCTAGGCATAGTGATAAAAACTTAATTATTGGCACTCAAGAATAAAGTATAATAAAAAATCAAGTTACTATAAGAGACAAGACTAAGTTTACTCTTTAGGGTATATATTCAAATGCATTATTATAAGAATTTGTACCATCAAAGTGTTCTTTGGAAAATATATTTATAGAAGTCTTTCAATAATATAAAAAATTTTAATAAATTATACCCCTCTTTTGATGATTACAAGAAGGAAGAATGATCATAGTTTAGAAAAACTATTTAGTCAAAAAGTAATAGGGAGCATATCTTTTTCATATTTATTATCTCTTACCATTTCTAAAATACATGCTTTTCCTTATGGTATTATCAATTAGACATTTATGGCTTTCCATCATGAAAAGGTAGAGATGGTGATTTAATGTACTTTAAAGTAACTTAAGAGTGTTTATATCTAGTTCTAATTGACTTATTTACTATGAAATAGGTTTACTGGTAAACAACAACACATGCACTTTTGAAGATGGTGAATTAATGTTCTTTAAAGTACCTTAGAGTATTTTGTAAGCTACCAAAATTAGAGACATGCACATTAATGATTAAGAGTTTCTTCTTTTTTTATGAATTAAAATGTTAGCTTGTTCATTGTTAATCATAAGGCACATTTCTCTTCTCAAATGTTTCCAACTCCAACTTGAGCTATTCCTTGAATTTTGAAACATTCGATTCATTTTCTCAATACTTAATATTTTGAAATCCTACTTAAGTATTGCAACATGTTCAATATTTTCCACATGTTTGAAACATATAAAATCCATTTTTAATGACTTAATCTTACTTTGGATGAATTCTTTTTGTTCAACTCTACCAAATTTTATGCTTAAGATAGTTATGAAAATTTAGTCAAATTAGAAAAGATTATTCTAAAAAAATTCATATTTCAAAAAATATATATCCTTACAGAACACCAAGCATGTGCTACTCGGGCAAGATCTTTGGCCAGGAAAACTCAAGTAGGATCTTGCAAGCATTGTGTTAAGAGATAATATAAGCTAGACCGAGTCGAGATCAATGTTTCCTACACTACAATCCTAAACAACTTATGGTATGACCAACAAAGGATTGAGTCAGGCTGAACTTTAATAAGGATAACCCTTAATCATGAATAAACTTATTAGTATATTATGAGGTAGAATCACTATAATTAGAAAAGCCTTTAACTATTACACCATGTTGGATTAAATTCCTCCATGACCACACTGCTTGAAGCTTGCATAAATATTCACCATCTTAGCATTAATCAAAAAGAAAAAATCTCACATGTCTATAAATCCTTCTTTGAAGCTTCAAATGGATGACCATGTTCACATCTAACTTAATCGAATAGTCATGATTGTCTCTTATTTTGTAAATAGTGTTCAGTTTTAATTGCATTATCTAGATCTCTCCACATTTGGTTCTAATGACTAAGGTGATTCTTATCTTTGATGAATTTAATGAATCAAATCTAATCTAACTTCATTAGATAGCAAAAAGCTAATCCACTTTCATCTAACCATCTAGAATTCTTTTGCTTAAAGAATTTGTGACACAATTATCCAAAACCTTTCTGATTGCATCTAAAAACACCAGTTAATCCCACATAATTGTTATTTCCCAAGCCATTATTAGAGATATTGCAGTGCAATTTTCGAAAAAAAGTTTTAGCTATTTAGAAAAGCTTTTTAAGCTATTTGATAATAGCTCTTGAAATAGAGTTTGCCTAGCTTTTTAAAAGTTATAATAAATTCTATAAATAAATGTCCATTATGAATTAAATGCCTAATGAACATGAAAAACTTGTTTGGATCTCAAAGAAAGGCTACATCATATTCTACTAGCTAATAATCTTCTAGTTACACCAATGGCTTACTATCACACAAAATTTCAAATTCTTCCAATAAAACCTCTATATTCTAAGCTTCCATTTTCTCACTTTTCTTCATTATTTTGAACCTTTGTGACTTCATTTATTCATCAACAAGCATAGAAAATTATTATGATTTTGTTAGAAATTTATTTCTTTCTATTTTTTATTTTTTTCTTTGGATTCAGAAGTTCAACTTTAGTGAAAGCTTAAGCTTGTGTTGATCTCTTAAAAACTTATGTTGGTGTTGAGCCTGTAAAAACCTAAGTTATTGTTGAACCAATAAAAGCTAGAAGGTTGGGGGTGAACTATAAAGAAAAAATGCCAACTATATTAAAGGTGAATCATAAAAAACCCTTAAGTATGTTTGAGTTAAATCGTAACAAAAACATTAAACCATAAGTCTTTTAATAGTGGAGCTTTTCCTTACCTCAATTGGTTGTAGATATTAGTTCTTGTTTGAACCAAACTAACAAAGAAATTTGGTGTAAAATTTTAATTTTTTTTTTAATTAATTTTAATAATAAAATTAAAAATTAATATAGTCATAAAAAAATCAAGATTTCCATGACATGAAACTATTTATATTAAGAGTTTTTGAAAACAAATTACCATTAAAAATAAGCAAAACAATTTTAAAACACATAGTTTAATGTTTCTCTTATGGGTTTACAAGCACCCCTTTTGCTTCGAAGGGCAACAACATCGATCATCAATTCAGGTTGAAATTAAAATGCCTTAGAAACTATTCCAAAGCCCATGAAAGCAAAATATTTAATAATATAAAAAAATATTTGTTTTGACAAAGCTCATCAAGATGAGTCTATATTATTTATTTTATCTTGATTAGATCCTATTTAGAATATGATGAAAAATCAAAGAAAATTAGCATGAATAATAAGAAACTATTATTTTAATATTAAGCAAATATATATTAAAAATTGAATTGAGATAAATTAATAAAAAGTGATGTAAGCAAATCAATATAATATAAAGGTCACATGAGAAGAGATTTTGAGTCACACAACAATATAAGCAAAAGAAATCAAATAATTTGAATGAAAGATGTAAATTATTTAGGAAAGTTGCATTATAAGATGCTTAATGGATTAAATGTATCATTACCGATCATAAATCAAGTACGAATCAAAATACCTTATAAAATATGCCAAAATTACTGGTAAAATATAATAATTAGAAATACAAAAAAAAATAGAGTTGGATAAAGTTTGTTTGATGAATCAAATGTTATTTATTTCATCTCCATCAAACCTCTTTTGGAATTACTATGAATTGCCAACAAAATAAACATAGATACTAAAAGTTATTATTTCAATACTAAGTAAATTTTTATTAAATTTCAATTGAGATAAATTGATGCAATATAATATGACCATATAAAAGTAATGAGAAGGTCACATGAGAGAACACTTAAAGGTAAAATTTTAACATAACCAAGAAAAAACTAGAAAAAAATAGAAATTAGATAAATTATATAATAAAGATGCATTCCATGGTACTACAGAGATTGAGTGTAAAAACATCGTACCTCAAATAAAATAGAAATCAAAATATGTTGCAAAATGTGCTAAACAAACAAATTAAAAATATTAAAACAAACATTTTATTGGATTATAGCTCATTGAGATGGAACAAATAATGTTTTCTTCTTCTCGATTAGATCGAATTTTGAATTATTACAATTTTGTTTAATAGTAAATAAAAATAAATTAAAACTAACACAAAATAAATTAAAGCTATGTAACATAACCAAATTAGGTGAAATGAAATGACAATTAGAGTTTCATTATAATAACAAATTAAAGAAAAAAAATTAAAAATGATATAAAATTTATGAGAATGTTACATTCTAAGAAAGGGGATTGAGTGCAACACTCTCAATTATCAAATGAGGTATAAATTAAAATTTAAAGAAAATGTGCTAATACCTTTGACAAAAATAACATTTGTAATGTTAAAAATGAATGTCACAGAAATGATAAAAAGTGATAAAATATTATTTCAATATTAAAAAATATACATTAAGTCTAAAATATGATAAAATAAAGCATTTTATTATAAGCAATCCAAATAAAAAAAATATGAAAATATGATATATTGTATGTGAAAATTACGTTATAATTTGCTATATTGAATAGGGCAATTAAAATGTGGTACAAATCAAAAAGTCCCAAGATTTGTACCAAAGCCCAATAAAAAAAATATTTTAAAATGTAACATTTTTTATCGACTTGAATACAGCTTATCAAGATTAATCTAGTGGTATTTCTTTCGTCTCAATGAGAAAATGATTGGAATTACTATGAATTACAAAAATATTTAAATATAAATAGCAATAAATTATTATTTTAAAATATTCTTAATATATATTCAAGCTAAAATGAGATAAAATGAAGCAATGTAATCTGACCAAATCAAATCAATCGAAAAAAATCACACAAGACGAGACATAGAATTACATAAGAATATGAAAAAATAAAAAAGGAACATTTGAACAAATGAGATAAATTATAATGGATGCTCGCATTCTAGGACAATAAGGATATCAAGTGTGACATTCTTAATCATCAAATTTTTTATGAATCAAAATGGCTCATTAAGTGAGTAAAACCATAGAAAAGTATTTTAAAATATAAAAAAGAATTTTTAAATTTATAGAGCTTATCAAGTTTAGTCCAATAATATTTTTTTCATATCAATTGGTCCTTATTTTAATTTCTTGTGAATTCTTAAAAGTAGCATACTTAAATAATGTTATATAACTAAACAAAATCCATTGAAAGTTCACACGAGAGAAGATTTACCATACATAATAATATAAACAAATAAAACCAAAACATTTAAGAAATAGCATTTTTGTGGCCGAGCTATACCCCAAGATATATACTTGAGCAAGTGTAATAAAAATTAGTAAGCATCGAAATTTCACAAAATGTGCACCAAAACATTGGGAAATAAAATATTTAAAACAATAAAAAAATGTTTAATATGATAAAAGCCCAATAAGATGTGTCTAATACTATTTATTTCATCTCAATTAGACCTCATTTAAAATTAGTACATATTACCAAAATAATAAAACTTGAATAATAATAAATTTTTATTTTAATATTATGTATTTATATATTAAATCTAAAATGAGATAAATTGAAGTAATCTTAAAATAACTAAATAAAAATTATGTAAATGTCTCTCATCAGCACAATATAATATCACCAAATAAATGTAAATAAGTTGAAGAAATGATACAAATTATACTGGAATGATGCATTCGAAGACACTGAAGAGACGAAGTGTAACATCTTTGATCACAAAATATGTTACAAACCAAATAAGTCATAAAACGTGCCAAATCATAAACACTAAAATATTTAAAAATAGAAAATAGGTATTTTATTTGATAAAGCTAATTAGGGCAAGACCAAAGGCTATTATTTTAAAAATAAATAATAATAAATTATTATTTTTTATATTAAGAAAATATAAATTAAAATAGAAAGGAGATAAATTTGACGAATGTTATATAACCAAATCAGAGTGAGATAACATGATAGGATCATTAGAGTCCATAGTAATATATACTTATCAAAGCAAAAAATTTAAAAACATAAGGCAAATTATATGGGAAAGCTGCATCACACGATATTAAGGTGGTCATGCATGTCATTAACAAACATCAAATCATATATAAATTAAAACATCTTGTAAGGAAAGCTAAAGCTGTAAAATAAAAAAGCTTTTAAAAATAAAAAAAAATGATGTAGAATTTGATGGATCTCGTCAAGATGAGCAATACAACATTTGTTTTATAACGATCAGACATCTTTTGAAATTACTAATAGTTACCATAGAAAGAAAAATTAACAAAAAAATAATTTTCATTTTAATTAAACATATATATATATATAATATTAAAGCAAAATTTAGATAATTTGAAGAAATATAATATAACCAAATAAAAGCAATATAAGAGCCACATAAGAGGAGATTTAGAATTATATAGTAACATAATCAAATCAAAATAAAAACTTCGAAAAAATGACATAAATTTTAAGGAAAAATTGTATTCAAAGAAACTGAGATCAAGAGTAACATTTTTATTTATTTAAAAGGCAAAAGATTAAATTATGTTATAAAACACGTAAAAATCTTAAAAGATAATGTACTTAAAATATAAAAATAAATATATAATTAGATATAGCTCATGAAGATGAGTTCGATGATGTTTGTTTCATCTAGATCAAGCATCTTTTGGAATTACATGAATTGCTATGTAAACAAGAATAAATTATAATAAATTATTATTTTATGTTAAATAAATAAATATATTAAATATAAAATGAGATGAATTGAATTAATGCAATATAAACAAATCAAGACATAGAGGACACACAATAAAAGATATAGAGCAACAAAAAAATACAGCCAAATCAAAGAAAAAATTTAAAAAAAAATGAGAAAAATTATATAATGAAGTTTTATTTTAAGATAGTCAGGAGATTTATGGTGACAATCTTGACTGTCAAATCTAGTATTAATCAAAATGTCTTATAAAACATAACAAAGCACTAAACAATAAAAAAATTAAAAATATAAAACTAAATACTTTTTAAGATATACCACGTTGAGATGAGTCCAACAAAGTTTTTTGTCTTAATCGAAACTCAATAGAATTACTGCAAATTATCAAATTAATTTGGCATTAATAATAATAAACTATTATTTTAATATTTGTTAAATTAATATTAAATCTTAGATTAGATAAATAAATATAATGTAATATAACTATTCAATGTGATGTAATAGAGACATGAGCAAAGAATTAAAGCAACATAATAATACAGCCAATTCAATATAAAAAATGTGGAAAAATTATATAAATTAAATATTAAATTTACATTCTATTATACTAAATAGATCAGAGAAATTTCTTAATTATCAATTTAGTTAAGAATTAAAATGACTCAAAAAGCATGTTAATATCATAAAAACAACTTTTAAAAATATAAAACATCATTTAAAATAGATAAAGCTCATTTGGATTAGTCTAATTATATTTGTTTCATCTTGATTAAACCACATTTTGAATTATTTTAAATTATAAATGTAAATAAAATAATTAAACTTAATATACGATTTTAATATTTATTAAACATATAATAATGTTAAAACAAGTTTAATTGAGGCAATGTAATGTAACCAAATCATAACGACATAAATTTGACATGATTAGTAGATAAAGCCTTCATAGAAATAAAACCAAAATAAATTAAAACAATTGATAAAATGAGAAAGTTGCATTCCAAGATTCTACGGAGATCGAATGCAACATTCTGGATCATCTAACTGAGTATGAATCAAAATATCATTATAGTGTGCTAAAATTTAAAAAAAATATTTAAAAATAATAAAAAAAAGAATATTAACTTGATAGAGCTCACAAAGAACTCCAATGATTTTTATCTTCTCTCAATTAGATGTCATTTGGAATGATAATGAATTAACAAAATGTATAAGCACAAATAAAAATAAATTAATTTTTAATTTTTTGAAATTTAATATTAAAAAAATGAGATATATTGAAGGAACATAACACAAAAAAAAGTGATATAAAAGTCACTTGATTAAAGATTTCTAGTTAAATAATAGTCTGATAAAATCTAAACAAAAAGTTTGAAGAAACAACATTGGTGTAAGGAAGTTGCATTCTAAGATACTAAAGAGATTAACTATAACATCATCTATCTTGAAATTTAGTTTGAATCAAAATTTCTCATACAATAAGATAAAACTTTTAAAAGTAGAATATTTAAAATTTTAAGAATAAATAGTTATTTTGATATAGTTCATTGAGATGAGTCAAATGATGTACGTGTTGTCTCAATTGAGTCTTTTTTTAAATTACTTTGAAATAGTAAAATAATTGAACATAAACATAAAAAAATATTTTTTAAATATTAAGTATATGTGTGTGTGTGTGTGTGTGTGTTTGTGTGTCTGTATGATAGAAAAAATGTGACAACTTGAAGAAATGTAATATAACCAAACAAGTGACATGAAAAACAAAAGAAATTTGAGCAAGAAAGTTGTATTCCATATATTAACAGGATAAAGTGAAATGTCGTCATTCATAGAATTAGTTAGTAATAAAAATATTTCATTAAACCTATCAAAATGTTTAAAACATTAATATATTAATAAATATTAAATTAAATATATAATTGGATAGAGATTTTTTATGAGTCCAAAGACATTGTTTCATCTAGGTTGGACCTTATTTTGAATTACTATGATTTATAAAAAGTAAACAAGTGTAGTTTATAATAAATTAAATTTGATGTCCTCGAACATCAGATGTGGTATGAAATTAAATATTTTTTAAAATGTGCCAAAACTTTAAAAAAATATTTAAGAAATATATATATATATATATATATATATATATATATATATAAAGAATATTTTATTGGATGAGCTATTTGAGCTGAGTCAAATGATGATGAAGTAAATAATAATAAGTTAATTTTTTTCTACAAATAAGAGTTTGTGTGCATTGTTAAATGAGCCAAACATAAATCAATATTTTTAAACATATGTAACTATATTATAAAAAATAAGATAACTAAGCATCGTAATATAAATAAATTATATAAATGTAAACATTGCAAGTTAGGTGAATTATTAATTCATAGTTATATAACCAAATAAAAGTGAAAATTTTGAAAAAATGAGATAAAGTATATAATAAATTTTCATTCTAAGAAATTAAGATCATGTTTATCATCCTCATTCTTTAAATCCAATACAAATCAAAATGCCTCATAAAGTATGTCAAATCCTAAGAAAAAAATTAATAAAAACATAAAATCAATATTTAATTGGATAAACTCAACAAGATGACTTTAAAAACATTCAATTTGTCTTGAGTGGATCACATTTATAATTACAGTGAATTACCAAAAGTAAATGATTAATATAAAAATTATCCAATATTAAGTAAATATATGTTAAAAGTAAAATAAGAAAAACTGAAGGAATGTAATATAACAAATTTTAAGCAATGTAATGTGAATATCACATAAGAGGAGATTTAAAATTATGTAATAATGTAACAAAAATTAAGCAAAAATGTTGAAGAAAAGAGATAAAGTTTATTGGAAAGTTACATTCCATGATACTTAACAGATCAAGTGTACCATCCTATATCATCAAATAAAGTATAGATTAAAATATCTTATAAAGCATGCAAAAAAACAAAAATAAATAATATATTAAAAACATATAAATATGATCTTTTTTAATTACCTAAAATTCATCTAGTTGAGCTCAATAATCTTTGTTTCTTTTAGATATATTGAAGCAATGTAGAATAGTAAAATCAAACCAATATAAAGGCCCCACGGAGAAGATTTACAATTACATAGTAATATATCAAAATTAAAAAGAAATTAGAGAAATTAAACAAATTCTAGAGGAAAATTACATTCTGATATACTACATAAATTGAGTGTAACATACATGTTGGTCAAATCAAGTGTAAATCAAAATTTCATCTGGAGCTTACCAAAACTCTAAAATATAAAATATTTGAAATAATAAACATGAATATTTAATTGGATTGAGATTCTTGTGATCACTCTAATGATGTTTGTACCATCTTAAGCATATCTTGATTCGAATTTTTATGAATACCACCAAAGTGACTAATTGTAAACAATTATTAGTTCTTATTTTAATTTTAGCTATATATATATACATTTTAAAGCAACAATGGGATAAATTGATGCAATGTAATGTAACCAAATCTTAGATTTGTGAGGGTCGTATGATAGGACAACTAAAGTTACATAATAATATTACTAAATCATAGATAAAGATTTGTAGAAATGTGAAAAATTGTTCGATAATATTGCGATCAAAGATATTTAGTAGATCAAGTGCAACATCCTTGATCTTCAAATTAATTATGAATTTAAATGTCTCATTAAATATTCTAAATACTAAGAAAAAATATTTAAAAATATAAAAGATGAATGTTTAAATGATCAATCCAAAATTGTTTGTTTCATCATGATCATACCACTTTTCAATTTTTTTGCTTTATCAATGTAAAAAACAATATAATTTTTTTTTAATATTAAATAAATATATAACAAATTTTAAATGAGATAAACCCAAGCAATATAATATACCCATATCAAAGCGAAGTAAACATCACACGATAGGAGAGGTTTGACTTTCATTTATTTATAACCAAATTAAAGAGAAAAAGTTGAAGAAATGTGATATTTGTTTTTGGAAAGCTGTATTCAAACATACTAAGGAGATCGACCACAACATCCTCAATCATTAAAACTATTATGAATAAAAATTTCTCAAAAACACATTCAAAAACCCTACAAAATAACAAATATGGAGTTCCTTAAGACATGTCCATCAATGTTTGTTCATCTCAATCAAATACTATTTGGAATTCCTATGAATTACCAAAATAAATAAGCATAAACAACAATAAAATTAATTTTTTAATATTAAGTAATTGTTTATGAAAGATGAAATATGATAAATTAAAGTAATATAATATAACTAAACCCAGAAACATATAGGTCACGAGAAAGTAGAAATAATCTCTCAAAGTAATAAACCAAATAAATGAAAATAAATGTGAAGTAATAGGAAATTTTGTATGAAAAAGTTGCATTGTAAGATACCAATCAGAGAAAGCGTTACAACTGTAATCATGAATAAGGTAAAATTCCACATGTTAGTAAAGTAAGAAAAAACGCTAGAATATAAAATATAAAAAAATGTTCATATGAACATTTAATTATATATAGTATTTTGAGATAAGAGCAATGATATTTGTTTCATCTCAACCAAACATCTATTATAATTACTATGAATCACCAAAGTAAATATACTTTAAAATTCATAAATTATTATTTAAATGTATAATAAATATGTTTTAAATCTTAAATATATATATATATTGAAGTATTGTAATATAACAAAATCAATGCATTCTTTGAAACGAGTCTAATGATGTTTTGTATATTTCCAAAAACAATTAATAGGATTTACTATAATTAAAGATAAAATAAACATAAATAATAACAAATTATTATTTTTATTATTAATTATATATATTAAAAAATGAGATAAATTGATATAAAGTAACACACAAAATCAAAGTGATGCAAAATGTCAACAAGAAGGGAATTAGTGCATTTTAGTAATGTAACCAATTGAAAACAAAATTGAAGAAATCGAATAAATTCTAAAGGAAAGTTGCATTACAAGATACTAAGGATACCGAGCATAATATCCTCTATTTTTAAAAAAATATTATTATCAAACTCAATTATAAAGCATACCAAAAATTTAAGAAAAAATTACCAATATGGAAATCAATATTTAATTCAATTGAGCTTATCGAGGTCAGTCAAATGATACTTGTTTCACCTAATTTGAATATTGTTTTGGTTTAGTATCAATCACCAAGGTAAATAAGCACAAATAATAATAAATACTTTTTTAATTTTATACAGATTTATATTAAAGCAAAAATTATATAATTAAAATAATATATAATGACAAAATAAAAGTGATATAATTATCATGAGAGGTGATTTAGAGTTGCACAATAATATAATAAATATTTTTTAAAATTTTATGTGTACTTTTGTGTGTTTTTTTATATGCATGTGTATGTTTGCACATGTTTACTCATGATTGTTGTGTCCTTATGTGAATGAGGGTTCAATTACATGTGTGTGCATGTGTGAGGGGGAGGGGTGTGTGTTTGTGTATTCATATGTAGGTGTGTGTACGCGTCTGGTGCATTTATGTGTGCATGTATAGGTGTGCATTTGTGTGTGCATGTGTTTGTGCCTATGTTTGTGTGTATGTTTGATTGCACGTTTTCATGTGCATGTAAGTTTTCAAATGTTTTCTTGTGTGCATGTATGTGTGTGTGTGTGCATGTGTTTGCATGCATTTACATATATGTGTGTCAGTGTGTATTCATTAGAGCATAAATGTGAGTGTGTGCATGTTTGCTTGTGTGGGAGTGTATATGTGTATATGCATAAAAGTGTGTCTGTTTAAAAGTTTGCAAATGTGCATGTTTACATTTGTGTATGTTTCTGCTGGTGTCAATGTAGGTGTGTGTCCATGTACATGTGTTTTTGTTTGTCTGCGCATGGGCATATGTGTTTGCCAATGTGTGTTTGTTCATGATTTATGCATGTGTTTATGTGTGGAAGTATGTGTATATGCATGTGTGTGCTGCATGTATGTGTTTGCATGCATGCATATGTAGATGTGTGTGGGGGTGTGTGCATATTTATGTGTGAATATCGATTCGAGAGTGTGTGTGTGTGTGTGTGCATATGTGTTTGTGTGTTTGTGTGAAAGGAGGAGGGGCGTGTGTGTATGAATGTATGCATGTATAAGTGTGCATGTTTGTGTGAAGGTGTATGTGTGTGTGTAGTACATGTATATATGTGTGTTGCATGTATGTGTGCATGTATAGCTATGCACGTTTGTGTTCATATGTGTGTGCATGTGTTTGTGTGCATGTTTGTATGTATATTTGTTTGTAAAAATTGTGTGCACATGTGAGTTTGTATATGTCTATGTGTATGCATGTGTTTGTGTGTGTTTGCATGTCTGTGTTTGTGTGTGTTTGCATGTCTGTGTTTGAGGTGCATGCATGAGTACATAAATGTGTGTATGTGTGCATGTTTGCGTGTATGGAACTGTGTGCATATGTACATGTCTGCAAGTGTGTATGTGTGTGTGTATATACCTGTGTATGCATGGGTGTATGTGTACATATGTGTGTGCATGCATGCATGTATGCGCCTTTATGCATGCATTTATATGTGCAAGTCTGTTTGTGCTTTTGCATGTGTATACATGTGTGTGCATGCATGCATGTGTGTGCCAATGTCTAAGCATGTTTATGTGTGCTTCTGTGTCTGCATGTGCCGGTGTGTGCGTGTGTGTGTGTGCATGTTTGTATATGTGTAAGTGTGTGTTTATTCATGTTTGCATAAGTGAGTGTGTGTGCATGGATTTTTTGGGTGCATGTGCACGTGTGCGTGTTTGCCTTTATGTGTGCTAATATATTTGTGTGTGCATGTGGATGTGTGCATATTATGCATATGTGCCTAAATGTGTTTGTCTATGTTTGTGTGCATGTGTGCACATGTGTGCTTTTGTGTATATGTGTGTCTATGTGTTTGCATACCCATCTATTTGCATGTGCATGCATGGTTGCATGTGTATATGCATGTGTGTGTAGGTGAGAATGCATGCCTACATGTGCACTTGTGTGTGTGACTATGCAAATATGCACATGCATGTGTGTATGTGTGTGTACATATGTGTGCTTTTGTGTGTGTGTGTGTTTGCTTGTGTAAGAGTCTTATTTTGTGTGCTCACCCATGTGTTCAAGTGTGTGTCTATATGTATGTTTCATTAATGGGTACATGTGTGTGCATGAGTGTGTCTATGTGTTTGTGTGTATAGACAACTGAATGTGAATTTGTGCATGTATGTGTATGTGTTTCTACTTATGGTATGCTACAAGTGAATATTTCAAACAAGAAATGAATCCTAATTTTCGGATGACTGATCCCTCTAATCCAGTCCACCTAATGTCCTTTTCGGGGGCTAGAGCAAATGCATCTCAAGTGCATCAATTAGTAGGTATGAGAGGATTAATGTCCGATACTCAAGGACAAATGATTGATTTACCCATTCAAAGCAATTTACACGAAGGGCCTTCTTTGAAGTATTCGTAAATGGTTGAAGTAGTTGAATAAGAGGATCACTATGACTATAGCCCTTAATAGATTTACCAAAGAAGAAAATGATTTATTTGATATTATGGATGATTGGTTACGAAGGGACCGTTTTGTTTTTGTAGGATGGTCCGACATATTGCTCTTTCCTTGTGGGCAAATCCAAAGAAGGTTTTCCTGTATGTTCATCACATAATATTTCTAGGTCCCAATACACCCAATGCCAGATTGCTGCCAAGAAGCACAAGCCAGAAAACACAATATGTGCCACCGCTACGCCTTCATAACTCCTAATGACCGAATTCGTTATAGTTCTTCCTGAAATACTCCAAAACCCCCATGAATTGGTTATTCCTAAACAAGTCATGTAGGGTATAACGAACATGCCTTGTCTCCACATTGGATCAAGAATAGGGTCAAAGGGATCAAAAACTGCTAATTCGTATAGAGCCATCGAGCCGGCCCAACCAGAAACTAGAGCCCAAGAAAATCTTGATTCGAATGTATCGAAGAAAAAGAAGAAATTTAATAGAAAGAAGGTAATTGAACTATATTCCTTTTTGAAACAATATTTACTTTTTAAATTCGTAGGGTCTGAATCCTTGGATCAACCATTAATGGATAATATCGAGGCATATTGCCTACTACTTGGAATAGTGAATTCAGAGAAGGTTATTATATCCTGGATTTGAAGTGGTCATGTAAATCTAGACGAAATGTTGATTCAAAACAACCTATTTATTCAAGAATTGATAAGGGAATATGGGTTTTTGAACCAATGAGTCTCTCTATAAGAAGAGACGGAAAATCGATTCTATATCAAACTCTACATATTTCGTTGCTTCATAAGATGAAGCAACAAATGAATTGAAAATACACAGAAAAAAGATATTATGATTATGATTTATAGTAAATAATAATAGTAATATAATAGATTAATTGAAATATAATAAATAATAGATATATAATAAATAATAAATATATAAATAAATAGAATCGAAAAGATATAATAGAAAAGAACTGTCTTTTCTGTATACTTTTTGCTAGCGCAGCCCTTACGTAATCGATCAGATCATATAGATATCCCTTCAACACAACATAGGTCATCGAAAGGATCTTGAACGACTCACCAAAGCATAAAAGCCAGGATCTTTCCTATCATCAAATAGATTCCTATTTGAATAGTGCATAACCGCATGGATAAGCTCACACTAACCCGTCCATTTTGGATCCAATTCGGAATTTTCTTTGGGAGGTATCGGGAAGGCGCATGTGTGTGTGTGCATGTGCATGGTTCTATGTGTTTGGATGTGTGTGTATATGAATTTGTGTGTCCATGCATGTATGTGTGTTTTTGTTTACATGTGTGCACGTGTGTATGTGTGGATGCTTACACATTCATGTGTGTCCATGTGTGTGGGTCATGCACATGTTTGTGTATGCATGTATGTATATGTGTGTATTTGGGTGCATGCATGTTTATGCATCTTTGTGTGTGTGTGCATGTGCATGTGTGTGTGGGGGGGTGTGCATGTGCATGTGTGTAGGGGGTGTGCAAGTGTGCATATGTGCATGTGCATATGTGTGTGATGTGTGTATATGTATTTCTATACATTTGCACTCATGCACATTAGTTTGTTCATGTAAGTGTGAGTGGTTGAATGTGTGTGTATTTGCTTGCATGCATGTGTGTTCTTTTAGGAACATAAGTGTGTGTGTGTTTGTGTGAATATGTATGTGTGTATGCATGTATATATGTGTGCATGCATGTGTGTGCATGTCTTTGCATGTATGTGTGTGCTTATGTGTGCATATGTATATATGCATGTGTGTGCATGTGTGAATTTGCACGTATGTGTGTGTGTGCATGAATGGCAATGTGCATGTGTGCTAGTGTGTATTCTTTTGTTTCTATGTGTGCATGTGTTTCTGTATACTTGTTTATATGCATGTGCATGTCAATGTGTATATGTGAGCATGTGTTTAGGCATGTCTATGAGTGTTAGCATGTGTGTCAATGTCTTTGTGTGTTTGCATGTGTGCATGTGTACTTATATGGATATTTTGTGCGTGTGCGTGTGCGTGTGCTTGTGCATGGGTGTGTATTAATGTATGCATGTGTTTTTTTGTGTGTGCATGTAGGTTTGTATGTGCATTTGTTCGTGTGTGTGTGTGTGTATGCATACATGTCTATGTGTGTGGTATGTTTGTGCATGTGTATATATGCAAATGTGTGCATGTGTCCTTGATTATGTGTGTGTTCGTATACATGTGTATGCCTGAGTATATGTGTGTGTGTTTATTTGTGCATAGGTGTGTCTGTGTGTTTGGTTGAGTGCATGGGTATGGCTTTGTGTGAGTGTGTGTGTGTGTGTGCATGGGTATGAGCATGTCTATGTGTGTGTGTATTCGTGTATGCATTTATGCATGTGTGTACTTGTGTTTGAGCATGTTTTTGCATACGTGAGTGAGTTTGTTTGCATGCATGTGTATGTGTGTAGGAGTGTGCATGTGTGCATATACATGTGTGTGTGTGTGCCCATGTGTGTGTGATTGCATGTAAATGTGATTGTGTATGTGTGTGTGCATGTATATTTGTTTATGTGGATGTGTGTATGTTTGCTTGGGTGTGTATTATGTGTGTTTGTGATTGTGCATGTGTGCATTTGGGTGTCAATATATATATGTGTGTGTGTGTGTGAGCAACTTTTTTTGTACATGTGTGTATATGTCTATTTGTGTATGAACATGTGAGTGTATGCATGCTTGCATGTTTGTTTGTGTGATTATGCTTATGTGTGATTGTTGATACATGTGTGTTAGTATGTCTGTCTTCATTTTCTTGTGCATGTGGATGTGTTTTTGTGCATGTGTGTTCATGTACATTTGTGCATGAGTGTGTGTGCACTTGTATGCACATGCGTGCTTATGTGTATGCACGTGAGTGTGCATGTTTTGTGTGCATGTGTGTGTGTGTCTATATTTATGCATATCTGTGTATCTTTGTGATTACATGTGTGTGTGTTTATGCATATGCATGTGTGCATTTGTTTTTGTGAGGATGTAGGTATGTTTGTGTGTATATGTGTCTGTGCTTGATGTGTGTGTATTTGCTTATGTGTGTGTGAGTGTCTATGCATGTGTGTTCTTATGATGCACATGTTTTTATGATGTTTATGTGTGAATACGTGTCTTTGTGTGTGTTTGTGTGTGTTGATGTGTTTGTAGGTATATGTGCATGTGTGTTCATGTATTCTTGTGCCCATGTGTTTGTGTGTGCATGTGGATGCATGTGAGCAATTATGAATGTGTCTACCCTCATTTGTGTGCGTATTTACATGTGTGTCTCTATGCATGTATGTGTGTGCATATGTTAATGCATGCACATGTTTGTGTGTGTCTTTGTGTGTGCCTACATGTGTGTATTTTTACATGTTTGCTCATGTCCTCATGCATGCATATGTGAAGTATTCAGGCATGTGTTTGTGTGCTGTGTAGGTGCTTGTGTTTGTGTGTGCATGTGCGTATGTGGATGTATGTATGCTAGTACGTCCATGTGCACTTGGTTGGGCACATGTATGTGTATGTGTTTGTGCTTGCATATGCTTATATGTTTTTGCATGAGTGTGCATGGGTGTGTGTGTGTGTGTGCATGTGTGTGTTCATGTGAGTGCTTATATGTGCATTCATGTCTGTGATTGAGTGCGTATGTGAGAGCCTATGCTAGTGCATGAGCTATTTGTGTCTGTGCATGTATTTTTGTATGTGTGTGTGCCTGTGTCTGATCATGAGTATGTGTGCCTTTACATGTGCCTACATAATGACTTGTGTGTGTATGCAAGTGCATGTGTTTACGTTGTTGCACATGTGCTTGTATGTGTGCATGCATGCTTGTGTGTGAGTGTGTTCTTACATGCATGCATCTGTGTGTGTGCATGCATGTGTATACGTGTGTGTGTGTGTGTAAATGTGTTCATGCATGCATGTGTGTGCATGTGTTTGTGAATGTGTATGTTTATGCACATTTGTGTACATGTGTCTACCTATGTGCGTGCATATGTGTGTGTATATGCTTAGATGTTTGTGTATGTTTGTATGTATGTTCATGTATGTTTTTTTTGCATGCATTTGCATATGTATGAGTTGTGAGTGTGTGTGTGTGCATCTATGTGTGGGTTGTGCACATGTGCATGCAAGTTTATGTACATGTGTTTTTGAATGCACATGTACATCTATGTGTTTTCTGGTGTGTCTATGCATGCATGTATGTGCATGTGTATCTGTGTATGTATGTGCGCATGCAATTGTATGTACATGTGCATATGTGTTCATGCTGTACTTGAGCTTGTGTGTGCACATTTTTTTGTTTATGTGTGTTTACATGTGCATTTGGGTATGCATGTGTGCATTTGTGTGTCATGTGTATGTGCATGTGGGTGTGGCCATGCACATAGGTGTTTGTCTACATGTAGGTCTATGTGTGTGGGTGTGTAAGCATGTCTGTGTGTGTGCATGTGTTTTTGTGAGTTTGTACATGTGTGTGTCTATGTGTGAATTCATGTGCATGTATGCATGTGTGAAGGTGTGTGTGTGTGTGTCATGCATGTGCATTTATGTATTCATGTGCGTGTATATGAGAGTCTCTATGTAAGCATGCATATGTGTATAGGTATGTCTATGTGTGTGCATGTGTGTGTGTGTGAGCATGCATGTAAATTTGTGTAGCACATGTTTGTGTGTCGTGTATGCATGTGTTCATGTATGTGTGTGTTTGTGTGTAGATGTGCATGAGTGTATGCTTATGTGTATTTGAATGTGTGCGTGTATGCTTGTGTATGTGTTTACATTTGTTCCTGTGTATGGTTGCATGTGTGTATATATTTGCATGTGTGGCTATATGTGTGTACAAATGTGCTTGTGTGTGCTTATGTGTATTTGTTATTGTGCATGCATGCTTGTATACATATGTTTGTGTGTGTGTGTGTTTATGAGTGGATTCGTGTATACTATGTGTATAGACATGTGTGGGGGGTGTTTGCTTGTGTGTGTGTGTAGATGTGTATGTATTTATGCTTGCATGTGTGTGTGGTGGTGCTTGTCCACACGTGTATATATCTGTGTGTTTGCACACAAGTGTGCCTATGCATGTTTTGGTGTGTGCATGTGTTTGTGTGTGACTATGCATATATGTGTGTGGGTGCATGCTTATGTTTATTATGTATGTGTGCATGTTTGCATGTATAAGTGTTCATGCATGTGCATGTGTTCTTGTCTACATGAGTGTGTTGGTGTGTTAGCATAGGTTTGTGTGCATGTTTATTTTTATGTCTGTGTGTACATGTACACATTTGTGAATATGTGTGTATGTGCAAGCTGTTTTGTCTTTATGCACATGTGCATGTTTCTGTGTTTATGTTTACATATGTAAAGCTATGTGGGTGCATTTGTATATGTGTATGAGTGTGTGCACGTGAGTGTGTGTGTGTGTGTGAATGTGTGTGCACTTATGTGTGTTTTAATGTATGTGTGCATGTGTGTGTGTGCATATTATACATGTATGTGTGTTTGTGTGTGCACGTGTCTATACATGTCTTTGTTTGTGCTTCCATATATGTGTACATGTGCCTATGTCTATGCACGCATCTACACGTGTATGTAAGTATGTGTGTGCATATGTTTGTGCATGTGCATGTGTGTATGAATGCTTGTTTTTATATGTGTTTTTGTGTGTGCAAATGCGTTTCAATGGGTGTGTATCCAAGCACGTGTATGTGTTTGTGTATCTATGCATGTGTGTGTGTGTATGCATGCTCATCCACATATGCATACATTTGTGTGCATGTATTTGTTTTCATGCTTGTGTATTTTTATGAATGTGTGTGAGCGTGTAGGTGCACCTATGCCTATGCAGATGTGTGCACATTCACATGTGCATGTGTGGGGGTGAGTATTTGTCCGAGTCTATGTGTGTGTGTATATGAGTGAGCATGTTATTATGTTCATATATATACATGTGTGTGCATTCATGAGCATGCATGTTTGCATCTATGTGCATGAGTCTATGTGCATGTGTGTGTATGACGCTATGCCTTTGTGTGTGCATGGGTCAATGATGATCCTTAAGGAGTTGCATGTGTGTGCCTATTTGTGTTTGTGTGTGTCCATGTGGGTGAGTGTGAGTGCTTTTGCCTGTGTGTATGTGTTTATGTGTGTACATGAGTGCACATGTGTTTTTTTTGTGTTAATTAGTGAGTACAAGCATGTGTGTATGTGTAGGTGTGTGTGTGTGTGCATGTGAGTGCATGTGCTATGCGTGTGCATGTGTGTATGCACTTATGTATGTATATGCATGTGCATATGTGTGTGTGTGCATGCATTTATGAGTGCGTGTGTGTACACGTAAGTGTGTGCTTTAGTTGTGTGTGCATGTGAGTGTGTGTCTATGTGAGTGACTGCATAGGTGTGAGTATGAGTGGATATGCATACAAGTGTGTCTATGTGAGTGTGTGAGTGCAAGTACGGGTGTTTCTGTGCATGTGTGCATGTGCATGTGTGTGTGTGTGTGTCTACAGGCATGTGTGTTAACATGTGTGTGGGTGCATAAGTGCATGTGTTTGTGCCTATTTGTGTGCATGTTTTATGCATTTGTATGCATGTGCATGTCTACATAGACATGCACATGTGTGCATGCCTACGTGCAAGTATGTATGTGTGTGTGTGTGTGCATGTGAACATGTGTGTCTTTGTGTGTGAGTGCAATTATGTGTGGGTGCATGTGCTTGTGCATGACGTGTGTGTACTTGTGCATGTGTAGGTGTATTTATGTATGTGTGTGCACATGTATGTGTGCTTATTTATATGCATGTGCTTATTTGTGTAAGAGCATATGCATTTTGTGTAAATGCATGTTCATGTTTTTGTAACAAGTGCATGTGCATCTATGTGTGCATGTGTTTGTGAGTGTATTCATGTGAATGTGTGTATTTGTGCATACATGAGTGTGCATGTGAGTGCATGTTTATCTATGTGCTTATGTGCGTCCATATGTTTTATTTGTAAATGTGTGCATGTATATCTATGTGCTTATGTGTGTCCTTATGTTTTATGTGTGAGTGTGTGTGCATGAGCATGTGTGTGCACATGTGATAATGTGTTTTAGATGCATGTGTATATATGTGTGTGCGCATGTATGTGTGCATATGTTTGTGTAAGTGTGTGTGCATTTGTGTGTGGTTTTGTGTGGTGTCTACATGTGTGTGCGTGCTTATGAGGATGTATAGGTTTCTACATGCATGCATGCATGTGCACATTTGTGAGTGCATATGTGTGCATTCATGTGTGTATTTGTAGGTGTGTATGTGTAAATGTGTGCATGTATATCTATGTGCTTATGTGTGTCCTTATGTTTTATGTGTGAGTGTGTGTGCATGAGCATGTGTGTGCACATGTGGTCATGTGTTTTAGATGCATGTGTATATATTTGTGTGCATGCATGTAGGTATGTATGTTTGTGTAAGTGTGCATGCATTTGTGTGTGGTTTTGTGTGGTGTCTACATGTGTGTGTATGCTTGTGAGTATTTATAAGTTTCTACATGCATGCATGCATGTGCACCTTTGTGAGTGCATATGAGTGCGTGCATGTGTGTATTTGTAGGTGTGTATATGTGTCTGTATACATGTGCATGTGTGTGTTTTTGTGCATGTGTGTATGTTGTTGTGTGTGTGTGCATATGTGTGTATATACACACCTATGGGGTCTATCTTTGAATGTGTTGTGGACACGTATGCATGCATGTGCTTGTGTTTTTGCATATGTGTATGCATGAGTGTGTGTACAGGTTTGTGTGTTTACGTGTGCATCTGTGTGTATGCACGTGCATGTCTGTTTCCCTTTGAGTGCATGTGCCTGTGAGTTGGTGCATGTGTGCGTGCATTTGTGTGCATGTGTCTGATTAGCTATGAGCATGCATGTGTGGAAGTACATGTATGTCTACACACATCTACATGTGTGTGTGTCAAATTAGGTATGAGCCCACATATGTGTATGTGCATGTGCATGTGTATGTGTCTATAAATATATGCATGTGCTTGAGCATGTGTATGTGTGAGAGTTTGTATTTGTGTGTGGATTAGTATGTGTGTTTGCATGTTCGATATGCACATGCACATGTGTGTTTGTGCGAGTGTGTGTTTAGGGGTACGTGTGTGTGTGCGTGCATGTGCAAACACATACATGTGTGTGTTTGTGTGTGTGTGTGTGTGCATGTTCCTATGTGTGTGAGTGTGTGTGGGTGTGTGTGTGCATGAGTGCTTGTGTGTACATGTACATGTGCATGTGTGTGTGCATGTCTGCATAGGCATGTATGTGATTGTGCATATTTGTGTGCATGTGTGCGTGTGTTGCTTGCCTATTTGTGTGAGTGTGTGTGTTTTTATGCATGAGCGTATTTTTTTACACAAGCACACTTACACACAACACACACGCACGCACACTCTCATGCATGCACACATGCACACAAATACATATAGACACAAACACACATACACACACAAACATGTGTACACATACAAGCATACACACACATGCACACACACCACAAACACACACTCACACCCACACAAATAAACTCACACACAGTCAAGTACACACATGCATAAACAAACATTCACATGCATATGTACACACATACACACAAACACAAAGAAAAGCACCATCACACGTACATGCATACACATGTATGTACACAAACACACACAAACTAAGAACATGTACATCCAAACATACCCATATATGTACACACATGAACACACATGCACATGCTCACATATGCACAAAAATGCATGCTAGCACACACACCTACACACGTGCATATATATAGACACTCAGATAAATACATTGACAAACATAAGAAGGCTTGAATGCAAGCATGCTCGTACATGATCACGACACGCATATGCACGAACACACACTTACACATGCACATGCACTCACACGCATATACACATGTACTTTCTAACACATACAGACATACACCTATACACATGAACTTTCTGACACATTTGTGCATACATGCACTTGCACACACAAATATAACCAGACATACATAAATATACAATGGCACACATTCATACATGCACACACACACACCTACATATGTACTGTGACATGCACACAGATGTATCGACACATGCACATACATGATGCATATGCATATATACATGAAAACACATAGATGCATACACACAAATATGCAAAAACATAAGCACACATATATGCATAGACACACACACATACTTGTGCATATAAACACACAGAACCACATATGCACAACAACATGCATATAAAATGAGGTATGTGCATGTACACATAAGCACATATCTAAACACACATTTGCACACATACATATGTACACAACCACACCTACACAGGAACTTAAACACATGCACACACATACACATACCCTTACACACATACATTCACACACACATGAACACATACCTACTCATGCAAACACTAACATGCACCCATGCATGCACTAACATATGCATAAGCATGCACATTCAAACACCCACCTATACAAACAAGCACAGGCATGTACATGTACACACACACACATGCATGCATATACATATGCACAAATGCACACAAGTGCATGCAACAAGTACATACACACATAAAAGATTCATGCACGTGCATGCACCCACACACATATGTGTGTGCTTGCACTCACACATGCACGTAGGCAAACACACACACGTGTGCACATGCACCCACACATGCACATAAAGTCATGAATACACACACACACACTCACACACAATCACGCATGCACACATACACATGTGTGCACATGCACTCATACACACACATGCACACACACGCACGTGCACTCACAAATGTTGACATAAATATGCAC
Organism: Vanilla planifolia; assembly: GCA_023846275.1. Classification (NCBI taxonomy): domain Eukaryota; kingdom Viridiplantae; phylum Streptophyta; class Magnoliopsida; order Asparagales; family Orchidaceae; genus Vanilla; species Vanilla planifolia. The sequence continues at coordinate 769,156 of JAIUJO010000050.1, read as the reverse complement.
ACACACACCCACGCACATGCCAGCATCCACGCACATGCACCCACATGCTTGTACTTACACTCACACACACACACACATATACACAGAAATGCACATGTAAACACACCATCCACATACCTACACACCCACTCCTTTACATGCATGAAAAATTCTACACGTATGCACCCCTAAACACACGAATGCACACACACACACATGATCACACATGGACATGAACAAGCACATACATACATAGGCACAGACAAGCACTAATGCACACATGGTCAAACTCACACATGCATACACATAATTAGGAGTGCACACATATAGGCACATGCACACACACACATGCATGCATGCATACACACATGTATGCATAATATACACATGTAAAAATAAACACTAACTTGCACACATGCACATACATGCATACAAGAACACACATGCACAAAAAAGTCATGCACAACCACTCACAAATACACACATATGCCTATAAGAATGCATATACACCCCCTCAACACACACACAAACATGTTCACACATACATGCAAACTAACATACACAGACACACACATGTGCACTCACACACACGCACACAAGCACACACAAATGCACACATGAACACACACATGCATACACACACACACATAACATGCACATATACATATGCACACTAACACACACTCATTGCTATGCACAAATTCACACATGTACCCACACAAACACACAAGAACTTAACCTCACATGCACAAACACACACACACATACACACACATGAATACATGTGCACATACACTCACACACATATGCACACACATGCACACATACATATAAACACTCCTACAAAATACACACAAATGCACATATGCAAAAACAATTGCAACACATGCAAACAAACAAGCATACACAAACTCATACAAATGCAGCATACACACATGTATACACCCATACAAACACACATAGGCTCAAGCACATGGACACAAAGACAAAACATGCACACACACACCCATGCTCACAACCACTTATATGCACACACATGCATCAACACATGCACACTCATGCACATATATAGGCAAACACACCCCACTCACATGTACATTCATGCATATAGGAACACACATACGCACATGCAGTCATAAGCATAGAAATAAGCACACATGCAAGCTTACATGCATAAACACAAATGAACACACATGCACACCCACACGAACACATGCACATGCACTTGCACATGTAGACACACAATGGTTCACACACTTGCACACACATATAAAGAGATGCACACACACATAATCATATATGTACAAATGCATGCACACACACAAACACATGCACAATCATTTACATATACATTTGCACACATGCACACATAGATAAACACATGCACAAGAATGCACACATACACATGCACACATACGCTCATACATACACACAAATACAAACTCACACATGCACACATGTCGTGCATGCGTGCATGCACCACATATAAATACAAATAGATACACACATTCTTACACACAACACACATACTCAAGCAAATACACACATAAATGCCCCTACACAAACAAGTACACTCACGCACATGCATACATTGTCTCGTAAATGTACACACGCATGCACACACACACACACATCAACATTTACACATACATACATACACACACAAACATGTGCACATAATGCTCTAATGCATGCACATATTCACACATGCGTGCAAGCGCAAGTGGATTACATGCACACACATGCAACACATACAGATGCACGAATGTACATACACATACACACATGCACGCATGCACATGCACACTTCAATGCACACAAAAATTCATAAAAGCCCCCACACGCACATGTACATACATAGACATACACACACTCGCACACTAACCCATAAGCATAGCCACTCACACACAAACCCACAAGTGCATACACATGCACACTCAAACACACACATACATACAAGACATATACACACACATATGCCCATGCACAAACAAACATGCATGCAACCCAAACACACTACCATACAGACAAACATACACATAACAACACACGTACACATATAAGCATGCATGCACACATGCAAACTTGCACACACACACACATATGTGCTTACACACATGCATGCTCACATTCACACACAAATTGACACACACATGCACATGCAAACTTACACAAACACATGCACACACACACACCAACACACACTCATGCCCACACACACATACACACAAGCACATAAACACAAACAAAACCATAGATGCAGTAACACACACATGCACACATAAACACATGCACAAATCCACAAGCATATGCAAGCACATATACATGCACACAAAGCTACGAACACACAAATAAGAAAAATACATGCATACATATGCATGATCACACATATCGGAATGCAAATAAGCACATACATAGATACATTTACACACATACACATATATACACACATAGACACAAATATAAGCACAGTCACAAACACACATGCATGCAAACACATATACATATGGACACACAACCACTTGCCCACATATGCACCTACAAAAATAAGAACATGTACATGAACCCAAATTAGTACACACACAACAACACAAATAGGCTCACACACATGCATACACACATCCATAGACACACACATACACACCATGCATACATATAATTAGGTGCACACACATAAGAACACATACATGCACACATGCATGCACATATACATGCAAAAACATGCTCACACATAGGTGCACAAACTCATATTAACATGTACACTTACACAAACACACACTCATTCCCATGCACATGCACACATTTATGCATATATGCACATGCACACACAAACATAGACAAACATGCATAAATATACATAGGCACACATTCACATATGCTCTTACATATGTATTGTGACATGCACACAGATATTGAAACACATGTACATGCAATCATGCATATGCACATATACATGCAAACACACACATGCACACACACAACTTTGCAAAACATAAGTATAGATATATGCATAGACACACAAACACATGCACATGCACCCGCATAGGTACACATACAACTACTCAAAAGCGAACAAATACAGACACACACAATGTGCTCGCAAGCACGTAGAGACATACACACACAAAGATACACACTTGTACAACCATACACACACATATGCATGTGCATAGCCACATATGCACACACATGTATGTATGCATGCACATATGCACACACACAAGCATACATACGCACACACCCATAAACATGAATACACACACATGCACAAACCCACGCACACATGTAGCACATGCATGCACAGACACACATATATACACATGCTCGTATGGACACACACATGCACATGCACAAGCCAACACATAGACCCTCGCATGCACATTCACACAGAAACACATATCTGTGTGCACATGCATGCACACAAATAGATACATGTGCACACAAACACATACATGCACACATGCACATAGAACTAGACACACACATACATAGGCACAAATACATAGTTACACACACTCCTACATGCACAAAGAACCACACAAGCATACAGACATGATCCCATAAATACACACACACACGTGTGCTTGCACACACATATGCACAAACACACTCTCCCACACACACACATGGACACATGCACACACACTTACACAAATACAAACACTCATGCACACATAAATACACACGTGCACTCGCTCACATTCATGTGCCTGTACATACACTCACAAACATGCATAGACACACCCATATACACGCATAGTGATACATAAAAATAGACACAAACATGTATACACATCAAGATACACACACACACGCATGTAAGCATGCCCACACAAAAAACACACACACAAGTATACACGCAAATGCGCTCATAAAAGGAATCTATACAAGCACACACAAGCGCATAAAAATGAGTACGCAAACGTGCAAACACAAATTAGTGTACACATATACACATGCCTGTCCAACAACCACACCTGCACAAACGCACTCACAGATACAAATACAAAAACACACACATGCGCTTGCACACACACCGAAACATACACACACAAGACACACACTTATGCACCCACACAAACGCACACACATATATACGTATGTGTGCATAGCCACATGTGCACTCACATGTATGTATGCACACACATATTCACGTACATACAAACATGCACAACCTCAAACACACATGCATAAACAAACATAAATATACACATGCTTGCATGGACACACACACATGCACATACACACTGATATATAGTCCCCCACAAGCAGATGCACACACATACACACATGTGTGCACACATGTACACACATAATCACACACACATACATAGATACACATGCACAACAACACAAACTTGCACACACACAGAATCACACTCATGCATACACGTGATTCCACAAATACACACATACGTACAACAATACGCATGAACAAACACACATGTATGCTTGCACACGCATCTACACACATAAACACATCCACACACCCAAGCACACACACACACACATAGACACATGCACACAATTACACATTCTTTTGCACGCATACAAGCATGCATATATGCACTTGCTCACACACAGACATGCATAAACATACCCACATGCATGCACAACCATACATAGAAATACACATAAACATGTACACACTTCCAGCATACACATAAATGCATGCATACACACACACACATGCAAGAATGCACATAAAAAAGCACACACAAGTATACACACAGATGCATACATAAAAGAAACCTATACAAGCACACACATGTGCACAAATGCAAGTACACAAATATTAAAACACAAACTGGTGCACAAAAATACAAATGCACGTGCATGTACTCCAACAACCAAAAATTCATACACACACATGCACAAAAAACACACACATACACACATGCACACACACACACATGCAGATGCATGCATCTGAGCACACATGCACACATACATACACACACGCTTCCATAATCACATACAAACACATACATATTCACATGCATGAACATGTGCACACTGACACACACACACATAAACATATGAACAGACACACACATGCACATGAAAAACGATGTGCATGTATGTACACACAGATACACACACATGTGCAAGCACATACACAAATACAAACACACGTACGCACAAGCTCTTGAACACACACACTAACAATGTATACATGCGCACAAACAAACACACAAACACACACACATGTGCACCTGCCCACGTATACAAAAGCATATATGCACACATGCGTGCACGTGAACAACACCTGCACACACACACATACAATATGCAGAATGCAAGAACATACACACACACACACATACCAATAAACACACCCCATACACACACACAGATGAGCACATACACAAAACCCACATGCACACATGTAGACATATACACACATAAACATAATTGAACATGCCATAGGCATGCACACACATGTATGCACATGCAAACACATAGCAACACATGCACATGCACAAACATATGCACCCCTACTAGCACATATGCACACACACACACACACACACTCACATATATAAAAACACGAATGCACATGGACACACATAATTAAACACATGCAAACAGACATAAACATACAAACACATGCAAGCACATATACCTACACACCCACACATGAAAACATGTTCACAAATGCATGTATAGCACACACAAATGCACAAACATGTGCATACATGCACACACTAGTGTACTCACACTTCAACTAATACGAACACACACAAACACACATACAACCACACATGCACAAATGCACACACACACACACACGTATGCATGCACTTAAGTACACGTGCATCCACCAAAACACATAGGCCTACATACACACACACACACATCCACAAATACAAAAACACACACATGTGTACACACGCAAATACACTTGCACACACACGTGCACACTCACACACACAAAAACATGCATACACACACGTACACTTAAGTAAACATGTGTATCGATGCACACACTCATAAGCACAAACATGCACACACACATGCACATAAATGCACTTGCACACATAGACACATGCATATGTATGTACATCACACACACACACATGCACACTCACTCACACCGACTCACACTTATACACATTCATGCACATAAACATACACATGCCAAAGCATGTGCACATGCTTACATAAGCTCATGCACATATACACATGTACTCACACATACAATTGCACACACACATATACACACACACACACACACATATATATATATATATGCACATTCACACAATCACACTCACAAAAACACATATATAAACTGCCACACAAGCACGTGCTCCCATGAGCATGCACACATAGATAAGCACACACATACAAATAGACACACACATAACCTAACACACTAATGCACACACAAACACACATAAACATTGTAGTACGTGCACTCAAACATGCAAAAATAGACACACACACACACCCACATATGCTCACTTACAGACACCTGCATATACATATGCACACACACGTACATAAACACCAACACACACTCATGACCACGTGCAAATACACACTCACACATACAAGTACACAAACACAACTAAACACGCACACACATATTTATGCACATACACACACATACAAACATGCATCCATCCATGCTCTCATACATCGATACACAAACACAAACTCACAAACATAGTATGCATATAAACACACACATGTACATGTACATGCCCACATCTGTATATGCATCCACACGCATATGCATACACACACATGCACACATACACAACACAAATATCAAAACAAATAGATAGACAAAAACATATATGCATGCTTTAGTGCATATGCATATGCACGCACACACACATGCACACAAAAGTAGGCACACACACATGCATACACAGAAACATTCGTAGGCATGCAATCACAAACCAACATGTGCGCACAAACATGCTCGCACATATACACACGCTAACACACATGCACAGACACACATAAACACGACTATGCACACACATAAGTACCTACACATGGAAACATAAATAAACACACAGATGCACGCAAACTCACATAGAGATACACGCACATGCATGCAAGCAGGCACACACAAAAAAGCACATATGCATATTTGCACACACACATGCCAATAGTGCTAGGCACACAAATATGCGTACATACACAAATGCACAAACTCATGTGCACCCATGCATACATATGCACATGAACACAGACACAGGCATACACCCACATGCAGTTACACACATGCTCATGCACACATGTAAACACACACACACATTTACATGCACGCATATGCACAAAAAGATAAGCATGCATATATACACACACACACATAAGCACACACATGTACGTGCCCACGTACACACTCATATGCATACATATAAGAATTAACACTCACACACATATGCACACCCAAGCACACTTATATGAATACACAAGCAAACACATATACAAATTCAGATGCACATGCACACACACAAGCTTGTAATTACATACACGCACACACGCATGCGAAACACCATCACATGCACACATGCTCGCACACACGCATAAATGCACAAACATACACAAGAACACATGAATACAAAATACACACACATGAGTACGAACACCCACATGCATACACACAGTCACAAGTAAGACACATGCACTTAAACATACATACATGTGCATGCGAATGCATACCCCAATAAATACACACAAATGGATACAAATAGATACAAAAATGCACACACATATAGCACAAATACTATGAATGCACACACATACACATGCACACACACATACAGAGACATGAAAGCTCTCACACACACATGAACACAACATGTACATACACCCACACACACACATGCATGTTTCGACATAGACACAACCAAATGCACATGCATGGACAAATCTGCACAACCACATAAGTGCACACAAATATGCACACATGCACACACACACACACAAACCCACAAGCATGAGCACACACATGCATACAAACATTCACACCTGTATGCATGAACACACATGCAATCACATGCACAAGCACACAAACACATATAGACACACACATATATGCATAAGTAGATGGACATGCACCCACACACTCACATAAGATCAGATGCACACACACACACATGCACTCAAAAGCACACAAATGCAGGCATGTAGACACGTGCACACACAAACAAAAATGTTCACACATGCCTGCAAACATTCACACACATAAATACACACACACCTGCACGTGCACTAGCAGCCAGACATGTGCTTGCAACATGGGCATACACATAAGCACACATGAATGCACAAACCAATGGATGTACACATGTACTCATACACAAGAGAATCTAAACACATGCATAGAAGCACACAAACTCACACAAACACACACACACATATCTATGTAATAAAACATATGCACAACAACATACAAGCACATGCACACACACACACACACATGCCCATAGCATTAGGCACACAATCATCTACACCCACGTACACACACTCATACACATGCCCACCTACAAGTACTTGCACACATGTGCATGCATAAGCATACGCACACATGTACACACATGCACACAAAAAGAAAAGCATGCATACATGCATAAACTTGCATACCCATGCACAGACATGCACATGCCCACTTACACAAATATTTGCATATGCTTAGAGAAGCACACCCACTCACACACACACATAAGCACACCCATATGCATACACGTGCACACATGCACAAACATACACACACACATGCAAGAACACCTCCACACATGTACATGCTCTCATACGTTCACAAACATAGAATCAAACACTCTTACACACACACTTATACACATGTGCATAAACATGCACATGCATACACACATGCACATCTTAAGGCACATGCACACACACACACACATACCAACATGTGCATATGAATGCACACATCAATACATACACACAAATGTGCACAAATAGACACAAAAATGGCCAGATACACTCATAAGCACACATACATATACACATGCATGGACACACACACACACATGCACACACATGCACACACTTACACATGGACTCATACATACAACCATACATGCACATACACACTTACGCACAAGCACATATACACACGCACACACACGTATAAGCACATACACATACAACCAGACAAACATACATGCACACATATGCACAACCACTATGTGCACACAAACATGCACACATTCAAATATAGACACACTCATGAATGCAAAGGATGAAGACAAACATGCACACATATATTAAGGCATATACGTATGTGCACATATGCATGCACTTGCACACATGCACATACGTACACACACACACACATGCATAAGTAGACAAACATGCACCCACACACTCATATAAGTTCAGATTAACACACACACACACTCATATGCTAACAAACTCACACCCGCACACACATACACACATAGATGTGTATGCTTACACACCTGCATAAAAACAGACACACATCTATTAATAGCCATGCAACCATACACTCGTGCACACCCATATGAGCGTACACATTGGCACACACATACGCAAACACGAATGTAAACATACATGCAAAAACACTTAGAAACCCTGTACACACACACATGCACATTCACACATATTAAGATGCAAACATGCCCACACACACATGTACCCATACATATGCACATGTGCCTACGTCCACATGCACACACACACTACACCCACTCATGCATACACATGCACACAAAAATTCCCACACACCAAAACACACAGAGACACATGTGACCCATACAAACACATGTGTATGTGTACACAAGCATGCAAACACAAACACGTATACACGAGCACATACACACATAGACACACATGCATACAGCTCTCGACACACACAAGGACATACACATAAATGCACACACATTCACTCACATGCACACAAATCCACACACACACATACAAAGACACGCATACACACATGCATACACACATATGTACACACATGAACACAAACTCACATCCACATGTACACACACTCATGTTGATGCATTCACACACACATGCACACATAAATACACAACCACTACCACACAAACATGCACACACGAATTTGCACATACATAGATGCATGCACACACACATGCATGGACATGCATATGCATCCACACACATATGCATACACACACATTTGTCCCCATTCATGAACACTCTCCTACACATGCACACTAGCACATGCACACACACACACACACACATGATAACACAAATTCACACATGCATACTAAAACTCACACACACATACATGTACATGTACACATGCTTGCACAAGACCACACATGCATAGATACACATAGAAACTTATATAAGCACGTGCACACACACACACACACATATGCATACCCACACAAACATACTAGACTTCAACACACACAGACAAACAAACCCAGATATACACTCATACACACATGCACGCATGCACACACACACATGCATGTACTCTTAAACATAGGCATATGCACACGCACACATACAAACATATACATACATGAGCAACAAGTACACATGAAAACAAATATATGAACACACATTTAAACACAGGTAGACACACACACACACACATGCACACACGTTAAAATGCTAACACACATACATGCACAAATACACATTCACACATGCTCATATACACCCTTAGACACACAAAAACACATAAATATATGCACACACGTGTACAAATGCATACACACACATGCATGCTCACACACACACTTGCATGCAAACATTAAAAGGCACAGGCATACAAACACACATGCATACTCACATTCACACACACATGTGCACTCATGAACATCACACATGCATGAACATGTCCACACGTGCCCACACATCCTCACTCACACGAAGAAACACACACGACCCTATTGATGCATGCATAAGCACAGGCATAAATATGCACACATATATGAACACAAAGACACACACACACATAAGAATGTACTAAGACATGTGCATAATGCACACATGTAGGAATTCACACACACATGTAAATGCACATGCATAAATATATGTGTACACAAACTCACACACTACACATAAGCACACACACACACACATATATGCATACACACACATATGCATAGATGTACACACACACACCCACTTACAGAAAAGTGAACACACTAACACACATGTATGCACACACACATGCACAAGCATACACTTGTGCTCACATGAACACAAGGCCATGCACACACACATGCACAAGCATACACTTGTGCTCACATGAACACAAGGCCATGCACACACACATGCACACACACGAACACACAGACACATGCACATATGTACAAAGACACACACATGCATGGTAGCACACAAATGAGACACACACACACATGTATACACACATGCATGCACAGGCACCAAAAGGCATAGACACACAGACATATATGCATGCACAAATGCATAAGCACACACACACATGCACCTAAGCACCCACACACATGTAGCAATACACACACACACACTCACCAATGTGCACACATGCACATGCACACAGACATGTTGATACATTGATACCATGCACAAAAACACACACAAAAACTCATATGTACACACACCTATAGGCACTCACACACACATGCACACACACACTCACATGCACTTGCCTATGCAGACACATGCACACCAACAAACACATATATACAAAAAACACACATACACACATATGCACAGGCACACTCATGTGCACATGCATAAGCATACGCATACACACAAACATGCACACACAGATAGACAATCAACATGCAACACACACACATGCACAAGCATGCACAAAAACAAACAAACAAGCATGCACATACACACTCATGTGCATGCACACACACACAATAACATGCACATACACACAGCACACTTGTAAATGCACACATGCACATGCACATAGACAAATTCACACACACTCACAAATAGACACACACATGCACACACAAATGCACAGACGCACTTGCATAGGAACACACATGCATACACTCCCGCAGACATGCATAAGCATACTCACTTGCACACGTATAGGCACACACACATGTAAACATGCACAAGCATGCTCAAACACACACACACACAAGCATGCACGCACACACTCAATGCATGCACATATAAACAATAACACACACACTCTTACACATATTCATAGACACATAAATGCATGAACACATCTACATGTGCACACATACACATGTTCAAGTATATAAACAATCACAAACACATATAAAAGGCATGCACGATCACTCTTGTGCATACACAAAGATCAACAACCACATACATACATACACATGTGAATGCATTCTCTCACACACACACATCAACGTGCACATGTACACACACATAAATGTAGTCACACATATTCAATTACATAGACACACACATGCACATTCACACACATGCATGCACGCACAAACACACAAACAAATGTATAGACAGATGCACACCCATACACATAGATAGATATACACATGCACGCACACACATACACATTGTCTCTTACACATAGACACCACATAAATGCACCCATGCCACATGCACACACACTCACGTACACATAAGCACAAACAAACCAACACACATCAACACACACAAATGCGCACACGAACACACAAAAACACACAAGTATAAACACACACACAACACACATTCACGCACAACCGAACTTCTACATATACATGCACATGAATGTAAATATACACACATGTACGCACAAACATGCATGTAAACACACACACACACACATCCACACATGCACAAATATACATGGACACACATGCACACACACACAAACACATGCACACAAGTAGACACACATTTACCCACACACTCACATTAGCACACACATATATACACACTCACTTACACATGAACATGCACAAGCACACATACACATGTATAAGCATACACATACATGTGCTTATGCACTTGCACTAAAAGACAAAGATGCATACATAAATATGTACAAGCACAAGTGCATACACAAACACACATGTATGTGCACACACACTCTCACGCACTCAAGTACACACAAGGACACATACCAACACATATGCACACGCACAAGCACAAACACAAAAGCACATGCAAACATACATTCATAATCACAGACACACACATATATGGCCACAACACAAATATGCACACACACACACAAGCATATATATCGACACACACATGCACACAACCACACACAAACACATACGTGCACAAAAACACAAACATGTACGTATATGTACTCATGGACACACACACAAGTATGTTTACAAGTACAAAGGCACACAAAAACATGCTTAGACATGCAAGCATAAACACCACCACACACAAACATACACATACATGCATACACATGCCCACTCACAAACAAGCCATTCCACACACACACTTACACACACATGCACAGACGCACATATGCACTTGCATGTGGACAAACAACAACACACATACAAAAGCATATGCATAGCAACACACACACACTCATGCACATACATGAACATAATTAAACACACTCACAGGAGCATACGACACACAAGCTCACACATGTAAACACACTGAAGCATACATGCACACATACATAAGTACGCACATGCATACATAGATGCACACATATGCATATACACACATCCACACATGGACATGCACGCATGAACAGTACATACAAACAAGCACAAACACATGCATAAATGTAAGAACACAAATGCACATGCATGCATGCATAGGCACATGTACACCCAAGCACACTCGCAAATGCAAACATACACACACATGTGCACACACACATATACGAAAGTATGAGGAGACACACAAATATCCACACACATGCGAACAAGAAAAAACCATCATGCATGCACAAGCATGCACTTCTGCATGTGCATACACACAAACCCATGCACACACACATGCATACTCAAAGGCATGCACACAAAGAAAGGCAAGCAAACAAAGACATGTACACATACATGAGCATGCATGCACACACATGCATGTGCAAGCACATATACACACTTACACACACACATGCACATACACACATGCATAAGTACACATAAATGTTGACACAGATGTATACACACAAGCATAGACACACATGCACACATGTCCACACACACACATGCACACGCACACACAAATGCACACACATGCATATATACACTAACACATGCATACACAAGTCCAAACATGCATACACATCAACACATGCACTCACACATACATACACAAACACACATGCACATGCAAATAGAAATGCAAGCACATAGGCATGCACATGGACATATAGGCACACACATGCACAGACACATACATACACATGCCCACACATACACAAACACGTACACTCACATAGAAACTTGCACATACACATGCACACACACGTACGCACATGCACCTATGCACTCGAACAAGCTCACCATTCACACACATGCACACACACATTAACACACACCTATAAACCCCCAAACACAAAACTACACACACATAAGCAAAAATACACATGCTTACAAACATGTACATGCACACACACACACAGAAAAAGAATGCCCACACACATGCAAACACACAACCATACATATATGTACACACACACACAAAAGCACATATATAAACACACATGTAAGCACACATAGATATGTATGCACACACACCTATATACACACACACCTATATACACACACACCCATATGCACACACACATGCACAAATAGATGCACACACACACACACATACATAGACACACTCGTGGACAAATATAGGTGCATAGGCACACACCTCAACAAACACATGCATCTATGCATACACATACATGCACAACCACACTTGCACACACGCATGCACAGATGCATAGAAGCACACACACAAATACATGTGCACAAATGCTAGCACACTTTTTGACACTCATGTTTGTTCAAATGCACAGATATATGAATGCACACAAATACATGCACACACACTCATATGCATGCACAAACACATGCACACACACACACAAATGTGCACACACATGTACACACACTTACACATACATACTTGCACACATGCAAGCACACACACATGCATGCAGACACATGCACATGCACAAACATGCATGTAAATACATGCACATGCACACAACACACACATAGATACACATGCAAATATATATACACACACACACACATCTATACAAGCACATGGACACATAATTGTACAAATATGTGTGAACAAACACACACATATGTACACATGCAAACACATGTAAACTCATTTGCACTCACACACACACACAAACACAAACAAACATGCAAGTGCCCACACATGCACATATAAAGCTATAGACATATACATAAGCACAAAAAGAGACACAAATGTATGCACACATACACATGACCACACCTACAAACTTGCATACACACACCCATGTAGCCACATAAAGACATGTGTGTGCATATAAACAAACACACAAACCAACAAAAGCATGCACACACACATACAAACCCACACACACACCCATACACATGAACACACACATGTAACCATGCACGCATCTGTACACACATGTACACCTGTGCACATAGACACACATACAAGCAAGCACACACACACAGACTAATACATACACCCCACATCCATATGCACACACTCATGCATGCTTGTAACTACACACACAACAAACCTACACACTCATGCACACACACACACACACTTATACACACATGCACACGTAGAACTACACACACAAGCACACACATGTAGCCACACTCATATACAGAGGAACAAGCAAGCACACACACACAAACACACTCATACACACATGCATAAGCACACTCACATACTTACAAACAAATAGAAGCATAAACATATACACACATGCACATATGCAGGCACACGTAGGAACATGTGCTCATTCACACACAACCACACCCACACAGATGCACACATGCATTCACAACACACGCACTCACAATCATATGCACACAAGAATACACATGCATGCATACACACATAAAGAATAATACATTAAAATGTGTACACACACACCAAAACACAGATGCACTCTCGCACACACATGCACACAAACACATGCACATGCAAACACACCCACTTACACATGCACACAAATGCATGCATGCAAGCATAAATGAACAAGTGTGCACATGTACATGCACATGCACACACACGTGTATACACATGCATAAATGCACACCCACATGCAATCATCGATGTATGCACACACACACATATGTAAACACGTACAAGCACATACTCGCATGCAAACAAACTCAGGCACAAACACATGAACACAGACATGTAAATAGGCTCCCACATTCACATATGTGCATACATACACAAACATGAAGATGCACATACACACACACGTATACACATTCATGTGCACAACCACACATACATTAGTGCACACATGCACATACATGCACCCACACTAGCACGCACATGCATACACTCATGCACATGTCCAAACACACACACAAGCACAAAAGAAGACATTTGAACACACATTAGCATTCACACCTATGCACACAATTACACATTTAGGCACATGGTCTCAATAACACAAATACCCACACAAGTGCACACATGCATATATAGCACAAACACATGCACACATGGACACACAATCATATGCACATGCATTATCACACACTCCATGCACACACAACCACATGCACCAGAAACACACACTCGCACACAAACAAACGCATGCCTATACATGCAAACATGAATGTAGGCACACAAGCACAAGTGTGTTCACTTGTAGAGACACACACATGTGTACATTCACATGCACACCCTCCCAAAAAACATAGTACACCCATGCAAAAAAATCGCACATGCATATGCAAACACATACATACACATGCATACTAAGAAAACATGCACACAAGCATGCAAAAATGCATGCATGCACACACATTCACATGCACGCTCACACACTACACAAAAACACAAATAGACAAAATGATACACACACATGCACAAACACATGCATACACGTAAAAACACACACAGGTATAGATGTTAGCATAGGCATATGCACGCTCATACACACACATGCATGCATGTACACACAACCCACACGCTAACACACATAAAAATGTACATACACATGCATGTATACATATGCAAGCACACTCATACACATAAACATGCACACACAAAAGCATGCACACACATATACAAAAGTACAAACTCATGCACGAACATGTAGTCACAAAAACAACCGCACACACACATGCTCAGACAAAAATGCACATGCACAAGAATAAACACACAAACACACACATTAAGACAGAGGCACACATATTTGTGTAGACACATACACATGCACAAACATACATATGCAAGCATAAACATACAAGCATACTCATGCATACACACACAGTCACATACATATGCATATAGACACGTACACATGCACAAGCTCGCAAACATGCATGCACATGCACATTCACACACTCACATATGCACTCATCTATATAATTGCACACACGAGCACACATATGCACATAAACACACACATACACACCAAAACATGGACACATGCATAAACACACACATGTTCATGCACAAAAACAGGCACACATACATAAATGCAATGATGCACGTGCACATGCAAACATGCACATAGGCATATATAAGAATGAACACACACACACACACATGCATAAAAACATGCACACACACACATAAGCATACATGAACACACACATGAACATAGACACATGCACATGCTTACACACTCATGCATGCCCTCACACACATGCACCTACATATGCACACTCACACACACACACACACACACACACACACACACACACACGTGCACGGATGCACGTATGCACACACATACACACTTATGTGCAGCCATGCACACACACTCCCATTCACTTACAAGCACACAAACACGCACATGCATGCACATTCACATACCCACGCACAAAGATGTATGCATGCATACACCCACACAACAACAACACGTATGCACACACGCACATAGACACACATGCACACAAGCACAAACACACATGGAAACATAGACACTCGTATGTACACACACACATGCTCACAAACACAAACTGATGTTCACTTATTTGCACAAGAATGCACACACACATAGATACACATGCACATAAATACAAGCACACACCTATGAACACATGCACAAGCTTACATACATGTATGCACACATGAATACTACAGCACCAGCACACATGTGCTCATGTTCACAAAGACCTAGACAGGCATATCTACACATTTACAAATACTCACACATACACACACACACACACACACAAACACACACACACATAGATATATATATATATAAATAAATATATATATATATACATATATATATGCGCATACATGTACACAAACACATGCACATGCATAGACACACATATGCACACACATACACGTGTGCATTAATGCACACATACACACATACGTGCACAAGCACACACAAACACACACATGCTCATGCACACACATTAACATCCATAGGCATGCACTTGCATACACACACATAGATGCATCCGCATACAAAAACATGTATACATGCAAACACACTCACAAATGCACCAAAGCATGCATGCACACTTAGACACATGCACACACACACTCCTACACATGCTCACACACATGTACAGACACATAGATGCATATGTACATTCAAATACATGCATAGACACACACAAAAACATGCTAACACACACTCATGCACACAAAGAAACACACAACCACACACACAGACATACGAACACACACAACCAAACAAACAAGCATGCACTTATACACACATGCACACAGATATGCACAAATACACATGCACACAGATATGCACAAATACACATGCACACATACATGCACAAACACACATGCACATGCACACATTTATACACACACATGTAGGTACACATGCATGCATACATACACACTCACAAACATGCATATGCACATACATAGGCACACACATACGTGCATGTAAACAAACACACAAGTGTGTAGAAATACCTATACGCATGTACACAAGCTTGTGCATGCACCCACTTGCACAATAATGCACTTCCACACACAAGCACATGCAGGTATGCATGGCACACACAAATATGCATACAAATACACTTGCATTTACATACATTCACACACATAGATGCACACATGCATGTGCACACACATGCATACACATTTGCCTATGCAAACATGCACCTACACATGCACACATAGACATAAACTGACATATGCAAACTTCCACACACATGAGCCCATGCACAACATAAGCACACGCATACACACCCATGAACACACACCCACAAACTCACAATCACACACTTGCACACCAACACACTCATGCACACATATCAACATTAACACACGCACACATGAAAATGTACACATACATACACACACACATAAACACACAAATACATACATGTATATAGACAAAAATGCACAAGTATAGATGCACATGTGAACACATTCACACTGAGTCACACTAACTCACACCTACTCATAACCATATGTGCCCATATGCATTCACACATGCAACCTTACACATGCACAAAAACACACACACGAGCATGCACAGGCACATATATGCATATCCTTGCACTTGTTTGTGCTCATGCATATGTCTGTACAAGCATAAACATACACAAATGGACACACATGCACACATATAGGTACACAAGCACACACACATGCACATATTTATACAAACACATGCACGCACACATGCATATACACAGGCACACTCACAAGCACACTCGAACACTGTTGCACACATACACACACACACACTGATGCATACATGCTTTGACACATGCATGCATACACTCATGTGGAAGTAAACATGCCCACACACTTGTGCACGTGCACATAAGCAAGCAAGCACATACAAAAAGACACACGAGTGTACACACACTCTCCCACACATGCACATACACATCCACATGCACATGCATTCTTGTACACTCACATGGCATGCACACATGCATGCACCCACATAAGCACAAAAAAAAGAACATGCATGTGCACACACACATGCACACTTGCACACACAAACAATCATGCATGCACACAAAAGCACACATGCACAAGGTCACCCACATGATCATACACATGTATGAATAGGCAAACACACATGGACACATATGCACATTCATAGAAACACAAAAGCACACATATCGGCTCATAGACATGCACACACACAAATAGAAAGATATGCAAATGCATGCACACACATGTGTGCTCACACACATGCACACACATGTGTGCTCACACAAATGCATCAACAAATCAGCACACACAAATGAACATGCACACGCACACACATATGCATAATAAAATGCTTGTACACAAACCCACATACACACACATGCACACAAACACACACATAAACACAAGTAGACATGCGAGCATGCACACACACAAACACAAACATAACAACACACACACGTGCACAGGAACTAACATACACGCACACATACACTCCTATATTCACCCACACATTCACACACATATGCACACACACTTGCACAAGCATAGACATAGATGCACATTTTCATGCACACACACATGCATGTGCAATAGAAATGCAAGTGTGCGAGCACACACACGCGTGCATGCACACGCACAAATACACACAAACACACACATGCATGCGTACTCTTGTACTCACACATGCACACATACACACACAAATATCAATACACATGCACACAAATGCACACAAAACCACACACATGCACTCACACACGCATATACATACACAATCACAAAGACATGCAAACAAACACAAACATGTGCACGCATACAGACTTACACACATGCACAAATTTAGATGCACATGCACAAGCATAGATGCATATGCACTCACAAATGCACACAAACATATAAATACACACATGGAGGCACACACACAAGTACAAACATACACATGCTCACTCATAAACACATAAATACACACACACGTACATAGAAATATACTTGTGCTAAAAGGAACACTAATGCAAACATCCATGCACACACACATGCATGTGTGTATAGGCACCCATGCACACAAATGCACAAGCAAATACATAGGCATACTCATGCACACACGTGAACACAAACACGCACTCACACAAACATAAACAAGCACATGCACACACTTTTCCGCGCAAAGAAATGCATGCACATTGATAGACATGACACGCGCACGCAAACAATAAGAAAGGCACAAACATACTTGCATGCACATGAACGAATGCACAAACACTCACATGCCTTTACACATGCACAAACACACAAACGCTCATATACACACATTTCTCACACACACAAACAAATACTTATAGAAATGCACACACACAAAGACACTCATGTAAGTGAATGTACGTACACATGTATACACAAGCATGTGTAAGAATGTAAACACATTTGTACACGTAAAAATGTGCACATACATACACACAAGCACATGCAGATGCATATGCACATACACACACATGCAAACATGTACAGATGCACACAAACACAAAGAAAACAAATGCACATACACATATAAGCACAAATGCATGCGCACATTCAAACACATATACACATAACTACACATAGACACACACACACACATGCCCAAACACACACACATGTGCACACACATGTATGCACATACATGAATAAGAAGACATACACACAAGCACAAACATGCACACAAAACACACATATACACCTACACACATGAGCATATGAACATGTGCACACATGCACACACACATTGGCACACACACACACGTGCACACACATAGAAACATGCATGCACACACATAAGTGCACACATAAAGTAAACCACATTTGTGCATCAACTATCTCTCATGCACACATACTCACATGTAATCACATATGCATAATCACAAACACATATGCATACAAATAAATTCTCACACACATAAATGCACACACATGTGCACACATATACATGCACAAGTGCACACATGCAAACATGAGTGTGACAAGCACCCATACCTGTAGACAAGCTCACATTCACACACACACACACATGCACTAACATGCACACAAACTCACACAAGCACACGAACATGCACACACATGCATGCACATACACACACATGCACAAACATATGCACACAAGTACAAGAACACACATGCATAGATGCATACAGAGATGCATATAGACACACATGAAGACTCCTGCATAGACGCACTTTTAAACCTATGGACACAAACAAGTATGCACAAACATGTGAGTACATACATGCATAATTACACATAGGTGGACATACATACAAAATACAAGAACACAAACACATGTGCTCGCATGCACACAAATGCACATATGCACTCACGTACACACTCACACACACACTTACACATACCTACACACACACACACCATACACACTCACCCCCTACACACACACACACACCCTTAGACACACTTGCACATAGACACAAATGCTCACACACATTCACACACACACAAACCATACACCGTACACACATGCCTACATGCACATGTACATTGGTACACACACATGCTCAACCATAGACAGACATACAGTCACACGCATATGCACACACAAATATAAACACTTATGCAAACACATAAACTCACAAATACAAACACTTATGCAAACACATGCACACACACACACTCACATATACACATGCACACACTTAGGCATGTGTATAAACAAACATAAAAATACACACAACCGCACACAAGCACATGCATATGTGCATCACACACACAAATATGCACACACACACTTCTACATAAACACTCACATGCACATATATGAACACATATGCACATGCACACAAGCACACACATACATACATGCATGCAAGCACATGCACACCCATGCACACACACACACACAAATGCATACACATGCACATGCAAACATGCATGTACTCACATACATGCACACACACATAAAACACTTGGAGAACACATGCACACATATGCACATGAACATGCAAAGATATACACACACACACACTAATAGGAACCTATATACACAAACATGTGTGTATAAGAACACACATATACACAAATGCATGCACACACACACACACACATGGACACACACTAATGCGTATGCACACACAAGAACTCACACGCACACATTAGCACATTTTTAAGATCGTAATCACACAAGCACAAACGTGGGCACGTTCACACATGCCAACACATGAACCCACATAAACACACAAACATGTACATGAATGTTTGCCAACGCTCACATGTGCACACAAACACACACATAGACACATGCACATGCACAGACACGTGCTTGCATACACACACGCATGTGAAACCACACAAACAAACATGCATACATGTAAACACTCACATAGCACACATAACACACATAGCACAAAAACATGCACACACATGTGCTTACATGCATACAAACATATGCACAAGTGCATGCATAGGCATATGCAAATATGAAAGCATGCATGCACATATACACACACATGCAGACACACACACACACACACACACACCTAAAAAGACATAGGCACACTTGCACATAACAAGGCATATGCACATACACATGAAAAAAATGTACACATTCACATGCTTTCACACTGCATAAATGCACAAAAACACAGAAGTCCATGCATGCACTGCATAGAAACAAGTGCAATCACACAAACACACATGCATAAATATGCACATGCATACACACACAAATGCATTCACACACATACATTTACCCACTCATATGTGTGCACACACACATGCACACACACACACTCACACACAACACACACACATGCATGTGCATTCATATATATATATATATATATATATATATGCACACCCACAAACACTCATGCATAGGTCTACTTGTATACACATGCATATGGGCACTTACACATACACACACCCACAAATATGCACTTACACATGCACCAATACATTTGCGCATACACGCGCATACACACACAAACACTCATGGACACACACATGCTCACACACACCCACAAACATAGATGTAAACAAACGTACTTGACACACAAAAACACTCATTCATAGATGCACATGCATGCATCAACAAGCACACATACACATACACACATTCACACACATGCACATGTACACAATCTTACTCACTCCTACTCATGCACACACACACACACACAAACACATGCAAATACAAGCAAGAACTCACAGACATCAACACACAAAAACACAAATACACACAAATGCACATGCACAAACAAACACAAAAATACACACATATATAGACACAAGCACAAATACATATATTCACACATTCGCACATGCATACACAAATGCTCACAAACATAGACTCATGCACACATGCAAATACACACACAAGTGTGCAAATGCAAACATATATAGACACGTACATACACACACACAAAAATGCACACATGCACACACAAATATGAGCCCACGCACACACAAGCGCACAAAAACAAATATACATGCCAGCATATCCACTCTCACACACCCACACAAATACACACAAGTATGCATGCATGAACACACATGTACATGCACACACATGCACAAAAAAATCCACACAAGGACACACACACACTCACATGCACACACACACACATATACAAAAAATTACAAGCACAAAAAAATTCATACAAGAAAATACACACACACATGCACACACTCATATACACAAACATGAATGCACATGCATATGTTCGCACATGCACCCTTAAGAAGAAAGACATGCATGCACACATAGTAACATAGGTACATAAGCACATACACTCTCAATGGCTCACAAACATGCATACACACACACACACACCCACTTATGCACGCACAATTGGACATGCATATACATACTTACACACATACATGCACACAAACTCATGCACAAATTCACTTGCACACTACATACACTAGCAAAAGCATGCACACACAGATGTACACTCTTAAAAGCTCAGACACACATATGTACGTAAAATCATACACATATACACCACACATTCCCTTGCTCACATGTATGCACACATGCAAATATACAATCACATACATATGCACATGCATGCATTCATATGTACAAATATACACAAGCAAGAGTGAGCACAAACACACACACACACATACACATGCATGCACGAACACACATACTCACACTTGTACATATGGTGTGCACACCAACACACATAGGCAGACAAGCACACAGAAAGCAACTAACACGCACACATACAAGCTTGTGGAAACACACACGCACACACTTGCACACACACACACACATACAACATGCACATAGGCATGAACACACACACGCACAGATGCAGATGCACACACATCCACACTGATATGCATGCACATAAGGTTAACTTGCACACACATACATATACACACATATGCATATATGCACATATGGATGCATGCACACGCACACACATGTACATACAAATGCATAAAAGCACCCACACACGAACAAACATATACACATACAAACACAAGCACACCTATACACACACATCAACACATGCATACCCATATACACACACATGAACAAACATGCACAGACACATACATAGGCCTATGCACACTCACACACACATGCACGTTTCAATGTACACCCATGCACTAACACACCTGTATGGGCACACAAAAGCACAAATACACAGATGCATGCACACATCCATGAGCACACATGTAGGCACACGCACTCACACACTTGCATGCATGCACACAGGCACACATTCACATGCATTAATAATGCATGCATGCACAAGCATGTGCACACACATCCCACAAGCACACATGCACATGTGCACACATATGCTCACACACAAAAACAAAAACACACTACCACATAAATGCTAAAACATAGCACACACATACATGAATGCTCATATACATATGCACCATCAAACAAAAGATGCTCATTCACACTCCTACAAATACACAAACATGCACATTTGTATAGGCATACACACACACCTACACACACTCATGGCCTTGCACACACACACACACATAAACAAAAACATAAGCACACATGCACAAACATTCACATGCACGCATACACAAAACTACACTTACATATGCCCACCCATGCAAACACAGGGTCATATGCATACATATGCACATAGATGGACATACGCATGCACACACATGTACATATACATGGAAACACACCCATACACACACATATGCAAAAACACATGCAAACATAATCACACACATAAGCACACACAAAAGTACAAACACATGTACAAATGCACCCACATAGACACACATAAATGCACACACACGAACATAGATACAAGAACTCACATAAAAAGCAGGCACACATGTGTACACATATGCACATCCAAGAACACATAAGCATATGCACAAACATGCATGTGTATACAAAAACACATACACATGCACTTACATATATATACACACATGCACATGCATGCACACACCATACAAATATGCACATGAATACAAACACATGCACACTAACATAGGCACCCTCATGCAAACAAGAACATGCACAAACACGTGCACACACATATATATAGACACACAAGCATTATACACACACACATGAATTTATATGCTCATGCACACACACAAATGCACATACACATATCCACAAGCACAAGTACATGTGGATGCAAACACTTGCATTCACAATTGCACAAAGACACACATGCATGAACACATGCAAACACACACTCATGCATGCATGCACACGCACATACATGCACTCACACACACATGCACACAAACACACCCACACACATACATGTATGTGCACACTCATATAAAAATATGAATACAAAAACACATGCACATGCACATGCTCACACACAAGCAAAAAAAATTACACATGCATACACACATGCACAAGTAATCACCTATACAAGCACACATCTATGCAAATAGACCCACACATACACTTGCACACATGCACACTTGCACATGTGGACAACCCACACACATATGCACACACATATGCACATGCACACACACATGAACATGCACACACATTAGCACACCCATGCATAGACACCCACACATGCACATGCACACACCCAACAACAAACACATATACACATGCACACAGACACACACACATACATAGAACCTCATACACAGACATATACACACACACACATATACACATTCACAAATACACATACAGACATGAAGATACACACATGCACACTTGTAAAAAGATACACAAAGAGTTACATATACTAATACACCCTTACTCACATGTATTCACACACACACACATATCTACACACACGCTTATGCACGTAGATTGAAATATGCACACACACACACACAATCACACAGGCACACATAGATACATGCACACATACACAAATGCACACATGCACATGCACATAGAGATATGCTTGCACATACTAACGCACACACATGTGTAGATACATAATCACAAACTCATAAACACACACATTTGCACATACACACACATAGTCAAAACGATAAACACATACACATATAGACACATTCACACACTCATGCATGTGACAAACACACTCACACACATGTATAAGCACACAAACTAATGCACACATAGATGAAGATACACACACATGCACACACACACATGCACATACACTTGCACACATACACACACACAATGCACACATCTACATGTTTGCATCCACACACGAGCACGCACACACAAGCACAAAATCTCAAACACACACACACACAAAACAAATACACATGTGGATAGTAGCAC
This sequence comes from Vanilla planifolia, assembly GCA_023846275.1. NCBI lineage: Eukaryota > Viridiplantae > Streptophyta > Magnoliopsida > Asparagales > Orchidaceae > Vanilla > Vanilla planifolia. The sequence goes on along the minus strand of JAIUJO010000050.1, from coordinate 741,441 downwards.
ATGTATATATATATGCACATATACATGCATATACACAGAAAAAATATTCATAGTCGCACACACATAGATGCATACACATGCACAAATGCACATATGTGCATGCACACATACATACATAATTAATGACACACATATGTGCATGCACCACACAAACACACATGTGGGTGCATGTACACACACATGTGCACACATATATACATAAAAACACACATGCACATAAAAACACACTCACACACCCCCATACACATGAACAAGAACACACCCATGCACCCATAGATACACTTGTTTATGGATGCATCACACATATAAATACACATACACACACATGCATATACACAAACCTAGCCACACACCCACACACATACCCACACACATAAACTCACACAAACATACGGACATGCATGAATATGCACATGCACAAATAAACACAAAAGCATGCACACATGCACACAAAATAAAGCACCCACATACATATATACATATATAGGTGCATAACCACACACATGCAACCACTTACACACACCTACAAACACACACACCTACATGCATGCACACACACACATGAACAAGAATACATAAAAATCAACATTTTCTTATGCACAATCATGCACAAATACATGCACTCACACACACACATGCAAACAGATTCATGCACATACATAGGCATACACATGCACACACACACATGCATGTGAACACGCACGTGAATACACACACAAGCATATGTGTATATACACATACACACACATACACATAGAGGCACACTTATGAACACAAACATGTACACATGTGAATAATCACACAAAAACACATTAAAACTATATAAATAGCCACACACACACACACTCACACAAATACACACTTGCATGCGTAAAAACACATTAACGTACACACATACATGCAAACATAAAACATACCTATACAAACACACACACATAAACTCACAAGTACACACCCAAGTGCACACAGACTAGCACACACACACACCTCCAATAAGGCACACACACATACACTAATGCAAACCCACACACTCGCATAAGCACTTATGCATGCATGCACACACACATGCACCCATGTGCACTTCCACATACACATTCTTATGTGTGCACATGCACACATATAGACACACACACACATTCTTGCACATACAAACATGTACACAAACATATGTGCAAAACATATATGCACAGAAAAACACAGACACATGCACATACACATGCACACACACACACATAGGTACTCTGGTACACATATACACACACACACATGCACAAATACATGCACACAAACATGCACAAACACATGCAATCACAGTAAGACATGAATGTGTAGACACTCATTCACACTTGCAAGCATGCATGCACACATGTGCATGCATGCAAACACACATACACATGCCCACGCACACATAGATGCATACTTACACACCACACACATGCCAACAAACTCACCTTGACATGCACACACAAACACATACATGTGCACATACATTTAAAATCGCATACGCACATGTACTTACACACACACACATATACATAGGTACACACACATACACATGCACATGATACACAAGAACAAATATGTGCACAACTATAAAAGCACAGAGCAAACACAAGCACACACATTAATTCACCCACACGTGCACATGCAAGCATGCACTCACACTCATAAGGACATGCACAAAAATCAACACACATGCACACATGCAAAGACACATAAGCATAGACACACACATGTAGACAAACATGCACTCACACACATGAGCACACACCTCACATAAGCACACTTGCACTCACACGCACATGCAAACATGTGCACACACACACATACACACTAATATATATATATATATATATATATTCAAACAAGCACACATGCATGCACACACACACACACAAGTACACATACACATACACACACCAACACACACATGCACACACAAAAACATACATGCATGCATGCACACATGGACATATACATAAAACATGCACACACACGCACACATAAATAAACACTTCCCCACACATGTACTTACAAAAATATCCAAATGTAGATAGGAAAATCTACACTCATACTCATGCACATGTACAAGCAAACACAAGTAGAACAAATGGTACACACAAATGAGCACAAACATGCATACACACATAAACATACATACACATGCATAAATACACACACATATGCATTCATGTGTAGACACATGCACATATACACAAGCGCACTCATGCACACACACACACATAGACGTACACATGAACACAAGCACACACACACCCATACTCACACACAATCACGAACAACACACACACACATGCACACACACAAACACACATGAAAACATGCACACATGCATACACACAAGCACAAAAACACACACGCAAACATGAATGTGAGCACACACACATACACACCTGCAAACATTTTCATTCTCACATGCAAAAACATAGGTGCAGACAAGTGCATCCACAATCATAGTCACATGCATATGAATAAGCACACACATGTAGATAAAAAGGCACACACACATAAGCACAAACATGCACACTCATGCACACACATATACATGTCTAAGCATACGCAAACACATGCATACACATACACATACACAAGCAAACTCATGCATACACACTCACATGCACAAACACACGTGTACACAGACATACACATGCACAAGCATGAACAAATGCACATACGCACAACAGCACACACGCAAACACACATGAACATACACATGCACACACATATGCACACAAATACACATATAAACATACACATAGGTATGTGCACCCAAGGGCATGCACTTGCAGACATAAATATACATGCACAAACACAAACCAGCACATATACACACACACACATAATCTCTGACATGCACCTTAAGACACTTATAAAAGGATACACACACATACACACACACACAAAGAAAGGAATGCATGCACTCAAACATGTTCAAAAATATATATAAACATAGCAACACATGCTCACACGTACACTCGCATGGACACACCCACACACACAAATGCACACATGCACACACACAAACACACAGACATGTGAGCACCCACACATTCACATAGATATGCACACATACACAAACACATGCCCACACATACACATGCACACACACACACACATAAACACACATAAGTACACAAACAGATAAACACATGTACATGCACATAGAGATGCATACAAACATCCACACACACAAAGTTACACATAGTCTCATACACACATGCACATGCATCTACAACTTTACACACACATAGTTGAAAACACACACACAGACATGCACGTATTTGAATGTATGAACACATGCAAACACATACACACAAACACAAATGTGCACACATTAACCAAACACATGCACACATGCCCACACACATGCACATGCATGCACACATTAATAAACATGTAGGAATGCAAACAGAAACCCACAAACATGCTCACACAAATACATGTACATACATGCACACACACTCACACACACACACTCATGCATATAGACACAAACATACGCACACATGCTTACAAATGCATACAAATGAATGCACACACATATATACAAACAAACAAATGCACAAACACGAACACAAACATGTGTACATACACAAGTGCTCACACATGTACTCAAGAACTCAAATGAACACACACATACTCATACCCATAAACACACATGCACATGCACAACCACTCGCATGCATACACTCACACACACAACCACACGCACACACACTCCTAAAATCAAGCATAATACATAGATATGTACCTACACATGTGTGCATGTACACACTTACACACACATAGAGACACACACACATGCATGAACACACTCATATATGTTGACACAAAATTACACACATGAACCCACATATAAACAAGCACATATACATGCACAAATGCACACACTCACACATACCAACCCACACATGCACACACACACACACTCACACATTCATACATATGCAAACACACAAGTATGAAAATATGCACACATGCATGCACTCATGCACACACACATACATAAACATGCATATGTAAATGGACACATCCACACTTGTACTCACATGCTTACACATAAGCACAAACATATAAGCACAAACATGCACAACACACATGAATACACATGCAAATGCATGCATGCACACATATGCATGCATGTGCACAACATGTAGACACACACAAACATACACACGTACATATACTCACATGTTCAAACGCATATGCACATAGATATACACACATAAACACATGCACTCACACATGCACAGGCAATCACACACGCACATGCACACACACACATACACACTCACTCATAGACACATAAGCACACATATACATGTGCACACAAACAAAAACATACACACCGACAAATAAGCACATGCACAGACACACATGTGCATCAATATACATGCACACATACAAGTGTACAATCGCACTCTATGTGCACATGCTTGCACATTACATAAATGCACAAAAATACACACAAAATGCACTCACACACATACACATATGACTATGAACATAGACATGCACACAAACAAGTCTGCTCACTAAGATGCTAATTCAAACACACACACATGAATTCAAGCACACATGCACTCATGTAAATGTGTTGACATGGACACACACTAATCCACACACATGCATACACACATGCACATGTACACAAATGCACACATGCACACATGCAATCACATCCATAAACACATATGTAAGCACACACACTATACCTATACACACCCACACATGAAAAAACATAGACATAGGCACACAAACACATAGACCAATGTACACATGTACACAACTACATGCACACACACATGCATTTATTCATGCAAACACATGCACATGCATACGAACCCACTAGCACACACATGCACATTCACTAATTTGTGCCTGTACACACATGCACAAGCATATACACACACACAAGCATACACACACATACACAAACAAAGAAAAATAGCATGCATCGCATGCACACAAACTCTCTCACACACATGCATACACGCACATGCGCAAAGACAAACATGAGTGCATAGATGTCAGGCACCCCACCTTACCAACTACAGTAAATTAAGGATGCTGCATAAGAAATAATCTCGAGTGAGGACAAACCATGCCTAGGTGGGGACCCGACGGTGAGACAATTCTAACCCTCGAACCAATCTGGTATATTTTTTAAAACATTTTAACCATATCCATACCATGGAGCTGAAATGAAAACATGTGTATATTAAACTGTATATATATACAATAAACCACAAAACTGAAGTACCAAAATGAAACCAAATCCACTCCCACCATAAATCTATCCCCTCTCACATGTCAGGAGTATAGTCCTCTCCTGTACTATTATAATCCCCAGCTCTCGGTGTAGTGGATACATGACCTGTGATAAAGCACTAATGAGACATATATATCTCAGCAGATAAATCCATTATGTAACCAAGTAAAATAAATCTCCAGATATAAAAGACAAGCCGTGAAACATGATAAAACAAAATCCATCTCATAAGCGGTGAAAAATAAACCATATGAATACCTTCTTATCAAATGTCATGCAGTATCAAAAGTAAACCAGATAAACATGTATACCAAATTTCCATTTCCATTATTTTATATGTTATATACTTATTGGGCCCGATTCCCTTCTGAATCATTATCCTCTGGATCCAATCATCATATCAAATGACCTTCAGCCGGCATCCATCCAGTCATAACACTAGGCAGATATCTGATCCGAAGATCGATACCCTGCGATCTCATCCGCTAGGCCTAGTGCCACCAGGCAGGTATAGTACTGATACCCTGCGATCACATCCGCTAGGCCTGGTGTCATCAATATATCGAAGGTCATGGTACACATACACACTAGGCAGATATCTGATCCGAAGATCGATACCCTGCGATCTCATCCGCTAGGCCTAGTGGTGAGGATAATGTCTTCAGGAATCAAATTTTCATTTTTATTTTCCAACCATGTCACACATGTGATAAATATGCCAAAACCATATCAATATGTCCAACCAATTATATTTTATCTCATATTATGCTTTTTGTTTCAATTTCCTTTTTGTCATCTTTTATGCTTTCAGTTCAATCAGAGAATAACACCATAAAACATATATCAAGCCATGAGATAAAAGTCATGTAAAGAAAAACTGTAATGCAGCCCGTAAGAAACCATGTATCGAAATATAAATAAATACTATTGTGCTATATCACAGGTTACGAATTTATCTACCTCAATTTGCTGTACCAACTGTCTTACTCACTTCTGCTTCTTCTTGATGTCCTACAAGCCCGTAAAATACAAAAATAATTAATTTAAATATGCTTATTAGTCAAAACTGCTTTCTAAAAGCTTTCCCAAACACACCCCAAAATAATCCCAAAAATTGGCTTACGCGGCACTAAACCGCCCGCTGGACCGCGCACGCAGAAAAGCTTTCTAAAAGCCCTGCCAAACACTTCCCGAAATCCCCAAAAATCCCAATTTTTCTCTTGTTTCTCGCCGCGTCTGGACCGCGCCTCCGCTGAACCGGCCTGCGGTTCAGCTCCGCGGTTCAGCCGACTGAACCGCTCCTCTCTCCCTCTCTCTCTCCTCCGCCTCAGCCCGAACCGGGCGCCTTCCGGTTCGGTTAACCCGAACCGGTTCAAACAGGATCATCCCTGTTTCTCACCCGTCGCTGCTTCCCTCTCTCCTCGCCGCCGCTCGCGTCCGGCGGCTTCTAGCCGCTTCCACGGTAAATTTCTCTTTTCCCCGAATCCCTCCCCAGAATTACCAAGCTCCTTTCGACTTCTTTCGCACTCCTCGACGACCAATTTGCCGGAAAAATATTCCGCATCTCGCAGCCGACAACTCCGGCCACTCCTTCGGCAACCCAATACGTCTCCGGCCGAAAATAAACATTCGGCCGGCCTCTCTTACTCTCCCCCCACTCAACAGAACCCCAATACAGCAAAATAAAACGAACCATCTTACCTTGCCGCAGTTTTTCCGGCGAGCTTACGAGCTTCCGTTAAATTTCCGGCAGCTTTTCGCAATCGCTAAAACTTTTCCAAACAGCTTCTGTATTTAAGGGGATTAATTCACCCGGGCTGGACACGTATGTGTTGATTTCGCCTTGTACCGACACGTTCGTGATTTTTTTGCAGAACACCCCCTGAACTTTTCCAAATTACAAATCTACCTTCCGCCATCCGATTTTAAACTAAATCGAAAATCCTAAATTGCAGATATATCCTGGATCTGAAATCCTGAAATTACAAATATATCCAAAACTTTAAAAATTCATAATTAATTATCCAAAATTCCAAAAAATTACAAACTTACCATCGTTGGACTCGTCTCAAAGAGCTCTTTCTAAAAAAAAATATAAAAAATACAAATAAAAGAAAACTAGGGCTGTTACAATAGACATATGAACACATACACATTTGTACATAGATGCACACGAGTGCACAAAAACATGCACACAAACATGCATACTTGCGAACACTTTCACATGCACACACACACACACACTCATACCCACACAAGCATGCAGAGACACACATGCATGCATGCACATGTAGAATCACACTTATGCACATGGAAACATGCACAAAACACTTATGCACCCACACTCATACAATTGACCATGTGCATATAGGCACACACACACACGTATGCTCACACACATGGACTGACACAGAGACACCCAAACAAAAGAAAGAACAAACACAGACATTTGTGCTCCCACACATAATCACATATGTCCATGTGCACACACACACACACATACACACCTGTGTCAGCACACACAATGGTGCACACACACAATCACAAAAGTATTCACATGTACACATACACATGCATGCATATGTGCACAAGCACATAGATACACATAAAGGTACACACAAACATGTTTGCAACAATGCACTCACATGCACAAACACACACACACATAAAAACCATCACACATGTACAAGAACATGCATGCAATTGCATATACACACACACACAAAAAAAAATGTACACATAAGTAAGAACATACACATGCATGCACAGACCCACACCAAAATGCATGTTCATGCACACACTTGCATGCACAACACACACACAAATAAGCACAAGCATTCATGTAGGCATTCAAACACATACTCATATGCACACATACACAGATCCACTTCACAAAAATGTGCACCCACACAAAAACACATGCACACGCACACACAAACATGCCCACCAATACACATATAAGCACATACTCATGCACACAAATGCACACACACATTCTACACACACATAGACATGCATGAAAATGTGAAAACACAAACGTATACACATAGACACAAACACATAGGTGCACACATATGCACCTGCATTTGTACACACATGCAAACAAACCTACACACACGAACACGTGTTCTTAAAGAAGCAAACACACATGTGGACACACATGCACACACACACACACAAACATGCACATGGATGCACATGCACATACATGCTCATACACACACAAGCACATTCATGCACACACACTTGAACAATCCTATGTACACACAAACACACACATGGGCACCCACACAAATGTGTATGCACTTGTGGACATGCACACATGCATAATTGCACACACACATTCATACATATCCATACACACACAAACACATGCTTATGCACACACTAATGCACACACACACACATACAAGTACATGCATGCACATGCACTCACACAAAGATAAACATGCAAAAACACACGTAAAGACGAATGCACACACACACACAAATACAACACACCCACATAACATGCACATAAATAAATATAAACACATGCACATGCACTCACACACATACACACAACCACTTACACGCACACATACATGCATATGTACACACAAGTAGGCACACACATACACATATGCATGCATCTCCATGCATATACACACACACATACACATATGCATGCTCCCTTATGCAAACAAACACATGCTTGGATTTGCACACATAAACACAAACACACATGAGAAAACAAACACCGACATAAATGCTCACACACACACAACATGCACAAGCATGTCTACACATAAATAGACACACACAAACATACACATACACATGCATAAGAATGCAAACACTTTAAAAAGCATACATACACATTGACTCACACACAAGTTACACACATGCACCTTGCATGCATGCACAATCATGCATTCACATGCACACATGCACACCTATCCTCACAAATGTACATGCACACATGTTAACAAACACACATACACGCACCCTTATACAAACATAAACACACACACACACATAAGCATAGATGCATACTCAGGGACCTACTCACACACATACATGCATGGATACACATGCAAACACACACAACAAGGCACAACACACACACACACACACACATAGACACACACACACACACACAAACACACACACACACACACACACACATATATATATGCACACAAGTCCATACACAAACGTGCACAAATGTATACACACACACATGTGCATAGATGCATGCAAGCTCATAAAGGAACATGAACACATGTGTGCACACAGGAGACACACATGCACACACACACACACACTCAAGACAAACACAAAAAAATAAATGCATACAAACATGGTGCACACAGAAGCACACACAGCCAAAGGTATAAACACACAAATACACACGCATATGCACACGTACACACATAACTACACCTACATACATGCACACACACGAACACACATGTCCACATGCATACACAAGTCCATACGCATACACAACACACATAGCTACACACACATGCACACAGATGCATCCATAAGCACACAAATACATATGCACACATATATGAATATAAATGCATACACACATATAAACACACACACACACACTCACACTCATACACATTCAGAAGTACATACACACGCACAAAAGCAAACAAGATACACACACACATAAGCACAGAAGAACACACGTGCAAATATGCACACACATATGCACATACATACACACACACACACACAAAGATGCTCACACACTTGTACGCACCCACTTGCACACAGAAATAACCATGCACAAACAAATGCACATGCACATGTACAGATAAACACACACACACACACATAAACATATGCATTAAAATATACAAATGCACACATAGATATACATACACATACATTCACACAACACATACATGAACATATGCACAATGGCACTGACACACAAACACACAACCATATGCACACAAAAATACACACATGCACAACCACACATGCACATGCATAGCACAAGTATACCCATGCATACACAAACTTGCATACTAATAAAAATGCACAAACACACACTTGCATGCAAACACATGCATAAATACACACACTCACACACACACACATGTGCATACCCACAAAGATATGCACACACACATGCACATGCACACACACACTCACATGCACATGTATAGACACACACACATAGAATCATGCACACAAGCAAATGCATAAGCACATACACATCCACACTGACATGCAGATATGCACACACATGCCAAAGCATGCTTAGAAGCACACACATACACACAAGCATGCATGTATACATATCTAATAGTGCAAACACTTGCATCCACATGCACACACAAACTCACATGTACACACACAAGTGCATGCACACACATGCACACATATGCAAACATAAACAATCACATGCACATATGCACACACAAAAGCACATACATGCACCCACAAACTCAAGCAAGCATGCACACACATGCACTCACTTACACATAAGAAAACACACTCACTAACATGTACACCCATGCACACACATGCAAGCATAGAAAAAATATATACACAAATATGAACACATACACACACTCACACATGCACATGCATGCACTAATAGACATATGAACTCACACTCTGACATTCACAAATGCACACATGTGAGTAGGCATAAATGCATGTGCACGTGTACATATGCAAGCACCTGAACACACACTCATACACACACAAATAGCAACATGCAAGAACACATGCATACAAATGCACGCACCACTCACACATGATTGCATAAACACACACAAACACAAACACACAACAACACACACAAGCATACATGCACACATACACACAAACACACATGCATACACATGTGCACACACTTATACTCACATATGCATGAACTCATAGCACATGCAAATATGCACGTACATATGCTCACACACAAACATAAATGTACACTCACAACTCCACACAGGCACACATGTATGCACATGCACATGGACATATGCTTGCAAGAATAGAAGAACACATGCACATACGCACATGCCCATGCACACATAGACACTCACACACACATACACTAGCATATAACAACACACTCACTCAAGCACAAACTCACATGATAGCATGCAAACATGCCCACATTCATGGATCCATGCACACACACAAACACATGCTCACATAAACACACATGCACATGCACATGCACAAACACATGTACACACACATGCACAAACAACACACACAAATACTCATAAACACACCCATAAAACACATGCACACATACATGCACATGTATTGACATGTACAAACAAACTTGTATATGCAAACAAGCCCATACTCAAACATGCTAGCAAGCATCCACCTACTTACATATTTATGCACACACACAACCACACTCACATACACACATACTCACGTATACACTCAAACAGGCACAAGCATACACAAGCACTGTTGTGAGCACAAGAACACATGCACACATGTGTGTGCATGCACACGTGTACATATACACACATGTACACACACACACAAGTACACCCATGCACACACACATACACATGCATAAACACACAAACATGCATTCACATGCACAGCCACACATGAAATCACACACAAATAAGAAGACACATGGACACATAGCACACACACAAACATGTATATTCCCACACTTATACACACACACACAAAAACACACACACACATACATGCACACACATGCATGCATGCACACATCCACACACACACACAGACAGACCCACAATCATACATACACACGTACACTCATGCTTATACACTCACATAACGTATAGACATGACCCAAACATGCATACACACAAAAGCACATGAACACATAGGTACACACTCACAAACACATACACATATGCAAACACACATGAAAGCATATGAACACACATGAACACACATGGACACACATGGACACACATGCAGAAATAGACATACATGCATACACACACCAACATCCACCAATGCACGCATGCATAAGCACATGCATGCACAAGCACAAGAACATGCATTCACATACAAATGCACACATGCATCTATAGAATGGCTCACATACTTAAGCAAACTTGCACAAAAGTAACATAAATGTATACACATGCATCCATGCACTTGGATGGACACACACATGCATGCAACTCACACACACATACAACTGCATGCATGCATATGCACAAATATTAAACACACACACAAAGGATGCACACAAACCCATACAGAAGCACACACTCACATATACACATGCACACACACACACATGTACACAGACACACACGTGAACACAAAAATGCATATGCACTAATGCATAGACATAGACATGTGTGCATGCACACACACATTTGCAAACACAATTGCAGACACACACACATAAAAACACATGCACGCACACATACTCAAATGCACACACAAGCTCACAAACATGTACAAACACACACACATGCACACATATGCTCATGTACACATAGATGCAAATGCACACACAAACAAACACAAAAACATACACACACACACACGATCATACACACCCACATATGCACATGCATACACACACACACACAGACACAATCACATATGTATAAGCTTACACATAAACACATGCAAGCATGCATATGCACATGCACATGTACACACATACAAGCATGCACACAATCACACACACACACACACATAAGCATGCACACATACACATACAAACACAATCACAAGCATAAATAAATGCACATAGATAGACAAATAAACACATATGCACATGCACATATAAGTGCATGCACACACTCATACACACACACACAGAGGTACGCATGCACTCATATATGTAGAAACAAGCACATGTATGCATACACACATCAAACATGCATGTCAACAATCACACATGCATATCCACACACGTATACACACAAACACGTAGACATGCATATCATGCATACATGCAAACTCAGACACACACATGCACATATATAGAAGAATAAATAGTCCCCAATGCATATACAAGCATGCATGCTCACATGCATACACACACACGCATAAATGGAAAAATAAGCACAAGCACACATGCACACACACACACACGTAAATAAAAAACACACATGCACACATGCATATGTGAACATACTCACAGACACAATCATGCATAAGAACAAACACTCACATATGCATACATACACACATGCATATACACATACACACACACACACACATATAGAGGCATGTAATCACAAATAAAAAAGTATGAATAAAGACATGTGCTTGCAAACATGTATATTTGCACATTCATACACACATATGAGCACATGCACATGCCTGTGCATTTACACACATGTAAATATGAGCACATGCATGCACACACACATGCATTAACACATATGCATACACACACGTATACATAAACACACACATACACACACATAAAAATGTGCATACACCTGACGTGCATACAAACACACAAAGATTTACAAGATACACAAGCACACGAACACACTCATGCATGCATGCTCACACACACAAACACACACACACACTTGTGCACCCATACAAACACAAGCACATAAAAACACACATGCACATGCACTCACACAACGATGCACACATGCTTATGCAAACATGTGCATGAATATGTATATGCACACACGCACGTAAACACAGAAAAACACATACATGTGTACACACATGCGCATACGCATGCACATGCATGAAAAAGCAAGCACACATGTGCACAAGAATGCAAACACACACTCACACACATACACAAGCATAACCTTGCACAAACACACTTGTACACACACATGCACGCATACATGCATATGCATACACACAAACATACACACAAAAGTGCACATACACATACACATATGCAATTGTGCACACATACACACTTATAGATAGGCATGCACACACATGCACATGCACACATAGACATGCATAAATGTATAAATGCAAACACATGCAAAAATACATATGCACACACACACATTGATGCATACACATATCCGAACACATGTGCATGCACTTGCATATGCATAAATGAATTTACATGCATGAACACATACACACACACACCATGCATGCTCACAAGCACATATATGCACACAAGCACGTGCACATATACATGCAAATGCATGCACACTCATTCACACATCTGCACACACATGTAGACATGCTTACACAAACTCACACACACGTGCACACTCATACCTATGCATACACTCACTCATATACACACACAACCACACACAACCAAACACACACACACTCATATACACACATGCATACATACACATATGCACACAAATGCACATGCAAGCACACATACATACACATATATGCACATCTTGCACTCACATATACACACACACACACAAGCACAAATAGTTGCACACATATGCATCCACTCATGCATGTGGATGAGGACACACACATATGCATCTAGTTGAACATACACACACAAAAACATGCACACACACACACACACACACACACACACACATATATATATATATCCACTATCACACATAGGAACTCACACACACATACATGCATTCACACACATACATGAGCACACAGACACACACATATGCACTCACACATGCATGCATGCATACACACAAACATGCACCCACACATGCACACACACTCATAGACACATGCATGCATAGAAGCACACATGTGAATAGCTACACACAAACAAATGCATGCAAACCCTTACACACATGTATACAAGTACAACACATCCGTATGAACACATGTAAACATGCTCACAAACATATATGCATAGACACACACACACATGACCAAGCACATACATGCACACACATGCACACAAATACACACACATACACATGTTCACATGAATCTATGCACAAATGCATGTACACACACCCATGTCAACACACACATGAATGTACACATATAAAAAAGCATAGATGCCATAAGACATACACACAAATAAACATGCATGTACATAGACATGCATGCACACACACACACACATACAATCATATGCATCCATGCACACACACACGTACCTATGCATACACATGCACATATGCATGCATGCACACGAGCATGTGCACAAATTCACACAAGCTTGTAGACACATATGCACCTATTTAAATGCACATATAAAGGCACACCCATCCACATGCACATAGAAGCATGCCCTCACACACACATGCATGCAAAAGTACATGCACACACAAACATGCTCCCAAATACATGTAGACACACATACACCAATGCAAAAACACACACATAAACACATGTACAAGAAGATAAGCTCATGCATGCATGAACACATACACACACATACACAAATGTAGATGCATATACACACATACACACATACACACACACACATACAGACACACACAAGTATATGAATATGGTCATACACAAGCACATATGCAATCATGTGCATGCACACTTGCAAGCACAAATGCTCACGTAGAAACAAACATGCATACACACACACACACACACACACACATAGGTACATGCCCATAAACATGTATTCATAGACATAGGGACAAACCTAACACATGTATGCATACACACATGCACACACTAACACACATGAAGACACAGATTGCTCCCACACATGAATACAAGCACACACACATGTATGCATACACATATGCATGCACACACATGCATAAAAACTCATGCACTCACATACACACAAACTTGCACAAGTGCACACACACACACATATAAACAAGTGTGTGGCAATGTGCATATGTGTGTGTATGTCTGTGTGTGCCTGTGAGATCTTGTGTGTGCATATGTGGATGCATGTGTGTGTTTGTGTATGTGTGCATATGCATGCATGTGTTTGTGTATGCATGTTTGTGTTTGGGTTGTGTGTATGGGCATGTTTTCATGTGTTTGTGTGTGTGTGTGCTCACATGTATATGCATATGTGTGTGTATGTGTGTGTGTATATGTATATATGTGCATGTGCGTGAGTGCATGCATGCATGTGTTTGTGTGCATGTTTGTTTATGTGTGTAAGAGTGTATTAGTGTGTGTGAGGGTGTGCATTTGTGTAAGTGTGTGCATGCATGCATGTTTGTGTGTATGGGGATGCATGTGTGTCCATGCATATGTGTTTGTACATGTGTGTATACATGAGAGTGTGCATTTGTGTTTGTGCATATGCATGTGCATGTGTATGCTTATGTGTTTGTGTGTGTTTACATGTGTGTGCATCTACTTGTGCTCATGTGTGCGTGCATATTTGTGTGTATGTGTGTGCATGCATGTGTGTGTGTTTGTGTGCATCTGTGTGTGTGTATGTGAATGTTCATGTTTCAATGCTTTTAGCTGTGTGCATATGCATACCTGTGTTTTTGCATATGTGTGTATATGAGTGCATGTGTGTGTGTGTCTAAATGCATAAGATTGTGAATGTGTACCTATATGTGTGTGTGTGGGTGTGGGTGTTTGCATGTGTGCCTTCATTCATGTGTCCATGTCTATGAGCACATGCATATATGTATGTACATGTGTGTGCTTATGTGTATGTGTGCAATGTGTGGTTGTGTGGTTGTGTGTGTGTGTCTATGCATGTGTGTGTGCATGTTATGTATGTGCAAGGGCATGCATCTGTGTACCTTTTTGTGTGTATGTGTTTATTTTTGTACATATGTGTATATGTAAATGTGCAAGTATTGGGTGTGCGTGCAAGTTTGTGTGCATGTCTATTTAGGTTTGTGCATGTGTGTTCCTATGAGTGTATGTTGGTGTGTGTGTGTGTGTGTGTGGATATGTGTGTGCACGTAGTGTGTGTGTAGATTGTGAGCATGCTCATGTACACATATTGGCAGGTATGTGTGCATGTTTATTTGTGTGTGTATGCATCTGTGTGTGAGTGTGTGCGTGTGCATGCAAGTTTGCATGCATGTGTGCATGTGTTTGCCCAAGTATTTCTGTGTGTGTGTGTGTATGTGCCTATAAGTGTGTATGCTCGTGCATGTGTGTGCATATATGTGCACTTTCATGCATTTATGTGTGTACATGTGTGTATGTATTAGTGTGTCTAGGTGCATGTGTATGTATGTGTGCATGCATGCGTGCATGCAGCATGTGTTCTTTGTCTGTGTTTATGCATATGTGCATTGCTGCATTTGTGCATGCAAGCATGCACGTGCATGTGTGCATGTGTGTGTGTGGACATGTGTGTGCATTTGTGTCTGTGTGTGTATATGCATATGTGTGCATATCTGTGTGTACATGCATTTGTATGTATGCATGCTATTAAGTGTGTATGTGCATGAGTGCATGTGTATATTCTTGTACATGTGTGCATGATTGTGTGTGTATGTGTGTGCATACAGGCGAGTGCATGTGAGTGTGTGCATGCATGATCGTGAGTGTGTGCATCAATGTGTGAATGTGTGCATATGTGTAGACATGTGTGTATCTTCATTGATGCATGTGCATGCATGTATGTGTGTGTATTTCTAAGCTTGTGTTTATAGATGTGTGTGCATTGGTGTGTATATGTGTATATGTGCATGCATGTTTGTGTGTGTGCATATGACTATGTGCATGTGCATTTGTGTGCATTTTAGTGGATGTATGTGTGTGTTTGCTTCTGTGTATTTGTGTATGTGTGTGCATGAAAGTTTGTAGGTGCATGTGCCTATTTGTGCGTGTAAATGTATGTATATGCTTGTGCACATGTGCCTGTGTATGTGTGTATTTATGTCTTTGTGCATATGTGTGCTTTCTACGTGTGTGCATGTACGCATGCATGCTGGTGTGTATGTGTGCATGAGTGTGTGTGTTTAGGAGTGCCTTTGCGTCTGTGTGCATACACATGCATGTGTGTTTGTGTGTGTGGCTATGCATGTGTGCATGTGCATGCATGTGCAAGTGTGTCTGTGTATAGGTGCATGTGTCTACATGGATGTGCATATGCATGTATGTGTGTGAGAGTGAACAGGTTTGATTTTGTGTGCATATGTGTAGAGTTTGTCCATGTGTTGTGTGTATGTGCATGCATGTGAGGATGTGTATCGATATGAGTTTGTGTGTGCAATAGTGTGGGCATGTGTCGGTGTGTGGGTGTGTTTGTGCTTATATATGTGCATGAGTGTGTGCCATTATGTGTGTGAATGCATGTGTGTGCTTGTATATGCATGTACATATGCATTTGTGTGTGTTTATATGTAGTTATTTGTTCATGTGTGTGCACATGCATTTGTGTGTGAGATCATACGTGCATGTTCTATGCATGCGTGTACGTGTGTGTGGATGGGTGTGTGTGTATGCATGTAAGTGTGTACACATGTGCATGTGTGTATATCTATGTGCATGTTTGTGCATATGTCTATTTTTGTATGTATTTGTGTCCGTGTGTTTGTGTACACACCATTATGCAAGTAATCGTGTGCATGTGTGATGTAAATGCATGTGTATACATTATCACATGCGTGCGAGCATCCGTGTATGTGTGGGTGCATACATGCTTTTGTGTTCATTTGCATGTGTGATTGTTCGTGCATGTATGTTTGCTTGTGAATGTGTGTGTGTGAGTTTGTATGTGTGCATGTGTTCATGCATGCTGGTGTGCATATGTGTGCATGTGTATGCACCAGCATGTGTGTGCATGTGTATGCATTTGTATGCGGTGCATGTGTGTTTGTGTGTGTGCATGCATACATGTAAGTGCATGTGTGTGCATGTGAGTGTATGTGTGTGTTTTTGTATGCATGTGCATATATGTGCATGTGTATGCATGAACGAGTGTGTGTGCATGTTTTTGTTTGTGTGTGTATGTGCAAGTACATGTGCGAGGGGGGTGCATGTGTGTGTGTGTGCATGTGTGCTTATGTTTGTATTTGTGTATGTATGTGTGCACCCATGTTAGTGTGAGTATGTGTGTACATGTGTCTTTGTGTGTGTGTTGCACGTGTATGTGTTGCACCGACAAGTGCAAACACGTGTGGGTATATGTGTGTGTGCATTTTTGTTTGTGGGTGTGTGTGCATGTACATGCACATGCATGTACATGCACATGCATGTGTGTTAATGCTTATGTATGTTTGCATGTGTGCATGTGTTTGTGTGAGCACGTGTGTGCATGCACGTGTTCCTATGTGTGGATATAAGGGTGTGTTGTGTGCACATGTGTGCAAGTGAGTGTACATGTGTCTATGGGGGTGTGTGTTGGTGTTTGTGCATGCATAGGTAAATGCATGTGTACATGTGTGCATGCCCACAGACACACACACATACATACACTTGCACACACATGCACATGCACACAACAACACAGACACACACATGTACATACATGCATGCAAAAAACAACACAAGTTCACACACACATGCATACACACATAGAGAAACACACACACACATCATAACACATGCATGTGTACACACACAAGCATTCCAGTGCACATGCACACAAGAAAGCATAGACATATGTACATGCGTATGCATGCACACTCGTAGGCCTGCATAAACAAATACACATCCACCCACACCTACACGCATGCAAGCATAACACAGACAAAATGCACTCACACTCGCTAGCACACAAGCACTTGCAAAATAGCACACACACTCACACACACAAACACAAACACAATCACACGCACATACACAAATATGCACAAGCACATGTACGATCACACGCACTCATCGAGACCAACACGCATAGTGCCATACACTCTAGCATACACCAAACTCATATGAATGCCCGCACATTGTTGACACCCACATACGTACACACCACCACTCACATGCACAGTATTCACATATGCACACACACATACACACTCACACTTCAAACATTTGCCCACAAACATGAAAATGGATAGACACAGACAAATGCACAAGTGCATAGAAATAAAACTCACCCACACACACTGTATGCACCCATATAAATGGACATGCAGAGACACAAACATGTGGATACACATATGCAAACACATGCACACACCCATACAAAGGCAACACAAACAAGCACACGACTACTTACACACACGCACACACCTGCATGTGTGCATAGACACTCATGCACAAGCATATACACGCACATACATTCATATGCACATGCACATTTGCACACACACATACACACATGCACATGTATACATAGACACACATACGCACACCCACACACCAACACACTTACAAAGCACACACACGCACACAAAAGATGCATCCACACACACACACACACGTAAGCATCCATGAACACAAGTAAGCAAACACACACGCATTTGCACTCACACGAACACACATAGATAGGTAAACAGATGCACATACACATACGCACATGCTTGCACAAACAAAAAGACACCATGCATATGCACAAACAAACACAAAGACACAAAATAACACACATATGCACCCACATGCATACACACACAAGCACAAACACCCACACATGCATAAACTCCCACACATACACACACATACACAAACACATGCATACACACTCCCCTCTTCACACACACATAGACACATGCACACACATACAAACACACACATGTCATATACTCACACACATACACTTGCATGCATACATGTACATGCATGCAACAACATAATCACACACATGTACACACATGTCTACAAAAAATTACAGACATGCATAAACACACATGTTAATCCACATGCTTAAACACACACAAACACACACACATAGAGGAACACACATGCACACACACTAACACACACATAATCACATATATACACATGCACACACACTAACACACACATAATCACATATATACACATGCACACACATGCATCAAACATGCACGTGCACACACATGCATGCACACACATAAACACACACCTATATGCAAGAATTAACAACACACACTCACTCACACACAAACATGTGCACCCATATGCACACACAATCACACAAACATGGAAGTAAACATAATCAAACACACATACACACATAAGCACATTCACACCAATAGATACATGCATAAGCACATATAGATGCACACTGACATACACTCATTGACACACACATTGTGTTATGCACTTACACATGCACAACATACTCAGATGAAAGCACACACACATGTTTGCATCTACCCATGTATGCACACACGCACACACACGTGCACAATCACACATATGCACAAGCACACACAAGCACATGCATAGAAAACACTTGCCTGTAAACATGAAAATCGATGCACATGCAGAAATGTAAGTGCACATAGAAACAAACTCATGCTAACACACACTCACATCCACCCACATGCACACACATGTATGCACACAAATAACCACACACACATGCACAAACAAAGATGCACACATATGTAATCATAGGCACACACTTGTGCTCATGCGTGCACATAAACACAAGCACATATACACCCATGCTTGTGTATGCATATGCACACATATATAAACACATGATAGTAGATAAGTACCCATATGCCGAAACATGCATACGCACACACACACACACTTACACATATGCATATGCATACACTCACACACATGTGCAAATACATGCATGCATATGCACATGCACTAACATCCATACCCATCCCGACACCCACATGCACTTATACACATACACACATAACACACACACATAGATAAACCCAAATGCAAGCATGCTCACACACAAGCACACAGATTTACACACATAAGAAAACATGCATACACGAACACCCACATACACATCCATCCTTGTACACTCACATGGCACACACACACTTAGACTCACCAACACACATACACAAAAGAACAAACATGCATAGAAGTATACACACGCAAAAGCACACATAGGCATGTGAATATAGATGGCCACATGCATACACATGTGTATGCACACACAAACAAGCATGCACACACAAATGCATACACACCTGCACATATACGATCACATGCACATGCATGCATGTATGCACACACTCTCATGCATGTATACACACACATGCACACATGCTCACATAAACACAGGTGTTCATAAGCTAACATGCACACACTCACACATGCATGTGGCTAATTATGTGTGTGTGCATGAGGGTGCATGTATTTTTTGTATTAGTGCATGCAATTGCATGCACCAACATGTGGGTGCTTGTTTATGTGTATGTGTATATAAGTGTGCATGTCTATGAGCCTTTATGTGTGTGTGTTTGCTTGTTCTTATGTGTGTCCATGTACTAGTGTGTATACATGTCTGAGTGTGTATGCATGCATGTGCATGCTTTTCTACATGTGTGTGTGTACAAGAGTGTACGTGTGTGTATAAGTATGTATCTATGCACATGTGTGCTTGTGTGTTCTTACTTGTGTGTATTTGTTGGGGTGTGCATGTTTGCATGTTGTGCATGTGTGCAAGCATGCATGTGCATGTGTGTGAGTGCATATACAGTGAGTATGTTTTTGTGCATATTTTTATGCATGTTTGTTTACATGTTTGCATATGTATATGTTTGTGCATTTGTGTGTCTTTTGTGTATTTATGTGTGCAAATGCAGTTGTGTCTGTAAGTGTGTGTGTGCATTGGTGTGCATGCATGTGTGTTCATGAGCATGTACATGAGTGCATGTGCATGTATGTGTGTGCGAATGTTTGCATGTATGTGTATGCATGTGCATGTGTGTGTGTACACATGTCTATGTGTGCATGCATGTGTGCACATATTTGTTTTTATGTACTAATGTGTGTGTGCAATTGTGTGCATGCACATGTGTGTTTGTCCTTTTACATACATGTGTACTTGTATTTGCATGCAAGCATGTGTATATGAGTTTGTGTATGCATGTATGGACATGGGAGTGCATGTGAGTGTGTGTGCATGTTTTTGTGCATATCTATGCATGTCAATTAGTGCACTAGTTTTTGTGTATATGTGTGCATATGAGCTCATGTGTGTGTGCTCACGTTAGTGTGAATGTGAGAGTGTGCTTCTGTGTGCAAGTGTGTGTTTACATGTGTGTGTTGTATGCTTTCGTGCACATGCATCTAAGTTCATGTGGGTTGGTGTGTGTTAATAAGTGTTTGTGTATGCTTATGTATATGTATGCATGTCTATCTATGTGTGTGTGTGTGTGTTTTATGTGTGTATATTTATATGTGTGTGTGAATGTGTATGTGTGTGCATGTGTGTGTGGTTGTATTTGTGGTAGATAGTGTTTGTTTGTATGTGTGCTTGTAAGCATGCTTGGGTGCATGCATGTGTACACATTTTGTGTGTGCTCCTATGCATGTGTGAGTGCATGCGAGCATGTATGGGTGTATGTCTATGGGCATGTGTTAGTGTGTTGGGTGTGTGTGTGTCGCATAAACACATGTGTTTGCATGTGATATGTGCCCATGTGTGTGCATGTGTGCAGTTTTGTGTTTATGTGTATGCGTGTTCATGGGAGTGCATACATGTGCAAAAGCATGTGTATGTGTTTGTGCATATGTGCATGTGTGCTTGTGTGTGTTTTCATATGTGTGCATGTGCATGTGCATAGGTGTTCCATTATATGTATGTATTGGTGCACGTGTGTGTGTTTGCATGTACATTTGTATGTGTGCTTGTGTGTGTGTGTGTTCGTGTGCATGTATGTGTGTGGACATGCACGTGTTTGTGTATGTATGTGTGTGTGTGTCTCCATGCATGTGTATATGTGTATGCATGGGTATGTACAAGTGTTGTGTTTGTGTGTGTGTGTGCAAGTGTGCATCTGAGGGTGTATACGTGGGTGTATGTGTGTGTGTGGGTGTGTATGTTATGCTTGGGTGAGCATGTTTGTGTGTTAGTACACGTGCATGCTTGTGCATTTGTGTCTGCATGCGAGCATATTGTGTGTGTGGGTTCATGTGTATTCATCTATGAATGTGTGTGTGTGTGCATGTATGCAATTTTACATGTGTGAACACTTATGTACATATGTGTGTGCATGTGTATATGAGTGTGTGTGTGTGTATGCATGTGCATATGTCTATGTGTGTGTGTGTGTATGTGTGTGTTTGTGTACATGCATGTGTATGAGTAAGTTTGTGTGCACATTAGTGTGTGTCTATGTGTGAATATGGAATTTGTACTTGTTTGAGTATGTTATCATTTTTGCATATGTTTGTGCATGTATTTGGGAATATGTGCATGTGTGTGCGAGTGTGTTTATGCTTGTGTGTGCATGTGTGTTTGATTACATATGCATGTGTGCATTCGTCTGTACATAGGTGTGTGTGTGTGTGTGGGTGTATGTGTACTTGCATGAGTGTGTGTGTGGGTTTGTGTACATATTGTTATGCATTTGTGTGTATGTTCCTTTATCTAAACATGCATGTGTGTATGTGTGTTCATGTGTGTGCCTATGTTTTTGCATGTGAGCATGTGCGATTGCATACATGTGTTTGTGTGTGTGTGTGTGACTGTGTGCATGTGTATATGTGTATGTCAGTGTACAGGTGTGCATGTGTGTGTATGGATTTATGTACTTGTGCATATGTGTCCATGTACATATGATTTTGTGTGCATGTGTTCACATGGGTATGCTTGTTTATATGTGTGTGTGTACATTGGTGTACATAGGTGCTTGTGTGTTTGTGTGTGAGCACTTTTGTATGTGAATGTGCCTATAGGCTTATATGCATTCCTATGTGTATGTGTATGCATGTGTTTATGCTCATGTGTGTGTGTGCATATGTACGTGTGTGGGTATGCATGTGTGTGTAGATGTGCAAGTGTGCATTAATGTGTGTGTATGTGTTTGTGTGTGTGTGTGCGTGTGTGTATATATGTGTGTCCACATGTGTATATGTGGGACCATGTTTATGTGTGTTCATATTGGTATGTGTATATTTTTCTGCACATTTGTCTACACATATGTGCATACATTTGTGTGCATGTTACTTTGCAATTGTATGCATATCTTCTTATTTACATGCATGCATGTTTGCGTGTGCATGTCTGTGTGTTTTTGAGTCATTGTGAATGTGTGTATGTGCATATACATGTGTGTGCGTTTATGCATATACATGTGTGTTTATGTGCATTTACATGTGTGTGTGTGTGTATGCGTGGATGTGTGTGTGAGTGTCCATACGTGTGCACAGACATGTGCATGCATGTTTGCATATACGTGTGTGCGTGTGTGTTCCTTTGCATGCATATGTGAGGGTTTTTTTGTGTGTGTGTTTACATGTGCATGCATGTGCATAACAATGCGTACACATGTGTGTATATATGTTTGTGTTCATGTGCATGTGTATATGTATGGGCATGTGTGAATATGTGCATTTGTGCTTGTGTTTTGTGCGTGTGGATGTGTGTGTGTGTGTTTGTGCTTGGGCATGATTGTGTGTGGGTATAATTTCATGTGTTATGTCTGTGTGTGTGTGTGAATGTGCATGTGTGTTCTTGTGTAAGTGCATGTTTGTGTGTGTTTACAAGTGTATGTGTGAGTGTGCATGTGTGTGTGCATGTGTATGTGTGAATTTCTACATGAGTGTGTGCATGTGTGTGCATATTTGTGTATGTATAGTGTCTTTGTGTGCATATATATATATGTTGGCATTCTTATGTGCAAGTGTGTATGTGTGTGTGTGTGTGCATGTGTGTATATGACCATATGTGTGCACATGTGTGTGTTAACTGTGTGTGCATATGTGTGTGCAAGTGCATGTGCAATCATATGTGTCCTTGTCCATGTACATGTGTGTGTGCACCTGTGTCTATGTGCATGTGTGTATGTGTGAGTTTGATTGTGTTTGTTTGTGTTTATGTGTACATGTGCATGTGTGTATCCTCTACATTTTATTTTGTGTGTTCATTTACAAGTGTATGTGTGTGTTTGTGCAAATGCATGGGTATATTTTGTATGCATGTATGTTCATGGGTGCACATGTGTGTATGGTTATGTTTGCATACATGCTTGTAGACATGTGTGTGTGCACATGTGCATGTGTGTTTGTGTTAGTATGCATGTGTGTGTGTGTGTGCATATGTGTTTATATGCATGTCGGTGGGTGTAGGAGTGTGAGTGTGTATATGCATGCATGTTGTGTGTGTAGATTTGTGTGTGCATGTGTTTAGGAGTGCACACATATGTCTTGGTGCCATTGTGCATTTATGCATGTGTATATGTGTGTGTATGACCATTTATGTGTGTTCATCTATTTGTGTCTATGCATGTGAGTGCATGTGCATGCTTGTGCAAATTTTTACATCCAAATCTGTAAGTGTGTGCATGCATGTACTTAATTGAGTTTGTGTGCATGTGTGTGTATGTGCATATGTGTGTGTGCATGTGTTTGTGTTATGCATATGTGTGTACATATGTGTGGGTATGGGTGTGTTATTGTGTGAGTGCATAAGCCTAAGTGTGTGTGCATGTGCATTTGTGTGTATGTTTATGTGTGTCTATATGCATTCTTGTGTGTTTATGTATGTACATACTTGTGCATGTGATTTTGTGTGTGTGTGCATGTGTACATCCATGTGTGTATGGGGTAGAGTTTGCATGTGTGTGTGTATGCATGTGTATGTATGGCTGTACATACGCATGTGTGTAAGTGTGTGTTTGTGTCCACATGTGTGTCATGTGTGCATGCTCAAGAATGTGAGTGCATGTGCATGTGTGTGTGGGTTTATGCATGTATGGGCATGTGTGAATGCATATGTGTGTGCATGCATGGCTGGGGGGGGTGCCTATCTTGGTGTTTGTGTATGCGTCTGCATGTGTGCATGCATGTCTATATGAGTGCTGGCATGCACATGTGTGTGTAAGTGCATTGGTGAAGATGTGTGCTCAAGTGTATGGGTTCGTGTGCTTTGGTTTGCACACACTTGTGTGCATGTGGTGCATGCGCATATGCATGTGTGTTCATGTGTGTGTGTATGTGTATTTCTTTGCATGTTTGCACACACGTGCACACGTTTACATGTGTGTTCATGTGGGTATATGTGAGTCTGTGTTCATGTGCATCTGAGTGTATGCATGTGGATATGTCTCCATGTGTGTATCCATGTGCTTGTGTATGTTTGTCTATGCACATGTATGTGTGTTTGTACTTGCATGAGTGTTCTTGAGTGTGTGCTTGTGCACATGTGCATCGTGTGTGTGTGTGCCGATGATGTTGTGGATGTGTGTGTACATGCATTTATGTGCACCAATGTGTGCATGCATGCTTATCAATGTATGTGTGTGCATTTATGTTGTTATGTGAATGCATCTTTGTGTATAAATTTGTGTGTGTGTGTGTATATCTATGTAGGTGTGTATGGGTTTGTGTGCTTGTGCTTGTGCATGTGTGTGTTCATATGTGTGTATGCATATGCACACTTGTAAGTTTACATATGTGTGTGTGCATGCTTGTGCGTGTATGCATTTATGTGTGTGTGCTTTTGCACATGTGTGCATGCATGTTGCATGTGTGTGAGTTTTGTACATGCATATGTGTACAAAGTGTGTATCAGTGTGTGTGTGTGTGCATGTCTATAGGTTTGTGTGGGTGTGTGCATGTGTGTATATGTGTGTGTGTGTGTGCATGTGCGTATTACGTGTGTACACTTGCATATACATGTTCCTATATGTATGTATGTGTTTGTGTTAGTGAGTGTTGTTTGCGTATGAGTATGTGTATGTGTGCATGCATATGTGTACGCTTATTTTTGTGTGTATATGTGTGTATGGTTGTGTATGTGTGTGTGTTTATGTGCATGCATGCATATGTGTGTGCATTTGTGTTGGCTTGTGCATGTGTTGGTGTATGTGCATGTGGGCGTGTATGCATGTGCATGTGTCTGTGCCTTTGTGTGTACTTATCATGTGAGTGTGTGTTTACATGTGCATATGCATGTGTGTATGTGAGTACATGAGTGTGTTTGTATATGCATGTGTGTGCATGTGTGTATTTGTGCACATTTGTAAACGTGAGTACGTGCATATGCATGTGTGTTCATGTACATCTGTGCATGCATACACATGAATTATGTGAGTTGTTACACATGTGTGTGTGCAAGTGCATATGATTTGCATTTATGTATGTGTTTCTGGGATGTGTGTGAGTGTGTGCATGTGTATGCATTTGTATCAGTGTGCTTATGTATATGTGTGTGTCTATCTTTCTGTATATGAGTGTGAGCATGCTTGTGTGGTGGATATGGTTATGAATGTGTGTGTATATGTGAGAATGAGTACATGATTGTGTGTGTTTGAGTCTGTGTGTGTGCATGCATGTTAGCTTGTGTGCACATGTGTGTGCATGAGCATGTGTGCATGTGTCTCTATATATGTGCATGTGATTGTGTGTGTGCATGTATGAGCATGTATGTGCATGTACCTATGTGTGCTTTTGTGTTTGTTTATTTGTGTGCATACTTATGTGTGTGTGCATGTGTGTGTGTGGGTGGGTGCATGTGTGCGTGTGTGTGGGTGTGTGTGTGTGCATGTGTGCGTGCGTGTGGGTGTGTGTGTGTGCATGTGTATAGGTATTTGTGTGTGTATGTTTATGTGTGTATGTATATGTGTGTTTTTCTATGTGAGTGTGTATGTGTGTGGGTTTATTTATGTGTGTTGTGTGCACATGTGCATGAGTGCATGCGGGTGTCAATATGTGTGTGCATGTCCTTGTGTGTGCTTGTGCACGTGCATTCATTTGTATGCATGTGTGTGGGTGTATGTGAATGCGTGCATGTGTGTGGGTGTGTCTATGTGTATGTTTGTGTACCTATGTGTTGGCATTTGTTTGTGTGTGTGTACAAGTGCATGTGCAAAAATGGGTGCATAAGTGCTTGTGTTTGCATGCACACACGAGTGCATGTGTGTGCCTATGAGTACATGTGTGTATTTTTTTGCATTTGTGTTTGTGTGTGCACATGTGTGCTTTTGTGTGTGTGTGTGCATGTGTGTAGTTGTTTGTGTGCTTACATATGTGTGCATGTTGGTGAATGCAAGTGTGTGTGGGTGTGAGTTTATTTTTGTTTGTATGTTCATTTGTGCTTGTCCATTCTTTTTCATGTTTGTGAGAATCTATTTTTTTGTGTGTGTGTACATGTGTATGTGTGTGGTTTTGTGTATGTGTGTGAGTACACATGCAAATGCATGCATCCATCGGAGTGTGCTGTGCATGTGTGAGTACGTGGCATTATATGTGTGTGTATGTTGATGAGTGTGTATCCGTGTGCATGTGCATCTGCTTATGTGTGTATGTGCATGTGATTGTGTTTGTGTGCGTGTGTGTATATGAGTGGGTGCACATCTATGTGCACATGTCTAAGTGTGAGCAAGTGTGTGCTGTGCTTGCATGTGTGAAGGTATGTGTGTATGTGTTTGTACAAATGCATGTGCACGTGTGTGTGTATGCACGTGTGTGTGAATGTTTGCATGTGTGGTTGTGTGTGGGCATGTGTGTATATGTCAGTGTGTGTGCACGTGTGTTCCTCTATGTATGTGTGTCTTTATGCATGGAGGAGCTCATTTATGTGTATGCATGTGTGTACGTGTGTGTGTTTGTGTTGTTACGTGCATGTGCATGTGTGCACATAAGAGTATGCATGTGTACGAGTATGTGTGTGTGCATATGCATGCATGGGCATGATTGAGAATGTGGGTGCATGTGTATGTGTGTGTCAGTGTGCGTATGTGGATGCTTGCATGTGTCTTTATGTTTGTACATGTGTGTGTGTGTGTGTGCATATGTGCGTGCATGAGTGCATTTATGTGAGTATGTGTGTGTGTTTGTGCGATTGTGCATGTATACAAGCCTATCCATGTGTGTTTTTGAGCATGTGTTTGTGTGTGTGTGTGTGTGTTTGCATGAATGTACGTGGGTATGTGTGTCTATGTGGGTGTTTGTGTGTGTCATGAGTATGCATATGTTTGTCATTTTCTATATGCATGTGTGTGTGCATGTGTTTGAGAGCTTATTTGTGTGTATGCTTATGTCTGTGCATGTGTGTGTGCTTATGCATGTTTGTGTGTGTGCATGTGCTTATGTGCATGTGTGCACATATGTATGCATTTGTGTGCATATGCTTGTGTTTATGTGTGTTTGTGTATCTATATATGTGTGCATCTTAGTATATGGATGTGCGTCTTTTGGTATGCATGTGTGTATGTGTGTTTATGCATTCATGTGTGCATTTGTACATTTGTGAGTTTATGTGAATGCATGCATTTATGGATGTGTTCGTGTATGTGTGTGCGTATGAATGCTTTTGTGTGTCTATGTGCAAGTTTGTAAGTGTGTGTGTGTATGTGTTTAAGTGTGTGTGGGTGTGTATGCAAGAACATATAGGTGTGCATTTGCATGTACCTATGCTTGTGTTTGTGTGACCATCTGTGTGTGTGTGTGTGTGTGTTTGTGCATCAATATGTGTGTGCATGGGTACAAGTGTGTGTGCCTATGTGTCTATGTTTGTGCATATATATATGTGTGATTGTTTGCTTATGCATGTACGTGTGTGCATGCATGTACGTGCTTGCATGTGTGACTGGGTACTTGCACATGTGTGTATGCAAGTGCGTGTGTGTCAGTGCATGTATGTGTGCATATGCATATGCATGTTTGTTTGTGCATCAGTGCCTTTGGGCTTATGTGCATGCATGTGTGTGTTTGTGTGTACATGTATGTGCATATGTTTGCATGCTTGTATGCATGTGTTTTTGTGTGCATGATTCAGTGTGTTTGTATACATGTCTGTGTGTCTATGGGTGTGTGTGCATGCATGTATGTGTGTGTATGTGTATGCAAGTGCATGTGTGTGAGTGTATTTGTGTATGTTTGTGTCGGTGTGCCTACGTGAATGTGTGTGTGTGCATAAGTGTATATACTATGTTTGTATGTATCTGTGTCAGTGTATGCTTGTGTGCATGCATGTATGTGTGTCCTTGAGCTTACACATGTGCATTTGTTTGTGCAAATTTGTGTGACTATGTGTGTATGTGTGTGGACATGTGCCTATGTGTGTGCAAGCATGTGCACGTGTGTGTGTGTGTTTATGTGTATGCATATGCATGTGTGTGTGTTCGTGTGCATATGCACATGTGTGTGCAAGTGTTCGTGTGCATGGGAGTGCAAAGATGCACATGTGTGTGCATGTAAGTGTGTATTTGTGTGTGTGCATCTGTGCATGTGTGTATGTTTATATGAATGTATATGTGTAAGTGTGTGCATCTATGCTTTGTCATAAGTGTCTGTGGATGTGTGTGCATGTGTGCTTGTGTGTACGAGTGTGTGTGTATGTGTGTGCATGTGTGTATGAATGTGTGCACGTGTGCATGTTTGTGTGCATGTGTATGTATTTGTCCATGGATGTGTGTGTGTGTATAAGAGTATGTGTGCATGATAGTGTGCATGTGTTTGTCAATGTATGTTTATATCTATATGAATATGTGTGCATGTGCATATATGTGTGTATGTGTGCATGTGTATGAGTGAATGTTTGTGTGTATGTGTAAACATGTGCATGTGTGACTTCGTGTGTTGTATGTGTGTTTGTGTGCCTTCGTGTGTTGTACATGTGTTTGTGTGTGTTTTAGTAAATGTAAATGTCTATTTGTATGTGTGGTTGACTGTGTGTGCATGTGTTTATGTGTATTTGCATGTGCATATATATGCATGTGTGTGCATACGTGTTTGTGTGTGTACGTGGTTGTGTGTGTGTACATGAGTGTTTCTATGCATGGGCATGAGTGTGTTTGTGTGCATGTGTGTATATGTGTGTGTGTGCATGTCAGCATGTTTTATTATATATTTGTATCCATTTCTATAAGTGCATACTTGTGTTAATGCTTGTGCATGTGTATGTGCATGTCCGCGCATTAGTGTGTGTGGATTGGTGAATTTATTTGTGTGTGCATTTGTGTATGTGTGCATGTCTATATACATAGACGCATGTGTGTGTGAGCTTATGTGTGAGTGTGTCAGTGGATGTGTTTGCTTGTGTGTATGTGTGCATGTGTGTGAGCTTGTGCGTGCATTAGTGTACGTGTGCATTTGGATTTGTGTTTGCAAATATACGTGTGCATGTGAGTGTGCATGCTTGTACATGTGCAGGCTCGTGAGCTCACATATGTTTGTATGTGCATGTGGGCATGAGTGTGTTTATAGGCATGTGTGTGCAAGTGGGTGCATGCATGTGCATGTTTGTGTGCAGGTTTTTATACATGCACTTGTAGGTGTGCTTATGTGCGAGTGTAGGTGTGTGCTTGTGCATGGGGTTACATGCTTGCATGTAAGTGTGCATGTGTGTGTATTCACACATGTGTTCATGTTTGTTTTTATGTGCTTATGTGTTTGTGTGATGGCATACTAGTATGTGCACATGTGTATGCATGTGTGTGTGTGTTTGTGGGCATTCCTATGCAAGTGTGTGTCAATGTGTGTGTCTATGTTTGTATTTATGTATGTGTGCTTGTATGTGTGTGGGTGCCAGCATGTGTTCTTATGTACATGCATTTCTGTGTGTGTGTGCATGGGTGTTCATTTGTGTGCCTGTGCATGTTCGTTTGTGCATCTATGTGTGAGTGTGCCTACACATTTGTATGCATTTTAATGGATGTGCATGTGTGTATATATGTACTTTTGTGCATGTGAGTGTGCGTTTTGTGAGCATTTGTGTGTGCGTGTGTATGTATAACAGTGTTTATGTGTATGTGCATGTGCCTGTGTGTGTATGTGTGATTGTTAAGGTAAGTGTGCTGATGTATATAAGATTGTCTTCCTATATATGTGTGTGTGTGTGTGTTTGTTCAAGCGTGTGCATGTGTGTTCTTGTAGTCAACGTGCATTTGAGTTCTTATGTATGCTTTTTGTGTGTGTGTTTCTATGCATGTGCATGTTTGTCTATGTGTTTATATGTCTGTGCATTGGTGTACAGGTGTACTTGTGTGCACATGTATGTGGTGGGGTGTGTCTATATATGTGTGTTTGTGTGCCAAAATATGTGCGTATGTGTGTATGCAAGCATACACATTTATGTGCGCATGGATGTTCATGCATTTGTTTGCTCGTGTGTGTTGGTGGGTATGGGTGTTGGTGTGTGTGCACATAATGTGAGTGTGTGTGTGTGCATGTAGGGATATTTGTGTGAGGGTCTATGTGTCATTGTTTATGTGTGTATGTGTGTGCACACATATGTTATTATTCCTATGTGTCTACATGTGTGTGCACATATGTGTGTGTGCATGTGTCCATGCATGTGTGTACATATGTGTTTATTTGTATGTGTGTACACATTTGTGTGTGTGTGTGTATGTGTTTTTGCCTGTGCATGTGTGTGTATATATGTGTGTTTATATCTGTGTGCATGTGCATGTTTGGGAGTGTCTGTGTGTATGTGCATGTGTTTATGGTTGTGTTTTGCCATTTGCTTGTTTGTGTATTTGTGTGTGCATGAATGTGTGAATTTTTGTGCATGTAACTACGTTGTGTGGGTATGATTTTGCATGTGTGTGTGCTTTTGTATGTGATTGTGTGCTTATATATGTGTGTATATACATGGGCTCATGTGTCAATGCGTGTGTTTATGTGACCATGAGCATGTGCATGTGTGTGTGTGCATGTATGTGCATTTTTGTGTGTGCGCATGTGTGTGCACATGTGGGTGTGTGGGTGTGCATGCTTGTGTGTGTGTGTGCAAGTGTGTGCATGCATATGCATGTATGTGTGCATGTGTGTGCCTATACATATGTGTGCATGAGTATGTGCATGTGTGTTGTGCTGTATGTATGAGTGTGTGTGTGTCTGTGTGTATTTGTGTGTAGGCTTATGTGTGTGCATATGCTCATGTGTGTTTGTATACATGTACATATAAGTGTGCATGTATACAAACATGTCCAATGTGTGTTCAAGTGTGTGTGCATATGTGGGTGTGTGTGCATCCTTATGCACAAATGCATGTCGGTTCTTATGCATGCACGTTACATGAATGTGTGTGCTTATGCATGCATGTGCATGTGTTTTGTGTGCATGTGCATATGCATGTGTCCATGTGTGTGTGTGTGTGCATACTTATTTGTGGATGCATCTACATGCTTGTGTGTATCTATGTTCATGTGTGTGTATGTGCACATGTGTGTGTGTGAGTGTAAGTGCATGCATTTGTGAGTGCCATGCAAGTATGTAACAAGTGTGTGTGTGGGTGTGTGTGTGAGTTTATGGTTTTATATGTGTAGGCATTTGTGTGCTTATGGGAATGTGTGAGTATCTATGGGAATGCATATTTTTTCATGTGCATGTGCCTTTGTACATGTTTATATGCATGTGTTTGATGTGTGTATGTGTGTGCATTTGTGTCTGTTTGAAGGTGCATGCATGCTTTTGTGAGTGTGGGCATGTGTGCATGGTTATGTGTTTGCCTTTGTGTGTTTTTGTGCTTTTGTGTGTACATGGGTGTGTGCTTGTGCCTATGTATGTTAACATATGTGTGTGCATGTTTGCATGTGTTACGCATGAATAAATGTGCGTGTGCATGTGTGTGTACACGCGTGCATGCTGCTGAATGCATGAGTGTGTGTGCTTTTGTGTAAGTGTGCTTGTGTGTGTCTTTGCATGTGTTTTTCGATGTGTGTTTGTGTGTTTATGCTTGTGTGCATGTGTGTCCATGTATATTTGTTATTGCATGCACATGTGTGTCTATGTGTGTGTGTGTGTCTACATGCATATCCATGTGTGCATGCATGTGTATGTGTGAGTGTGTGTGCATGTATGTTTGTTTACATATGTGTGCATGCACATTTGTTTGTGCGTGAGGGAGGGTTGGAAGTATATTCAAGTGTAAGGTGTGTGTGTGTGTATGTGTGTATGTTATGTATAAGTATTTATGTACGTGTGTGTACACACGTGCAGATGCATGTGTGTGGGTTTTCCAGACATTTGTGTGTATGAAAGTGTCTGTGTGTGTGCTTAAGTTCATGGTTGTAAGTGCGTTTGTGTGAGCATGTGGACTCATTTGTGAGGGGGTCGATGTATTTGTATGTATGCTCGTGTGTGTTTTTTAATGTGCTTATCTCTGATTGTGCATGTGTGTCTACTTGTATGTGTGTGCATGTGCATCTTGGTGTGTGCACATGTGTTTGCATGTGTTTGTTCTTGCATAAGTGTGTGTGTGTGTGTGTGTTTTTTGTGAATGCATACACACATGTGAGTGTGTGTGTGCAAAATCTTGCACATGTGTGTGTGGATGCATATGTGTGTTTGCCCATATGTACCAGCATATCTTTGTTCATGTGCACATGTATGTCTGTGCAAGTGTGTTCTCACACTTGTGTCTGTATACATGTGTATATGCATGTGTGAGTTTTGGCCCATGTAAGTACCTGTTTGTGTGCATTTGTATGTGTGTGTGCATGTCTTGTCTTTAAGAATGTGTGAGTTCATGTGTGTGTGCTTATGCATATGTTTATATGTGCATGTGTTGATTTGCATAGGCATATGTGTGTGTGAATTTGTGTTTCCTTTTGTGAATGTGTGTTAGAGCTTGTGTGTGTGTGTGCATCTGTGTAGGTGTGCATGCATGTGTGTGTTTTTTTGTGGGCATCTGTTAGTATGCCTTTGTGTGTGCTTGTGTTTTTGTGTGCATGCCTATGTGGTTGTGTGTGCATGTGTGTGCATGGGTGTATGCTTGTGTGCATGCATGTACATGTGTGTGTGTGTGTGCATATGTGTATATCTATGTGTTGGGTGTGTGTGCAAGTCTATGTGTATGTGTGTGGTTGTGTGTCTACATACTTGTGCATGTGTGTTACATTTGTATGTATTTCTCTTTTAATATGTGTGCATTTGTGTGTGTGAGTGTGTACATTTGCATGTGTGTGTGTATGAATGTGTGCATGCATCTTAGTATTTGTGTATGTGTGCAAGGGTATCCATGTGCGTGCGATTGCCTATGTGTGTGTGCTTGTACTTATGGGTTTGTGCGTGTTCGTGTCATTGTGCATGCATGTGTAAGTGTGTGTGCTTATGCATGCTTTTATAAGTGTGTGTCAGTGTGTGCTTGTGCATATGAGTGTGTGATAATGGTAAGAGTGTATGCATTTGCATGTGCATCTGAGTCAGTGTGTGTGGCATGTGCACTGATGTGTGATCTATGTGAGTTTGTGCATGTGAGATCATGTGAGTGTGCGTGTACATTTTTAAATGAGTGTGTATGTTTGCATGCATGCATGGATAAGAATGTGTGTGTGCATGTGTGCATGTAAATATGTGTGCCTAGGTACACAATTGTGTGTGGGTATGTGCATTTGTATTTGTGGATGTATGCATGCTTGTGTGTGTGGTTGTGTGTGTGTACATATGCAGGTGTATGCATGTGTGTGTCCGTGTGGGAGTGTGTGTTTCTGCATTTTTCATGCATGCATGTGTATACGTGTGGTTGTGCACATGTGTGCATTTGTGTGTGTGTGCATGTGCATGTGCATGTGTATGTGTGTGCATGTATGAGCATGAGCATGTTTATGTGTCTACATCTCAATGTGTGTGTGTTCCTTTATGTGTGAGTGTACGTGTGTGCATACCTATCTATGTAGGCATTTCTATGCATGTGTGAGTGTATGTGCTTATGTGTAGGTGTGTGTGTGTGTGTGCACATGTGCATATTTATGTGTGTGCTTATGTGCTTATGTGTGTGAGTGCAAGCATGTGTGCACACGTGCATACAGGTGTGCACACGTGCATGCACGTGTGTGGGTGCGTGTGTTTGTGCTTATAAGGATGTGTGCATGTACATGTGTATGTCTATTGGTATGTTCGTTCATGTGTTTATGTATGTGTACATATGCATGTGAGCATGTTGGTGCAAATGCATGTGTATGTGTGAGTGCATACATGTATGTATGCGTGTGCATGTGTGTATGTATGTGTGAGTGTGTGTGTGTGCATGTGAATGGGTGTAGATGAGCGTGTGTGAGTGTGTGCATGTGTGTGTGTGTGTATGGGTGTGTGTGTACATGTCTGTATGCATGTGTACATATATATATATGCATTTGTGTGCATGTGCATATGAACATGTGTGTGTGCATGCATATGTAAGTACATGTGCACAAGTGTATGTGTTTTTGTGTTTTTTTTAAGTGCATTCAGGTGCATGCATATGTGTGAGTTTGTGTGTGAATGTGTGCATGTGTATGCACTTGTGTGTATGTGAGTACATCTGTGTGAAAAATGGGCATATATTTGTGTGCATTATTTTGCATGTTTATGTGTGTGTTGGCATATGCAAGTGCATATGTGTCTGCATAAGTTTGCTTATGTGTTTGTGTGTGCACATATGTATATGCATGTGTGCCTGTGTGAATTTACTTGTGTGAGTGTGTGCACATGTGTGTGTGTGTGTGTGCCTGTGCACATGTGCATGTGTGTGTGTGCCTAAGCTTTTGCAGGGGTGTGCATCTGTTCATGTATTTTTTCGTGTGTGCGTGTAAGTGGGTTTGTGTATAGAGGTGTGTGTTGGTGCATATGTGTGTGTGTGTCTATATGTGACATTGTATTTGTGTGTGCTTATGTGCATGCATTTGTGTGTACATTTTTCCATGTGTGTGTTCCTATGTGTGTGTACATGTAGTGTATGTGTGTTAATGCATGTGTGTGTGGGTGTGTATGTGTGTGTCTGTATGCATGTGTGCATGTGTGTGTGTGTGTGTTGTGCATGCTTGTGTTCATGTGTGTGGGTGTGAGTGTGGCATGTGTGTCCGTGTACATACATGCATGTGTGTGTGTGTATGCTTTTATGTGTTTGCTTGTGTGTATATGTGTGTGTGTGTGCATGCACATGTGTGTAAGTGAAGGTGTATGTGTGTATGTAGCTATGTATGTGCGTGTGTCTATGTGTGTGTGTGGGCTTGTGTCTACATGTATGTGTGTGTGTGCTTGCATGTGTGTTTGAGTTTGTGTTCATGTGTATGAGGGGGGAGGTGGTGTCTGTTATTATGCATGTGTATGTCTATGTGCATGCATGTGTGTATGCATGTGAGTGTGCACAGGCACAAATATGTGTGTACATATGTGAGTGTGCATTTGTATGTGTGCTTGTGTGTGTGAGTATGTTTGTTTGAGTGTGCGAATATGCATGTGCATGTGCATGTGTGTGTGTGTGCCTTTTCATGTGTATGCATGTGTCTATATGTGTATGTGCATGTTTGTGTGCATCAATTTACTTATGTATATGTATGTGTGTGTACATGTGCATGTGCATGTTTTTGTGTCTTGGTGAGTGTACTTGTGTTAGTGTGTGTGCGTCTATGCTTGCATGTGTACATGCGTGTGTGAGCACTTGTGTGCATGCCTACATGTTTCTATGGTGTGCATGTGTTTGTGTGCATGCATGTGTAGGTGAGTTTGTTTATATGTGTGTGTGTGTGTTGAAATGTGTGTATGGTTGCATTCATGTCTGCTTATGTGCATGCATTCATGGGCATGTGTGTTTATGTATGTAAATGTATGTGTGTTCTTATGTGGTGTGTGTGTGTGTGTTTGTAGGTGAGTGTGTACGCATGTGAATGCAAGCAAGTGGATGTTTGTGAGTGTTTCTGTGTTCATGTGTGTGTGTGTGTGTGGCATGCGCCTACATATACATGCACATGTATGCGTGTGTATGCTTCTATATTTTTGCATATGTGTGTGTGCACGTGCATGCATATTCCTATGTTTGTGTGCATGCACATGTGTGTAGGTGCATGTGTGTGACTGTGCGTTAGTGTATGTGTAGTTGTGCATGTGCATGTGCCTAAGTGTGTGTGTGTTTTGGTGTACGCCTGTGTGTATGTGCATGTGTGCTTGAGTGTGTATTTGAGTGTGTGTGTACATGTGTATATATATGTGCATATGTGTATGTTTGTGGGGTGTTTGTTAATTTCCATGTGTGCATCTATACGTATGCATGTGTGTATATAGGTGAGTGTGCACACACACATATATGATCATGCATGAGTTTGTATGTCTATTTGTGCATGCATTCGTGTGAATGCATGCATGCTTGTGCATTTATGTACACTTTTTTGTGCCTGTGTGCCTATGTGTAAGCTTGTATGAAAGCATGTGTGTGATAGTAATTGCATGTGTGAGTGTTTCTCAATGTCTACACGTATGTGCCACACGTGCGAGTGCTTGTGCACATGTGTGTGCATGTTTTTGATTGTCCATGTGCTTGTGTATGTTTTCATGTGTGTGCAAACGTAAGTTTTTGTGTTTATGTGGGTGCATGCGGATGTGTATTCATGTGCATGTCTATGCATTTTGTTGTGTGCATGTACATATGTGTATGTGAGTGCATGCATATGCGTGTTAATGTGGGTGTGTTTTGTGCATGTGTTTGTGGGTCTACATGTGTGTATAGGTTCATGTGTGTGTGTTGGTGTGTATGCATTTGCATGCCTGTGCATTTATGTGTGTGTGCATGTATGTTCCTGTCCATGAGTATGCATGAGAGCATGTTTGTCCACATGTGTGTGGGCAAGTGCACATGTTAATGCATGCATCTGTGTGAGCATATGTGTGTGTGTGCATGTTTGTGTGCATGAGTGTGTGTGCATAAATCTTTGTGTTTGCATGTGCACATGTGTGTATGGGCTTGTGTATATATGTGTACATCTGTCTATTTGTGTGTGCACAAGTTTGTGTGTGTGTGTGTTTATGAGCCTGAGTGTATGTGTGTATACTTGTGCATGTGAGTGTGCATGCATATGCATGTGCATATATGTTTTTCTACATTTACATCTATGTGCATGGGTGCATGCATGAATGTGTGTGCATGTGTATGCATGTGCATGTGTACTTGTGTGTGAGTGTTCATCTATAAATATGTGCATTTGTATATGTGTTTGTGTGTGTATTAGTTGTTGGTTGTGTGTGCACACATGAGTGTTTATGCACGGACATCTATGTGTGCCTATGCATGAGAGTGTAAGTGCATGTGTGCATGTTTTCAAGTGTAGTGAGCGGGTGTATGCGTATGTTCTTGTATTTGTGTGCAAGTGTGTGACTGTGTAAGTGTATGCATATTTACGTGTGTGTGTGTGTGTGTGCTTATGTGCACATGTGTGTGTGTACATGTGTGCATGCGTGTGTTTATGTTTGTGAGCCTGTGTGGGCCTATACATGTGAGCGTGCATATGTGTGCATGCATATTCGTATGTATTCATGTGTGTATTTGTGTGTATGTGTGTGTTTGTGTGCATTTGAGTGTGCATGTGTTCATCTATGCATTGGTGTGCATCTATGTGTGTACTTATGTGTAAGCATGTGTGTGCAAGTGTGCATGTATGCAAGTGTGTTTTGTGGGTGTATACATGTCTGTATGCATATTTGTGTGATTGTGTGCATATGTTTGCATGTTTATTTACCAATATGAGTTCACATGTGTGCATGAATGTACATGTTTATGTTAGTGTGTATGTGTGTGTTCACATGTACACATGCGTGTGCATGTGTGTAGGCAAGCATGTAAGTGTGTGTGTCTTTCTATGTGCATGCACTTTTGTGATTCTGTGTATATGTTTGTTTGAGCATGTCTGTATGCATGTGTGGGCATGCATGCATGTGTGTGGGTTTTCTTACTTGCATGTATGTATGTGTGCATGTGTGCCTACATGTGTGGGTGTGTGTGGGCATTTATATGTGAGTGTGTGTATGGGTGTGTGTTTGTGTGTGTGTATGTGTTCGTGTGTGCACATGTGTTTTTGTGTTTATGTGAGTGGGTGTATGCATCTTTGCATGTTGTGCATCTGAGCAAGCATGGGAGTCTGTGTGTGTGTGGGTGGGTTAGTGCATGCATGTGCATATGTGTGTGAAAGTGTGCAAGTGTTTGTGTGTGCATGCACATGTGTATATGTGAGTGTGTGCACACATGCATGTGTACTGGGGTATCGTTGTGTGTGTGCTCACATGTGATTGTGCGTACTATATGTGCAAGTGTGATTTCATTTACTTATAGGCCTGTGTGTGTCCCTGTGCATGTGTAAGTATGTGTGTACATGTGTATGTATGTGTGTGTGTGTGTGTGAGTGCATCTTTGGCTTTACATGTGTGTGTATATGTGTGCATGCATGAATGTGTGTATGTTTGTATGTATGCATGTGTTTGTGTATGCATTAATGTGCATGTGTGCTTGTGTGTGGGTGTGCATGCATGTATGTGTTTGCTCACATGTGTGTGTGAATATCCATGTGTGTGTATGTGTGTGTGCATGTGCATGTGCATGTGAGTTTGTGCTTGAGCTTGTGCATATGTGAGTGAGTGTGCATGTGCATGTGCACATGCATTTGTGTGTGTATGTATTTATGTGCTCGTGTATGACTATGTATGTGTGTGTGCCTATTCGTGTGTGTACATCTATGCTTATGCCTATGATTGTTCTTGTGTGTGTGTATGCATGTGTGGGAGTGTGCATGTGCATGTGCATTTGTGTGTGTTGCTTTGCTCTTGTGTGTGCATGTGCATGGGTATGGGCCTATGCGTGCTTGTAGATGTTTGTGTATACATGTGTGTGTGTGTGTGTTTATGCATGTGTGTGTATGTGTGTGCTTGTACATGCAAGTGCATACATGCATGAGTATGTGTGTGTGTGTGCATGTAATTATGGGTGTCTTGTGTCTGCATGTGCATGTGCATGTGATTGTGTATATGGTCATCTGTGTATCTATGTGTGCTTATGTGTGTGTGTGTTTTCATGCACACTTATGTATTTATGCATGTGCGCATGTAGGTGTTATGTGTACATTTGCGTATGTGTGCATGCGTTTATATTTGTGTTTTTTGTGTGCTTGTGTATGTGTAAGTGTGTGCAAGTTTGTGTGCTTGTGCATAGACATATGTGTCCATGTATGTGCTTTGTGTGTGCATGTGAGTGTGCATTCAAGTTTTTCATGCATGTGAGTATGTGTTTGCATGTACACACATGTGTGTGTGTGTGTGTTCATGTGTGTTTGCACGTATGTGCATCAGCAAATTTGTGTGTATGCTAGAGGTGTGATTGTAACAACCTGTGTATAAGTATGTGTCTATTTGTGCATATTTGCATGTTTGTGTGCATGTGTGTATATATGTGCTTGCATGTGTATGTGTCTATTTGTGTGAACATGTTTTTTTGTGTGTGTATTTTACAAGCATGTGTGTCTGTTTGTGCATGTGCATATCAGTGTATGTGTATGTGCCTATGTGTGTGAAGTGATTGTGTACATGGATGCATGTGCATGTATGTGTGTGCACTTGGGTGTGTCAGTGCATGCATGCTCTTATCCATGTGCTTGTTTATGTGTTTTGTGTGCATGTGTGTGTACATGTGCCTCTGTGTGTTCACGTGATTGTGTACATCGATGCGTGTTCCTGTGTGTGTATGCTTGATAGTGTTAGTGCATGTGTGTGCATATGCATGTGCTTGTGTGTTCATTTGTGTGAGTGTACCTTTGTGTATGATTGTATTTGTGGGTACTTGTGTGTGCTTATTTGCATGTGTGTGTATATGTGTGTGTGTGTGTGTGCATGTGTTCATGCATGTGTGTATGTGTAACTGTGTGTGTGTGATCGTGTGCACTTGTGCATGTGTGTTTGTTCATGTTTGTGTGAGGTGTGTGTGGGTGTGTATTTGTGCATGTGTGTGCTTGCCCTGGCATATGTGTAAGCTTGTGCACACATTCAACTGTGTGTGTGTGGGTGCATATATATGTGTATGTGTTCATGTGTGTTGGCATGTCTGTGGGTGTCCCTTTGTGTGTATGCATGCTTGCACTTGTGTGTACATGTGTGGGTGCACACATGTGTGTTTGAGTCTTCATGTTTGCTCACACATGTGTGTTTTTTAGCATGTGTTTTTTTAGCATGTGTGCATCTGCTTGTGCATGCACATGTGTGCATGTTTATATGTGTGTGTCAGTGTGTGTATGTGTGTGTGCATTTTTATGTGTGTGTATGTTTGCTTTTTTGTGTATGTGTGTGTGTGTGCATGCACATAAGTGCATGTGCATATGCCATTGTGTGTAAGTGTGCATCTTTTTGTGTGCTCTTGCATATGTGTGTGAGTGTCTCTACATAAGTGCATGTATGAATGTGTGTTTGCTTATGTGAAGGTATATGCATATGCATATTTACTTGTTGCACATGTCTTGTGTGTGTGTGTTCTTGCATTTTTGTATGTGTGCATGTGTATGTGTGTGTGTGTACCTATCTGACTATGTGTGTGTGGTTGTGTTATCACATGTGTGTGAGTGCAAAGGCATCCATGTGTGTGCCTTTGTGTGCTCCTGCATAAGCATGTGGGTGTGCAAATGTGTGGGTGCATGGGGATGTGTGCATGTTTGTGTGCATCCATGTATATGTGTATATGTATGCATGTGCATGCATTTGTGTGTATATGTGTGTGTACATGCATGTTTGTGTGCAAGAGTGTTCGTGCATGTGTTTGCTTTTGTATCTACATGTGGGTCAACATGTGTGTAAGTGTGTAGGTATATGTGTATGTGTGTGCACATGCATGTCTGCATCCATGTGTCTATGCATGCATGTTTGCATGCCTATGTGCATCAGTTTTTACATGTGTATGTGTGCATGTGAATGTGTATGTGATTGTGTGTTTGCGAGTATATGTGCATTCGCATAATGGTATTGTACAAGTGCATGCATCGGTGTGTCTGGGTGTGAGTGTGCATGCATGCATGCATAAGTATGTGTTTGTGTGTGCATGCACGTTCCTCTGTTTGTGCATTTGTGCATGCTTGCATGTGGATGCATGTGTACATTTTTGTGTTTGTATGTGCATGTGTGTGTTTGTGCAAGTGTATGTGTGTATGCTTGTGAGTGTGTATTGGTGTTTGCATGCATGTGTGTGTTCATGTGCATGTGTATAAAAGTGTGTATGTGTGTGGGTGCATGTGTGATCTTTTTTGTGTGCATCTGTTTGTGTGCTTGAGTGTGAGCCTTTGTGTTTGTGCATGTAACTGAGCAGGTGCATATGTGTGTATGTGTGCGTGTGTGCATGTCCATGCAAGTATTTGTTTGTGTGTGTGTATGTGTGTGGGCATGCGCATGTGTGCATGTCTATTAGTGGTCGTTTTTGTATGTGTGTGTATGTGTGTGTCTATGTGGGTGCACATGTATGCTTTTGTTTATGTGTTTATGTGAATGTGCATGTGTGTATGTGCTTGTGTCTGTGCATATGTGTAAGCATGTTTTTACATGTGTGTGTGCATGTGGGTTTGCATTTGTATGCATGTGTGTGTGAGCATTCATGTGTGCATGTGTGTTCATGTGAGGATGTGTATAAGTGGGTACACATTTATATGCGTGCATATGTGTCTGTGTGTGTGCATGTGCTTATGAGTGCATGTGCCTATTCATTTGTGTACGTGTGTATATGTGTCTTTGTCTATCAATCTGTACGAGTGTGCAAGTGTCAATACATGTGAATTCATATGTTTGTGCATGCATGCATGTGTATATGTGTGTGTGTACATGTTTGTGCATCTTTTTGGGTTTATGCATAGGTTCATGTGGATGTATGTGTGTGTGTGTCCGTACATGGTGTGGATGCATGCATATGTGTATATGTGCATATGTGCACATCTGTTTGTGTGTGTTCGCATTCATGTGCAAGTGCATTTATGTGTGCATACA
This sequence comes from Vanilla planifolia, assembly GCA_023846275.1. Classification (NCBI taxonomy): domain Eukaryota; kingdom Viridiplantae; phylum Streptophyta; class Magnoliopsida; order Asparagales; family Orchidaceae; genus Vanilla; species Vanilla planifolia. The sequence continues at coordinate 696,599 of JAIUJO010000050.1, read as the reverse complement.
TATGCATGTGTTTTCTTTCGAGTGTGTGTATGTGTGTTTGTGAACATGCATATTCATATGTATTGCTTTTGAGTGTGTATGTATATGCATGTATGTGAGTGTGAGTGTGTGTACGTCTATGAGTGCCTCTGCATGTGCATGTGTGTGTACATGTATGCAAAAATATGTGTTTGAGAGTGCTTATGCATGTGCATGTGTATGTGCATTCGTACTTATTTGTTTTTGTGTGTGCTTTTCAGTGTGTGGGTTTGCCTACTTGTGCATGTGCATATGTGGGTGCTCATATCGATGTGGTTGTGCTTGTGCATGTATGCATGTGAGTGTGTAGGTTTGTTTTTGGCATATGTATGAGAGTTTATGCACGTGTGTGTGTGTGTGTGCTAATGAGCATGTATGAGTATGTATGCAAGTATGTATGTGTGGGTGCATGCATATTTGCATATGCATGCATGTGTGTATGGGTGTTCACATGCATGTGTCCATGAGTGCATGCATGCAAGTGCATGCGTGTGTGTATGCATATTTACATATCTATGCATGTTTGTGCCTACGTGTGTGTGCGCTTGTGTGCGTCTGTGTGTATGCATGCATGCATGTAAAGTATGTGCATCTATATTTGTGAGTGTTTGCATGTGTACTTATGTGTTTGTGTGTTCTTGTGTGTGTGGGCACTTGCTTTTGAGCATGTGATCACGCATGTGTTCATACGTGTGTGCTTGTGCACATGTGAGTATAGGTGGGTGTGTTTGTGCATGCATATGTGTGTATGTGTTTGTGTGTGTACATGTATGTGTATTTATGTGTGTGCATGTGTTTGCCCAATTATGTTTACATGTGTGCCTCTGTGTGTGCGTTGGTGTGTATGTGCTCATTTGAATGTGTGCATGTGCATGTGTACTATGTGTGTGTTTATGGGTGTGGGGTATGTGGGTGAGCATGTGTGTTTGCATACATGTTTACATGTGTGTGTGTGTATGAGTGTGTGAATGTGTGCATGTGAGCATGTGTTTGCACATGTTTGTGAGTGCATGCATGTTTGTGTATGTTTTTATTTATTTACATGTGTGCATGTGTACTTGTGTAGATGTCTTGTGTCTATTATGCTTCAGCATGTGTGTGTATGTATGCATGTGTTTGTGTGTACATAGTTTTGTGTGAATTTGTTGGTGTATGAATCTATATGTGTATGTCAATTCATGCTTTTGTCTGCATGATGGTTGTGTATGGCTGTGCATGTGTGCACACATATGTATGCATAGGCATATGTGTGTATGTCTTTTTGTGCATGTGTATGTGTGGGTGTGTGTGTGTTTAGATTCATGCATGTGTGTGGGTTTGTGTGTGTGTGCATTCGTGTATACAATTGTGCATGTATGTGTTTGTGTTTGAGCATATTTTTGAATATGTGCATGTGGATGCATTCTTCGTGTGGAAGTGTGCATGGGTTTGTGTGCATGTGCATGTGTGTGTAATATATGTGAATGTGACTGTGTATATGTGTGTATATGTGCACGTATATTTATTTATGTGCATGTGTGTATGTTTACGTGTGTGTGTGTGTGTATTTGTGTGTGCGTGTGCATGTGAATTTGCAAACTTAGGTATTTATGTGTAACTTTGTGTTGTGTTTATGTGCATCTTTATGTTTATGCATGTGTGTGTACATGTGTATGTGCATGTGAGTATCTATGCATGTGTGTGCTTGTACGCGTGTGTATGTGTGTGCATGTGTGTTCATGTGTGTGTGTGGACATTTGCATGTGCATAATGCATGCTTGTGCATGTGAACGTGTGTGCATGCATGCATGTTAATGTGCATCTGTGCATCAATATGAGTGCATGTGTGTGTGTGCACTTATGAGTTTATGCATTCATGTGTGAATGCACATAGGTGTGCATGTGTAGGTTTCTGTGTAAGTTCATGTGTGTGTTTGTGCATATGTATACATGTGTTTGTGCTTGTGTGTGCATTGGTGTACTCGTGTGTATATGTGTGTATGCATGCATGTTTGTGTGTATTTGTATGTGTGATTTTTTTTGTGCGCATGTGCATGTGTGTGCAAGTGTATGCGCATGTGTTTGTGCATGTATGGGTGTGCATGCATGTTTTTGTGTGTATGTGCATTGGTGCTTTTGTAGGTATATGTGCATGTGTGTGTGTGGGTGCGTGTGAGATATTATGTGTGTGTGTATTTTTTTGTGCATTTACATCTGTATGTGTGTATGTGTATTTCTGTGAATTTTTGTGCATGTGTGTCACTATGTGTGTGTGTACATATGTCAGTGCATGCATATGTATTTATGTGTGTTTGTGTGCGCATTTGTAAGTGTATGTTTATGTGTTATTGTATTTGTGTCTGAGTGTGTTCAATGCACATGTTTGTCCATATAACTGGGTGCGTGTGTGTGTCTGCATGTACATAAGTGTGCATGTGTGTGAGTGCAAAAGTACATGTATGTGCATGCGTGTATGTTAGTGCATGCATGTGCATGTGTATATGTGTTTTTGTGCTTGCTTGTGCTTATGTGTTTGTGCATGAGTGTGCATAAGTGTGTGTGTGCATGTATGTGTTCATGTGAGTGTTTATATGAGTGCATTCATGTGAATGATTTGGTGCATGTGAGAGAGCTTGTGCAAATGTATGACCATGTTTGTGCATGTGCATGCATTGTGTACATATGTGTGCCGATTTTTGTTCATGTATTTGTGCCTTTTTTTTTTATCATGTATGTGTGCTTTTACATGTGACTATGTGGCAATGTGTGTGTTAACATGTCTCTATTTGGCTACACATGTTTGTGTATGTGTATGTGTGCAAGCGAGCATGTTTGTGTGTGTGTGTGCTTGTGTGCGAGTGTTTGTATGTGTGTGTGTGTGTGCCTATGTGATTGCACATGTGTGTGTGTATACATTTGTGTGTGTGCATGCATGTGTGTATGTGTGTGTGTGTAAATGTGTGTATCCATGTATGTGTGTGTGCTTATTGATGTGTTTGCTTATGTATTTGTGTGCATATACATGCCTATGTGTATGCATGTGTGTGTGCATGTGCGTGCGTACATGCCTGTACATGCATATGCATATGCATTTCTATTTCCATGCATTTTCTTATATGCAAATTATGAGTGTTTGTGTGCATGTGTGTAGATTGTGCACATGGGCATGCATATTAGTGTGCATGTGTATGTGTCAACATGTGTGCAGGTGTATCTATGCCTGCTTGTTGTGCATGTGCATCTATGTGAGTGTGTGTGTGTGTATGCATGTGCATATGCATGTGTCTTCATTCTTGTACTTGAGCTTATGTGTGTGTATTTATTTGTGTGTGTATGTCTGTTTGCATATGCGTTTGGGCACGTGTGCATGCGTTTGTGTGCCTTTGTGTTGTGTTTGTGTGTGTAGGTGTGTGTATGTGTCTGTTAGTGTGTGTGTGTCTATAGGTGTGGGTGTGCAAGTGGGTGTGTGTACGTGTAAGTTTGTGTGTGTGTGAGCATTACCTTGTTTGTATGTGTGCTTGTGGGTATGTGTGTTCGTGCCTAGATGTGTGTGTTTGTACATGTGCACCAAGCATGTGCTTATGTTTGTTTTTGTATGTCTATGCTTATGTGCTTGTGGTTATGTGTGTGTGTGTGTGCATGAATGTGTGTGTACAAGCTTGCTTACATGTGTTGGTGTATGCTTGCATGCTTACATGTGTTGGTTTATGCTTGCATGCAAGTGTCTGTGTGTGAATGCATGCATGCTTCTCTGTGTGTATGCATATCTTTGTGTCTTTTTGTGTTCATGACTTTGTGTGTATGTCTGCAAGTGCATGTATGTGTGCATGTTTGTGAATGTCTATGTATACTTATGTGTGTGTGCATTTGTGCATGTGTTTGTATTCCTTCTTATGCATGTGTGGCTGCATGTGTGTGTGTGAGTGCGTACATATGATGTTCTTGTGTTCCTATACTTATGTGTGTGTGGTTGTGTGTGTTTACATGTGCATTCTTATGTGTCTATCTATGTGCATGTTTGTCAATACATGATTTAAGATTGTGCTTGTATGCATGTTTATTTGTGTATACATGTGCATTTGTGTGTGTGTATGTGTGTGTTCATCTACATATGCATGTGTGTGTGCATTTGCATGTGTGTGATTGTTAGTGCATGGGTGTGTGTGCATGCATCCATGTGTGTGTTTGTCTGTGCACATAAATGTATGTATGTTTATGTGCACTTTACTTTATTGTGTGTGTTTATGTGTTGGTAATGTGTCTTTATGCACATGTTTATCCATGTGTGCTCATGCATAGGTGTGTATGCTTGTTTGTTCATGTGTATGTGCTTGTGTGCATTTTTGTGTGTTCTTTTGCATGACCATATGTGTTCCTATGTTTGTTCTTTTATATGTGTGTGTGTTTGTGCATATGCATGTGTGTGTCTTTCTATGTGTTGCTTTGCACATGTATGAGTACATGTGTGTACATGTTTGCATGCTTATACATGTGTGAATACCTGTGCATGTGTGTGTCTGTGATGGTGTGTGTTTGTGAGCATGTGTGAGTTTGTGATTATGTGCATGAGCATATGTGTGCATGTGCATGTGTGTCTATGTGCATGTGGTTTGGGGTTGTGTGCTTGTGTGTGTGCTTGTGTGCATGCATTTTTGTGTTTGCATGCATATGTGTATGTTTATGCCTACATATGTGTGTCTTTATATGTATGTTCTTGCATGTGCCTATGTGTGAGTGTCCACGATTTTGTTTTTTGTGCGTGTAAGAGTGTGTGCGTGTAAAAGTGTGTGCATGTGTGACTATATGTGTATTTTTTAAAGCATGTTTGTGTGTGTGCATGTGGGTGTGTAAGTGCCTCCTTACATGTGTGTGTGTGTGTGTACATGTTATCCTATAATGTGTACATGTGCACACATATATGTTTTTATACATGTGTGTGTTTGTGCATTTGTGTGTATGTGTGCGTCTTTGTGCACGTCTATGAGTGCAAGCTTGCATACATGTGGGTGTATTTGTGAGCATCTATGTCAATGTCAACATGTGTGCATATGCATATTTGTGTGTGTGCATATGTGTTTGTGAGTGCCTTTGTGTGTATTTATGCTTGTATGTATGGAATTATATGTGCATGTGTGCATGTGTGAGTGTGTCCATTTCTACATGTGCATGCATGTGTGTGTGTTAATGCATTTGTACATATGTGTTGGTATGTTAGTTTTCTTATGCGAGTGTGAGTGTGTGCGTAGGTACAAACATTTGTGTGTGTTAGTACATGTGTCTGTGTATTTGTATGCTTATGTGTACATGTGTGTGCATATGTGTATGTGCACACACACATGTGTGTGTGGCTGTGTGTGTCTATGTTTGTGCATATGTGGTTGTGTGTGTATGTGTGTCAACAAATGCATATTTGTGTGTGTCTGCATGTGCTTGTGTGTGTACGTGTGCATGTTTGTGTGCGTGTGTGTGTGCAAGCATGCATGCATGACTGTATATGTGTGTGTGCATGTATGCATGTGTGTCCATGTGTTGTATATGTGTATGTGTGCATGCATTCTTTTGTTTGTGCATGCTTGTCTCTGTCTGTGTGTGCATGTGTGTGCATGTCTGTGCATGTGTGCTCGTGTGTTCATGTGGCTGTGTGTTTCTGTGCACGTGATCATGTGTGTGTGCGTGTGTGTGTGTCTATGAATACGAGTGTGTGTGTGTACTTCATTGTGTGTGGGTTCTATGCAAGTGCACTTTTCTGTTTATGTGTATTAGTTTGTGTAAGTTTGCTTGTTTGAGTGCCCTTATGCATGTGTATGCATTCCTATGTTTATTTGTGTGTGTGTCTTATGTGTATATCAATGTGTGTGGGTGTGTGCATGTGCATGTGCATACATGTGTTCATGCTTGTGTGTGTATGTGTGAGCCTGTGTGCTTATGTGTGTCAGTGTGTGTGTACTTATGTGTGCGTGCCTGTGTGTTTATTTGTGTATGCATTTATGAGAACATGTCTGTGTACCATTGTGTGCGCATTTGTATGTGTGCGTGGTTGAGTATTTGCATTCTATGCAAGTGTAGGCACATGTGTGCCATTGCATGTTTGTGTGTGTGTGTGTGTGTTTGTGCATATGTGTTTTTATATTTGTGTGTATGTTTTGGTGATTGATGTGTGCATTTGTATGCTTGTGTGTCTACATGTGTGTGTACTTGTGTGGCTACATGTCGATGTTTGTGATTATGCTTATGTGCATGTATGTTTGCTTATGTGCATGTGGGTGTCTGGGTGTGTGCATATGTGTTTGTGTGCATGCATTCATTTGCAAGTGTGCATGCTTGCATGTTTGCATGTGTATGCTTGTTTGCATGTGTGTTTGCATGTGCATGCATGTGTATATGTGTTTGTGCAAGTATGCACATATTACTGGGTGCATATGTGGATGTGTGCATGTGTGTGTTTATGCATGCATACGTATAGGTGTGATTGTGTGTGTTTGTACGTTCTTATATGTTTGTGCATGCATATGTATGTGCTTGAGTGTGTTTTTGTATGTGTGTGTTTGAGCTTGTATAAATGTATTTCTATATGTGTGTATGTTTGTGCATATGTGTGCATGCATGTGTATTGCTGTACATGTGCATGTGTGTACCTCTCTTTAAGTGGGTCTACATGCATGTGTATGGTTGCATGCATGTGTGTGTCTATATGCATGTATGGGTTTATTTGTTTGTGCACTTGAATATGTGTGTGCATACATATGTGTGCATGTGTGTGTAGGGGCATGTGTGTACGCATGTTTGTGCATTTGAATGTGTACTTCATATGCATGTCTTAGTTTTCATGTGCACACCTACACATGTGTATGCATATGTGGGTGTCAGTGTGTGTGTATGTTTGTTTGCATAAGTTTGAGTCTTTGTTTGTGTGCATGCATGCGTATGTGTATGTATGTGCATGTGTGTGTATGTGTGTGCAAATGCATATGCTAGCACATGTTGTGTGTGTGCATTCTTACTAGCACATGTGTGTGTGGGTTGTGTGTTTGTTTGTGTTTGTGGGTGCATGTGCATGTGTAGTTATGCATGCGTGTCTATGTTTTTGTGTGTAGGTATGTGTGGGTGAGTCTATGAATGTGTTTACTTGTGTGTGCACTTGTGTGTTTTGATGCGTGTGTGCGATGAGCATGTGTGCGTGCTTGCACAAGTCCACGTGTGTGTACGTGCATGAGTGGGTGTTCATATATGTCTGTGCATGTGCATCTGTGTGTTTGTGCAGGTAGGTTTTTATGTATTGTGGTGTGCTTGCATGTGTGTGTATGTGTGTGTGCATGTGCATGTGTAAGAGTTTGTGCTTAGGTGTGTTTGTCTTTGTGGGTGCTTATAGATGAGGGTGTGTGTCTGGCTATGTGCTTGCATCTGTGTGCATGTTATTATATGTACTTGTGTGTGTCATTGAATGTGTATGCTTGTGCATGTGCATGTGTGTTCTTGATTTCTGTGCTTATGCATGCATGTTTGTGTGTGTTGTTGTGCACATGCATGTCTGTTCAATTATTTGTGGTGTGGTCAGCATGCATGTGCATTTGTAAGTAAGTGCGAATGCGTGTGTGTGTGTACATGTGTGGGTTATCATGTGTATATGTGCAAGTGTTTGCGTGTGTGTTTATGTGTATACGTGTATAGAGGTGTGTATGTGTGTGTGGTGTGCTTATGCACGTGCACAAATGTGTGTGTGTTTTTGTGTGCAAGTGTGTGTTCATATATGTTGGATTTTGTGGGTGTTTTGTTTATGTGCAAGTGTGTGTGCACCTGTGAGTGTATGTATGTGTGCATGTGTTTGTGTGTATCCATGTCTATATGTTCACAAGGGCACATGTTTGTATGTGGGGGTGTGTGTGTGTATGCCTATGTGTGTGTACATATTTGTGTCCATGTGCATGTGTATGTGTCTATGCAATTATGTATGTGCTTGTGTGCGTGTGTTTTTGTGTACATGGGCACATGTGTATATGTTTTGGGTGCATGTGTATATGTGCCTCTATGTTTTTGTGCATGTTTATATGCATGTGCAAGGGGGTGTGTGAGTTTATGTACATGTGAGGGCATGTGTGTGTGTGAAATATGTGCATGTATGTATGGGTGTACATCTATGTATGCATTGGCATGTGCATTTATGTCTATGTGTTCATACATCTCAACATGGTGAATATGTCATTGTGTGCATGTGCATGCATGTCTGCCTGTGTATGTGGTTGTGTGTTTATGTGTGTAATTGGTATGTGTGTGTGTGTGTGTGACTATGCATGATTGTGTGTATGTAAATTGGTGTAGATGCGCTTGCCTATGTAAATTGGTGTAGATGCGCTTGCCTATGTGTGTATGTGTACAAGTTTGCCTATAGATTATCTATGTGTGTTCATGTGCATTTGTATGTAAGTGTGCCTGTGTGTGCTTATGTGTCTGTGTGTGCATGTTTATGAGCACATGCTTTTATGGAAGTGTGTGTGCATGTGTGCATGTCTATGTGAATTCATGTCTTTGTGTTTTTGTGTGTGTGTATCTATGTGTGTGTGTCTTTGTTTTGTCTATATATTCGTGTGGATGTGTGTGTGTACATGTATGTGTGTGTGTGTACATTAATGTGCATGCATATGTGTTTGCATGTCAATGCGCATGTTTGTGTTTGTGTGCATATGAGCATGTTTGTGTGCTTCTGTGTACGGGTGCACGAGTAAGTGTGTGTGTTCTTGTGTGTGCATGTTTAAGTGCCCTTGTCTGTTGTGTATGCATTCCTTTGTTTGTATTCTTATGTCTATGCTTGTACGTATAGTTGTTTGTGGGCTCACTTGTGTGTGTGCAATTGTTTTTGCATGCATGTGTTCATGCTTGTGTATGCATATGTGTTTGTGTGGCGATTATGCTTGTATGTGTGTGTGTGCTTATGTGTGTGTGTCTGTGTATGCACGCATTTGTGTGTATGTGTTTTCATTCGTTCATGCATTTGTGAGCACATGTGTGCGCACCTTTGTGTTTGAATTTGTATGTTTGTGTGTACTTGCAAGTGTTGGTGTGTGTATGTAGGCATGTGTGTAAATGCATGTTTGTGTGCATGTATGTATGTGTGTGTTTAGGTGAGTGTGTGTGCATTTATATGCATGTATGTGTGCATGTGGTTGTGTACATATTGGTGGGAGGGGTGTGTGTGCTTGTGTGTATGTAAGTGTGCACATGTGTGATTGTGTGTGCACATTTATTTGCATGCACAGGTATATTCATGTCTGTGTAAGTGTGTGTGCATGCTAGTTCTTGTGTGCATGTATATGTGTGTTTGTGCATGCGTACTCACGCATGTGTGTGCGCACTTATGTGCATGTGTGTTGAGTTTGCTATGCATATATGCATGCATGTATTTGTGTGTGTGATTTTGTGGGTGTGGTTGTGTGTGTATTTGTATGTGCCTATATGTTAGTGCATTTATAGATAGGTGCTTGAGTGTATGTATGCAATTATGTGCTCGAGCTTATGCATGTGCATTTGTGTGTGTGTATATTTGTGTGCGTGTGTGTGTGTTGTTGTGCAAGTGCATATGTGCACCTATGTGTGTATATGTCATCATGCATATGCATGGGTGTTTATATGTGTATGTGTGTGCCTGTATGTAAGTTTGTGTGTTCATGCATTTGAATATTTTTATGTCTGAGTGCATGTGTATAGGGGTGTGTGTGTGTATGCATGTGTCTGTGCATTTGGGCATGTACTTATGTATGTGTGTATTCGTGTGCAATGTACACACACACACACAAGTGTGTGTGGAGGCATGTGTGTGTGTGCTCGTGTATGTGGGTATGTTCATGTGTGTGGATGTCTGTGGGTGTTTGGATGCATGCATGCATGCATGTGTGTGCGCTTGAGTTCATGTATGTATGTGTATGAGTCTGAACATGTTGACATACGTATATAGTCTGGGTTGTGTGTTCATCTATGTGTGCATGTGCATATATGTGATTGTGCTTGCGTGTTTGTGTTCGTGTATTCATGTGTGTGTTGGTGAGTGTTTGTGTGTGTTTTTGTGTGTATATGTGTGTGTGTACATGCACGTGTGCATGTGTGTGTGTTAATGTATGTGCACATATATGTAGGTGCATGTGTGGATGTGCATACATGTGTATGAGTGTGAATCTGTACATTTGTGTGGTCATGTGTTTTTGTATGTATGTTTGCTCATGCATGCATGCGTATGTCTTTGTGCATGTGTGAATGTGAGCATTTGTGTTCAAGTGGGTGCAGGTGTCTATTTGTTTGTGTGTTTATGTGAGTGTGTGGGTGCGTGTGTGTGTGTGTGCATGTGTTTGTTTTGTGTGCAAGTGTGTGTGTGTGTGTGCATGTACACGTGTTAATGTGTGAGCATGTGTACACATGTGTGTCTATTTTTGCATACATTTGTGTTTTTGCAAGTGGATGAGGGTGTGTTGTATGTGCATGTCCATAATTTTGGGTGTTCTTATGTATGTTTTTGAATGTGCGCTTGTGTGTGTGCATGTGTGTTTCTATGTGTGTGTTTGTGCTTGTACTTTCATGTGTGTGTGTGTTTGTTTTGTTGTTGTGCACGTGTGTGTGTACCTCTATTCATTTGTGTCAAGGTGCATGTGCATGTGTAAGTGTGAATGTGTGTGCATGGGTGTGTGGTTTGTGTGTTTGTGTGCACATGTTGTGTGGGCATGCTTATGTACATGCACAAATGTGTGTTTGTGTCAGTGTTAGTGTGTTTCTATTCATGTGTGTTAATTTATGTGGGTGTTTGCATGTGTGGCCACAAGAGTAAGTGTGTGTGAGTGTGTGTCTGTACATGTCTATGTGTGTATAGATGAGCACATGTGTGTATGTGTGAGTGCATGTGTGTGTGTCGATTTGTGCATGTGTGCATGTGTGTTTTAGTGTGTAATTGTGTATATATGCATGTGTGTGTGTGCATGTTTGTATGTTTGTGCATGCATGGTTGTTTGTGTATATCTATGTGCATGAGGGTGTGCATTCATGTGTGTGTCTATGTACAAGTGTATTGGTCTATGCAAGTGTGTGTGAGTGTGCATGCATTTGCTTATATATGTATAGAAACATATGTATGTGTGTGTGTGCACATGCATTGTGTGCACTCATGTTCTTGTTTGTGCATGCATGTGAGTGTGTTCATGGGTACACATGTGTGGATGTGTACATTTGTGTGCATAGGCGCATGTGTGTGTATGCATGTATGTGTTTGTGCTGTGGCTTTAGGCATGTGTATGTGTATGTATGTGCATTAGAATGTATGTGTGCATGTTGGATGTGTGTGTATGCATGTGTGTGCATCATCATGCATGTGTACTGATGTGTGCATTGTGTGTCTATGCATGTGTATATCTGTGTGTGTGTGTACATGTGTGTGTTTATGTATGCACGTGCATGTGTGTGTATGGTCGTGCATGTGTACTGATGTGTGTGCATGTCTGTGTCTGTGCATGTGTATATGTGTGTGTGTGTTTGCATGTTTGGATGTGTGTCTTGCATGCATGTGTGAATGTTTTGTGTTTGTTTATGCATCTGCGTGTGTGTGTGCATCTACATGCATGGTTGTGTATGTGTGTATGTAAGTGTGTTTGTGTGTGTGCATGTGGTAGTGTATTTGTGTTCCTATGCACCTATGTATGTATGTGTGCATGTGCATCTACATGTAGGTGACTTTGTATTTATTTGTGGGCATGTGTGTATATGTGATTGTTTACATGTCTATGGGCATGTGTGTTTATGGCACTGCATGTGTGTGTATGTATTTGTTAGTGCATGTGTGTATGTGTGTGTCTATATGTTTTCTTGTTTTTGAGTGTATGTGTGCATGCATGTGCATGTGCATATATGTGAATGCATCTATATGCCTATGTGTCTATTGATGCATATATGTGTTGATGTGGGAATGTATGTCTGTGTGTGTTTATATTTTTGCCTATGTGTGCATGTGTTTTTGTGCATGTTCATGTGCATATGAGTGCTTTGGTTCATATGTGTCTGTATGCATATGTGAGTGTATATGCGAGTATGTGTGTGTTTGTGCATGGACATATGTGTATGTGCCTGTGTGCATGCAAGTGTGTGTGTGCATGTCTGTGCTTTTATGCATGTGTTTATGTGTCCATGGGTGTTTATCTATACATGTGTGTGTGTGTGTGTGTGTGTGTTTATGTTTGCGTGTAAGTGCATATGCATGTTTGTGTGCAAGTGTGTGTGACTATGGGTGTGTGTGCATTTTTACGCATGTTTCTATGTGTTCATGTGTTTGTATGTGTGTAAGTGAGTGTGTGTCTATGGTCATGTGTTAGTGCATTTATGTGTGAGCATGCATGTGTGCTAGTATCCTTGAAATTTTTTTGTGCTTGTATTTGTGCATTTATGTATGCATTGTGTGTGTACATGTGTCTATGCATGTTCGTGTGTGCATGCATTTGTAGTACAAGTGTGTGTATGGATGTGCGGGTGTGTGTAGGTGTGTGTGTACATTTTTGTATTTGTTTTTGTGTACGTGTTGGTATGCATGTGTGTGTGCATGTATGTGCTTGTGTGTCAACAAATGTGCATGTGTATATGAGCACGTGCTTATGCATGTGTGTGCATGTGTGAGCTTGTGCTTGAAATTGTGCATGCACACATATGGGTGTCTATGGGTGTGTATGTGCATGCATCTATGTGTGTGTTGTGAGTGCTTCTTTATGGGTGTGTGTGCACGTATTTGTGCAAGCATGCATGTGTTCGTGCGTGCCTGCATTTGTGTGTACATGGACATCTGCAAGCATGTGCTCGTGCATGTGTGTGTGTTAGGGATTGTGCATTCTTATGTGTAGGCATGTGTGTGTGTGTAAGCATGAGTGTGCATGCTTTGGTGGTGCATGTGTGTGTGATATGTGTGTGTGCATGTGGTTGTGCATGAGTGTGTGTGTGTGTGTGTGTACGTGTGCCTTTGTTTATTTGTGTGTGCATGCACATACATGCTTGTCTATGTTTATCTGTTCATGTGTATGTACATGTTTTTTATCATGTGTGTGTATTTTTATGCCTATGTGCATATGGATGTTTATTCATGTTCATTGTATGCATGTGTGCATGTGCGTATGTGCATGTATTCGTTTAAGGTAGCATATATGTGTGTATTTGAGTGTGCACATCTGTGTGCATGTGCATGTGTGTGTGCTTGTGTTCATGTGTGTATGCATATATTTTTGTGCATGTGTTTGCACCTGATTCTATATGGGTGCATGTGCACATGTGTGTTTTCTTTTTTCTATTTGTGTGTTTATGCGTGCTATTACTTTTATGTGCATGCATGTGCGTGTCTTTGTGTTCATGTGTGTGTGTGTGCATATATATGGTGGTGTGTGTGCATATGTGTCTATGCATGTACACATGTGTGTGTGCTTGTGTGTGTAAGTGAGCAAGAGCATGCATGCATTCATATGGGTGTATCAATGCAAGCATTCATGTGTGTGTGCATGCATTTATGTGTGCTTTTTGTGTGTGTTTGTGTATTTCAACTTATATTTTTGCATGTGTGCCCATGAGCTTATGTGCATGTGCATGTGTATGTGTTTGTGTGAGTGTACTTGTGAGCTTGTGTGTGTGTGTGTTTGTGCCTATGTATGCACACATGTGTAGGTGAGAGCATGTCTTTGTGTGCACGAGTTTGTGCTAATGTGAGTGTGTGTGTGTGTGTGTGCATGTGTTGGAGCGTGTATGTATGCTTATGCATGCGTGTGTGTACAAGAACACATGAGTGAATGTGTGTGGGTGCATCCATGTGTGTGCATATGTGCATGCATGTGTGTGTGTCCATACGTGTGTGTGAGCTTGTGTGTTTGTACATGTATGTACTTGTACAAGCATAAGTGCGTGTGTGTGTGTAGTTGTGTGTGTATGTGTGCATACTTATGTTCATGTGTGTATGTGCTTGGGCATGTGTGTGTCGATGTGTACATGTGTGTGCACACGTATGTGTGCATGTTTTGGTGTGTGTGTGTGTGTCCACATGTGCTTGTGTGTGTGAGAGCATTCATGTGCATTTGTGTGCACATGTGTTTTTATGCATGTGAGTGCACGTATGCATATGGTATGCACATTTGTGTGTGTGTGGGAGTGTGCATGTGTTTATGTGTTTATGTGTTTATGTGTGTGTATGTATGTGTCTCCTTATGTTTGTTTGTGTGTATGCTTGTGATCGTGCAAGAGTATGTATGAGTGTGTGTGTGTGTGTATGCACTCATGTGTGTGCAGATGTGTCATGTATGTGCGCATGTGCGTATGCCTTTGTTTTTGTACAAATGTGTGTGTGCATCTATGTGTGCATGTACATATGTTAGTATTTGTGTATGTGTGTTTTTTCACATTTGTTCATGTATGTGAGCATGTCTATGTCGGTAGGTATTTGTGTGTTCACATGTGCTTATTTGTTTGTGCGTGCATATGTGTGTGTGTATATCTACGTGTGTTTGTGTATATGAGTGTGCATGCATGTGTGTGAGCTTATGCATATGCATTTGCCTATGTGTGCATTGGTACACATGTGTGTTGCTTGTGCAGGTGCCCATATATGTAGGGGTTCATTTGTGTGTTTCTACAAGTGTTTGTGTGTGCATCGTTATGTAGGTGTGTGTGCATATGGATGTGTGTATGCATGAGTGTGTGCACATTCATGCATATGTCTACAAGTGTGTGCACTTGTGTGTGTGTTAGTGCATACTAATATATGTGTTTGTGCTTGTGCATGTGTGTCTTTGTGTGGGTGTGCATAAGCATCTATTTGTGTTCGTGTGTGTGCATGGTTGTGTGTGTGTACATCTATGTGTGTGTGTGTGTGTGTGTGCATGCACGCTTATATGTGTGTACAAGTGTGCCTGTGCATTCATGCACATGTGCATGTGTGTGTTTGTGTTTGTGTGGTTATTTTTATTTTGCATGTGTGTGTGCATGGCCATCAGTGTGTGTGTGCATCTTTGTGTGTACATGTGCATTTGCATGTGTTTTGTTGTGTGTATGTGCATGTGTGTGCTTTTTTGTGTGTGTATTTGAGCATGTTTGTGAGCATATGTGCCGGTTTGCATGTATCTATGTGACCATGTTTATATGTGCCCGTGTGTGTGTGTAGGCCTGTGTGCATGTGTAGCTTTGTGCTTGTGCATGTGTCCTTGTGGACATGTATTTGTGTGTGCATGTGTGCTTTGTGTATGTGTGTGCATGAATGCACATGCTTATGCTTGTGTGTGTGTGTATGTTGCATGCATCTGGGTGTATATATGTGTGTGTGCATGTATGATTGTGTCTATGTGTGGGCACATGCTCAAGTGCATGTATGTGTGTGTGTATGCATGTGCAAGGAGCATGTGAGTGTTTGTGGGTTCATGTGTGCAGATGTGTGTGTGTGTGGTTTTGTTTATGCATGTGTTTGTGTGTGCATCATTACTTGTGTGTATAAGTGTGCATGTCTGTGTATATGTGTGGATGTGTGTGCATGTGTTGTGTGTCTATGGGGGGATGAGTGTAGGTGATTTTCAATGCACGCCTTAGTGTGTTTGTGTGTGTATGTGTGCATGCTTACATTTATGATTGTGTGTGTATGCACACATGTGTGTGTTCATATGTATGCTTGTGAGTGGATGTCTTTGTGTATGTGTGCACATACATGCATATGTGTGTTTGTGGGCACATGCAAGTGTGTGTCTTCATGTGTGTGTTTGTTAATAAGTGTATCCAAGTGTGTGTGCTTGTATGTGCACATGTGTATGGATATGCATACATATGAGAATGGGTGCAGACACAAGTCTATGTGTGTGTGTAGGTGCATTTGTGTTTATGCAAGTGTCTCTATTATGTGTTTGTGTGCATGCTTATGAATGTACGAGAGTTTATGTGTGTTTGTTTGCATGTATCTTTGTGCTTATGTGTATGCAGGCATGTGTTTATGTATGTCCATATGTGCTTTTGCACATGTACATGTGTGTGGATGTGTGCATGCATCTTTGTGTTTGTGCATGAGCGTGTGCATACATGCACGTGAGTATGTATGTATATGTGTGTATATTTGTAAGTTCGAGTGTTCAACAGTGTGTGGGTGTGTGTTGGTGTGTTTGTGTATGCATGATTATGTGTGTGTATGTGTGTGCATTCTAGGCATGTGTATATGTGTGTGTGTGGGTGAATATGTGTGCATATGTGTATGTGCATGTGGGTGCCCCGGTCTGCATATGTGCGCTCTTGTGTGTGTACGCATGAGTGGGTGCAAGTGAGTATACATGTGTGTACACATGTGTGCATGCATGTGCATATGCATTTGCATGTGTGTCCATGGGTATGTGTGTGCATGCGTGTGTGTGCGTGTGCGTGTGTGTATGCATGTGTGTGCTTGAGTACACATGTGTTAGTCTTGTACTTGTGTTTGTGAATGCATGTTTGTGTGTATATGAGTGCATGTGGCTATGTGTGTGATTTTGTGTGAATTAGTATGTGTGTGCATACATTTTTGTGTGTGTGTGTGAGCATGTGTGCTTGTGTGTGTGTAAGCATGTAAAAACATGTGTAAGCATATGAGTTTGCACACATGTGACTTTATGTGCAAGAGCATGTGCATTTATTTGTTTATTTGTATGTGTGTGGTTGCATGTGTGTGTGTGCATATGCATGTGTGTGTCTGAGTGCATGCAGCTTGTGTGAGTGTTTTTGTGTGTGCATGTGCACGTGTGCATGTGTGTGCATTGAGTTTGTGCGTGTGTGGTTGTGCTTTAGTGTGTGTGTGTGCATAGGCATTAGTGTGTGTAGGGGTGTTTGCATTTTGTGTGTATGTATACATTTGCAAGCATTTGTGCAAGTACATGTGTTTTTGCATGTGTGTTCTCATCTTTGTGTGAATGTGTATGTGTGTGCTTGTTTGCATGTGTGTGTGTACAAGTTGGTGTGCATGTTTGGGTGTGTGTGTGGGTGTGCATTTATATGCATATGCATGTGTGCAATTTGACATGTGTGTCTGCTTATGTGTGCATATGCATGTGTATGTTTGTTTGTTCAAGTGAGTGTACTTTTATTTGTGTGTGAGCATGCTTTCATCTATCTTCCTGTGTGTATCTGTGAGTGTGTACACGTTTATGTGTGTGTCTACATGTGTCTTCATGTGTGTGTGCACTTATGTGTTCTAATGGATACGTGTGTGTGTGTCTACACATCTGTTCATGTGTGTGTCTGCCTATGTGTGCTAATGCATATGTATGTGTGTGTGTGTACATGTGTGCATGTGTGTGAGCATACATGTGTGCATATATGATTGCAAGTGCTTGTATGTGTGTGTGCACGTGTTTATGCATGTGCATACGAGTGTATATGTGTGTGTATATGCACTTGTGATTTTGTGTACATGTGTGTATGTGCATTTGTATGCTTGTATGAGTGTCTGGATGCATGTGTATGTGCTTCTACATGTGTGTGTCCTTGTGTTTGTGTGCATGTGCACATGTCTGTGTGTGGACATGTAAGCATGTGTTAATATATGTGTGTTTGTGCGTGCACATGCGTGTGTGTTTGCTTGTGTTCATTTATTTGTTCTTGTGTGCTCATGTGTTGTTTTATGGATGTGCATTCCATTGTGCATGCATATGTATGTTCACAAGCATGTGTGTGTGTACATTTTTATATGTGTGAGTGTCTACGTGTGTTTGTAGGTGTGTACATGTGTGTGTGTGTGCTTGTGCGTGTGCATAATTGTGTGCACAAGTCTATGTCTATATGTGTATGTTGTGCACTTATGTGTGCATGTGTCTATGTTTATGTGTGTACATGTGTGTGGGTGCATCAATGTGTATGGATACATATGTGTGTGTATGTGCTTGCATGCATGTGCTTGTGTGCATGTGTGCATGTGTGTGTGCTTGTGCATATGTTTGTGTGTGTGTGCATGTAGGTGTGCATACATGTATGTTTGTTTGTTCTTGCATGTGTGCTTATACGTGTGCATGTGAGTATGTGCATGTATGTGTATACATATGTGTGTGTATGTACATAGATGTGTGTTTGTGTTTGTGCATATGTGTGTGTGTTTGTTTTTGTGCACCTATGTGCATGTGAGTGGTTGCAATGTTTGTGTGCATGTGTATATACATTTGTATTTGTCTCTGTGCTTGTGGGCATGTGTGTGCATGCATGTGTTAGTGCATGTTTTTGTGTCGTCGAGCACATGTGTGCACGTGCGTGCATCCATCTATATCTTTTTGTGTATGTGTGTGCATGTTTGTGTGTTTGCATATGGGTGTGCATGCGTGTGCTTACATGTTTTTGTGTGTGAGCGAGTGCAAAAGCGTATGAGTTTGTGTGTGTGTGAGCATGCATGTTAGCTTGTGTGCACATTTGTGTACATGAGCATGTGTGCATGTGTGTGTGTACATGCATGTGAGTGTGTGCATGCATGCATATGTCTGTGTGCATGTGCATATGTCTTTATGTATCCATGTGCATGTGTGTTTGTGTATGCATGCTTTTGTGTGTACATGTGTTAGTGCATGCATTTGTGTGTGCCATGCAAATCTATAAGCATGCATGTGCATGTGTAAATGTGTGGGTATTGGTGTATGTGTATTTACTTGTGTGTGCACATGTATATGTTTGTGAGTAAATGCATATGCATGTGGGTTTATCTATGTGTGTGGTGTGTGTGTGTGTGTATGTGTGTGTGTGCACGTGTGTGTATGTGTATGGATGTGTATGGGTGTGTGTGTGTCTATGTACCTATGTGTTAGCATATGTTTGTGTGTGTGGACATGCGCATATGCAAATGTGGGTGCATATGTGCTTGTGTTTGCATGCATGCATATGTGTGTGTTCCTATTAGTACATGTGTATATTTCTATGCGCATGTGTGCATATGTGTATGTGTGTGGTCATTTGTGTACCTACATCTGTATACTTGTGGGTGCATGTGAGTGTGTGTGGGTGTAAGTTGGTTTCTATGTACATGTGCATTTGTTCTTGTCTATCCATTTTCAAGTTTATAGATGAGTGTTTTGTATGTGTGTGTGCATGTGTATGTGTTTGTGCATATGTATGTGTGTGTGCATGTGTGTATGTGTAGGTGTGTTCATGCTTGTGTGTAGGCTTGGGTGCACACATGTGTGTATGCTTTTGTTTAAGTGTGTTGTGCATGCGTGAGTGCATGACACTATGTGTGTGTATCGACAAGTATGTGCTAGTGTGTATGTCCATGTGTTTATGTGTGTATGTGTGTATGTGCATGCGATTGTGTTTGCGGGTATGTGTGAGTGTGTGAACATGTGTGCATAAGTCTATGAGTGAGTGAGTGTGTTATACAAACATGCATGTAGGTATGTGTGTGTGTTTGTGTTCATGTGCATGAGTGTGTGCGCAAGTGCATATGTGTGTGTGTATGCATATAGATGTTAGTGTGTGTGCATGTGTTTCTATGTGTGTGTGTATGTGTGTTCATCTATGTAAGTACACATGTGTGTTGTTTTTTGGATGCATGTGTGTACGTGTGTGTGTTTGTGTTGCTGCGTACATGTGCATGTGTTCCTGTAAGTGTGTGTGTGTGTGTGCATGTTCATGCATGTCTACGAGTAAGCATGTAGGTGCACACACACGTGTGTGTGTGTGTGTGCGTGTATGTGTTTGTGTCAGAACGTGTGCATGTTTATGTTTGTGTGAGTGTGCCTGAAAGTGTGTGTGTGTGAATGTGTATATGTGTATGTTTGTGTGAATGTGCATATATGTGAGACTATCCATTCATGTGTGTTCATGTATGTGTGTGCATGTGCATGAATGTGGTTGTGTGTGTGTGTGTGCATGTGCATATGTGTGTGTATTTGCATGATTTTGTTTGGGTATGTGTGTTTGTGCATGCATCTATGTCCCTACATGATCGTGCATGTCATTGTAAATATAGGTGTATGTTCGTCTGCATGTTAGTGTGCTTATTTGTGTATGTGTGCTTATATGTGTGTATATATGTGTCTGTGCATGTACACATGTGTATGAGTGTGCATGTGTATTCTCTTTTGTGTGCTTGGTTTGCACTTGTGTGTGCATGTGCATGTGTGAGTCTGTGCGAGGCTGCACATGCGTGTATTTGACTGTGTGTGTTTGCATGAGTGTGCATGTTTGTGGGCATGTGTCCAAGCATGTGAGTGTGTGTGTTTGTATGAGTTTGTGTGTGAGTGCGTTTGCAAGTGTGTGTCTTTGTGAGCATGTATGCATGTGCGTGTGTGTGCGTACATGCATGTGTGTGTGTGAATGCATATGCATCTATGGTTGCTTGTGCATGTGTGCATTTGTGTTTGTGCATGTGTGGTTGCATTTGTTTGTATATGTACAAATGTGTGTGTGCATTGGTAAGAGTGGGTATGGGTGGGTGTGTATGTGTATGTATGTTTATATATATATTTGTTCATGTATGTGATTTTGCATGTACATGGGTTTGAGTTTTTGTGTGTGTGTGAGCATGTATGTTTATATGCTTATTTACATGTATGTGTGTAAGCACATTCTTGTGTGTATATGTGCATATGTGTGTGTAAGCCTATGTGCATTTGTGAGCATTTGACACATGCGTGTGTATGTGTTTATTTAGGAATTTGTACATCTGTGTTTGTGTGTGTATGTGTATGCATGCATCTTTTTGTGCACGTGGTGTGTTTTATGTGCATGTGTGATTTTGTGTGCATGAGTTCATGTTCTTGTGTGTGGATGTGCATGTGTGCATTTGCGTGTGTGCATGTTTGTGTGTACATATGTGATT
The DNA here is from genome assembly GCA_023846275.1 of Vanilla planifolia. Classification (NCBI taxonomy): domain Eukaryota; kingdom Viridiplantae; phylum Streptophyta; class Magnoliopsida; order Asparagales; family Orchidaceae; genus Vanilla; species Vanilla planifolia. The sequence goes on along the minus strand of JAIUJO010000050.1, from coordinate 675,808 downwards.
GTGTGTCTATTTGTGTTTGTGTTTGTCAGTGTGCACAAGTGTTAAAATGTGTATCTCTACGTTTGTGTTCATTCGCATATGTGTGCATGTGTGTGGACATGCATGTGTGGCTATACATGTGTGTGTGTCATCTTGCGTATGCATGTGTGCATGCATGTTTTTGGAGTGTGTGTGTGCGTGTGCGTGTGTTTGCGTAGGTGTGCAAGTGTATCTATGTGTGCACGTCTATGTATAGGGTGTGTGTATAGGCATGTTTTTGTGGGTGCATGTGTCGGTGCTTGCACGCATATATGTGTGTGTGCGTTTATGTATGTTTGTGCACGTGAAAACATGTGTGTGTGTGTGAGTGCATTCACATGTTTGTGTGTGTTTTTTTGTTCATAAATGTGAGTGTGTTGGTGTGTGTGGATGTGTATTTGTGTGTTTGTGCATGTAAATGTGCATGAAAATGTGTTTATGGATGTGTATGTGTGAGACTCTACATTTGTGTCTGTAGGTGTTTATGTGTATGTGTGTGCTTATGTGTATGTGTGTGTGTGAGTGTGCATCTGGTTGTGCTTACATGAGCGTGCATTTGTGTGTGTGTGTGTGCAAGCGTGTGTGCATCCATGTGCGTGTGTGTTGTGAATATTCATGTTTTTGTGCTATTGGTGGTGTGCAAGTGAATGCATGCATTTTACATGTGTGTGTGTGTGTGTCTAAATGCATGGGTGTGCCAATGTATGTCTGCATGTATATGTGTACGTGGGTGTGTGTGTGTGTGTGGTTGTGTGTATGTTGGTGTGTGCTTGCTTGGGTGTGTTTATGCTTGCGTGCATGCATGTGTGTATATGTATGTGTGTGCATGTGTTATGTGTACATGTCTGTGTATGTTTGTTTGAAGTGCATGTGTACATGCAATGTGTGTGTAAGAACATACATTTGTGTGCCTTTTGTGTGCATGTGTGTATGCATTTGTGTGTGTACATGTTCATTTGGGTGCATATGTGTGTGCATGTATATGTATGTGTGCATGTTATTTAGTGTGTATGTGTGTGAGCACATGTGCATCTTCATATGCATGTGTGCATAAGTGTGTGTGTATGTATATATAAATGTGTGTGTGTATATGTGAACCTATGTGTGAGCATGTGTGTGTCCATATGTGTTAGTTTGTGTGTGTGCATTTGTGTGTATATGTATGTGAGTGTGCATTCCTGAGTGTGTGTTTGTGCTTGTGTGTGCATTAGTTTTCATGTGTGCATATGTGTATGGGTGCTTGTATGTGTCTGTATGTGCATGCATATACTTATGTGCTTGTGTGAGTTTGTACATTTGCATGGATGTGTATGTGTGTCTGTGTGTGTATGCGTGTGCACGTGTAGGAATGCATGTGCATGCATTTGTGTGGGTGTGTGTGAATGTATGTGCGCATGTGCATGTTTGTGTGTGTGTATATGTGTGTGCATGTGTGTGCATGCATGTGTCCAGTCGCATGTGTGTGTTTGGATTAGTCTATGCATTTGTTCTTTTGTTTATGTCGATATGTGTGTCTACATACACACGTGTATTTGTGTATGTATCCATGCATGTGTGTGTTTCTATGTTTATGAGTGTGTCCATTTGTGTGCATTATTTGTATTCATGTGTGAGTGTGGTGCACATGTTTGCATGTGCTGGTGAATATATGTGCATTTGTTTGTGTGTGTGTGCATGCATGCATGTCTACCTACATGTGAGTGCATATGAGAGTGTGTGTGCTTGTACAAGTGCATATGCCTAAGCACATGTGTGAACATACATATTTGTGCATGTGTGCTTTTGTGTGTGTATGTGTGCATGCAAGTTTGTGTGTATATATGCATGGATGTGCATGTGTATATTCATGTGTGGGTGATTGTGTGCATGTGTGTTTGTGCATGTACATGTGCATGTGTGTGTGTGCCCTTATTTTTTTGTGTGTGTGTCCTTATTTTTGTGTGTGTGTGGGTTGTGCATGTACATGCTAGTGCATATGCTTGTATGTGTGTGTGAGTGAACGGGTTTGTATGCATATGTGGGAGAGTTTGTGCACGTGTGTGTGTGCATTTGTGCCTACTTATGTGCATGTGTATTGATTTGAGTTTATGTGTGAAAGCACGTGTGCACGTCTGGGAGCGTGCATATGTTCAACCATGCATGAATGCATCTGTGTGTCTATGTATTTGCATATATCTGTGTATGTGTGCATGTTTGTGCCTGTGTGTGTGGATGTGTATGTGCGTGCTTGTGTGTATGTGTATATGCATGCATGTGTGTGCTTGTATTTGCATGTGCATGTGCATTTGTGTGTGTTCATGTGTACTCGTTTGTTCCTGTGTGGGTGCATGCATATGTGCATGTATTCACGTGTGAGTTTATACGTGTGTGATTGTGTGTTTGTGCATGTGGATAAGTGTGTGCATGTAAGTGTGTATATGTGTATACATGTTTGAGTAAGTGTGTTTTTTTTGTACACATTTGTGTGTGCATGCGTGCATAGACACACTTGTGGCTGTGATCTTGTGCATTGTACTACGTGTATGTGCATGCATAGTTTCTTATGTGTGGGTGGAGGTGTGTGTGAGTGCGTACACATTTGTGTGTGCATGTGTGTGTGTTTGTCTGTGTATGTATGTCCAAAAGTGTGTGTGACCCTATATGTATTTGTGCATGTGTTCGTGTGTTCTTGCTTGTGTGCATGTTCATGCTTGTGTATGCCTATGCGCACATGTGTGTGTGTGTGTATGTAGGTGCATGTGTGTGCATATAAGTACGTGTACTTGCATTTGCATGTGCATGAGCATATATGTGCATGCATGTACCTTTTCAAGTGTGTCTACTTGCTTTTATTTGTGTGGGTATGTTTATGTGCATGTGCATGGTGGTGTGCATTTATTTGTGTGTGTGTTTGTGCATATGTGTGCAATCATGTGTGTATGCATGCATGCTTGTGTGTGTGGATGCATTCATGTGCATGTATGTTCAATCATGTGGGTGTGTATGTGTGTGTATGTGTGTGCATGTGTGCATTAGTTTGTTTAGGTATGTGTGTGCTTATATTAGTGTGTGCTTGTGTGCATGCATGTGTGTTTGTATGTGCATGCATGTGCATGTGTGTACTGCATCAACATGTGCATGGGTGTGTGTGTGTGTGCATGTGTTTGTGTACGTGCATGTTTGTTAATGCTTTTGTGTGTTTGTATATGCACTTATGTTTGTAGTTGTTTGTGTATATTTGTGTGCTCATGTTAGTGTGTTCATGTGTGTATGTGCAAGCACATATGTGCATGTGTATGTGCTGCACTGGCAAATGCATGCATGTGTGAGTGTGTGTGAGTACACATGCATACACATGTATTAATGCTTGTGTGTGTTTGCATGTGTGCATGTATGCTTGTGTTTATGTGTGCATGTGTTCATATGTGTGGGTGTGAGTGTTTGTGTGCATATATGAATGTGTGGTTGATGTGCATGCATGTACATGTGTTTGGTTCTGTGGTTCTTCATGCATGTGTATTTGTATGCATATAAGAGCATGTGTATGGGTTTGTGGGTGTGTGTGCACATTCTTACATGAGCACATGTGTGTGTGTGTGTGCATGTTTGTAAGGGTGTGTGTGCATGCATATGAGTAGGCATATATGTGTGTGTGTGCATGTGTATGTGTATATGTGTGTGCATGCATATAAACATGTGTGCATGTGCTTATGTAGGTGAGTACATATGTGTGTGTGCGAGTTAGTGTGTGTGTGTGTGTATATATATATGCATGTGAATGCATATGGCATACACGTTCTTCTGTACACGTATGCGTGTTTTTATACATGTGTGTGCATGTGCAAATGCACATGTATGTGTGTATATGTGTGTTTTCATGTGTGTTTATGGATGTGTTTTTTTTCATGTGTGTGTGTATGTGTGCACACATGTTTGTAGATGTGTGCATACATACATGTGTTTGTGCTTGTTCATTTATGCATGTATGCATTCACATGCAAGTGTGAATGTGGATCTGTGTGTGTATTTATGTCATTTTGTGTGCTTGTCTAAGTGTGCATGTGCTTCTATGTGTGTGTGTGCCTGCTTGTGTGTCTTTGCATGTGGGCATGCTTATGCATGCACATGATTGTGCATGTGTGTACATGAGTGTGCATGTATGTACATGAGTATGCATGCTTGTGCATGCTTGTGCATGGGTGCTTGTCTAGGTGAATGTATGTACATGAGTGTGCATGTTTTTTAGCCTTTCTGTGTGTTTGTCTGTTCTTCTTCATCTTTGTATGCTTGTGTGCGTGCATTTGTGTGGGTGCATGCATGAATGTGCATGTTTGTGTGTGTGTGCATGTGTGCATGTACAAGAGTGTATGTGTGTGTATTTGTATGCCTATGTTTCTTGTGTGTGTGTATTTGTGGGTGCAAGCATCTATGCTTGTTGTCCATGTATGAAAACATGTGTGTATGTGTGTTTTGGGGTGCATGTGTACGTGTGTGCATCTATTTGTATTGCATCTAACTCTATGTATGCTTGTGCGTATATGGTATGTAAGTTTGTGTGCATTTTAACACACACGTGTGTGTGTGTGTGTGTGTGTGATGTGTGTATTTTCTATGTGTGTATGTGTGTAGGTGTGCACATGTTGGTGTGTTTGTGTATGTGTCTACTGACTGTGTGGTGTTTATTATGTGTGCAGTGTCTACTTGTATGTGTGTGTATGATTATGGGTGTACAGGTATGTGTGCATGTTTGCACATGTGTGTATGCATGTCTGCTTCTATCTACATGTATGTGTGTGTGTGTGCACATGTTTGTGTGCATATGCATGTGTGTATGTGTGTGCATGTGTGTGCATGTTTGTATGTATGTGTGAGTGTGTGTGAGTGTGTGTGTAAATGTGTGTATGCATTGCCTGTGCATGCTTGTGTGTGTTTGTCCTCTTATGTTCTTTAGTGAATGTGTTTTCTTGCATGAATGTGCATATGTGTTTAAGTATGCATGTGTGTATGTGTGGGTGTGTGTGAGTGTGTTTGCTTGTGCTTGTGCATATGTGTGCATGCTTGTTAGTGCATGAGTGTATGTATGCATGTGCTTGCATTTGTGTGTGTGCATATTTGTGTGTTTGTGTTTATAAAAGTGCAATATGTGTGCATGTGTTTGTATGCTTTTAGGTGCATGCATGTGGGTGTATGTCAATGTGTGTTGGTGTGAGTGTGTTGTATGTGCTTGTGTGTTTGTGTGCATGCCTTTTTATTTGTATATGTGTTTGTGTAATATGCATGTGAATGTGCATGTGTGTATGCTTTTATGTTCATGAGTGCATATGCATGTGTGTATGGTTATGTGTTTGTCATTAGTTATGTTTTTGTGAGAGCATGTGTGTCTGTGCTTATGAGCGCACTTGAGTGCATACATGTGTGCCTACTTACGTTTGTTCATGTGTATGTGTGAGTGCATCCAAGTGTCTATAAGTTTGTGTAAGTGTATGTCAGTGGGTGCATGTGTGAGTGAGTGAACATGTTTGTGCATGCATATGTGTGCATATTTGAGGTGCAATGCATGCCCATGTGTGTGCATGTGTGTGGTTGTGTGTTTGTGTGCATGTGTGTGCTTGCATGTGTATATGTGTGCTTGTTCTTGTGTTTGCATGTGTGTGCATGTGTATGTGCATAGGTGTTCCCTTATGTTTGTGTGTGTTTGTATGTATATATACATGTGCGTGTGTGTATGTGCATGTGAATGTGTGTATATGACTATGCATGTACGTTTGTATGTGTGTGTGCTTCCATGCAAGTGTATATGTGTGTGCATGTGTATGTGCATGATTACATGTTTGTGTGCATGCATGTGTGTATGTGAGTGTGCAACTAGGGGTGTGTTTGTGTGTGTGTACATGGGTATGTTTGTGTTCTTGTGTGTCGATGTGTGGTGTGCATGTGTGTGTGTTAATACATGTGTGTGCTTGTGCATTTGTGTTTGCATGAGAGCACAATGTGTGTGGATGCATGTGTGTTCATTTGTACATGTGTGCAAGTGGATGTATGTGATTGTAAATGCTTGTGGACATGTGTGCATGCATGTGTCTATGCCTGGATGTATTTGTGCTTGTGCATGTGTGTGCACATTTGCTCATGTCTATATATGTGTGTGTGTGCATGCATGTGCATGAGTGAGTTTGTGTGCATCTGAGTGTGTGTGCATGTGTGCATTTTTACTTTTGTGCATGTGTATGATTTTGCATGTGTGGGTGTACGTGCATATGTGCGTGTTTGTGTATGTTAGTGAATGCATGTGTGTGTATGTGTTTTTTGCACTTTTGTGCATGTGTGTGTGTCCATTTATGTGCACATATATGTGTGTGCATGTGCATATGTGTGTTGTATTGGTATGCATGTGTGCGTCTATATCTGTGCCTATGTCTACAAGTGCATGTGTGTGTGCGCCTATGTTTAGGTGTGTGAGCATCTATGATTGCAAGCATGTGTTTGTGTATGTGTGTGTCTATGTGCATGTGAGTGCATGCATGTGTGTGTGCATGTGTGTGCAAGTACATATATGTGTGCACATATATGTGTTTATACTTGTGTTTTGAATGTGTATATATGTGTGCACATGTGTTTGTGGGTACGCTTATGTGTCTGCATGTACATATGTGTGCATAGGTTTTCATGTGTGTGTGTGTGTTGTAGTTATACATGTGAATATGCCTATGAGAATGTGTGCATTGCTATGTGTGTGTGTATGCATATATTTTTGTGCTCATGTGTGTGTGTGCATGCATGTATGTGTGTGTGTACATATGCATGCATTTGTGTGTTTATGTGTTTGTTTGTTTGTGTAAGTGCGCGTGTGTGTGCTTGTGCCCTTGTGTGTGTTTGCATGTGTGTGTATGTGCATGTGCTTGCATGGTCATGTTTGTGTTTGTCCATGTGTGTGTGTGTGCATGTGTACGTATGAGTATGTGTGTGAACATGTTTGTGTGTGCTCGTTTTTGTGTGTATTTACATGTCTGCATATGTGTGTGAATGCATGTGTGTAAGCGTGTGTGCATTTTTTCATGCAACTGTGTGTACGCATGCGTGAATATGTGTGTATGCATGCATGTGTGTCTATGTGTTTTTTAGTCTGTGTGAATTTGTGCATATACATATGCATGTATGTGTGCGTGTATGTGCATGTATGTGAGTGTCTATACATATGCATGGATGTGTACATGCATATCTACATATGTGTATGTGTGTGTTCCTTTACATGCGTGTGTGTGTGTGTGCTTCTTTTTTGTGTGCATCTGTGTGTGTTTGTGTTAGCATGTGCACACATGTGCACATAGATGCATATATGTGTCTGTTTGCATGTTTTTGTGTCTATGCATTTCTTTGTGTTTGGGCATGAGTGGTTGTGTGTTTGTGCGTTCGCATGCATGTGTGTATGTGCATGGACATGATTGTTTGTTGGTGTGTGTGCATGTCAGTGTACATATGTGTTTATGCATGTGTGTTCTTATGTTAGTGTATGTGTGTGTGGATGTGTGTGTATATGTGCATGTATGCATGCGAGAATATGTGTGTGTATATGAATATGTGCGCATTTGTGTGAGAGTGTATGCACGTGTGTTTGCATTTGTGAGTGTATAATGTCTTTTTGTGCATGTATACATGTTGGCATACCTATGTGCAAATGTGTGTGTGCATGCATGCACGTGTGCATGTGACTGCATGTGCGTACATGTGTATGTTGAGTGCATGCACATGTGTGTGTGCAAGTGCATGTGCAAGCACATATGCATGCTTGTGCTTGTGTATGTGTGTGTGATTATATGTATGTGTGTCAAGAAGTGCATGTGCGTGTGTGAGCACGTGTCCTCTGTGTTTTCTTGTGCGTGTTCCTATGCATGTGCATGTGTGATTTTTTTTGAGTACCTATTCATGCTTGTGTGAGTGCATGTGTGTGCATGTGCATGTGCTTATATATGTGTGTATTCACGGGTGCACATGTGTGTATGGGTGTGGCATGCATGTGTACATGCATACATGTGTGTGTGCATATATGTGTGTTTATGTTTGCATGCATGTGTATGCATGTGTGTACATGTGTATGTATATAAATGTTTGTGGTGTGTGTGTGCATGTATGCATGTGTATGTATAAGTTTGTTTGTGTGTGTGTGTGTGCATGCTTGTGTGAATTTGTGCATGTTTGTGCAAGTGCATGTTTGTCCCTATGTGCATATGTCTATATGTGTGCATGTGTGTTCTTGTGTGTACATGTGTTTGTGTATGTATGTGTGTGTGCATGAATGCAACTTGTGCATGAGTGTGTGTGTGCATGTATGTGTGGGTGGGTGTGTGCACATGTGCTTGTGTGTGTATGTTCATGTGTGTTTGTCCACATCAATGTTTATGTGTTTGTGCTTGTTTTTGTTTGTAAGAGCATTTGTGTGTGTGTGCATATTCATGTGTATGTGTACATTTTCTACAAGTGTGTGTGTGTGTGTACATAAGAGTGTGCATGTGTCTGTGCTATGCATACCTCTATGCATTTGTGTGGGTGTAGTTGTGTTTGTTTGTGACTAAGTGTGCCTATGTATTTCTACAACTGCATTTGTCTATGCTTATGTGTGTTTGTATGTTTGCTTTTTTGTGTGTGCATATGTACATATGCATGCATGTTCTTATGTGTGTGCATGTGCATATGTGCATGTGTGTGGGTTGGGGGTGCTTGTGTACATATGTGTGCATGTGTATGTGTGGTTATGCATATGCATGTGTGAAATTATGTGTACATGTGTGTCTATGTCAAATCATGTGTCATGTGTCTACACTTGTGAATGTGAGTATGTGTGGGGTTATGTGTGCAAAGGCATGTATAAAAACATATGTATATGTGTGTGTAGGGGAGGGGGTGGGTGTCTGTGTTGGCATTTTTGTGTGTGTTTGTATGCATACATGTGTGTGTGGATGTAAGCATGCACATGTTTGTGTAAGTGACTGCATTGGTGCATGTGTGTGTTCAAATGTGTAGGTGTGTGTGTGTGTGTGTTTGTGAGTGTGTATGCATGCACAAGTGTGTACATTTGTTAATATGTGCATGCGTGTGTCTTTACACATACGTGTGTGTACGTGCACGAACACATGTACATGTGTGTGTGTGTATGTGTGCATGTGCATTTTTGTGTTTTCATATGAGTTTTCATATGTGTGTGTGCATGTGTGTGTGTGTGTATGTGTGTGTGCATGTGTGTGTTTATGCATATGCATGTGAATTTGCATGAGTGTATGCATGATGCATGAGTGCATGATCTACGTGCTTGCTTGTGTGCTTATGCATGTGTTTGCATGTGTGTGAATGTATAGTTATGTGTCTATGTGTTTGTCATGCATGTGCGAGTGTATTTTTTATCAGAATGCATGCGTGTATGCATGTATGTTTTTTTGCATATCTGAATGTACACATGCATATGTGTGTGTGAGTGTACATGCACACGTGTGTATGTGTGTCTATGTGTTAGTGTTTGTAAGTGTGTAGATGTCCGTGCATGTGTGCGTGTGTTTTTTCTAATGTCGATGCATGTCTACGAGACTATACATTTTATGTGAGAGTAAGTATGCATGTCCATGTGTGTGGATCGATGTGTGCATATACATATATGTATGTGTGTGTGTTTATTTGTGCATGTGTGTACATTTTTGCGCGTGTTGTGCATGTGTGTTCGTATGCACGAACCCGTTTGTTATATGTGTGGATGTCTGTGTGCATGTGTGCCTGCTTATGTGCATGTGTACTTATGTTTGTAATTACATGTGTGTGTTTTTGTATGACTATGTTCCTTTGTGAGTGCGTGGGTATGTGTGTGAGTATTTTTGTGCACATACATGTGTGTATGCATATATGTGTGGACGTACATGTGCATTTGTGCATGCATGTGTATAACTGTGTGTTTGTAAGTGTGCATTTGTATGTCTATGCTATTTGTATGTGTGGGGGGTGCATGTGTGTATGCATGTGTTTTAGCATGTAGGTGTACACCTGCATACATAAGTTTGTGCATATGCGTGTTCACACACGTGCAAGTATGTATGTTTGTGTGTGTGTTCATTGTCATGAGGGTGTGTGGCTAATCATGTGTCTGTGTGTGAATGACTATGTGTGTATTTGTGTGAATGTGCATGCGAGCACATGTGTGTGTGCATGTTCATATGTATGATTATACATGTGTGTCAACATGTGTGTGCATGTTTGTGTGTGTGCATGCATGTGTGGTGTCCTTGTGTTGGCTTGTGTGAATGCCTGCATGTGCATGTGTGTGTGTCCATGCATATATGCCTATGTAGGTAAGTTTGTGTGTGTGAATTATACATGAAAGTTTATGTGCATGTGTGTTTGTGCGCACACGTACATGTGTTCATATATGTGTGCATGTGTATTTGTAAGTGTGCACGTGTGTGTCTATGTGCATATGTGCTCCTACATATGTGTGTATGTCATTACTTGTGTACTCATGTGTACATATGCAACTTTGTGTGCTTTTGAGTATGTGTGTGTGCATATGTGTGTGTTTGCTTTTGAGAGTGTGTAGGTGCATGTATGTACTAGTGTACATGGGTGTGCATGCCCACATGAGTCATGTATGTGTGCTTGTGTGCAAGCACATGTGTGTGTTTGTGCATGCACATGTGTGTATGTGGATGTGTGTGCATGTGTGTTTGCGTGTACATGTGTGTGTGTGCATGGTTGTGTGTGCCCATGCAAGTTTGTGTATGTGGATGTATACAATTGTGTGTGCATTTGCATGTGTATTTGTGTTTGCTCATTTTTGTGTGTGTGTGCACGCACACTCGCATGTGTGTCCATGAAATTATATGCATGCGTGTGTGTTTGCTTGTGTGCATGTGTACTTATATTTATGTTTGGATGTGTGTGCTTGTGCATATGTCTATGTTCCTACGTATGAGTGTGTTTGTGCTTGTTTGTGCATATGCATGTGTTGTTGTGTGCATTCATGTCTATTCATTTGTGTCTATGTGTATGTGCTTGTATGCATGTGTGTGTGTAGGTTTGTATGTGTGTGTGTGTTTGCTTATGTGCATATGTGAGTTCATTGGTGTTGGTGTGTGTGGGTGTTTGTGCGTGTATGCATGTGTATGCATTTGAGTGCATTTGTGAGTATGCATGTGTGTTTGCATGTGAGCACATGTCTGTATGTGTTGGTGCATGTGTGTATTTGTTTGTGTGTGCATGTGTGTGCATGTGTGCATGTGCATGTGTGATTGTACATGTGTGCCTGTGTCTATATGGATTTGTGTGTGTGTGTTCGCAAGTGTGTGGGTGTGTGGGTATGTGTGTTGGTGCATTTGTGTGTTCACTTCTATATGCATTTGTGCTAGTTTGCATACATGTTTGAGTATATGCATGTATGTTTGCTTACATACATGTGTTAATATGTGTGTGCTGTGTGTGTGTGCATTCATGTGCATGGGTGTATCTATTTGTGTGCATGAGTTTGTGCATGTGTGTGTGTCTGTGTGCATGATTGCGGGTGTTTGTATGAGTCTATGTGCATGTGCATGCATATGTGTGGGCATGTGTGTGGGCATGGGTGTGCATGTGTTCTTGTGTGTGTGTGTGCATGTGTATGTGCACATGTGTGTATGAGTGCATGTTTTTTTTGAATGTGTGCATGTATGCATCTTAGTGTGTGGTCGTGTGCATGTGCATGTGTGTATGTTTTTATGCATATACATGTATGTGTGATGGTGTGTTCATATGTGTGCTTATGCATGTGTGTGAGCTTGTGTTGATTTTGGTGAGTTCAAGCATGTGCGTTTGTGCATGTATGTGGGTGCATGTGTGTGCGATTATGTTTGTGTGCATGTGTGTGTGCATACGTGAATATGTGTGTTTGTGCGAGTGTGCATGTGCTTAAGCATGTATGCAAATACTTATATATGTGAGTGTGAGTATATGCATCTATCTGCATGGGTACACATGTGTGCAAATGCATCCATAGGTATGCATCTGTGTGCATGAACATGTATATGTGCATGTGTTTTTGTACGTATGTGTGCATATGATTTGTGCACGTGCTTGTGCCTGTGTGCATGGTACTTGAATGTTTGCACTTGTGCATGTGTGTGTATAGGTGCATGTGAGTATGCATGTTTGTGTCTATCCCTATGGGCATCTGTGCATTCATGTGTGTGTGCTTGTGCATGCATATGAGTTTGTGTGTGTGTGTGCATATATGAGTGTTTGTGTATGTGTGTGTATGTGCATGTGTGTGTGTATGTGTGTGTGTGCAAATCGATGTTTCTCCATGTTTGTCAGTAGGCTTATTTATGTGAGCATGGTTGTGTGTGTCTAGTTGCATGTATTTATGTGCATGTGTGCACGTGTGTGTGCATGCATACAAGTATGTGCATGTGTGTGTCTATAAGTGTATGTGTTTGTGTGCACATGCATGTGTGTGTGTGTGTGTTTTTGTGCATGTCTATGCATAGGTGTATAGGTGTGTGTGTGTATACAGTGTGTGACTACGTGTATGGCAATATGTGTGTGTGCAAGTGTGTATGTGAGTGAGTGTGTGTGTGTGTGTGTGTCTATGTGCATGCATGGGCATACGTGTGTGTAGGTTTGTGTACATGTTTGTTTATATGTGTGTGTGTGCATATGTGTGCATGTGTGTGTATATGTGTTGAGTGCATGTGTATGGGTGTGAGCATATTTGTGTGCATGTGTGTTTGCATGTGTGAGTGCATGTGCATGTGTGTGCATGTAAATAAGTGTATGTGGGTGCATGTATGTGTGTACATATTTATGGATGTGTGATTGCATATATGGGTATTCACTTGTGTGTGTGGGCTTATGTGTGTATGTACATGCCTATGTGCATATGTGTTTGTATATGTGTGTGTATGTCTGTAAAAGTGTGAGTCAGTTTGTGTGTTTGTGTGTGCATATACATATGAGTGCTTGTGTATTAGTATGTGTGTGCACTCATATGTGTCTGTGTGTATGCTTGTGTGAGATTGTGTTCATGTGTGTACATGTGTGTGTGTGTGTGTGATTACGTGTGTGTGCTTGTGTGTACAAGTGTATGTTCCTTTGTGTTTGCATGTGTGTACTTGTTCATGTGCATCTATGTTTGTGTGCTAGTGCAGATGCATGAGTGTGTGTATGCATATATTTATGCATTGGTGCAAATGTGTGTGTGTGCATCTGTATGTGTATTTCATTATGTGTGTGTGTATGTGCTTTTGTTCCTATTTGCATGCATGTGTGTGTGTGTGCATGGGTGTGTATGTTTAGGTGTGTGTTAGTGTGCATCTATGTCCATGTACTTGTTTGTGATTAGGTATGTGTGTCTACTTGTGTGTATAATTATGTGTGTTTATTTGTGTGTTTATGTGTTTGTGCTTTTATTTGTTTGTGTGTGCATGTGTATTCTTGTCTATATCTACAAGTGTGCATGCATGTGTGTATGTGAGCATGTGCTCATGTGTATGTGTGCTAATGCTTGCATGTTTGTGTATGCATGTGTGTGTGTATGCCTGTGCATGTGTATGTGTGTGTGTGCATATGTTTATGCATATGCATATATGTCTATATGTGTGTGTATATGTATATGTGATTGTGTATGCGTACATGTGTGTGCTTGTGTGAGTGTGTGTATGCATATGTGTGTGTGTACTTGTATCTATGTGTGTGTGTGCATGTTTTTTACATGTCCACGTGTGTGTACATGTACATATGTGTTAATGTCTGTGTGCATGTGTGTGTGCCTTTGTGAATGCATGTGTGCTTATGTGCATGTGTGCATACGTTTGTGCTCGTGTTATTGTATGTGTGTGTGTGCGTGCCAACGTGCATATGTTTATGGGCATGTTTATCTACATTTTTCTATGTATGTGTGTTGATGTGTTTGTGTGGGTCTGTCCATATGTGTTTGTGTGTATAGATGTGTGTGTGCTAGTCTTTGTTTATTTGTGTGCATGCGTGTATGCATATGTGTGCACTTGTAATTGCGAGTGTGAATGTGTCTGTGTGTGCGAGCTACTAATCGTTTGTGTGTGGGTGTGAGTGTACGTGTGTGTGTGCATGCATTTCTATGCCTTATGTGTGTGCCAATTGCATATGGGTGTGTATGTGGGTGCATGCATGTGTGGATGTGCATGCGGGTGTGCATGCATGTATTTGTGTGTGTGCTTGAGCATGTTCTTATATGTGTGCATTCGAGTGTGTGCTTTTACATCATGTGCAAGTATGTGTGTGTGTGAGTACATGATGTGTGTTTGTGTGCATGCACGTGTATGTGTTTGTGTTTGTACACATGTGTGCATGTGAGTGCATGCATGTGTGTACGTTTATGTTCAAGTGCATGAGTATGTGTGCATGGGTGTGCATGTGTGTGTGAGTGGTTGCACATGTGCATATACATGTGCATATGCATTTGCATTTGTTTATATGTTTGTGGGCATGTGAGTGCATGCATGTGTTTGTGTGTACATGTGTGTTTGTTTGTGTCATCGTGGATATTTTTGTGTGTGCACATGTTCATCTTTCTATGTTTTTCTATGTGCATGTGGTTATGCATGCCTCTGCCTACATGTGTGTGCGAGCGAGTGCACCAGTGCACGTGTTTGTGTGTGTACATGCATCTATTTGTATGCATGTGCGTACATGCATCTATTTGTATTGTTGTGTACATGTGCATGTGTGCATACAAGTGTATGTGTGTGTGCGTTGATGATATGGGTTTGCATGTGTGTGCATGTCTGTGTGTGAGGGAGGGAATGGGAGGAGTAAGTGTGTATGCAAATGTTTGTGCAAGTGTGTGTGCTTGCTTGTGCATATGTGTGTGTGTTTATGTGCATGGGCATGTCCACACACATATATTTTTTTTTATGCATGCACATAGTTGTGTGTGATCTTTGGTGTGGGAAGGTGTTTTTGTTTGTGTGCCAATGTATGTCTGTGCATGTATGTGTGTGCATATGGGCAGACATGTATCCATGTGGGTGCATATATGTGTTGGTTCATGTGTTTGTGCATGTATGCATATGTGTGATTATGCATGTGTTTGTGTGCTTGTGCATGTGTCCATGTATATGCATATATGCTTGTGTGTGTGTGCATTTATACACGTGTTTGTGCTATGTGAAGATTTGTGGGTATATGGGTATGGGTGTGTGTGCATTGGCATGTGCATGTATGTATGTGTGTGTGTTCTTGTGCAGGTGTGCATGAATGTGTTTGTGTAGATTTGTGCATGTGTTTGAGTGTCTACAGACATGCATAGGTGTGTGTGTTAGCACTATGTGCTTCTTTGTTTGTGTTGTGTTTATGTGGTTATGTGCTAGTGTGTTCACATGCTTGCATATGTTTTCTCATAGGTGTGTGTGTATATGTATTTATGTGTGTGCTTATGAGTATGTATGTGTGTGTATTTCTATGTGTGTGCATATGTATTTGCATGCATGTTTGTGTGTGTGTGTGTGTGGTTGTTTGTTTGCTTGCATCTGCATGCACGTGGATGCATACAATTGTGCATGGGAATGAGTTTGTTTCTTTTTACAAGTGCATTTGTGCATGCCTATGCATTTTCATGTTTGTGGTGAGTGTTTTATGTGTTTGTGGGTGTGTGTGCATGTTTGTGTTTGTGTGTGCATGTGTGTGTGCGTAGGTGCACATGCATGTGGATGCATTTGTGTGTGTGTTGTGTATACGAGAATGCATGGCACTACAAGGGTATGTGTGTCTATGTCAATGAGTGTGCGTGAGTGTACATGTGCTTTTGCAATTGTGTGTTTGTGCTTGCGATTGTGTTTGTGAGTGTGCGTGTGCATGTGTGCAAGTGTCAGTGTATAAGCGAGTGTGAGTACATGTTTGTGCGTGCTATGCTTGCATGCATGTAAGTGTGTATGGATGTGTATTTGTGTGCATAGGTGTGCATGCATGTGGATACACATGTGTGTATGTATGTGTGTGTGCATGTGTGCTTGTGTATGTGTATATATGTATGTGTTTAAGCATGAACATGTGTTCCTCTATGTGTGTTTGCATTGTGTGCATATGCATGTGTACATGCAAGTGTATGTGTATGGGTGAGTGTGTGTGCATGTTTGTGGGTTTGCATGCATGCATGTGCATATGTGTGTGTATGTGTGCACATATGTGTACAGGTGAGTTTTTATGCATGTGTTTGTGCATGTGTGTTTGCACACATGCACCTATGTGTGCACGTGTTTAAGTGCATAGGCATATGCACACAAGTGTGCATTTTTGCGCATACACATATACATGTGTGTTAATTAGTGTGGATGTGTGTAGGTGTTTGTGTATGTGTGCATGCATGTGTATGCATATGAGTGCATATATGTCTTTTTTCGTGTGTTTGTGTGCATGTGTGCATGTGCATGCATGTGACTATGCATATATGTTTGCATGTTTGTGCCTGTGTGCGTATGCGTATGTGTGTGTGTGTTCATGGCTTACATGTGTTTATGGATGCTTACATGTTTGCATGCATTTGTGTGTATGTGTGTGTGTGGCTATGTGTAGGTGTGTGTGTGTGTGTGCATGTGCATGTGTGTGTGTCTATGCATGTGTATATGTACGTGTGTGTGTGCATGTGTAGGAGTGTCTACACATACGTGCAGGAGTGTGTGAGCTCATGTCTGTGCATATTAGTTTGTGTTCTGTTTGTGTGGATGAGTACTTGCATGTGCATGTGTTATTCTATGCGTGTTTGCATGCGTGTATATGTGTGTGTATGTGCATGTCTGTGTGTTTGCATGTGTGTGCTTGTGTGTATGCATGTGTGTTCCTTTGTGTGCATGTGTGTTTGTGGGGCTATGCATGTATATGCTGCTATGCACAAACAATTATATACATGAGTGTGTGGTTATGTGTGTGCATTTATACATGCATGTGTGTGTGTTTGAGTTTGTGTATGTGAGTGGATTTGCTTGGGTGTGCATGTGCATGTATGTGCTTTTTTGCATTTGTCTGTATAAGGGTGTGTGTTTGTGTGCATTTATGTGTGTACTTGTCTACATGTATGAGTGTGTGAGTGCATATGCACGACAATACATTTATGTGTATGAGTGCATGCATTTGTGCATTTGTGGGTCTGTGTGGTGTTTGTTAGTTAGGATGTGCATGTATGTGCAAGTGCATGTTTGTGTGTTTGTGTGTGTCTGCATGTGGACACATGTGTTTACAAGAGGGTACAAGTGTGTGTGCTTGTTAGTGTGTGTACTATGATCATGTGCATGTGTGTTTACATGTGTGTGTGTGTGCATGTGCATGGGCATGCATGTGTGTGTGTATGTTTGTGTATTTGTGTACAAGTGTGTGGGTGCATACATGTGAGCATGTGTCTTTATGTGTCTATTTACACATTTGCATGTGTATATGTGCTAGCATAATCACACACACACTTATTTGCATGCATGTGTGTGGGTTTTTATGCATGTGCATGTGTTTGTGTGTGCTTGTGTGCATTTGCATGTGCATATAGGTGTGTGTGTGCATGTGTTTATTCTCGTGTGTGTGCTCGTGCATCTATGTATATGTGTGTGTGTGCTTGTGTGTGTATGTGTGAGTCTGTGTGCATGTGAGTGTGTGTCTGTGGGTATGTATGTGCATGCTTGAATGTTTGTGTGCATATGTAAGTTTGTATGTGTGTATGTGTTTATGCATGTTTGTGACTATGTAATTAATTGTGTGCATGTGCATGTGTGTGGGCATGTGCATGCATGTGTGAATGAGTGTATCAGCATGTGTGTGTATGCAAGTGTGCATGAGTTTGTGTGTGTATAGGTGTATGGGTGCCTGTGTGCACATATGTGTGCGTGTGTGTGCTTGTTTGCTTTTGTGCATTAGCATGTGTTTGTATTTATCTGTGTGTGTGTTTATATGTTCGTGTGCTTGTTTGAGTGCATGCTTGTGAGTGTGTGTGTGTGTGTATGTGCATATGCATGCGTGTTTGTTGTCTATGTGCAAGCATGTACAAGTGTATTGAGTGTGCAAGTCTATATTCGTATGTGTCTGCGTGTGTGTTTGTGAATGTTTGGGTGCATGTGTGTGTTTATCTATACGTGTGTGTATGTGTGCGTGTGTGTGTGCATGTGTGTGTGCACGTGTGTTTTCATTTGTGTGTGTATGTGTGTTCATGTTTGCATGTGTGCATGTATCTATGTATGCATGAATATTAATGTGTGGAAATGTGTGTTTTTGTACATGCATTTGTATGTGTGTGTTTGTGCGTAATGTGATTGTGTGTGAGTGCATGCATGTGTGGATGTGTTTATGCATGTTTGTGTGTGCATGTGTGCATATCTGTGCATATGTGTGTGTGTGTGTGCATTGGGTGTGTAGGTGTGCATGCATATGTGTAAAAGAATGTATGTATGTGTGCTTATGAATGTGTTTGTGAGTGTGCATAAGCATATATATGTGCGTGTGTGGTTAAAAGTTTGTGTGCACGTGTGTCTATGTCTATGCACATATGTATGTGAGAGTGTGTTCTTATTCATGTCCATGTGTGTGCGCACATGCAAGTGTGATTGGGTACACATGCATGTGTGTATGTGAGTGAGTGTGTGTGTTGGTGCATGTGCATATGTAGGCCTATTTGATTGTTAGTGCTAGTGGGCTTGTGTGCATGCATGTGTGTGCATGTGTATTTATGTGTGTGTATTCATTCTTTCATGCATATGTTTTTGTGTTTGTGAATGAGTGCATGTTTAAGCACATGTCTACATGTCCATGCGTGTGTCTATATGTGCATGTATGTGTTTGTGCATGTATGTGCGTGTGTGCTTTTATGTCAATAAGTGTATTTATGTGCATGCATGTGTGTGTGTATTTGTGTGCTTGCTTGTATGTGTGTGTTTGCACAAGTATGGATATTGTGTTTGCAAGTGTATATGTGTGTTTGTGTGAGTGTATGCTTGTGTGCGAGTGTCTACATGCATGCACATGAGCACACATACAACCATGCATGTAAGTGTGTGCGAGTGTGGGTGTGTGTGTGTGCATGTGTTCATGTTTATGTGGC
This sequence comes from Vanilla planifolia, assembly GCA_023846275.1. Classification (NCBI taxonomy): domain Eukaryota; kingdom Viridiplantae; phylum Streptophyta; class Magnoliopsida; order Asparagales; family Orchidaceae; genus Vanilla; species Vanilla planifolia. The sequence goes on along the minus strand of JAIUJO010000050.1, from coordinate 656,754 downwards.
TATGCGTATATGTGTGTGCACATGTGCCTATGTGTTTATGTGTGCGTAAATGTACAATTTTTTTAGTGTGCATGCGTGTGCTTGTGTGTGTTCTTGTGCATGTCTATGTGGGTGTGTGTTTGTGTGTGTGTGTGTTTTTATGTGCAAGTGTTTGTGTGCATGTGAGTGCTTGGGTACACTTGTGTGTGCATGCATTTGTGCACATGTATGTATTTTTTGTGTGTGCATGTCTGTACGTTTGTACGAGTGTATATGTGCATGTGTGTTATCTATGTGTGGGCAGACTGTGCGTGGGTGTTTGTGCATGTATGTGTACATTTGTGTGTGTGTGCATATGTGCATCTTTTTGTGCATGTGTGTGTATGTATGCATGGGTGTGTGTGTGTGGGAGTGTGCATGCATGTGTATTTGTATGTGTTTGTCAGTGTGTGTTTATATCTATGTTTTTGTGTGCATCTGCATGTATGTATTTGTGTGTGTGTGTGCATGTGTATGAGTGAATGTTTATATGTGTGTGTACGTGTCTATGTATGTGTTTGAGAAAATGCATGTTTGTATGTGCTTATGTGTGGCTATGTGTCTATGCATGCAATTATGTGGATTTGCATGTGCATGGGAGCACACATGTGCATGAGTATGCAAGTGCTTATGTGTGCATGTGTGTTTGTGTCTGTATACATGTGTATGTGTGCTTGTGTGCGTGCATGTGTTTGTGTGTGTGATTATGTGTACATGTATGTGTTTCTATGCATGGACATCTGTGTGTGCGTGTGTGCTTGTGTGCATATGCGTGTATGTGTGTGTGCATGTGCATGTGTATGTGAGCAAGTTTTATTACATATGTGTATGCTTTTGTATAAGTGTGTATATGTGTGAATGCATATGCATGTGTGAGTGTGTATTTGTCTGTGTGTGCATCAATGTCTATGGGTGCATTTGTTTGTCAATGTTTGTGTGTGTGTGTGCATGTCTACATGCACATGCACATTTGTGTGTAAGCTTGTGTGTGAGCGTGTGAGTGGATGTATGTGGTCGTGCATATGTGTGCATGTGTGTGAGATTGAGTGTATCAGTGCACGTATGTGTTTGGATTTGTGTTTTTGTGAATGTGTGTGCTGTGTGTGCATTCTTGTGTGCATGCTTGTATGTGTAAGTTTGTAAGCACACCTACATCTGCATGTGTGTGGGCATGCATGAGTGTCCTACATATGTTGTGTTTGTACGCATACGTGTGTGTGTGGGTGTGATTGTGCATGTACTTATGTGCAAGTTTAGGTGTGTGTTTGTGCATGGGGTGCACGTGCGTGGTGTGCATATGTGCATGCATGTGTGTTTGTTTCTATATGATTGTGTGCATGTGTGAGTGTATATGTGCTTGATTGCATGCATGTGTATGCATGTGCGTATGCATGTGTGTGCGTGTGTTTGTTTGTGTGTGTAGTTGTATGTGTGTTCATGTGTGTGTGTGTATGTGTACTTGTATGTGTGTGGGTGCGAGCATATGTTCTTGTGTGCATGCATTCCTGTACGTGTGTATACACTCAAGCTTACACACATGCATACAAACACTCACATGCACATGAACAAGAACACACAAAAGCACACACACAGGCTCACACATGCATACGTATAAACATGCACATGCACACGTGCACACAAACACACACAAACACACACTCAAGCACTCTTACAAATGCACACATAGACACACACCCATGTACACACACACATGCACACACAAGCACATGCACAAGCACACATGCATACACATACACATAAATGCATACACACACGTACGAACATGCACACACACCCATGTACATACAAGAACATATAAATGCATGAACATGCACATGCATAGATGCTTGCTCACATCCGCAAATATATAAAATTCATACAAACACATACACATTCATGTGGACAAACTCAAAGATGCATGCACCCACATGCATGCATGATTGCACATATGCATATAGACACAAACATACATACTTGCACATACACATGCATGCACACACATAGACATAGGCACATGCATACACGCACACACATGCACCCACATGCACAGACATACCCACAAAGACATACACACACTCACACACGCAGACATAGGCATAAAACACACACACACACATGCCCACAAGGACATGCACAAACACACACAAAAAAAGTACTCTCACACATAGACATGCACATAGAAAAACACATGCACATATGTGCACACACACATGCACACAAGCAAGCACATACATTTGCACGTATGCACACATACATGCACAAACACACCAATGAACACACACAATTGTGCACATAGACACTAATGCACACAAACACAGACACATGCACTCATAAGCACACACACACATATGAGCAGATAAAGATGCACACACACATGCAACTAGACACTCACACACACAAACATGTATACACACGTATGCAGACACACTTTTACACAAGCATGTAGACATGCTCTCACACGTGCATGTGCACACACACATTCACTTATGCACTAAGTTCACACACACATACACATGCACACAAACACATGCACAGCCACACATGCACAAGAACACACCTATAAACACACATACACAATCATGCATGTACACACATGCACACATAAACACATGTATGTATGCACACACATGCATGCATTCATAAGCATGCACCTACTTCCCCTAGCACACACATGCACATACATGCACAAACAAATGCAAATACACATATGTGAGTACACATATGCACCCACTCACATGCACACACAAACACACATACATAAGCAAATGCATATGCACACACATGTACATATACTTGAAAAATCACACACCAACGCAGACACACACACCCACATTCACACACATGTGCTCATGTGCACCTACATGCATGCACACACTCACACATATACACATACACATAAAACACCCACACACATGAATACAAACATAACCACATGTGCATGCATGCTCCTGCATAAACATGTACACACACATACAAAAAATGCTGGTGCACACACACATAGACACACACACACTTATTGACACTCCTACACACACACATATGGATGCACATGCACACCCACTAACACACATACAGAAATGCAAACATGAACATGCTAACAAATCACACATACACACAAACTTACAAGTACACATGCATGAATAGAGATACACATGCACCTACATACACACACACCAACACACACACACATACACACAGAGGTACAAACACACATATTCACTTGCACATGCATGTAAACATACAAATAGGTAGATACACACACACATACACACACATGCAAAGCACACTTACACACACTTAGATACACATGCACACCCAAACTTAGGTACATGTACACACATCCACACACATTCATGAACTACCACATAATTACACACATGCACACACACATTCACACAATGATACACATGCACACACCCACATACGCACAAGCATGCATTATCCCACACACACAAATAAACATTTGTACACACACACAAAGACATGAACAAGCACACACTAACAAACATATACATAGTCATACATGCATAGACAAATGGATAAAAATGCATGCATACATGCACACATGCATGTACAAGCAAACATGCATGCACATGTGTACACACACATATACGCACACCCATGAACATGCACACACTTGCACACACAATACACATAATCGACAGACACATGCTCATGCACACACAAGCATACATGAAGGAACACACACATGCAGACACACGTACGCATGCACATGCACAGATGCTCATAGGCACACACACAAACACATGTACAAGCATATACGCACATGCATGCATAGACACACACATATGAATGCATGCATACTTGCACACAAATGCCCACACACATGCTTAAGCACACATAAGCCCACACATGCACACATCTACAAACACTCACAACATATAACTATAGATACATGCATGTACATGCACACACACATACACACGTGAACACAAGTAGACATAGCACACAAAAAAATGTGCACACACACACACATATGTACAAAGAATCACACACCAACACACATCAACATTCACATACATGCATGCACACACAAACTCAAACATAATGGCACACACATCCATGCACACACTCACACAAAAGCACACAGAGGCATACACACATACATGCACTTGCACACACCACATAGGTGTGTGATCACGAATGAACACAGGCATCCATTCACAAACGAGCATGCTTGCACAAGCGCACATACACACACATGCATTCACATATACATGCACACGAACACACATACACATGTACACATGTATGCACACACATACACTCATAGGTGCACACACATGCATACATACCCACATCCGCACATAGGCATACACATACACATGTACAAATGCATGCATAGCACCCACACCTGTATGACCACACGAGCCTATGCCTAGACATACACACAAACACACACAAGCACACACATATGTGGCGATGTACATGCAAACATAAACACATGTACACACACATAGACACTTATGCACATGAACACTCACACACGCACACAAACATGCACTCGCATATGCATGCTAGGACAATAACCCAGCATGAACACACGCAAACAACCACCCACCCACATACACATAAGATCACACATACAAACATTTATGAAAACACACACACATGCACCCACACACCCACACATTGACACCCACACACCCACACAGATGTATGCACATACAATGAAATACATTTGTGCACGTGCACAAGCACACATAAGCACACCAACATACACACATGCACATAAGTGAACACGCACCCACACACATCACACACATGCCCACACAAGCACACAAACATACACACACATGCACACATATAGGTACACATAAATGCATCCCAAACATAATGGCTCACACAAATGCACATGCTCATGCATAAGCACACACACGTATACACAAATGCACATGCGTGCTCACACACCCATGCACACATACACGTATCCACACACAAATACACACACACACACATATAAATGCAAGCACACACACATGCACACACACAAACACACATGTATATGTTCTTACACAAATACACACAATTACACACAAAAATATGTGCACATATAAAAACACATATAGACTTGCACATACACCCACACAAGCACGTATGCACATACATGCAAGAATAAACACACACACACATATGTACACAAGCATGGACATGCACAAATAAATGCATGTATAGAAGCATACATATGAGCACAAACACACACATGAGCACATAAACACAAGCACACACAGGTGTAGACACACATGCCAACACATGCATGCACACACACTAGCGACCACACAGACACTTACACACATACACACACATACACACATGCACACATAAGACACATTCACATGTTTGAACATGCACACGTGCACACACAAGCACATGAACCCGAACACATGTAGACGCACACATAGGCACTATGACATGCACACACACATCCACAATAAACACACATATAGATACAAGCAAATGCACACACATTCACATTCAAACACACATACAAAGATGCCCACACGCACATGTACATGCACACGTAGACATGCATAAATGAATGCACACACACATGCACCTACATATATACACATACGCACACACAAATGTGAAAAAGCACATGGATATGCACATACATGAGTACACACACGTGCACACAAACATTCACACACACATGCCCAAACACATGCACACACATGCACACATACTTTCACATAGCTATATTTGCACACACATAAACAAAAAAGCATGCATTCATGAGTGGACACACACACTAGTAAACACATGCCCCTACACACACATGCACACACACACACACACATATACACATGTGCACAAATAAAATCCCACATATGCACACAAACATACACACACATGTATGCATGCATGCACAAGCACATAGACACACTCAAACATGTATGTGAATACTTGCACTTGCATAGCCACACATGCACACACCTGCACTTATATGCACAGAATCACCTTCACACACACATGAATAAATATGTAATCATGCAAATGCACAAATGCACGCACACACATGCACATGCATAGATATGTAGGCACACACACACACATACATGCATTGCATACATTCACATAGAGACACACTTGTGTGAGCATACACACTCACACATACACACATATGCTTACTCACATACATACACAAGCACACACATGCATAAACATACCCATATAGACACCCACACACACACATATGCAAAAAAATGAACACACACAAGCCCTCACTCACATGCATAGTACACACAAACTTGAACATATTCATAGAAACATAAATTTATGTACCTAAACACACAAACATGCATAAACATACACGCACACACACACATATAGATGCATATGCACAAAATCACATATGTGTGCACCCACACACACATAAGAATAGACACACATGCACAGACGCACATACAAACATGCACACATGCATAAGAACTCCTTTATGCACTACACACACACAAATGTGCACAACTACATGCATACACGCATATACGTATGCACATGCAAATGCATTCAAACATTCACAGACTTGCTCACACACCTATACGTAAACCAACACAGACACATGCATAGACACACATACACAAACACACATGCACATATGCACACCCATGCACATGCATGTGCAAGAACAATCACGCACACACACATACCTACAAACATATATGCAATCTTGCATACACAGATGCACAAATACACAAACATCCAAATGTACACACAATCATACACATGCACACACATGCAAACAAGTGCATGTGCACACACACATGCACACACTCATGCATGTACTCACATAAACATGAAAAAAAAAGCATGAGACACACATGCACACGTACTGGTTGAAACATGCATAATCTATCGCAAATAATATGAACACGAACATGCATACACACACACACAAACACAAAGGCACACATATATGTACGCACACATGCACACATATTATAAACCTGCATGCACACATACATATATACACACACATATGCACATGCACGCACTCTCTCTCACACACACAATGGCACACAAATGCACATATATGCACATGTACACACAAAAACACATACAAACTCACATGTAGACATGCACACATAGACATGAACACACACAAATGCACATGCATAAATACACACAAGCATGCATAATCACACATGCAACCACACATATGGACATGCACTTACATGCTCACACACATGTCCATTTGCATATGCATTAATATAGACACACAGCCATAGATGCTCACACACACATAAACATGCACACCCTCTCACACACACACAATGATCACATAAGCAAACACACACGCACACATAGATGCACATATGCACACACATGTACACACACACACAAACACGTTTGCACACATACACAACCACACATGTGTACACACACATGCACACATACATATGCAAGCACACACATGCACACACACATATATATGCACAAATATACACATGTGCACACCTACAAACTTGCACATAAAGACACTCATGCACACATATGCATATGCACATAAACACACATGCATACACACATACATAATCAAACGCACACATATATGCACTCACAAGGACATATGTACACACACATACACCTGTACACGTTCATGCAATCACGTAGACATGCATGCACATCCACACACGCACATATGTGAACATATGCATGGGCACACACAAACAACTACACACACACATCTATGCACATAGTCACGCATAAACACATAGAGGCATACGCACACACTTAGCCACATGAACACACAAACAAGCTGGCACACATATACGCATAAATGCACATGTATATAAACACACATACGCATAACGATGCATTCATATGTAGACACAAACACACACACTCACATACACACATTCATGCATGCATGCACACACACATACAAATAAACACACACACACACCCCTACAGTCATACACATGCATGCACACACACAAGTATAAAACATACAAACACATGCATGCACACACACACAGAGAGATAAAGAAGCACATAAACACATACCCATGTACACACAAATGCATAAACTAGCACATAAATGCACATGCATATGCACACATACACATACACAGTTACTTACACACAAATGCACACAAACACACACATTTACACGTATAAGCACACATATGCACATCGATACACATATGCACACACACAAAAGAAAATACACACAAATAAAGCGACACATGCTCAAATGTGCATGAACAAATGCACAAACAAGCACATGCTCACACATATGCACAAATAAAAAACACACACACAAGCACACACACACGCACTTACAGATACATGTATACACACATTAATGCATGCACGTATACGAACACACATATACACTTACACTTGCATGAATGTGAACATGTATACACACATATAGAGGCAAACACATGCAAAAATACACACATACATGCTTATAAATATGCACACATGCTCATACAAATGCATTCATGTACACACACACATGCACACACAGACATATGCACAAATGCACACACATGCATGTGCACACAAACATATGCATGCACAAACATGCACACACACACCCACACACACTCACATGCACACACACGCACAAACATGCACACACATGCATAGAAATGCACAAAGGTGCACACACTCAAACACACATGCCTATTCACATAAATATGCACACAAACACACACGCACAACTACACATGCACACATAAATATGCACATATAAACTTGTACATAGATATAGATATACATGCATACATACACACACGCATGCACACACCCAAGCACACATATGCACATGCATGCATCTGTACACAGATATGCATGCATAAGCACACAATCACCCACACACACACACGCATAAACACACCGCTAAGCAAACTTTTAGACACACGTAGACTCTCACATGCACATGCACACGCACAAACTCATACACACAAACACAGGCACACACACACAGACACAAGAATGCACACATGTAAATGCATGCAGACAAACGCACATGTATACACATGCATGCACATAGACACACAAACCTGCACACACACACACACATATGCACAACACACACACACTCAAGCAAACACATGCATAAGCACAAACATCCCCCCCCCCACACACACATGCACATACACTGACGTGCACACAAGCACACTTATAAGCCTCCAAAAACTAGAACATACATGTAAATGCACGAGCATATCCATGTATACACACATACATGCACAAATGAACATATACAAATGCATACACATACACACAAGCACGTGCATGTTCACACACACACACACTCATGCATGCACAAGACACACAAATACACACACACACACACATGCATGCATGCATAGCACACACAAACATACATGTGCACACATGTCCACACACACATACACAATCACAACTCACAAGAACACATGAACACACATGCTCATGCATACACACAAATACCCAAACATATAGTGAAACACATACACACTTACACATGCACATGCATACACACACACACACCCATACATATACATCCATACACACACACACATGCATGCAAATACAGACAAATGTTATGCACCCATGAACACACACACACACATACATATGCATGCACATGCACATATACACTCTTGCAAGAATGCATACACATGCACATACAAATGCACATGCACACACAAAGGTACTCACACTCACAAGTGCATATATACACACACATAGGAATGCACACAAACACACAGACACACACAAACACAAACATGCATTCACACCCATATGCATGATTGCATTAGGAAAAGAAGCATACATGCACATAGGTGCACATTTAAATGCAAACAATTGGCACTTTCCACACACACACACACATGCATAAGCATGTACATACACACATATATGCACACATGCACCAACACGTAGGCACACATGTGACTACACATGTGAACACACAAAAGCACATCCACATGCACACATGTAAGCTCACCAATGCACTTAAACATGTACAGACCTACATACCCACACACACACATGAACACACAAAGGAGCATACATGCATGTTCACATACACACACACTACCACACAAACACACACACACACACAACCACACAAACACACATACACACACAACTACACAAGTACACACACATCCACACATACATTCACACATGCACACACACATGCACATACACATGCATGCACACATAGACACACACACATGCACACACCCATGTTGATGCACATTCACATAAGTGTGCAAGCATGCACATGCACCAACACATGCACAAACACAATCACAACCATACACACACACACACACACTTGCTTTCACGCACATGCACACACAGTCAGACACACACTTGAATGCACTCACACACATGCACAAGCACAGACACACACATGGAGATACACATGTGTGCATGATCACACATGTATAAATAGACAAAAACACACACAAACAAACATATGCACTCACACACACAAAAACCACATAATTACACACACACGCACATACATACATGCACACATATACACACATAGACATGCACATATATAGATGGATACCCCCACACACGCATACATGCACATACACATGTACACACACACATACATGCAAACATACATTCACACACATGTGCATGTGAACACATACCCACAAATGCACAAAGGCATAAAAACGTAAACACATGCACACACATGCTCATGCACACACACATGGACTTGTTGACACACTCATACATGCATTCTTACACAAACACACAGACATGGAGATACACCCATGTTCATGCTCACACATCTATAATTACATGAACATGCACGCATACAAACACAAATGTGTATTGGCACATATAATAATACATACACACATGCACATGCACATACACAAAAATACACACTTGCAAATGCACATACACACACATATGCATATATGCATACATACACATGCACAAAACAATGCATGTGCATTGCACACATGCACAATACACAAGCATGCATAATACACACGCATGTATAAACATAAGTGCACACATAGACACACAAGCATAAGGACACACACATACATAAGCATAGAAACATATGCATACACAATCATGTATGCACACACATGCATGCACATACACAAACATGCTCATGCACATGCATGAAAGCAACATAGACATATGCACACACACACACATGCACATGCAAATGTACAAACATATGTGCATAGACAACCACACAATTTGATGCTCATGCGCACACATGTGCGTGAGAAAGCACACACACAATATAATGAAACATGCATAAACACACACACATACACACTCACATAAGTAAGCAAGGAAGCACAAACATGTGCACAAACACATGCATACATAAATACATGCATGTGGACACACAGATGCTTGTGCACACAACCACATGCACACACAAACATGCACTTACATGCACATTTACACACACATGTGCACTCATGGACACACATACATGTACCAATGCACACTTGAGCAAACACACATGCATCTACATGATGCTTACAAAACACATGAACATGTTGACACACACATGTGCATATACACACATACACATGCACTCCTACACACATAAACACAAGCACTCACATCCATGCAACCATATACATGCACACAAATAAATGCATAAACACACAAGCAATACATGCTCACACAAATGCAAAAACACACATAAACACACATACACACTATACACATGCACATAAAAACATGTGCACAAACACTTATGAACAAACAAAAAAACACACACCTAGACACACATACACACACACACATAATCACATGCACATAAAGATGTGTGCACACCTACGCACACAAGCATGTATACCCACACACACGCAGATCTACACTCACACAAGTATGGACACACACACACATGCACGCACACATAAGCACATACACACACACATGCACTGGCAAACACACAAAAACCCATGCACACATGCATGCATGCATAGGTACATAGAAAACCATTGATGTGCATTCATAGATATGAACAAATGCACAAGCAAAAACACATACATGCACACACACACACAAAATGTGCACATACACATATAGGCACATACACATATACATAGATTCACACAAGCACCATGTACACACACAAATGCAACCACACACATACAAGAGCATGTATGAACATGCACATGCACTCACATATGCACAAACTCACACACACTTGCACACACAGACACACATGCACTTGTACACACAGATAAATGAAATATTACAAATTAACACACACGCATGCACAAACATAGATGCACTAGCGAATACACATGCACACATACAAGCAAATGCATATGCTACACATACACACACACACACATATGCACACGTAAACAGCAACCCACACAAACACACATATACATCCATGTGCACACATATCCACATGCATACATGCACAATGACACATGCATATGCACACATGCACACTCGCACATGCATGTACACACATACACACTCGCACACACACATGTTCTTGCAAGCACACCGTGCACACACATACATGTGTAATTACAAACACACACATGTAGACAAACACCTACATAAACACACACATAAATGCACACACTTGTGCATGTGTGCACATGTACAAACATACACAAATTCATACACACGTATACACATGCAAACACACACAAGCACACACACACACACACACTCACACATGCACACACATGGCCACACACATGAACACGAATTCACACCCACACAGACAAATACAACTCATATGAACACACGCACATGCATAAGCACATGCATGCAGTTTAAAACACACATACAAGAAAACACACACAAATGTGCATACACACATATATGCACCCGTACATGGGCATGCACACACACAATCACATACCTACACCCATGCATAAGGTCACACATGCTTACACAACATGTATAAACACATGCATACAAAGACATGCACACACAATAGACATGCAGGCAAACACAGACATATGCATACAAGCACACACCAACACATGCATGCATGCACATGCACACATGGTCATAAGCACATACAAACATGCATCAACATGCGCACTAACACACAAACACATGTAGAAGCACACATACTTCTACACACATATGCAACTACATGCATGGACACATGCATATGCACACAAGCACTAGCCCACACAAACAAAAAAGCTTGCACACACATACACATATGTAGCCACACCCATAAACACAATATTACACATATGCAAACATGCAAACATACATACACACATGACCACAAACACACAATTACCTATGTAAATACTCATACACACACACACGCATAATACACATGCATATACATGCACAAACTTGCATGCATACGCCCTCACACACACACACATGCATGCACACATGTGCACATGCATGCACATAGGCACACACACATGTACACATAAACATACGCACACAAACGAGCATATGCACACATGTACATATGCACACACAACAAGAAACAGAGACAGACAAACACACACTTGCATAGATGCATGTACACACACACATGCATTCACGCAAACTACACATAGACACATGGATATGCACAGACACATACACCCATACATACACTGACACACACAAACATGTGCACATAGTATACTAATACACATGCACACACCTACATACATATAAACAAACACACAAACACACATGCACAAATGCACACAAACTTGCACACATGTACACACACACAATCACATTTGGATAACTACATACACACATGCACATGCACGTACACACACACACACAGACATGCACACAAGCACATGCTTGCTTGCAAGAACACACAACATGCAAACATGCATGCCCTTACACACACATAGGAACACACATGCACACACGTACACTCACAAGCATACCCACACACACATGCATGCATGCATATGCACAAATGTTTCTACACATGCACACACATACAAAGACACACATGCGCAAGCATGTACACGCTTATGTACATGTACACACATAATCTCACGTGCAAACAAACATGCATAGACACATGCATATGCACACACACATGCTTACACACAAACACATGTGCACACATGTACATGCACATACACACACGTACCTAGATGTACGCACATGCACACACCACACACTCATTCACACAAGCACATGCACACATGCACGTGCATGCATGCACTCACAAACACACTCGTGCCTACACACATACATGCAAATGCACTTGCAACCTCACAAACATGAACAAATACTCACACAGATGCACATGTGCAAATGCACTTACACATGCACGTGCATACAATCACATAAGCAAAATTCTTGCATTCATGTAGAACCAGGCACGTGCATAAACACACACACATGTAGACAAATATATACACACACACATGCAGACAAATATACACACACATGCACAAAATAAAACACACAATAGACATGGTCACACACCCTCATACTCACACATGAACATACAAAAGTACACACGAACACTCACACACCAACAAAAACCCTCCCAGCTCCCACACACACATGCATATACATACACACACACATACATCGATGCATATGCATACAAACACTTGTACACATACATGCACACACATGCCCATACACACACGTGCATGCTAATATAAATGAACTCGCTTGCACACACACACATGAGAACATGCATGCACACACACATACATATGCAAATGCGCACACATGCAAATACACAACCATGCAAACACTGGCATGTACACACCTCACCCACATATGAGCACACAGGCACACACACACACACAAATGCACAACACAAATGCATAAGCACACACATGCATATGCACATACACATATACACACACATATGCAACCACTCACATATGTAGACATAGAATCACACAAATATATTTAAGCATTGACACATACACATGCACATACACAAACACATACAAGCATATACATACAAATGCATGCACACAAATACATGCACCTATGCACATGCATGCACATATATACACACATGCACACATTTACACACCCACCCAGACTCACCTACAGACACACATGCATACACACGAACACAAGCACATGCACACATGCACTCCCCTATAAACAAACGTGCACATGTCCATATGCATGCCCACACCTACACACATGCATATGCACAAGCACACACACATACAAACATAGAGGCACACACTTATGTGCACACACATAAACACACACATATGCACTCACATGCATATGCACACACATACACGCACAGACATACACACACACCCACTTATACACACTCATGCTTACATACACATACATATTCATGTGAAAATACAAACATGTGCACACAAGCAAACACAAACGCACATGCACACACAAACACACACTTGCATACACATATACACATATGTGCACACACACTAATATGGATGTAGATGGAAATTGACATAGTCACACACAAGCACGTGGCCACCAACAAACATGTACACACAAACACATATAATTATACACATGCACATGCCCATAAAAAACATGGACATACACACACAAGTGCCCATACATGTACACATATGCACACGTATAAGCACACACACACACACACACACAAAGACACATGCAAATGTGTGCACATATGCACAGACATGCACACCCATGCACACACACCCACAGACAGGTACACTCATGCACACACACAAACGCACATAAACACATTTATACACATACACATACATGCACCCAAAAATGCTCATACATATGTATACATTCACACACATATAAGCACATGTACGCACACAAACATGCACACTTAAACACAATTATACATGGACATACACACACATTCATCTACTAGTAGACTTGCACACAAGCATAAATGTACATGAAATGCACACACACACATAAATGCACCCAAAGATAGTAACTCACAAAAACACTTATACACATGCACATGCACTCACACATGCACACACACATGCATGCATATACACTCACCCGCCACATATAGGTAAACATCTATGCACACACGTACACACACATAAACACACACCCACACACATGTCCATGAATATAGACACATGCACACACACACAACCTCATATGCACTCACAAACACACATGTAAACACATGCAAACATGCATGCACACACATACACACACACAGACATTAACACACACAAGTACACAAACACACATACACACATACACACAAGTGCACACCCCCACACTCACATGCACATTGACACAAACATATGCATGCACATGCACACACAAACATGCAAATTTGAATACACACACACACACACACTTGTATACACAATGCACACACATCAATACACACTCATGCCCATGCACATAGATACACATGCACATGCACACATGTATACACACAAGCACATATGCATATTTACATACACACACATACACACATGTGCACACCTATGGACACCAATGCACATGCACACAAATGCACACACACACACATGCACATGAACACACTTGCACGTACATACATAAATACAAATGCATGCACACTTCCATACATAGACATAGGCAAACAAAGATACAAAAATAGACATGTAAATGCATACACTTGCATGCATGCATTCTCACACAAACATACTGACCAATGCACACTTAACAATGCATACTTGCATACACACACACACACTCAAATAAATGCAGACAAGCTTGTAAATGCACAGACGCACATTGACACACAAGCACTCGTGGGCATGGACACCAATACGCATGCATATGAACACACACGAACACAAATGCACCCACACACACATGCATATGCACAGACGCACACACTTTGCACATGCACACATACACACACATGCATGCGCATGCACAAACACAGTACCTATGTACCCACACATGCACAAACACATGCATGCATAGGCATAAGAAAACACACCCATATCCACATATGCATTCATGCAAATATGCACGCAAACATACATGCATATGTATAGGCAAACACATATGCATGCACACTCCAATGTACACATACATACACACACATGCACAAGTATGCAATCAAGCACAATCATGCTTGCACGCATTCACACATACACAAATTCACGCATAAGCAATGAACACATACATAATACACACACATACATACACATATGCACCCATATACACACCTACACATAAACATTAACACACCTACACATGCACATGCTTGCACACATGCATAAGCACACAATGAAATGTATGCACACACATACAGACACACATACATGAATACACACATACACAAACCTTAAACATATGCACACACACACACACATACAAACACATAAGAGAATGCACACCCACACACAAACAAATGTGCACACTAACCCACAAACACCTACACACCCAAAAACACATATATACACACACACAAATACACAAGCATATACACTAAAGCATAAATAGACACATGCAAACACACACATATGCACACAAAATTTTACACATTCGATGCATACATACGTATGCACACACATGCACATATGCATACACAAGCACACGCACACCCACACACACCCATACACACACATACCACCACATATGACTGCATGCTTGTGCACACACACACATACATACATATGCACACACATACATGGATAAACACATGTGCAAGTATGCACACACAGACAAATACATGCACATTCACACACACACACAAACACTTGGACACACTCACACACTCAGACAAGCAAAAAAAATATACACATGCACTCACATGCACACAAACTCACACATGTGGATGTGTGCACATGCACATGCACACATGCACACTTATGCACAGTCATAGATTTACACACAAGCACATGCATACTAAAACAAATGTGTACAAATATATGCTCATTTAGACATATACTCACTCATGCATTAGCACGTACATGTACACACATGCACACACATACACACATACACACATACACACTCACTCATATAGATACAAGCATGCATGTAGGCATGCACACATGTGCACACACACGGAGAAATAAATACAGGGTCACACATATGCATAATCACACATATGCACATGCACATAGATATGAACTCACAAATAGACACTTGAACCCACACACACATATGCCTATGAGCACATACACATAAGATTTTTATTTCAATGGTTATCTAAAAGAGGAGAATGTCAAGAGAGATGTAATCGATAACAAAGATACTGTAGGTAGGAGTGTAACGGAAAATTATTGTCAAGGTTAGAAAGAGGGACACTAATTAGGTAATTATGGAAGTGCCATTAAGAAAAATGAGGACTACTATTGTAAGTTGAGACCAAATGATTCCATAAATAGATGGAATGGTCAAAAAATATTGTGGAATAGAGATAATGTCACTATCAAATGATAGCTGTTAGTTTGATTATCAGAGGAGTATTTGATGGTTGATGTGTTGTGGTTTTGACCCTAGATATGATGCTTTTTTTATGATAAAAACCTTAAGTATTACTAATAAATTTTCAAGTATAATAATGTACAATATTTTCTTAAGATCTCATGGATTGGTTCACATTTATTAGTCATTTCATGAATAAGGGATACAATTATATAGAAAAAATTTGATCATAGAAATTAGAAAGCCAAGCAAATGCTGCTTAAAACATTGCTTTCAAATAGGTTAAAATATTTTTTCAAAGATGACTAATGTAATAGTAGGGAATTAGTCATTATGTGGGATTGAATGGTGCCATTAGCTCCAATCTAAGAGGTTCTAAACTATCATATCAAAGACTATAAAGGTGGATGAGTTCTGGATGGTTAAATCAAAATGGATTAGATCTTGGCTAACAGATCCAGTAGGATAAGATCTAAATCATTTGATCAAAAAGATGAGAAAGTTGTCATTCATAAGATTCAAACATAGAGAAAGATGAGTTATGCAACTCAAGAATAAATTATTTGGAAGGGAAAAATAATAAAAAATTTTCAATGAAGTCGAATATGATCTTGGCTAGCCAATTTCAAGTTAGGTTCAAGTACTTGTAGTGGATGAAACATTTATTATCCAATCAAAGATCAAATGGTTAGGAATAGAGCACATTTTTAGCACTGAGTTGTAGATGAATGTTAGTCCCATATTGTTGATAAGAAAAGTAGTCTACTCTTTATAATACCCTTCATTGGTGTATAAATAATTTCTTGGCCCAATCTAGTTTAGAATGCACCCTTACTAATTTGTTGGCCTATTTTAAACTGGCCTCCTAACTCGATGCTACTTATCGAAGTTGGGCTTAGTTGGCCAAAGTGTTTTGTTCAAAGTTTAGTATTTGACATCAAATTTGATAATGATGTATTACATAGATTTAATAGAAAAAGGATTGAATGAAAAATGAAATCCTATAAGTTTCTTAAATCAATAAATGAATGAACATGTGAAATGCCTAAAATATCATGAGAAAGTGAGGTGAATGGAGATGTAACTTACAATAAATGAATTGATATTCTATTTTATAACAAAAATATAAAGCTTTTCAATGTTGATACATATGTCGATAATCCTAGAACTTAGTTAACACTTAAAGTTATTTTTGGTGAGCATTAATTCCCCATATTCAATAGTGTTAGTCTTGATCACTAAAACTAAACCTAACTCACACAAAAAAATCTATTAAAATAAAATGTTAAATATTTATAGCTTGACTCATCAAACACAAGAGTGACTTAACAATCTCTTCCTTTTCATGATTAAAAGATATTAATATTGAGATAAAAATATGATAAGAAAAAACCTATATTTTTATGATAGTGGTGACAAAAATGAAAAGTGTTTGCTCCAACTTAATTCATGTTCTCCATTATTGCATGTCCCTTCTCACTTATTTAAATCATGATAATTCTCCCATTTTAATATTAAGAAATGGGAGGTATAATTCATAAAATTTCTATTACAACAAATAGTTGTCTTATGATTTGAAATTGATTAGTTGGAAAGAATTTTATAATTATGTCTACCAATTCTTTTTTGGAAGGAACATATGCGAATTTTACTAGCCTTTAAGCTACCTAATAAAGTGGTAACTTATTACATGTGTTTGCTCTTGAAATGATGAACTTAGTTCTTTAGTAAAGCCAAAGAATTTGTATTATCAATTCTAATGGGAATATGCAAGAGATGTAAACCATAATCCTGAAATTGTTGCCTCAAAAATAACACTTGAACAACCAAACTTTTGGTCACTACATACTCGAATTTTTTGGTCGATTTGGTTATGCAATTTTTTCTTCTTTCTTAACTAGGAAATTAAAATATTTCATCATAATTAACAGATTCTTAAGGTTCTTTTTTGTCTACCTTAGAGCTTAAAAAGTTTGAATCTCTAAACCTTATAAGATCTGAAGAATGAGCATTTTTAAGATGCCTTAAACCTATGTTCATTATACTTTGTACATATTTCATGATTAATTTACTCACCTTTAGATGGCTTTTTTAGGGTTTTATTGGAATCTAACACATAAGCTAACGCTAAATAAGATGTTCAATCTACTAATCGTAAGATATAATAAAGAACTAACAAGTTCTTTGTAAAGGATTTTGTCAATGTGTTTCCTAATTTTATCTAAAACTAAATACATTGATTGATTCATTAGAATCTTTTGATGTTTCAAATTTTCATACCCAAATTTCTTAAATAAATATTTTAAATACAAAGTTTATGAAATATAAATCTATCTTTTAGTTCCATAATTTGTAATTTGTAGAAGAAATATCTCACCTAGTATACTTATCTCAAAGTCCTATGGGACTAAATCACAAAGTTCTTTAAACACATTTTCATTTATGCTTCTAAACGTTTTGACATCAACATAAACTTGTATAAGCAACAAATGATTATTTAAGGATTTTAAGAGTAATGTGTTATTCATTTTTGCATTCCTAAAACCACTACGAACTAGATAATTACTCAATCCATGATATCATGAATGAGGAGCTTACTTAAAGAAATAAAATTTCTTCTTAGGCTTATGTACATAGTCACCATATGCATGGGTCTCAAAACATGTGGGTTGTTTAATAGACATATCTTCTTTTGTTATCTCATTTTAAAATTGATGTTTTGCATCCATTTGAAAATTCTACAATTTCTAAGACATAAATATAGTAAGAGAAGTCTAATTACCACTGATCTTATTACTAATTTAATGACTCCTCAAAATATATACCTTCAACTTGGCTACAACTCTTACCAATAGGTCTACATTTGTTTCCAGTGATCACTCTATTTTCATCAAACTTTTTTTCAAATATCTAGTTTGTTCCAATCACTTATTTATCACTAAGCCTTGGAACTAATTCCTACACTTGGTTTCCCTCAAACTAATTTGACTCTTCTTTCATTAGTTAAACCTAATTGTCAAACTTATGTGCCTGTTTTCTAGATACTAGTTTTGTGAAAGATACGAATACACTATGATTAATTTCTATAATAAATGCTTTGCTCATAACTCCTTGATTAACTTCTCCTATAATTGATTTTATTTGATGTGAAGCACGGATTTTGAGTGTCCATGTTGTAAACTTTATAAGCTTTGCTAAAAGAAGAATACACTATGAAAATTTGTAAGCTACCATTTCATCAAACTTGTTCATGTTGCTTCTTTCATTATTAAGAATGATGCATTTATACCAAAAAACATGAAAGTAGCTAACATTCAATTTCATTTTTTAAAATAACTCTTAAGGAGATTTTCTTAAATATTGGCCTTAAATTAATTCTATTTATTGTGAAACAAGTTGTCTTAATTTCCATTGCACAAACATATTTTGGTATGTTGCATTAGATTAACATAGTCCTATCCATCACTCCTAAGGTCTTATATTTTCTTTCTATAATGTCAATTTGTTAATGTGAATAAGGACATGTAATTTGATGCCCCTCATTTTCAAACTCGTTACCATTATCACATTGAATACAACTTAATTTGAGACAGCTTTTCTCTTCTATCTCTCTTATCAAATTAACAAAGATTTCAAATATGTCACTCTCATGCTTAAGAAATATAACCTAAATATATCTTGCAGAATCGTTAACTATCAAAAATCTATTTTTACATCGTAAAATCTAGCACTAGGTATGCCTAAAGAAGTTTAAATAAATTATCCCTAAAGGTCTACAAGTAGTTAAGTCATTTTTAGGTTTAAAAGAAATATTTAATTTGCCTTCCTTTTTTGTACTATTCATACATTTTAGCTAGTTTTGATTTGAGTAAGAAGATCTCTAACAACAACTACCTTGCTTTTTTTTAATGTAGAATATCCTATGTGACCAATTTTGTTTATCATGTTCTTCGACTTATCTTCAAGTATTACCCATCTATTTAGATAGCATTTTATTGACATAAATTTTGGTAGGTCACTGGTCATATGTCTTGAGCATCTATTATCCAACTCTCAAGAGCAAGATTTTTATTTTTTTCTTTATGTATAGCTACATAAATTATAAAATGTTTATTAACTTTTCATAAAATGCAACTTTTATTTTCTTTATTTCTATGCATAATTCCAAAGTGTATGACTTTAAATGATGAATGACTCAAAATACTATATCTCTATAGAATGATTATGAAGACAATTTATTTTAAATTCTATGTTCTCCAACCTTTGGAATCCAAACAAGATTGGAATTGTCATTTGAAAGAAAGCTTCAAACTAAAAATATTTTTCCTAATTTTACTATCCTTAATAGCTTTAAATTTTCTACAACTATAAAAAAATGTAATACTTGAAATGTTAGGCATATTGAAAGGAAAACATACATTTCTATTTAGAAAAATAAACATCATGTGAAACATTAGAAAATTTTGCATGTTGAATAGAATAAAGTTTTGTTTTCAAACTCATAATTTCTTTTTTCAAAGCTGTATTCTCAATCATCATGGAATCCATTTCATAACATTATATTTTTGTAGTCTCCTTTCATAAAAAAATTAAAAAAATATATTTTTTTCTCTGTAAATCATCTCAAATTTTTTATGTGCAAATGCTAAAGAAGTTAAAACACTAATAACTTCTATGTAATTATTTTCAAAAACTTCATAAGGTGAAGAGGTTATCTTAATCTTTTATTATTCACATGATGTACATGATTCATCATCATTTGCCATGAAGCATGTCATTCCTTCCTCCTCACTACTTGAAGTTGTGAAGTCTAATTCTTCTGAAGCAACCAAGTAGCTTGAAAATCATTTTTTTTCATTCTCCTTTTTCCTTTTTCTTTTTTTGGGTGTGATTGAGCTCTGGATAATTTTGTGTTATGTAGCTTATTTGACCACAATCATAGCATCTTGGTGTCTTTATCTACTTCCTTCTCCTTTTTTGCAAATTCCTGTTTATAAAACTTTTTGTCAAAATTTTATTTAAACCCTTAACATATAAATATTTCTTTTTCTCCAAGTCCATCGAAAAGATATATATTGTCTCCATATTACCTTTGCTAGGTTTAAAAGATAATGGCTCATTGTACCTTGCCCCATGCTTTTCTTGCTTATCGAGGCCTCTTTTTAACTCTTCTATTCATTTCAATCTATGTTGTTAATAATTCTTCAAGTAACTCATCGAATATGAGCTTGCTACGTCTTTAGCTACCTTTATTACTATGGTAAGAGGATCATACTAATTAGATAGAATCTTTGTCACTTTTTCAGGGTTTTTTTAATCTACTAGTAATATTAGCAAATCACATAGGCATATTATTTATAGCTTATCTCAAATGTATTCTAAAGAGCCTAGAATCATATGTAAGAAGATTAATCTTTATTTTTTTAAGCTACTACGTATCTTAATATGTTATTTCTAACTTTTTACGAACTTAATGTGTGATATAATAATTCATAACTTGATTAAATTTGCTAAGAGATATGCCATGAAGAGGGTAATTTAGTGTTATTGTATTTAATTGTATCATTCTCCTTTGATCACTATTAAGTACACTAAATAACTTGATTTCTTTTGTACATGAATTTCTAAGTAAATCTTAAAGTTTTTTGTGCACTTTCTAATGTTTTAAGTCAATTGATTGGATAAAAATTCTAATTCGATCTTTCAAATATTAATAAAATTTATCATTAAATAATGATAGAATGATTGAATAGAGCCTCTATCTAATGTTGCACCAATATTAATCATTAGTGATGACATATTAAAAACTTAATTTAAGAAGAAAACTAATAGACAAATATTTTAGAAAGCACACAAAAATTGGTAAGGTAGAAATCAAACTTATTTTATAATAAACATAATAATTAAGTAAACAGAAAATTAAAACGTGCACAATGGTTCACCTAAGTGATTTGACTCACATTTTTTTATAGGGAACCCTCTTTGATACTAATTAAAATAAAAACAAGTATGCAAATCTCACATGTGTTGGTGACTTATGAGTTTATATATATATATATTTTTTTAAATTATATTTTTTTAGAAATTTTCCATTAAAAAATTGTATTTTGATGAAAAATCTTGATTTTATATATGTTAATTTTTAATTTGTATGATTAAAAAAATAAAAAAATAAAAAAATAAAAAATAAAAAAAATTATACAATAAAAATTTTATATTATTTGTTTCAAACTAAATCCTACGTCTAATCACAACTAAGGTCAAAATCATCACCACTATCAAAAAGATCACAACTTGAGGTTTTTTCTAACGAGTTACCTCTAACTTACTAGCTTTTATGGGTTCAATTATAAGACAGGATTTTGCAAGCCTAACACCAACTTGGTTTTTTATGATATTAAACTAAACTTAAGCTTTTATAAATGCTAGGCCACCTAACACAAAAGAAAATGGAAAAATACAACAAGAAGGAAAAACGTGTGATAAATTTGTATAATTTTTGGAGCTTTTTGATTAATATAAAAAAGGCATAACAAGCTTAAAATTAATATAAGTAAGAAATTGAAATAATTTGACATTTTGTGAGGAAGTAATTTGTAGTTCCTGTCAAGAGATTTTATGATACGAAATATCATGCTGTGCTTTATTGAGATCACAAATATTTGTTCATGTTTATTAGTCATTTCATGAATAATGGTTAGGTTCTATAGAAAAAGTTTGATAAAATTTATTAGAAAATTAAGGGAAAGTTGTTTCAAATAACACTTCCAAATAGCTTAAAAAGCTCTTCCAAAGAACTTAATATATTTCTTTGAGTTGGTTAACACAGTGGCTCAAATAATGACTAGGAAATTAGCCATTAGGTTTGTTGACTAACATCATTGGATAAAATTTGAGAGTTTCTAGGCTATTAAATCAAGTATTATAAAAGGCAATCTATTCTAGATGTTTGGATCAAGAAAGATTAGATATAGACCATCTAATCAAGTAAGATGTGATCTAGATCATTCAATTAATTATTTCAAAAAGTAAAAAAAATCTTAGTTATAGTATAAAAACGTATAAAGTGTTGGGCCATTAAATTCATGAGAAGATTATTTCAAACGGTAGAAACAGTCAAAGCAATCCAATAAGGTTAGGGTGATCTTGGTCATTTATTTTTGAGTGAAGATCGAGTGCTTATAGTGAATGAAACATTTATAATCTAATAAAATTGAATGATAAGAATTAGCACATGCTTTTTGTCTTGAGTAGGTGGACTAATGTTAGTCTCACATTGTCAAAAAAAAAAGAGTTTTCTCCTTAAAAAACCTTTCACGGGTGCATAATGCAAGTGTGCTTGGGATTTCATCATGTTTGCCACTCATATGCCTATAAGTAATTTCATGGTTATGGGTCTTGCCTGACCCTCATTTGAATATTTAATTAGAGTTCAGCCCCAATCAATCCTCTGTCTTATCTCAACCAAGTTCATGAATGTACTTATAACTAATAATTGCCCTAACTAGGCTTTATATTAGCTGGTCTCCTAACACAAAGTTTTCAAGCTCACTTAGGCTTAGTGAGCCTCAGTGTTTTGACACTTGGCTAGCTTAGGGTGACGCTTTTTTTAAATTTAGAAAGTTTAATGAAATTAATTTTTTTTACCCAAAGTTTATCAATTGACATGAAATTTGACAATGATTTGTTAGATGGATTTAATAAAAAAATTATTAAAAAAAAATAAGATCTTGTAAGTTTCCTAAATCATGAAAAGGTTGAATAAATTAGATACTTAAATTAGGATTTGAAAGTGAATAAAGATGTGCATCATAATCAACAAGCCAATATTCTATTTTTAATAAAAAAGAAAATCTTTTGAAACTAGATGCATATGTCTTCTATTTTCAAATCTTATTAAATACTCCAAGGTACTTTGAAGACCCCTAATTTATTATCTTCAAAGATACATGGCTTATTTTTCAAAACTAAATCTAATTCACACTAATGAATCTATTATGACAAAATGATTAGTATTTAAGGCTTGACACTTCAAAACAAGGGTAACCAAACAAAATATGATTAGATGCTCTTATTGGATCAAGAAAATGTCACCAAAACTCTTCAAAATACTCTAGTTTAACATATAACTAAAAAAATACATATTTAATTAAACATGAATGTGCTGGAAATAGAGGAAATACTTTAGAGCAAACAAGATATGGTCAACTCCAAATAATGTTACACTTATTAGTTAGTGGAAGAAAACATTTAGAAAGCCATAATGATCCATTATTCAAGTACTATAAGACTAAAACCTATATCTCTTTTATGTGATTATAATTAGAATTGTGGTAGTTATGTTTGCATCTGATTGCACAATTATGTGATCAAATAATTGTATTCAGATCGACCTGTAAACACATAATTAGGTCTGTAATCTAATGGCCCAATTTTATGATCCAAACATCAGATCTAAAACTGAACATTAGATCCCAATCCGAATACAATAGTCTACATGAAGTTCTAATTTCTAATTTATGCTTGTTTAATCTAGTCATCTAATCATGTATTTTGGTATAAAGAGGTTAAGGAGGCATCTGTTGGAGTAGCTCAAATGTAATAGCTCCTTTAGTAGTTATTTTGAGTTATTGAGATTTTATAATTTATTATTATTTACTAATTAATCAATTTGGTAAATGTTTTTAATCATTAAAGATATAAATAAAAATAGGTGAATTCCTAAACAAAGTTAACTAGTAAAAGTTTTACAAAATTTGAAGAAAAAGTTTTATTTTATGACATTAAAGTCATTAGTACCGAATGCGCATTCTCACTTTCTTACTTTGTGTTTTTCAATCATCAAACTCATACCTATACTTTTTTCTCAAATTAATGAAGTTCTCAATTTTCTTTATTTTTAATGGATTCAGTTAAAACACATTTATCCCATTAAGTATTTTTTAATCATTGGTTTTTTATTTGTATTAATTTTAATTTTGCATCTTTGAATTATTTTATTTATTTTTCATATTTATTATGTTATAAAATCATAGTAATAGTCTAGATTTGAAATCCAAATATCGAATAATCATTTATGCATTTTTTTTATTTTTGTTGTTTGTTTTCATAACTTTCATTAAAATTTATTATTAAAAAACCAATGTATTTTAAAAAAAAATTCATGTTTTTTAAAAGAAAAATAATATTTGTTAATAATCACTCTTAAGGATATACTCATGTTATTAAGAAATATTTTTGAAGAATTTGTTTAAATGTTCTTTAAGGAGCAACAATTTTTATTCCAAGAAACTCATGCCTATCTTACTAAGCAACACAACATATAATGTATATAGAACTATATAAATCATTTTAGTATTTTAGTTCTATTTCTTTGTTTTAAGAAAAAGAAATGGACTAATAATCTTTCAATGAATTTGGGTTAGCTTCATAGTGGATTAGATAGTAAAATTGGTACATGGAGTGAAATTAGAATGTGGATGAAATTGATGCTACATGCTTATGATTATTGTTACTCACTCATTGAATGGTTCAAAATATTTTATCAAATAGTTGTATGGGTTAATAGATTTTTTGATAAAACATTTTTAACACAATCTCATGGGATAAGGATGATCTAAGTAATTTAAATAAAGAAAGATAAGCACATCAGAATGTTAATAAAAGAAACACATGCACTAAGGGCTTCAAATGTG
This sequence comes from Vanilla planifolia, assembly GCA_023846275.1. Taxonomy (NCBI): domain Eukaryota; kingdom Viridiplantae; phylum Streptophyta; class Magnoliopsida; order Asparagales; family Orchidaceae; genus Vanilla; species Vanilla planifolia. Next base: position 628,744 of record JAIUJO010000050.1, on the reverse strand, counting down.
ATGGACACATTGAAGAAAAAAGTAATGTGCACATTATTGTCATGCTCTCTATAAAATATGGACGGGACAAAACAAAACCCTTACTACAAATAATATTCATCACTAGGGAGATTCTAACATAATATTATTGACTTTTAAGGTCTATTTTATAAAATATGGTGACACCAACTATTTGAACTAACAAATCATATAGAGCATATCAATTAGAGAAAACAAAGTGAGGTCAACACATGCTCTAATAATTTTCATAATAAATTTCTTTTGAATTAGCTCATCTACTTATCAAAGACGTTCTACTTCAGATAATAAATTTAATTAGTAATTCAGTAAATGTGATAGTAAAGTGTTAGGAACTAGATTAATAGCATGCTAAATATCTCTTAATAATTGGAGTGTGTTTAGCAAGTCATCATAATACACCTTCACAAATTCTTTTAATAAGGGTTAGAAAATAAGTCATATGAGGTTTTACTAGTAGGGGCTTCCTGAATTGTTACAAACTAGATAACTTTAACACTAACGATATCTCTCATAATCTTAATTAGTGAAGTGAAAAAATACTTTTTCTTTCTCTTTATCTTTTTTTGGGAGTATTTGGGTTAGAAATTCTTTTCGACAAAGGTAAAAGGTATTTTGCGATCTTTGCTCCTTATCAGAAAGTACAAGTTTTTGCTCTTCCGTTTAAGGTAACATTTCAATTGAATAATTAGGGTCATTCTAAAATTAGACCACCTACTTACTTGGGATAACATTACTCCATAATTCCTTGAAATATTGACCAATCTAGAATGTAATACAAAAATTAGTTTTGCATAAATTGATGTTTTGTTGACCAAAGATACTGTGTATGGGTGGAGATGGTCTATAATGCCAAACCTATCTTTTTGGTAGCATTCTTTGACATAACAATGATATAATCATTGCTATCCATAATGATCTTATTAGGTTGTTCTTTAATTCTATTGAAGGTACAAAAGATTTTAGTTCACCACCAATTCTTAATTATTCATAGTGCAATCAAACTACATCTCACAATAGTTATAAGTGGTGCAATATAATACATTCTTTAATCTAGTGCTTGTAATTCTAGTTCAACATCCTCATTTGGCTATATAACTTCATTTTCCTTAAATTTAATGCTTTCTTTCATTCCTTCTTTTATGCTTATGTGTAGGGCTCTCTGAAGAGAATAGGTTATGACTTGCTCTTTCTTGTGACAATGATAACACTCTACTCTGAAAGTAGTAGATAGTTTTACCAATGATTCAATTTAATGAGCTAGTAGTAGTGAAGAGACATAGTTTGTTTATAAAATAGAAGTAGTAGAATATTGGAAGTAGTGATATGCATTTTAGTGTAAGAATTGGTCAAAGGAATCTAACTCTTACATGTAATTGATGTCTAAATCATTGGGTACTTTATAATCCTTTTTTAAACTAATAAAATTCTCAAGTATAACACAATTGAATAACCTCTCTAAGACTAACTCATAATAATAATAATGTTACATGGTTTAGCACATAGAAGCCGTATTAAAGCATATAATCTTGAAATTTAACAATGTATTTGTTAGAAGTCTTTGAACCATATGATAAATGCTGTTATTTATCCAAAAGTTCACAAACATAAGAAGTGAGTAAATGTTTAGCTTGTAGGTGAGTTTTGATTTCTTTCTTAGAAACTTAAAACATTCACTAATCATTAACATAAGAAGTGTTAACCTAACGAAAAAGTGGTTTTAATAGCCTACATAAAAAATACTCAAGTTAGTGGTCAAGTATCAAGGTGCACAAGTGGAGTTCTTAGAATATTAAATAAGAAAATCACTTGTTTATTAAGACAAATTAGAAATTTAGATGAGATGATTAATTTTCAATAAGTTGAGATTAAGTGATTAAGAGAGTTCTTAGAGATTTGATGCTCTTATGAATACTAAATAATATGTTAGGATCTCACTTTTGTTGGCTTTTCATTCTACCTCTTATGTAACCTCTAGCATCACACTATTATATTGAATATAAACAACACACTTCTAATAAAATAGCTTAATGGTAGTGCTTTGTTGTTTCATTCAAATTTTATGACTTACAATATTGTAAGCATCATTATTTAGAGAGATCTCAAAGCTATGATAATAATTTGTTGTCCTAAGGAACAAAAGGATATTATTGGAACAATATGGAACACATTAGAATTCTATAGTAAATTTTTATAATTCAAATATTCCTCAAAAATTATAAAAACATATTTTAAATTTCGCTAAAAATTTTCCTTGAAAAGAAGAAAAATTAATTTGGCATAAGATACTTGCAAATTGGCATGTGCATTTTGAGTGACGATGTAGTAAGACGCAAGGAGGTGGCTTATGTGATTAGTTGGGGGAAGAGAAATAGTTCCACCTCAAGTCTAATTTGCAAGCCAGCATGAGCTAACAGGTTGACATATGTTGATAGGTTAACAAATTTGATGGATAGAAAATCAACACTGGTGACTGCATGTTGCGCTGATCAATGAGTTTGAAGAGACAAGGTGGGTCATGTATGGCACACAAATCAATACTAGTAGTGACAAAGTTGAAAGATAACAACAAGAAGTAGGAAAAAGCAACCGAACACTCACTTTTAAGCCATTTTAAAGTCATAATGAAACAATTTTTTTCTAACAAAATTATCATACTACTGTGAGGATTTCCTTGATACAATTTAAAGTTATAAGTATTTGGATAGCTATTATTCATTCTCTAGATGACTTAAACTGAATTATAAATACAAAGACTTTAAAAATTTATAAAAAGAAAATTAAAATGTGCTATAAAACAAGGGTTAATTGTAATTGGTTCCCATAATAAGAATAATATAGAGACTAACTAAATGTAGACGTTCTGAAATTGGAATGGCATTAAATCATAGTTGACTAGCACATCTCCAAGTGAAATATTTGTATGATCGATGGAATGCTATTATGCTACAACCTTACTAATGTTTTTTAAATGCTAGAACATAACTACTCAATGACATTTTTAAAGGGCGAAGCCTAACCAATTGCATAATTCTAAAGTAAAAAAATCTACAATTTTCTCCTCAAAGAAGGAATAATATTTAATTTCATTACGCATGATGCCTAGTATGATATGAATGTAGATATCAAAAGCTCATATAATAGTTTCAAGCTATGTTCATGATATAAAGGACCCCATAGCTTAGTTAATAATTACATGGCTTTATTGGTGACAATGAGAAAATTTGAGGGTTTTAAAATTTTCAATAATTAAATGATGATATGTAATTTCATTGGTGGATGTTTATATTAATCATAAGTTATATATCCCTATTATATATATTATAAGTATTTAGTATCTCTTAAAAAAATTTAAACAACTTTCCACCATTTCAAGGCTATGTAGACAATTTCTCAACCATTTCTTTTATAAAAAAATATTACCAGATATTACATGTTACAATAGTTATAGCTTATTACTTAAAATGCATTATTATTATTACCAAGACTTCTAAAGGTTGTTGTTGATATGTTTGTGTTAGGATGACCATCCATAAGCGTTTAATGTGTTGATGCACGTGAATGTCATATGCTAACTAATTACTATTCAATGATTTGGAGCATCTCGATGATATATCAATATTACCAATTCAATTTATTGATTGGAATGAGTCTAGACGTATCTATAGTGACTATGATTGATTCCACATAAGTTTTGCATTGAAATTGTTAAAGAACATATAAGAGTGCAATGAGTAACCTTGGTCAAAGGACCTATCATATTGTATGATAAGAACCATATTACTAAATATTTTGTGAAAATATTGATGAACTGTAAAGCAAGCTAACTAAGGAACTAAACCAAAAAAATTTAGACAATGTGCCTCAATGGATAGTTTTGATTAACATATTATTGTATTATTATAAATAAATAACATAAAACAAATAAAAGGGATTTTATAGAAACCCAAATTGTTCGTACCATGCCATATTTTTTTGTGATAATAATCTTGCTATGAAGTATGATGTAGTATACTACATTGATGGATTTCCTGATCAACATATTTGACTAATACTTTCTAATGAGTGGTAGTATTAGAATGACCTGACACAAAGAGGAAACACAAAAGATAGATTTGATTGATCAACATTAAGACATGTTCATTGAAGATGGCAGTCTTGATGTGAAATGTTATACTAGGCTAATTAAGAAATCATATTGTGCATGCTAAGAAATAGTTCAACATTGGAGTAATTAAAACTTTGTATTGAAATATTATTAAATTATTTTGGACCAATTTAAAAGTTTTATGTTAGGTAGCTATTTAACTAGTGATTCTATCTCTACGAAGTAAGATATAACTCAACACAATGATGAAATCTATAAACATACACGTTGAAAGCCATATTAATATGATTGAAAGCCATGGTAAAGTGCAAAGAATATAAAAAATGTCTCTAATGATTTAAAATAAATAGTGAGTTTTGTGTAATATCTAATTAAGTCCATTATACCTAACTAATTCCATTAAACTAATCTTTACATATGGTTGATTGGGAGGATGTGATGGCCAATGAATTAAGGAGTACTAGATGACGATGGCATAGAAACATGTTGTTAACTAAAATTGATTAAAAATTACATTAGCTATTAGATCAAATGACAATGAAATTGTTGAGAAAAAGATGGCATTTTTCTCATTCTTTACGTATCTTATTCCTAAAAGGAACAATAAATTTGTTAGGTAGCTTCCTATTTTAAAAATTTGCTATTGTATTAATACAACAAAAAACGTTTTGTTGTAATAATAACATAATATGTACTCAACTTAGTTTAGCAAAAGCATTCATAGTTGTATGAACCTTTCTTTTGTATTTCTACTAGAATCAAGTTCAAGTTCTATTGGAATATATTAGAATGGTTTGGATTTGCATTATTTTTTTAACAAAAAAATCATGATGATTGATATAAGGAAAATAGTTATCATTTGTTAAAATTAAGAGATTCTATCAACATTGGTTTCTCTGTTACAAAAAGGGCCACATCAAATTGGATCACTCATTTCTTTCAAAAATATGACTAACTTGACATGAGTTATATGAACCCAAAGTTGTTTATCAAAATTGATTTCTTAAGCTAAAATAAAAGTTATATGATAAAATCTAGTGGTATTCAAATATTTTAGTTCATTCTTTTTAGCCCCAAATGCTTAGTAATTTCCATAAAAACAAATCAAAGTCAAACTTAATGATCGTGTGAATGCATTTCATGCATTTGATTATGGAGGAATTAGTTGGATGAGTTTCCTTATGATCACCATAACAACATCTCTGCTCATCATGCTTAATTAAAGTTTTGAAAACTTTTTGAATTTATTTTGAGCTTAAAACCTCTAATTGAATGCAGCTACTAGCTATTTAGGCCTAGTAGTTTGTTACTACATTTCCTTTCCTTAATATGTGTTAGAATTAAACTACTTTTCAATGAAATTAATTTATTCTAATTAGTAGAATTAAGATGCAGCAAGGGATTCCAATGCTTTTATGCAACTTATACGGATTGATTTATTGTTTGATTCCATAACATTGTTTATAGAACCATAAATTATCAAAATAAGTTTAAACCAAATAGTATTTCAACACCTTCAACTTATATATTTTTTTAGATACTATGTAAATTGAGACTGCTTTAATAGCTCTACCAAGTAGACTCCAATCACACAAACACAACTATAAGGCCTTGGTTCCTTGTAGTCAATCCATTACAATTAAATTTAATTAGATCCACTACAAGAGAAGTCCATTAAATCACTTTTTGTTATTCAATTGATCACAAAAAATCTAGGAAGCAATGCTTATTTAACCATTTGAGGATCTATAGAACTTCTTTAAATAATTAGAAAACAATTGAAAGTTGCATAAGTATTATGTTGAACTCTATCAGGGAGTAGGGAATATTTGCTCATTGAAATATTTGAATTTATATCTTCTAGATGTTTTAGCAAACGAGAGATGGTAGAACACTAAATGCCTTAATAGCTATTGAGTTTGGTGATTACAATTCCACCATTGCAGAAGTAGTTCATGAATCATGATGTTAGGTTTGTCTAATGCCAAGATTAATTGCAAATGGGTTCCATACAATTCATTTGAGATTCTTTATATATAGAAAATGGACATTTTTCTATAAATTCAAATTCAAATTCCTCAAGTTCTTATGAAAAGGTGATTAGTTATTTAGAAATCATCACATAAGAAGAGAAATTTTGTAAGATTGATAATTATTCTATATTATTTTTTGTGACTTATTAGTAAGGTAATTAATCATGTCTAAGCATATCCTATCCTAAATTGATAATGAATTTACTATCCTTGGTTAGTGTCAAGTAATTTTTTTCATCCTTATCTATTTTGTTCCAAGTATTGCAAAATCCAAAATAATGAGAATGATTCACTTTATTTGATTCCAAGTCATTAAGCATGCTCCATAACATTTCTATTAAGGAAATTAAATCTCATGTATCTAAAAAAGATAATGTTTAAGGTGTAGACCTTCTAAAAAACTTTACATTATATGCATCATTAAAATCCTTCAATTTCTTAACCTAAAATCAATACATTTCACTGGGGAACCTAATCTTGTCCTAGCTAGCCAAATGATGCGTGCTATCCAAATCATTATCTCCCTAAAAGAAACCATTTATCACACTTTGTAAAAAATTAATAATATTATTGAGAAGATAAGATGTCAATAGATTATAAAGTGTTATTAATTAGTGGACTTGGCTAACAAGCAATACCTCCCATTGAGAGTAATTTCCTTTTGAATGATTTTTTAATCTTGTGTTAGAAGTAGACCACTTGTTTTCTACCATTAAATAATGTGCTTTTGAGTTAAGGGATTGGAAGGTAGTATTTTTTTTGAAGATGGAGCTCCTTGTCAATGTTCTCTTACTTGTATTTCATGTTTGTACATGCAATAATGAAGATCCTTTGTACAATAATTGATAAACCTGACGTGCCTTAGAGATTATAGAGGAATAACTTGATATTTTTTATTATGCATTTGTCACCTCTAGAGAGGAGAATAAGGTAGTCTATAAAGAACAAATGGGACTTTGGTTCGAAACCACTTTGAGTAGCCAAGTGCTTCACTTTACCTTGTATATGTATATTGTTTAAACCATTTCTTAGTGCTTTAGCTACAATGTGGAGAAGAAATGGGGATGGAGGGTAACCATGCTTTAGCTAATGGGAGATTTAGATGGTACCATTTCATTTTTTGTTAATAATGACTATCAACTAGCTTATATTATAGACACTCATGATTTGATTCATAAATTAACTATTGAAGTAAACTTGTGTAGTACTTGTTTTCCTCAAGATATGTTGTCAAATACATTCTTATAGTCTAGCTTGATAAACGGGCTATTAGCTTCGATCTTCTCTTCTAAATCACTAGTTTGCTTATATGAAAGTATGGTCGCTTATGTAGGTATGATATTTTTAATGATTTCCTCTTGCTTTGTTAAAAAAATTGCTCCTTTGACATGATGGTGGTTAGGAAAATATAAAGGCTAACTACCAACAATTTGGTGTATTTTTGAGAAACTATAGATCTAATTGTCATAAAGTCTTTGAAAATGTATTGCAATTTAGAAGAAAAATTAAATTAGCACTATTGCATTCTTTAGGTGATGGGCTACCAGTAAGAAAATCATTGATAGCATTGTAAATAAAATATGGAATACAATGCTTGTAAAATAAAACATGAAACCAATCCAATTTGCAACCACATGAAGAATCCATAAAAAAAATAATTTATTGTATTTTGTACTTATTAACTTGATGAATTAGCATCATATTACTTTTTATTTAGTCTGAGAATCATAAAGTAATGATTCATTCAATTTTGTTAGTAAGGAATAAAGAGATGCTAAGTAATCCACAACAATTTTGCAATTAAATCCTTCTCTAAGATGCAACTCCCACTTGGACCCTAAAGTCTTTATATATTACGCTTCATATGCTTATTATTGAACATTATGTGGCAAACATTTGTGTTTTTATCACCATTCTTAAGCGACACAACAGTTATCTTTTAGCTCATATACATCTGATGTAGTAGCATCTAGTACATCATGTAAATGTTCAACTTGAACATGTATTAGTTCAATTTGAACTAGGAGCACTATGAGGATTGGCCACCATACATTTCTCTTCGTTATCATTGTCGTTGTAGGGATCAATTATAATATACCCTCATTTAATGCATATTTCTATTTATTTTTATTAATGCATCCATTTATTTGTATCTACTGTTTAGTTTAAGTTATTTAAAGAACAATTAAAAACTTTTTAGAGATTTTTATTTTTATGTTCTATATAGGCCTTCCCTTCAACCATCTTATGAGTTTGTCAATATAAACTTTGCTTAAAAATTTATTTAAGAAGGGATTAAAATTCAATTTTGGGGTTTTTTGGCTGTCATCCACCTTATGCAACAATCAACACAACCCCCATCAGTGCTGTCTCATCAACTCGTGCTAACTCTCTTTGATCCACATTGAACACAAAGTGGACTCGGAGTGTCAATGCCTTTCTACCGATGCTACTCATTAAATTTGGAACCCAAAGTGATGGTTTTTTACTTAATTTGGTGATCATTTATCTTATACTTCATCTCCTTAATATCGTAGAAATTAAATTTCCCTATAAATTTATGTCATTTGTTCACATTGCTTACTTTGATTTGTTTACATTGCTATATAACTCTAAATTTCCTCTCACGTGACATTTAGTTTGTTTTTCTTTATACCTATTTACTTCTGTTATTTGCTGTAATTCCTAATGACACCCGTTTATGATAAAATAAACTTTGTTTGACTCACGGCAATAATCTCTATCTAACTAATTATTTATTTTAAAAGTATTTTATTTTCAAAGAAGTTTTTATTCTCTTATGTGTTGATATTCAAGAATGTCACCTTAGTATCTTGGAAGACAAATTTTTGGTAAAAGTTATCTAATTATTTTAAATGTTTTTATTTTTATTTGGTTATGTTACTATGTAACTCTAAATCTTTTTTCATGTGGCTTTAAGATAATTTTATTTTGACATATAAATTTTGCTCCTTATAGTTAATTTTAATATTAATATGAATTTATATAATATTACAAAATTATTTATATAACTTGTCTTTCCTTTGATAATTCACACTAATTCAAAACAAACTACTCAGGATGAAATTGGCATTAGTGGACTCATTGTGATGATCTCTTTTCAATTAGATATTCATTTTGTTAGATACTTTATTTTTTTTTGTTTTAGCATGTTTTGTAAGAAAAATTTATTTGTATGTTATTTGATAGTCAAGGATGTTACATTTAATATTCTTTTTGTTATGGAATGTAACTTTCCCGAAATATCTACCTAATATTTTAATTGCTTTTTCTTTGATTTCAATATATTATTAAAAAAAGTTTAATTGTCCACTCATTTGTCCTTTACATTCTTTTATTTTGCTAATATATTTCTACTTAATGTTTAAATAATTATTTTCATTATTTAAATTTATTTAATTTTTAATACACTAAAAATTCAAATGAGATTCGATGAAGAAGGAAAAATATCGCTGAACTTGTCTTAATGAGATCTATATAATTAAAAATTAATTTTAATGTTTTTCAATTTTTTAATTTTTTATGGTTTTAAAAACTTAATGAGATATTTTTTTATACTTGATCCATTGATTATGGATGTTACGGTCAATCTATTTAGTACTACGGAATGCAGCTTTCCATTCTAAAATTTCTCATTTCTATTAATGTTTTGCTTTGATTTAGTTATGTTATGATGAATGTTTTAGTCATCCTGATGTCTCTTTGATTTGGTTATATTACATTGCTTGAGTTTATCTAGATTCTATACATATATATATTGAACGATTATTAAAACAATAATTTATTATTATTTATGCTCATTTTTTCTATGTGATTAGTAGTGATTAAGCTCATTTAGACATGCTTAACATAATTATATATATATTAATAATTTTTTTTGTAAGGTTTTGTGTTACTTTATGAGAAAGTTTGATTCTTACATTATTTCATGATCAAGGAATAAAGCTTACTAGTATAATCTCGCATTTCTTCCAATTGTTTACTCTTATTTGGTCATATTAGTTGGTTACTACTTCTCTTATTTTAGCTATAACCAGTTTGTATTTAATATTAAAATAATAATTATTTAATAATCTTTTAAATTAAAAGTTTAAATAATAGAATTCTAAACAAGGATCAATAGAAACAAAATAAACATTATTGGACTCATCTTAAAGAGCTCTATCAATTTTGTTAAATGTTTTAACAATTTATATTTTAGTATTTGACATGGTTTAATGGTTAATTTAGCTCAAAACTAATTTGATGGTGGAGGGTTTTACACTTGATCCTCATAATGTCTTGAAATACATCTTTTGCATATAATTTATCACATTTATTTAAAATTTTTGCTTGACATGGTTATACTACAATGTAACTCTAAACCACCACTAGTGTGAACTTTACATCGACCTGATTTGGCCATAGTACTTTGGTTTAACTTGTTATATTTCAAATTTAATTTATATTTACTTAACCTTAAAAATAGTAATATATAATTTCTTATAGTATTTTACTTTTTTTATTCTAATAATTCCGTATGACATTTGATCTAAATGGACAAAGCATAATTTCACTACTTTTGATTAGTTTTATGAAATTAAAAACAATATATTTTAACATTATATTTTCTATGATTTGTTAACACATTATGAGAAAGTTTTATTTTTAATACAATTGAATGTAATTTTCTCATTTATTCTCATTTCATGTTTTCAAATTTTTTTTATTTTCATTTGGCTTTATTTTTGTGTAATTCTAAACTACCTCATATGTGACTTATTCATTAATTTGATTTTGTTGTGTTATATTACCTTGATTTATCTTAGTTTATATTAAATATATATTTACTTAATATTAAAGTATTATTTTTTTATTATTTGTTCTAATTTATGTTTATAATTCACAATAAATGAGGATCAATTAAGATGAAACAAAAGTCATTGAAATTACTTTGACAAGCTCTATCATTTATTGTTTTCTTTTGATTTAGTAATATTACTATAAAACTCTAATTCTCCTTTCGACTAAGTGATGCATCTTTTCTGTTTTTTGATTGTTTTACTAGTTTTTTCTATGGTTTTTGCATTATTTGGAAATCATTTTAGCTCCTACCTTATTTGACAGTCAAAGGTGTTACATTTGATATTCTTAGCATGTTGGAACATAGTTTTCCCACACAGTTTATATCATTTCTTCAATTTTTTTCTTTTTTTGTTTATATTTTTATTTCATTATAAATCTACTCTTGCGTGACATTTACTTATCTTCCATTAAGTTATATTATATTACTTTAATTTATCTTTTTTTCTTTAATATAGATTTACTTATTATAAAAATAATAATTTGTTATATATATTCCTATTTATTTTACAATTACTAAGCAATTCAAGAAAATCTTTGATTGTGATGATTGATGCATCACTATGCCTTTCTCTGTGGGCTCTATCTAATTAGAACTTCATTCTTATTTATTTAAATATTTTATTTTCTAGTATTTTGGTATATTATTGAGGTCATTTCAATTTGTAACTGATTTGACGGTTGGAGATGTTGCACTCGATATCTTTATTACCATAGTATGGAATTTTCTATTATAGTTTCATGGAAGTTTTTCAAAGATTTGTCTTTGATTTTATTATATTTTTATGCCACTGCAAATATCCTCTCACATGACCTTTAAATATCTTTGATTTGATAATATTACATTGCTAAAATTTATCTTATTTTCATTTTAATAAATATTTACTTAACAATTCCAAACGAGGTCGGATTTAGATACAAAAAATCTTCATTCAACAAGTCTCAATGAGAATTTTCCAAAAAAATATTCATTTTTTCAATTTTAAAGTTTTCATTTTTTGAATTTTTTTATCTTTATGAGACATTTTGAATGGCACTAGATTTATTAAATATTGATCTCCATCATGTCACATTTATATTGTATTTATTTGATTATATTACAATACTTTAATTTATCTCTTTTTAGATATAATTTATATTTTCTCAATATTAAATTAATACTTTATTATCATTTATGCTTACTTATTTTAATAACTAACAAATAGTTCTAAATTAATTGAGATCGAGAGGAAATGAATGTCATTTGGTCACCTTCATAAGCGTTATCAAATTTAATAATCTTTACTAAATTTTTAAATATTTTATTTCTAAGGATTTTTGTACATCTTGCAAAACATTTTTTTAATGCCTGATTTGACAATTGATGATTTTGTATACAATCTTCACATAATTTATGAACAAACATTTTCTAAACAATTTATCTCATTTCTTTTAATTGCTTCACTTTTATTTGGTTATATTACTATGTATTGCTAGATATCCTCTTTTGTGAAATTTACATCACTTTGATTTAGTTATATTATTTTACTTTAATTCTAATTTCCATTTTAATATATATCTTTTTTATATTCAAAATATATGTCATTTGACTTATCTCAGTTGCCTCCTAATTAATTATTTAATTTTTACCTTTAAATAATGTACCTTCTTCTATTTTGTCAACTTTATTAGATATTTTGACTATATCTTTAAAGTATCATGCAAAGCAACTTTACTTTGCAAATTTAATTTTTTTTTTAAGATTTTTCTTCAATCAGGCTATATTAAAATCCAACTCTAAATATTAACAGATGTGGCTTTTAAATATTGTTGGTTTCATTATATTACAAAGCTTTAGTTTATCTCATTTCAAATTTTATTTAAATTTTTGTAAGATTACAAAAAAATGTTTTTTTAATCATAATTATTTCACTTTTTTGTAATAATTCAAATTTAGGTCCATTGGGTTTGAAAAAAACATTGTTAGTCTCATCTCTTCGAACACTATCTAATTAAATATTTATTTTATTATTTTTAAAGGGTATTTTCATTGGTTTAGTTACACTTTATAAGGCACCTTGATTTGAACAACATCTACCATGAAAGATAGTCCTTCATTATCACTAAATATCTTTGAATCCTACATTCCCATTCAAGTTATCTAATTACTTCAAATTGTTTACTCTTTTTGCTTTGTTTACTTTGATTTTGTTATATTTTTATGCCCAAAAAAATGTTCACTCATGTGACTTTTATCTAGACTATTTTTATTTTTTTATATTATATTACTTCTCATTTCAATAATATTAAAATTTTACTTAATATTAAATAATTATTTTTTATTATTTATTCTTATTTAATTTGTTAACTCACAATTATTCAAAACGTGATCTAATTGAGATGATCCAAGTGTTGTTCGAATTTTCTTAGTGAGTTATATCAAATGAAATTTCAATTTCCTATTATTTTTAATTGTTTTATTTTGTAGGTTTTTGGCCCTCATTATAAGGGATTTGAAATTGTACCTAAATAGACAAACAAGGATGTTAAGCTCAGTTTCTTAACTTTGATGGAATATAGATTTTCTGTATTATTTTATCTAATTTCTTTAATTTTCTTTTCTTTGCTTTGGTTATTTTGCAGTTAGACTCAATATCTCCACGAAATTGAACTTCACATGGCATCAATTTGGTTATGTTACAATTTTTGAATTTATCTTATTTTATCATTAGTATAAAGTTTCTTAGTATTAAAATAATAATTTGTTATTATTTTTTCCTATTTAAAGTTATAATTCCAAATAATTCCAAATAATTCCAAATGATGTTAAATAGAGATGTACCAAATATCTTTGTTCTAATCTTAACGAGCTATATCCAATTAAATATTTATTCTTATATGTTGAATGTTTAATTATTTAGTATTTTTATACATTTTATTAGACATTTTTTTATTTCAACCTAAATTATTGATTGATTATGTTACACTCGATCTCTCTATTGCCTTGAAATGTAGTTTTTTTATTTTTGTCTTTATTTTTGTTTTGCCTTTTATAACTCTTAATTTTCTATCATGTGACATTACCTTCACTGTTATCTTGCTATGTTACATCACTTCAACATATCTCTTTTTAGCTTTAAAATATATTACCTTAATATTAAAATAATAATTCACTATTATTTAAGCTTGTTTAATATTTAAATTTGTAGTAAATCAAAGTCCAATAAAATTAAGACAAAACAAATATTGTTGGACTCATCGAGATTAATGCTATTCAAAAAAATTTTATTTCAATATTTTTGAAAATTTAATTTTCTTTAGTTTTGGTAAATTTTGTTAGACATTACAACTTGAACCTGATTTGAAGAACATGTATGTTATAATTGTTGTCTTTTATATCATTGAGTGCAATTTTCCCACATATTTAATCTGATTTGCATAATTTTTTGTTTTCATTGGTTATATTATGATGTGACTCTAAATCTCTTCTCATATAACATCTCAATCTTTTTGATTTTCTAATATTAATTTGGTTTAGTTTAACTCATTTTTGTTTTATTATGTATTCTCTTAAAATGAAACTAATTTATTTTTTGTTATTTATGATTATTTTATTTCTAATAGTAGTTTTTCAAAAAAACATTTTGAAATAAATATTATTACACACTTCTCATTTAGTTTTAGCCAAATAAACATTCATTTCAATGCTTTGGCAAATTTACAATATATTTTGATAGGCACTAGATTTACTCATTGAGGTTGTCACAATTAATCTTTTTAATATTATGAGATACAACTCTCTTGTATAATTTATCACCTTTCTTCAAATTTTTCTTATTAATTTGGATATATTCTTATGTAAATTTAAATGTCCTCTTGTCTAATCTTTAAATCAATTTGAATTAGTTATTATACATTGCTTCAATTTATCATATTCTAGAATTTATTTATATTCACTCTATACTTTTTGAAAAAAATTGTTATTGTTTATGCTTTTAACATTATGAATTTGCAATAATTACAAAAAAGGTTCGAATGAGATGATACAAGCATTGTTGGACTCGTTTTGATGATATCTATCAAATTTAATATTCATTTTATATTTTTAAATTATTTTAGTGTTTTGGCATGTTCTATGATGCACTTTGATTTGTACCTTATTAGATGATTGGTGATGTTTCATACAACACTTGTAATATGTTGGGAGTATAACCTTCCCAAACAAATTGTCTAATTTATTCAAAGCATTCTCATTGATTTAGTTATATTACTATCTAGCTCTACATCATCTCGTTTACCTTCTTGCTTTCCTTATTATAAACTTTTTAATATGAAGATAATATTTTTTATTATATATGATTATTTATTTTGATAATTTAAATATCTATAAATGAGGTCTTATCAGGACAAAATGAATGTCGTTCAACTAGTCTTGATGAGCTCCATGAAATTAAAATTTCCTTTAACATTTTTAAACATTTTATTTTCTAAGGAATTAGCTTGCTTTAGAGTAATTTCAATTTGTACCTTATTTGATGAGCTAGATTATTATACTTCATATTATTAATATCATATAATGTAACTTTCCTAAATAATTTATCACATTTTTGCAACATTTTTGCTTTGATTTGGCAATATTATTATTTTGCTCTAAGCATTTGAATGTATTTATGTAATATTAAAAAAGTAATTTATCGTGATTTTTGCCTCTTTATGTTTGGTAATTCCTATAAGTTCCAAATGAAATTCAAACGAGTCAAAATAAATGTTGGACTAATCTCGTCAAGCTCAATCTAATTAAATATTTTTTTATATATTTAAATAGTTTATTTATTAGGATTTGGGAACATTTCACGAGACATTTCCATTAGTACCAGATTGGAGAATCAATGAGGTTGTGCCTAATCTTTATAATATTTTGAAATGCAAGTTTGTTTTATCATTTATCTTATTTCATCAAATTTTTTACTTTGATTTGGTTCCATTTCTATATAACTCTAAATCTCTTCTTGTGTGACATTTACAATGGCTTGATTTTGTTGTATTACTCTATTTCATGCTATCTAATTTTAGTAGCAAAACATATTTACATAATATTAAAACAATAATCTATTACTATTTATACTTGTTTATTTTGGTACTTAATAATAATTCTAAATGAGAACTAATGGAAAAAAATAGATGTTTTTAGACAACTAGATGAGATTGATTCAAAATATTATAATTTTGTAAATTTTTTATTTTTTTAATCTTCTTTCTTTTGGAATGTTTTACTAAACTTTTTAATAGGAACCATATTTGACAATTTAGATTGCTATCCTTGATCTCCTAGTTTCTTGGAAGGTAAGTTTCTTACATAATTTTTTTTATTCTTTTAAATATCTTACATTGATTTGGCCATATTAGTATATAACTCTAATCACCTCTAATATAAACTTTGCATTACCATGGTTTTTTTAAATCACATTACTTTAATTTTTCTTATCTTTTAGCTTTTATTTAAATATACTCAATATTAAAATAATAATTTATTATTATTTATGCTTATTTATTTTTGAAATTTGTTATAAATAAAAATTAGGTTTGATGTGGCAAAACAAATACCATACTACTCATCTTGATAGCTTTTATCCTACTAAATATTCTTTTATAATTTTAATTACTCTATCTTTTGTTATCTTGGCTTGCATTACAATACACTTCAATTTATATCTGATTTGAAGATTGAGAAAGCTTCATTTGCTCTTCGAAGTATCTTTGAATACAACATCCTAAACTATTTATCTAATCTAATTAAATGTTTTGTTTTAATTTGGTTATATTACTATGTAAGTCTAAAAGTTCTATTGTGTGACTCTCACATCATACTAATTTGGTTATATAAGGATACCTCAATTTTTATTATTTTGTTTGTGTTATATATTTACTTAATCATAAAATAATATTATTTTATGATTTACATATATTTGACATGGTAATTCAAAATAATTCAAATTGAGGTCTCATCTAGATGAAATAAGGATCATTGAACAAAACATATTAAGAATTATCAAGTTAAAATTTTAATTTTATAATTTTAAACATTTTTTTAGTGTTTTGGTGATCTAAAAAAGTCATTTTAAATTGTACATTTTTTGATGATCCAGAATGTTACACTTCATTTTATTAGTATCTTGGAATGCTTTTTTCTCGTATAATTTATCTTATTTCTTCTACTATTTTGCGTTGAATTAGTTATATAACAACTTGATTGTAAATCTCGTGTCATGTAACCTTTAAATATCTGTTTTTTGGTCATATTACATTGCTTCAAATTATTTTATTATATATATAATATTAAAATAATAATTTATTACTTTTTATTCCTATCAAGTTTCAAAATTCCCAATATTTTCAAATATGGTTTAATGGAGACAAAACAATTGTCATTGGACTCATCTTCATGAGCTTTATCCAATTAAGTATTCATTTTTAAAAATTTAAAATTTTCTTTTCTAACATTTCGGTGCATATTACCACACGTTTTGATTTACACACAATTTGACAATTGATAACATTGCACTCGACCACTTAACCATCTTTGAATTCTTCTTTCTCATAAACTTTATCTAATTTGTTTAAATCTTTTTCTTTAATTTTCTTATATTTCTATATAACTCTAGATCTTCTTTCATTTCAAATTAATATTACTTTAACTTGGAATTGATACATGTTTTCAAATTATTATATTTTAGCTTTGAAAATAATATTAGTTTATATTAAAATAAGAACTTAACCACATTTATAATTGTTTATTATAGTAACTTGTCATAATTCCAATTTTTTTCCAATCAAGAAAGAATAAACATTTGCACTCTCCTAGAAAAGAATTTTCAAATCAACTACTTATTTTTTATAAATTTATTTTTTTTCTAAATTCTTTGTGAGATATTTTAATTTTTACCTAATTTGTTGATCAAAGATACTACACTAGACCACCTTAGTATCTTTGAATGAATTTTTCACATACAATTTATGTTAGTGCTAAAATGTTTTTGCCTAGATTTGACTTAAAATCGTAAATAAGCTTAAATAATAATAAAACTTTTCATTAATATTAAGCAAATATATACAAATATAAAAATGAAAAAAAAATTAAATCATTATCTAAGTAATGTAAAAGCCATATGAGAGGAGAATTAGTGTTTCATTGTAACATAATAAAATTAAAGCAAAATTTGTGAAGAAATAAGAAAAACTTTACTAAAATGTTGAAATAAAAAATACTAAAAATATCAAGTGTAACATCTTAGTCATCAAATTTGGTGCAAATAAAAGAATTTAAAAGACAATGAAAAACTAAAAAAAATAAAAATATAAGATGAATGTTTAAACTTATGCAATATTTAGAGATCTATCTAACAATGTTTGCTTCATCTTAATTAGAAATTGTTTGGAATTACTATGAGTTACAAAAAAATAAGAATAAATTATATTAAATAATTAATTTAAAATTAAGTAATTAAATATTAATATATATATAAATCAAAGCAATTTAAGGGTCACATATAAGTTATAAAGAGTTTCGTGGTAATATAAACTAATCATAGAAAAAAATTCAAAAAAAGGTAAATTACATAGGAAATTTTTATTTATGGATAGCAAGAAGATTTATCATAATATTTTTAACCATCAAATCAAGTACGAATAAAAATATCTCACAGAGTATGTTAAAATCAGGCAAAGTAAAATATTTAATGATATAAAAATGAAGATTTAAATGAATAAAACTCATTGTGGCAAGTCAAATGATTTATGTTTCAACCCTGTCATAACCAATTTTTAATTAATTTCAATTACAGTGTTAAATTAGTATAAAAATAAATAATTTATTAAATATTAAGTAAATTTATATCAAATTTGATATGAGTTAAACTGATACTTTGTAATATAATTGAATCAAACTAATGTAAAGTTCACATGAGTAGAGAAAAGGGTGTCATAATAATATAACCATATTTAAAAAAGATTGAAGAAATGAAATAAATTATACTAAAAAGATTTAATTTAAATTATTAAGGAGATTGAGTGTAACATCTTTTGCAATTATGTTGGGTATAAATTGAAATGTTTAGTAAAGTTTTCCATTACCTTAGAATGTAAAATATTTTAAATAAAAAATTATATTTTATTAAATAAAGCTTGATGTTTATGTCTTACAATAATATTTTTTTTCAATTGGACCTTATTTGGAATTAATTTTAATTATAAAGCTAACTATTATAAATAAAAATAAATTACTAATGTAACCTTAAGAAAATATCTATTAAAGTTGAAATGTGATTAATTTAAGCCTTGTGATATAATGAATTCATTATAATGTAAATATCAAATGATAGGATTTTGAGTGACTTTGTAATATGAACAAATTGAAAGAAAAAGCTTGAAAAGATGACATGAATTTTATGTGAATTTTGCATTCCAAGAAACTATGAAAATTGTGCATAACATTCTTAACTATCAAATCCAGTAAGAGTCATGTAATTTCTTAAAGCATTCGAAATCACTATAAAATGAAATATTTGAAAATAAAAAATTAATATTTAACTAGATTGAGAAAGTCTTGCCACATCCACTGTTGCTTGTTTTCTCTTGATCAGATCTCATTGGGAATTAACACAAATCAAAGCAAAAAAGTTGAAGCAATAAGATAAATTATATGGGAATGTTATACTGAAAGCTACTAAGCAGGTCAAGTGTAACACCGACGATCATCAAATAAGATATGAATTAAAATTACTCATAAGTTTGACAAAACTAAAGAAAAAAATAAAAAAATTCATATATTAATATTTAATGGATTAAACTTATTGAGTAGTGTCTAACTATATTTGTCACCATTAAATGTCATTTTGAATTACTGTAAAGTATTAAAATAAATAAGCATAGAAATAAGAAATTATTATTTTTTAATTTAATATATTCAATAAAGCTAAATATGATAAATAATAGCAACAAATATATCTAAATAAAAGTAATGTAATGGTCACGTGATAGTAGAATTAGAGTTCCTTAGTAATATGAATTAACCAAAATGAAAAAAATTCAAAAAGTTAAGGTAAATTATATGAGAAAGTTGCATTCGATGAATTGAGAAGATCGAGCATAAAATCCTCAATCATGAAATTGTATACAAATCATAATATGTCAAGAAGTGTTCTAAAGTTATGGAAAGAAATTTTTTAGAAATACAACAAATAAATTTCAAATTAGATAGGGCTCATTGAAATTAGTAATGATTATGTTTTGTCTTGATTGGAACCCATTCAGAATAATTATTGGTTATGAAAAAAAGATAAGAGTGAGTAATGAAAACTTATCATTAATAAGTGAATATATATTAAAACTAAAAATGGAAAAAACTTAATCAATGATGTTTAATTAAATCAAAACAATGTAAAGGCCACACATGAAGAGAATTAAAGTTTCATAATAATAAAACAAAATCAAAGTGAAACATTTGGAGATAAGTGAAAAATTGTGAAAAAAAGTTGAAATACAAGATACTAAAAAGATCAAATGTAATATTCTCGATCATTAAATTATGAATAAATAACAAATTTGCATAAATACATTAAAAAAAGAAAATGAAATATTTAAGAATATAAAAATCCATATTTAACTATATTGAGAAATTATAGTAGAATTTAATCACATTTGTTTCGGTGAGATCGCACATCATGTGGAATTACAACAAATTACCAACTTAAATAACCATAAATAATAACATATTATTTTTTTAATGTTAAGTAAATATATGTTAAAGAAAATAGATAAATTAAATTATTCTAGTCTAATCAAATCGAATTGATGCTGATGTCGCATGATAGGTGATTAAGAGGAACACAATAATATAAAAGATTCAAAGAAAAATTGAATTAATGATGAAAGTTACATGGAAAAGTTTTATTACAAGATACAAAGGAGATCTAGTATAACATTCTCCATCAACAAATCAAGTAGCATTGAAATGTAACATAAAGTGTACCAAATACCTTGAAAATAAAATATTTCAAAAATAAAAATAAATATATAACTAATTGAGCTCTTTAAGATTAGTGCAAAAATGATCGTCTTCTCCATTAGAAAAAAATTAGAATTACTAGATTTTACCAAAGAAAATTAGCTTTATAACAAGTAAACTATTTTTTAATATGAAGTAAATATATATTAAACCAAAAAAAAAGATAAATTCAAGCAATGTAATACAACATATTCAAAGCAATGTTAAGACTGACATAAATAGAGACTTAATATTAGTTTGTAAAATAATAAAATAAAATAAAAAACATTTCATGAAATAGGAAAAATGGTATGAGAAAGATTCATTCAAAGTTGAAAAATCAATTGAGTGTAACATCATCAACTATCTAATTAGGAAACAATCATAGTGCTTCATGAAGCATGATGAAGCCAAAAAAAGTGTGTATTTGAAAACATTAAAATTAATATTTAATTTAGTATATCTCTTAGTTATAAGTCCAAAGATTGTTTTTCATCTTAATTATCCTTAGTTTTGAATTATTGTGAATTATTAAATTTATAAAGCATAACAAATGAGAAATAATTATTTTAACATTTAGAAAACAATTATTATTACCAAAATGAGATTAATTGAATCAATATAATATATCAAAAATATTGAGATGCAAAGATCACAAGTTCAGAGATTTTGAGTGACATAATAATATAAATAATCAAGGAGAAAATTTGATTAAATGAGGCAAATTGTGCATGAGCATTGCCCACCAACATACAAAGGAGATAATGTGTGACATACTTTATTATCAATTAATGTACAAAAAATTATCTTGCAAAGCATGATAAACAAAACTAATAAAAATGTTTTAAAAATAAAGAATAAATATATTATTAAATAAAGCTCATTAAGACTTGTCTAATGACATTTTGTTCACCTCAATTAGACCGCATCACATAATACTACAATTGTTTCATAAAAATTAGAATTAGTAACAATAAATCATTATTTCAATATTAAGTAAATATATATTAAATCTAGGAGTCAATAAATTGAAATAATGTCACATAACAAAATCAGTGCATTAAAAATATGACATAAGAAGATATTTATAGTTACATAGATATATAATCAAATCTAAGTTAATTTTTAAAGAAATAAGATAAATTACATGCCAATGTTTCATTCCAAGATACAAAAGATATTGACTGTAGTAGCTACTATCATAAGCTTAGATGCGTATCAAACTATCTAGTAATGTTTACCAAAACACTAGAAAAAAATATTTAAAGATATAAAAATAAAATTTTAATTAGATAGAGCATCTTGATTTGAGTTAAAGGATTGCCTCATCTCAATTGTAACTCATTTTCAATTAATAGTCTTTTACAAAATAAATAATCATAAATACTAAAAAATTAATATTTTAATTTTTAGTAAAAATTAATTTTAGAATTAATTAAGACAAATTGAAGGAACACAAAATAACTAAATCAAGTTGACATAAGGGTCAATGGAAATAAGATTTCGATTTACATAGTAATATAACAAAATGAAAGAAAGAATTTTAAGTTAATGAGCTAATTTTCATGAGAAAGATGCATTCCAAAATACTAACGATATCTAGTGTAGTAATATTATCATCAAAGTAGGTTGACAAAAATGTCTTATGAATTGAGCCAAAATCAATTCTTTCTTTTTAAAAAATTTAATTTTCAATGCATTTGACATGCTTTACGAGATGTTTTTGTTCATACTATATTTGATGATCATGGTGTCACAGTCGATCTCCATTGCTTCGTCGAGTGCAACTTCTTTTTATAATTGATCTTATCTACTCAAATGTTTCATTTTAATTTTTGTTTGGTATTAAATAATTGTAGATCTCCTTTAGAGTGAAGATCATATCATTTTGATTTAGTTATATTACATTTGATTCACTCGTTTTAGGTCAATATGTATTTACATAATTATAAAATAATAATTTATTATTATTTATATTTATCTGCTTTGGTAATTCACAATAATTGAAAAGGTGGCATAATCAAGACAAAAGAAACTTCTTGGATTCATCTTTAAGTACAATTATACATTTTCAACATACTAAAATAATAATTTAATTTTCATTATGGTGTTTTAATTTTATAATTCATAGTTATTTTAAATGTGGTTTGTTCACCTTGATAAGTGCTCTCAAATTAAATTTAAATTTTTTAATTATTATTTAATTTTTTAAGGAATTGCAAAACTTTATAAATCATTTCCATTCATACTTGACTTTAGTATCTTAGATTGTATTTTTCCCATACACTCCTTCTCATTACTTTTAATTTTTTACTTTGACTTGCTTATATTTAGAAGAAACTTTAATTCTTGATTGATGTGATCGATAAATTACTTTTATTTGTTATGTTGCATTGCTTTAATTTTTCTAATTAAGATTTTCTATTTTGGTAATTCATTGTTCTTCTAAATAAAGTTGTATCAAGATGAAGCAAATGTCATTTGGCACACCTTGATGAGCTTTATCTAGTTAAATATTCTTATTAATTTCTTAAAATATTTTATTTTGTATTATTTTAGAATACCTTATGAAGCATTTTGATTCATATGTGATTTGATGATCTACAGTACTACATGTGACATATTTAGTAACTTGGAATGCAATTTTCCTATATAAATTATTTTTTAATATTAATATATATTTATTAAATGTAAAAGTGACAACATATTATTATCTAAATTTATTTTGGAGACCTATAATAAATCAAAAAAAGGTTTTATCGACACAAAAAAAGGTTTTATCGACACAAAAAAAAAGTTATTGGACTCATCTCCATAAGCTTTATACATATAAATATTTATTTATATATTTTATTTTCAAAGAGTTTGGTGCACTTTGCGTGAGTTTTCAATTTGTTCCTAATTTAATAAGGAAGGTTGTTACACTAGGACAACTTACTTTTTGGAATATAAACTTGCTGGTACAATTTATTTCATTGCTACAAATATTTTCTTTGATTTCATTATATTACTATGTAACTCTAAATTTTCAATCGTGTGACTTTTATAAGTCTTTCATTTTATTATATTATATTTTTTAAAGTTTTCTTATTTTAGCTTTAAGAAATATTTACTTAATATAAAATAGCATAATATCTTTTGTTTAATTTAGTAATAATTGGAAATTCAAGATTAAGTGCAATCATGATGAAATAAATGTTGTTGGAAACCTTTCAAAGAGCATTATCCAATTAACTATTCATTTTTTACTTTTTTAAATATTATTTTTTTACTCACTGTAGGAATCTTTTTGACTCATACCAAATTTAATGATTTAGGATGTTACAATTGATCTCTTTAGTTTATCGAAATAAAACTTTCCCTAATAATTTATATTATTGAAATTTTTTCATTTCAATATGGTTATATTACTATGAAACACTTCTTCTCCCCCATGTAATATTAATATCACTTCAATTATGATAGATTATATTACTTTAATTTATTACATTTTACTTTTATTATAAATTTAATTGATGTTAAAATTATAATTTTTATTATTTATGATTTTTACTTTAGTATTTATAAAAATTTCCATGGAGTTCCCATTGAGACAAAATAAATGTGATTAGGCTCATCACAATGCCTACATCTAATTTGATATTTATTTTTGCATTTTTAAATGTTTTATATTCTAAAATTTTGGTATGTATTACTGGATATTTTAACTCAAACCTAGCTCAACAATTGAGGATGTTACACTCAATCTCCTAAGTATTTTTAATTTAATTATTTTGCATATAATTTATCTTATTTCTTCAAATTTTAACTTTGACTGTGTTATATTACTATGTAATAGTAAACCTACTGACATGTCACCTTTACATCTCTAAAATCTAGTTATATTGCATCGCAATAATTTATGTTATTTTAACAATAAGATATATTTAATTAATATTAAAATAATAATTTGTTATTATTTATGATTATTTACTTTATTAATTTCAAGCAAATCATAATGATGTCCAGTTGATAAAAAAGAAACATCATTGAACTCAAGTTTATAAGCACAATCCAATTACATATTCAACTTTATATTTCTAAATATTTTGTTTTAAAAAATTTTAGCATGCTTCTTAAGACATTTAATTCATAATAAATTGGATGATCTTGGATGTTACAATTGATTCTTTAATGTCTATGATTACAAGATTCTCATATATTTAAACACAATCCTTCAATTATTTGTCTTCAATTTTGTTATATTGCCATAATGATAAAATTCTTCTCTCTTAACTCATTTTGATTTTGTTATAGTACATGTTTAATTAATCTATTTTGAGCTTAAACATGTACTTAGTTTATATTAACTTAATAATTTATTTTTATTATGTTTTATTATTAAAAAGAATACTTATTATTGAACTAATAATTTTTTATTAGGTTTACTTTTTTAATTTAGTAATTCACAGTAAGTCCAAAGGATGTCTAATAGAGAAGAAACAAGTGTCTTTAGATTTGTCTTGATGATGTCCTTGAAATGGAAAATTATTTTTAGTTATTTTACTTGTTTTTCTTTTTTTATTTTTTTGTCACTTATTACGAGGCAATTTTATTGATACCTTTTTTTACAAAGGAAGATCAAGTGTAATATCTTCCTTTGATTTTTTTATATGTTACATACCTCTTAAACAAATTTTTTTTATTTTTCTATATTACAATGAAACTCTAAATCTACTATTTCTACTTAACTACTTTCAAAATTCATAGTAATTATTTTGGATGTCTGATCAACATGGGGCAAAAGTCATTAGACTCTTCTCAACTTCGTTTATCTAATTAAAACTTTATTTCCATCTTTTTACATTTTTGTCCTTTTCTAAATTATGGCATGAATTATGAGATATTTAAGTCATAAAGTCTTTTATGATTGATGATTAATTATGTTTTGTTATTATGAAACTATAATTCTCATCATTTGTAATCGTTACAGCACATTGCTTATGATATATTTTATTACTTGAATTTATCATATTTTTGATTTACTAGACTTTTTATATTAAAATAAACATTTATCATTACATTTGCTTATTTATTTTTATAAATCACTATAATTTGAAATAATATTTTTTGAGATAAAACAAATATTGCTGGACTTATTTTGATGAGTTATACACAATTAAATATTTATTTTAAAATTTTTAATTTTTATGCAGTTTTAACATGTTTTGTTAGATATTTTAAATCAAACTTCTTTTAACAAACGAGAATGTTACACTTAATCTCCTTTGTATCATAGAATGTAACATTCTAATATATTTTAATTAATTACTTCAACTTTTTGTATTTGATTTGCTTGTATTACTATCGAACTATAATTCTTCTTTCATGTGGCCATTATATTAGTTCGATTATGTTATATTATGTTGCCTAAAGTTGCATTATTTCATTTTTAATATATATTTACTATATTTTCAAATTATGTTTTATTGTTTGTTATGATTATTTACATCGATAATTTGGGGAGAAGAACCAAATGTTGTTACACTCTTCAAGACATGTATTATCTAATTAAACATCCGTTTCTATATTTTTATATATTATATTAGATAATGTTTTTTTACATTTATAAGATATTTTGATTCACAACAAATTTGATAATCATAGATGTTATACTCAATCTATTTACTATTTTGAAATTAAACATTCCCATAAAATTTATCCAATTTTTTTAAATTTTTTTCTTTCATTTGGTTATGTTATTGTGAATCTCAAATTATTACTTAATGTGACCTTTATAACATTTTGTTATGGTTATGCTGCATTGATTTAATTTATTTAATTTTAACTTTAACATATACTTAATTAGTATAAAAATAATAATTTACACTTATCTATGGTTAATAAACTATTTAATTTGAAATAATTATAAATGAGATGCAATAAAAAACGAACCAACATCACTATACTCATCTAAATGAGTTTTACATTATTTAAATTTTTTTTAATTTTTTAAAATATTTAATTTTCGAAAGTTTTGGCATGTTTAAAATATTTAGTTTGACACAATTTTGTAATGTTTTCATCACAATTTATCACATTTTATCAAATTTCTTGCTTCAACTTGGTTATATTACTATGCTATCCTAAATCTCTTATGATGTGATCTTTACATCTTTTTGATTTTATTATATTACATTGTCTTCTAGTAGAAAAGAAAAAACATCATTAAGTCAACTTAAAATGTTTTATCACTTAAATATTCACCATTATATTTCCAAATATGTTAATTTCTATTGTTCATGCATGCATTATTAGACATTTTGATTCGTACCTAATTTTTCTATCAAGAATATAATAGTTGATTTTTTTTACAATGCAACCTTCTCAAACCCTTTAATTTATTTTTTAAAATGTTGCTCTTTGATTCAGTTTTCATATTATAAAAACCTAATTCTCATCTCATATTAAATTTGCATTATTTTTATTTTGATATATTACATGGCCTCAACTTTAATGTTTATTTTACTTTAGTTTTAGTTAATAATTTGTTATTATTTATGTTTATTTATTTTGGTAACTTATGGTAATTCTGAATGAAGTTTAACATAGATAGAATAAATGTTCATTGATTTTTCTGTCACCTTAGCATCGTTTGATACTACTTTCTAGGTGCTAATCTTATTTTTCAAATTTTTTAGTTTTATTTGATAATAGTACTACTATACAACTCCAAATCCCCTCTCATTTGACATTTGCATTCAAATTCATTTGGTCATATGACATTGCTTAAGTTTATTTCATTTTAGCTATAATATGCATTTACTAAATCATAGAACAACAATTTTTTATAATTTAAACATTATTAGTTAGGTAATTTGTAGTAAATCCAAATAATGTCTAATCATTGGACTTGATTACATAATCCTATTCTTATAAAATATTCAATTCAAAAAATTTTTAAATGTGCATCTTATTTTTTTTTACATATTTTACAAGGCATTTGTATTTGTATTTTATTTTATGATCGAGGAAGGCGGACCAATGCTCCTTTGTATCTTTTAATTCAACTTTATCGTAAAATTTATCTCAGTCTCTCAAATTTTTTAAAATTATTTAGTTATATTCCTATGCAAATTCATACAGCTTCTCTTGTGTTCTTTACATTGCTTTGATTTTGTTACATTACATTGCTTCAATTTAAATGAAGTTTTCTCAAATTTATATTTACTAAATATTAAAGTCCCAATTTACTATTTTTTTTCTTATAGAATTTATTAATTCATAAGAATTCCTTAAGAGGTCCAATTAAGATAACAAAAAACTCGTTGTACTCATCTCGATGAGCTTTATTCATTTTAATTTTAACATTTTTATTTTTAAATACTTTCTCTTCTATAGTTTTAGTGCCCACTACATGGCATTTTAATTCATTTTTAATTTCATGATCGAGAGGCTGTCACACTTGATCTGCATTGTTTCGATAGTCTAATTTTTCTATACAATTTTATCTTTTGTTCAAATTTTCATTTTCATTTGCTTATATTATTATGTAACTATCATTTTCTTTTCATGTGACCTTTACATCGCATTAATTATTTATATTACATTGTTTAGTTATCTAATTTTAACTTTAATTTATATTTATTAAATATTTCAAAAATAAGTTATTATTTTTATATTTATTTAATTTTTTATCTAACAATAATTCTAAAGTAGGGCTGACCATGACTAAACAAATGCCTTTATACTAATCACTAGATTATATCAAATTAAATATTTCTTTTCATATTTCCAAAAATCTTGCCTATTTATTTTTTGATGTTTTATGAGGCATTTTTATTTGTAAGTATTTTAGTGATTAATAAGGTCACTCAATCACCTTTGTACACTAAAATATAATGTTTCTATATAATTTATCTAATTTTTAATTTGGTTCTATTGCTATGAAATTAAAAATCTCCACTTATGTGACATTTACTTATCTTTGATTTACTGGTATTAGATTGTTTTAATTTATCTTTTTTTAATTTTAATGTATATTTAGATAATATTAAAATAATAATTGTTTTTATTTACATTCGTAATTTCCAAAAATGCTTAATGAGGTTAGATCAAGACGATATGTTAGTTGTTGGACACATCTTGACAAGCTCTAACAATATTCACTTCGAAATTTCTAAATGTTTAATTCTTTATGGCTCTCGTAAGTTTAATTAGGCATTTTGATTAGTGCATGATTTTTTGATCCATGAAGTTAAACAATATCTCCTTATTATCATTTTATGCAACTTACCTATATAATTAATCTTCTTTTTTCTAATTTGTTTTCCTTTAATTTGTTATGTTATTATGTAACTCCAAAAGTGCTCTCATGTGGCTGTCATATTAGTTTTTTTTGGTTATATTACAATGCTTCAGTTTACCTCATTTTTAACTTTTATATATTTTTTGTTCCTTTTAAAAAAATAATTTATTTTTATTTATGCTTATTAATTTTGATAACTCTTTAAAATTATAAACGATATCTAATTGAGATGAAATAAATAAAAGTTGACTCTTCTCAATATCCTCTCTCTAACTAAAAATTCATTTGAATAATTTTATTATTTTTATTTTCTTCAATTTTCCAGATTCATTAGAAATTTTAATTACACATTATATTCTTGTAACCATGGAATTTAAGTTTCTCATATCGTTTATCTCAATTATTTTAGTTTCTTTAATTTTTTACTTATATTCTATATAAATATTTAATCTCATTTATCAATGCTTTAGATTAGATTGATTTGGATCTTTTATTATTTTTTAATTAATCTTATTTTATGATTTAAATAATATTTTATTAATATTAATATAATAATTTAATATTATTTATGTGTATTTAAATTTTTTAATTTTAACAGTTCTAATTGATGCTCAATCAAGCTGAAAAAACATTGTTAAACACACCTCGACATGCTCTGTCAGGTTAAATTTTTATTTTTATATATTGAAACTTTTTCTAAGTTTTTGACAGGCTTTACGAGTCATTTTGATTCAAACCTGATTTGAGGATTGAGTATATCACTGTTGATCTCCTTAGTACCTTGTAGTGCAACTGTCTCGCACAATTTAGATCATTTCATCAATTTCCCTTCTTTTATTTTGTTAAATTGCTATAAAACTTTTAATCACATTTCATGTAACCTTTACAACACTTTGAATTATTTATATTTCATTGCTTTGATTTATCCCGTTTCATCATTAATTTATTTTTACATTATAATAACTGTACATCTTTTTATTATTTATGTTTATTTACTTTGTTAATTCAAAGAAATTCCAAATGACTTAAAGCGAGATGAATCAAACATAGTTGGATTCAATTTATTTTATTTTATATTGAATGTTTTATGAGATATTTCAATTCCAACATTATTTGATGATCAAGAGTGCTACACTCGATGTCCATATGATTTTAAAATGCAACAATGCTACATAATTTATGTTATTTTTCAATTTTTTGTTTTCCTTTTTCATGCTTCTATAAAATGCTAAATCTAGTCTTTTATGCTTTTACTTCACTTTGATTTCATTATATTACATTTTTTTAATTTATCTCATGTAAATTTTGATATTGATTTAGAAATATTAAAATAATATCTTATTATTGTTTATGCTTACAAAGTTAATTTTTTTATAAGAAATTGAACTGTAGTCTAACAGACATGAAACAAAAACCGTTGGACTCATTCGACAAGCACAATCCTATTAAATGTTTATATTAAAATATTGATATATTTAATTTTCTTTATCTATGGCATAGTTTTTACCAAATTTTGATTCTAGATTTTTTGATAAAGAAAGCTACACTATATCACCTAAGTATCTTGAAATGCAACTTTCTAGCATAAAATGTCATTTATTTAAATATATTGCTTTAGTTTTGGTTATATTGCAATGAAATTCTAAATCACCACTTTGTGATGCTTACATCACACTTAAGGAGTCATGTTACATTTTTTATTTATCTAATTTAAGCTTTAATATATATTTACTCAACATTCAAATTGTAATTTATTATTATTTATCCTTATTTACTTTATATTTCCAAAACATTCCAAAGGAGGTTTGATCACTATGAATGAAATTTCATATAACATTTTTGGATGAGCTCTATCCAATTAACTATTGAATTTAACATTTTCGTGTATTTTATTTTATATTTCTTTTACATGATTTATAAGACATTTTTGTTCTTAGTTTATTTGTTTGATAAGGATTCTATGCTAGATATCTTTAACATCATTGATCACAAATTTCTTATGAAATTTATCTTATTTTTTTAAATATTTTGTTTTGATTTGGTTTTATAATAGTAAAACTCTAGTTCATCTTTTCCATGAACATTATATTGGTTTTTTATTATATAAAATTCTTTTAATTTTAATTTTAATATATATTTAATTTATATTAAAATAGTAGCTTATTATTATTTATTCCTTTGCACTTCAGTATTATCTAGTAATTCCAAAGCATGTTTGATCAAAATGAAACAAACATCATTAGTCTCATCTCAATGAGCTCTATCTAATTAAATATTCAATTTATATTTTTTTGTATTTTTTTTCTTTGGTAGCCTTTTTGAGGTATTTTGATTCTTATCAAATTTGATTGTTATGTATTTTATTATTATTTATGCCTATTTACAACTTTATTTCATTGAAATTCCAATGGGGAGCAATTAAGACTAAAGAATTATTATTGGACTTGTCTTCACAAGTTCTATTGAATTAAATATTCCATTTTAAAATTTTATGAATTTTTTTGTCTTCTCATTTAATGATTAAGCATTCTATTCATAATCTTCTTAATATCTAGGAATGTAACTTCACTATATAATTTATCTTATTTCATCATATTTTAATTTTTATTTTTTTATATTACTATGACCTCTATCATAATAAATGTAATTCATAGTAATTTCAAATGTGTTTAGAATAAGAGAAAAAATGTAATTGGACTTGTCTTAATCACCTCAATCATAATAAATCAAATTTAATATATTTTAAATTTTATAGTTTTCTAATATTTTGGAATGCTTTACAACATATTTTTATTCTTGCATAATTAGACCATTAAGAATGTTATCCACGATCTCTTTATATCTGGGAATGCAACTTTCTTGCAAATTTTTTCTCAATTCCTCAAATACTTTGCTTTGATTTTGTTAGATTATTATGTAACTCTATACCTCCCACATGTGTTCTTTATGTCGAAAAGATTTGGTTATATTACGATGCTATAAATTACCTCAACTTAACTTTAATATATATTTACTGATCATTAAAAAAGTAATTGATTATCATTTTGGCTTATTTAGCTTGTAATTCTTAATAATTCAAAATGATTTTTATTTGAGATAACATCATTGGGCTTTGCCTGATGACCACTATCTACTTTAACATTCATTTGTTGCTTTTAAAAATTAAGTTTTTTAATTATTTAAACATATTTTAAAAGGCATTTCAATTCGTACCATATTTTTTGATCAGTGATGTGGTGCTTGATTTTCTTAGTTCATGCAATGCATCATTAACGTATGATATATCTAATTTTTTCTAATTTGTTTCATTTATTTTTTTAATTGTTGTTGAACTTTAAATCTTCTCAAAATTAAATATTACATCATAGATTTGGATATATTTTGTTAATTAAATCTATCTTATTC
This sequence comes from Vanilla planifolia, assembly GCA_023846275.1. Lineage (NCBI taxonomy): Eukaryota > Viridiplantae > Streptophyta > Magnoliopsida > Asparagales > Orchidaceae > Vanilla > Vanilla planifolia. The sequence continues at coordinate 596,009 of JAIUJO010000050.1, read as the reverse complement.
TTCTTTGTTATGTATTTTTTAAAATTATAATAATAATAATTTATTAATATTTATTCTTATTTATTTTTGTAATTGATAGTAATTCTAAATGAGGTTCGATTGAGATAAGAAAAATTGTTGGATGCATCTTGATGGATTCTCTAAAACTAAATATTCAATTCTATAGTTCAAAATTTTTTTTCTAGTGTTTGGGATAATTTTATAAGTTTCTTTTATACATGATTTGACAATCGACATTCCTCCACTTCGTCTTCTTATCATTTTGGAATGCAACTTTCTCATATAATTTATGTCATTTTTTTATTTTTTTCTTTAATTTTCTATGTCACTATGAATGTCTAGCCCGCTTCTTATATGAACCATAGATTATTTTGAATTTCATTTATTAAAAGTTTTCAATTTAAATCATTTTAGATTCATTTTATATTTTTAATTTTAAAAAAGATATTATTATTTATGCTAATTTATTTTGGTGATTTGTAGTAATTACAAATGAGGTCTAATTAAGAAGTACTAAACATCATTGGGTATGTCACAATGAGCTCTCTTTAACTAAGTATTCATTCTTGTAATTTTTAAATATTTTCTTTCAAAATTTCAGCATATTTTATGGAACATTTTTATTCATAACATATTAATGATCAAGAATCATACCCATGATTTCCTTACTATTTCAGGAACACCCTTTCTCATGATAGTTATCTCAATTATTCTCATTTTTCATATTGATTTCACTATATTACAATAATACTGAAAATCCTTCTCGTGTGACCTTCACATCACTTTGATTTTGTTATGTTACTTTGGTTCAATTTGTTTAATTTTTTCCTTAGCAATTATTTAATAAACATTAAAATATAACTTACTAATCTTTGTGCATATTTTCTATGTAATCCATAGTAATTCCTAAGGAGAGTTGAACGAGATGAAAAAAAATATTGCATTAACATTAACAAGTTCTGCCCAATTAAATTTTCATTTCTATGTTATTAAATTGTTTATATTTTAAGAGTTTTCAATATTTCATAAAGAATTTTATTTTTTACTTGATTTGATGACCAGGAATGCTACAATCATTCTTATTAATACTTAAGAATTCAACTTTCTCACATAATTTATCTCTTTTCTACAAAGTTTTCTCTTTCATTTAGTAATATTGCTATGAAACTCTAATTCTTGATATTTAAATCTCCTTGCTTTGTTTATATTACATATCCTCAATTTATCACTTATTTAATATATATTTTCTTAATATTGACATAACCATTACTAAACTAATTTCTTATTTAATTTTCTAATTCACAGTAATTCTAAGCAAGATGTAACCAAGATCAAACAAAGGTCATTGGGCACATCTTGATGAGCTATGTCCTATAAAATATTCATTATTATAATTTTTAATATTTTCTTTTTTAGGCATCTAGCTTGCATTACTATACATTTCACTTCGTCATAGATTTGTTGATCAAAGATATTACATTTCATCTACTTAATATATTGGAATCAAACTTTCCCATAATTTTTTTAATATTTTAAATGTTTTACATTGATTTGTTATGTTAAAATGTTACTCAATCTAACCATAAGTGACCTTTTCAATGACATGTATTTGTAAAATTATATTTCTTGAATTAATCTCATTTCTATAGTAATATATCCTTATGTGATATTAAAAAAAAATTATTATTTATTTTTATTTATTTTAGTAATTCAGAGCAATTCCAAACGAATATCTATTAAAAAAATAAGCATAATTGGGCTCAATCGATCAAGGTCATTTAAATTAATATTTTATATTTTTAAATGTTTTATTATAAATCATTTCATCTTGCCTCACGATACAACTTGAATTGTGCAAAATTTTATAATAGAGTATTTTACTCTCACGCCAAATAGTGTCTTGGTATGTAATTTTTTATAACAATTTGTCTTATTTCATGTAAGTGTTCATTTTGATTTGGTTATATTACTCTGTAATGGTAAATTTCTTTAATGTAACCTCTACGATAATTTGATTTGAATTTTTTATGTTGTTACAATTTATCTCATTTTTTCTTTAAAATATTTGAAATTGTTTAAGAACGTATTATTATTTATGTTTATTGTTTGGTTATTCGCAATAATTCTAAATGGTTTTTCATCAAGATAAGGCAAGCATCATTGTACTTGTCTCTATTAGCTTTATCAAATTAAATATTCATTTTTACATTTTAAAAAAAATATTTTCTTTTATTTTGGTATGCTTTATGGAAGATTTTGAATTGTACCTCATTTGAAAATTGGGATTTCCACACTCAATCTCTTTAATATGTTTCTTTAAGCTTTACTGTTTACTTTTTATCAATTTTTCAAAATTTTCTCTTTTTCTTGCTTATATTACGATGGAACTCAATTCCTTTGTCATTTGACCTTTACATTACTTTGATTTGTTTATATTACATTACTTGAATTTCTCATATTTTAGCTTGAATGTATGTTTACTTGACATCAAATTAAAAAAGGCATTATTGTTTATGCTTATTTGTAATGATAACGAGCAACACTTCCAAAGTAGGTATGATTGAGATGAAGAAAATAATTTTTCACTCACCTCAACGAGATCAACGTGTTTAAATATTCATTTCTATATTTTAAATTTTAAGGTTAAGAACTTACAATGGTTTGTATGGCTTTTTTAATTTTTTGTTTTAAACTTTATAATATATTTACTTAATATTAAAATTGTAATTCATTATTGTTTTGCATATTTAATTTTTTAATTTTTAGTAATTTTAAACAACGTCAGATTGAGATGGAACAAGTGTCATTATGCTAATTTCGATGAGGTCTATCGATTTAAATATTCATTTTTTAAATAAAATTTTCTATTTTTTATTATGATTATAATTTTTGTGCAATTTATTAGACATTTCAATTTGAATTTAATTTGATTATTAAGGATGTCATTATGATTATGAAGATTTCTTTAAATGTAATTTTGTAATATAATTTATCATATTTTTTAAACATTTTTGCTATTATTTTTTATGTTAATAAGTAAATTTAAATCTAATGTTTTGTACCTTTAATTGCATAAAATTTTTTATATTATGTTAGTTTAATTTATCTCTTTATTATTTAATATCTATTTATTTAACATTAAAATAATAAAAAATTATTATTTATGGCTACTTACTTTTATAACTTGTAGTAGTAATTCGAAATAAGTTTCGATTGAATATTCATTTCTATTTTTTTTAACAATTTAGTTTTTAAGAATTTAGCATGGTTTATAAAGTTGCTTGATTCATACTTGATTTGATGAATAAGGATGTTGTAATAAGATTTCTTAATATCTTGAAATACATCTTAAGTGTGCAACATTCTCTCTTTTTTTTTCAATTTTGTTTTCTTTGATTAGGACTTTACTATGAAACTTTAATTCTCTTATTCAGAGACTTTTATGTCACTTTTATTTTGTTGTGTTATTCTTCTTTAATTTATCATATTTTAGCATTAATGAATATTTACTTAAAATTTTAAAAAATTATTGGTTATTATTAATGTTTGTTCAATTTGGTAATTCATAGTAATTTCATACAACTTTAGATATGGAGGAAATAAATTGCAATTGACTTGTTTTGATGAATTATATAAAATTAAATATTTATTTTTTATTTTTTAAATTATTTTTTATGGTTTTAACTTATTTTATAAGGCATGTTTCATTCATTGTTCATCGATAATTTTGCTTTGATTTAGTCATACTACTATGTTACTCTAAATCTTATCCATTTCATCCATTACATCCCTTTTACTTGATTTTATTGTAATTCTTTAGCTAATCTAATTTGAGTTTTAGTATATAATTACTTTTTGTTAAGAATTTATTACTTTTTTGTTTACATTTTTTAGTAATTCATAGTAGCTACTAATGAGATCTCATTGATACAAAACAAACGTTATTGAACTTGTCTCAATGAGCTCTAGTATACAAAGTATTCATTTCTACATTTTTAATATTTTATTTTCTTGGGTTTTTGCATTTTTATGAGAAATTTCAACTTGTACCAGATTTTATTACTAAGGAAATTATACTTGATCTACTTAGAATCTTACAATATAACATTCTGTTATAATTTACGTCATTTAATCAAAAGTTTCACTTTGATTTGTTATATTACTCCATAGCCCTAAATTTTGTTTTGTGTTACTTTACATATCTTTGAAAAGGGTACATTACATTGCCTCAATTTCTCATATTTTAGCTTTAATATATATTTACTTAATATTAAAAAAAAATTGTTATTTTTATACTTATTTGCTTTTTTATTCAAACTAATTAAAAAAAAAAAAGATTGTTAGATGCATCTAGTCATTCTTTATTGAATTAAATATTAATTTTGAAAATTCTAAATATTTTATCTTTTATTTTGTTTTGACATAGTTGAAGAGAAATTTTTATTTGTACTTAAATTCAGATTGTGGTAATTTGATTTTCACATAAACTTTATCTCATTTCTTTAAAAATGTCTTTCAACTATTTATATCACATTTAACTATAAATCTTCGCTTGTGTAAACTTAATATTACTTTTATTTGGAATTTTTTTAATGATATTTTTTTGTGATTCATAGTAATTATGAATGATGCCCACACAATATGAAGTAATCATCATTAGATTTCTCCCTTCTAGATCTATCTAATCAAATTTTAATTCTGTATTTTCTTAAAATTTTATTTTATATGATTTTGACATTCTTTGCGAGGTATTTTGACACATCTCATTTAGTGTTTGATAGAGTTACTTTTAATCCCCTTAGTATCTTAGTAATCAACATTGCTTTATATAATATCTCTTTAACTAAAATACTTCACAATGATTATTTTGCATTGCTACGAAAAATTACGTGTCATCTTTTGTGACCTTTATATGTTTATAATATATTACTTCAATCTTTATCTTTTTAACTATAATTTATGTTTAAATAACATTAAAATAATAATTAATTATTATTAATTCCAATATACTTTAATATTTTTCTATATTTTAAATTGAGTCCCAAGCGATAAGAAACAAACGTCGTTGAACTCATTTTGTTCATCTTGACTCAATTGAAAAATTCAATTTGTAATTTTGACTTGTTTTATTTTCTATGCCTTTGGCATGCTTTGTGTCATTTTGATTCTTTCCTAATTTAATGATGAATAATGCTGTGCTTGTTCTCCTTAGCATCTTGGAATGTGACTTCCACATAAAGTTTGTCTCATATGTAGAAATATTTTAGTTTTATTTTGTTGTATTAGCATAAATATCTAAATCTCCTACCATGCACATTTTGCATAACTTTGATTTTGTTATATTATACTTTTCAAATTTTTTTCATTAAATCATTAATATATATATATGTCTAGTTAATAGTAAAATAGTATTTTTTTTTCTTATGAGACAAACATAACTTGACTCATCTTAATAAGCTATGTCCAATAAAATATTCAATTTAAAATTTTTATATATTTTATATGATATGGCTTAAGTACCTTTGTTAGACATTTTGATTCCTACTAGATTTAGGAATGATATTAAACCATATCTCCAAAGTGTCTTGGAATGTCATTATACAATAAGACTTAATATGTAGCTATAAATATATTTTCTTGTTTCATTTACATTGTTTCAATTTGTTTATGTCATATGTCTTAAATTTATCTTATTTAAATTCTAATGTATAACTACTAAATGTTAAGAAGTTAATTTTTTTATTTTTATTTTTAATTAAGTTTATAATTTCCATAAATTCCAAATGTGGTTCGATCTAGACAAAATAATTATCATTAGATTCATACTGACGATCCTTAACTAAATATCCAATTCTTTATTCTAAAATGCATTTTTGTTTACAAGACATTTTATAATTCACCCAAAATTTAACAATCAAGGATGCTTTGCTTAATCAACTTATTATCATTGAATATAACTTTTTCATGCAATTTATCTCATTTCTTAATGTACTTCTAAATTTTTTATTTTACTATGAAACACTAATTCTCCTTTTGTGTGATAGTCAAATCATTTTTATTTGGATATGTTATATTGCTTAAATTTATCCTATTCTAAATGAGGTTTAGTCAAAATGAAACAAACATCATTGGAGTACAACGTTTCCCTAATTCTATACTTATCTGAGCTTTTCATCACTTTGATTTTTTTATTATATTTCTTCAATTTATCTCATTTTAATATTAATATTTACTAAATATTAAAATAATATTTTATTATTATTTACCCTTATTTAGTTTTGCAATTTTTAATAATTCTAAGTGACTTAATTTAAACAAAAAAATATCATCTTTTTCACTCTGCGCTTTATCTAATAAAATATTTATTTCCATATTTTTAAATATTTTTTCTCAATAACATTAACACTTTTTATGAGAAATATATATTTGCACCAAATTTAACAATGTCCTTAGTATCATGGAGTGCAACTTTTGCACACTTTGGGTCATTTTCTTTAAATTTCTACATTAATTTTCTAATATGAGTATGGAACACAAAATTTGTTCCCTTATGATGTTTACATAACATTGCATTGGTTATCTTACATTGTTTTGACTTATGCTATTTTAGTTTTGATCAAAATTTTGTTAATATTAAATGATAGTTCGTTATTATTTAACTAGTTTTAGTTGTGTAAATTATAGAAACTCTAAATGTGATCTAATCATGACTAAATAAACATCTTTAGACTCATTGTCATGAGTTGTTTCTATTAATATTCTCTGTTTTATATTTATAAATATTGTTTCTTGGAATTGGCATATTTTATGAGATATTCTGATGCATATTTGATTTTATAATTTGGAGTATTACATTGGGTCTCCTTAGTATCATGGAATGTAATATTTTCATAAAATTTGTCTTATTTTTCCAAAATTTTTGTGTTGATTTGACAGTATGATTTTGCAACTCTAAATCTCCCCTTATTTTATTTTGACATATCCTAGATTTTGTTGATGTTATAATGCATCAGTTTGTCATACTCTAAAGGAGGTTTTGTAAAAAAGAAGTTAATGTCATTACACTCATCTTGATGCACTCTATATAATTAAATAATCATTTTTTACATTATAGAAATATTTTAATTTTTATAACTTAGGCATGCCTTAAGAATCATTTTGATTTTTAGCTAATTTGATTATTGAGGACGTTATAATTGATTTCATTACAATATAGGATTTCAAATTTCTTTTATAACTAATCATATTTCTTTAATGTTTTCACTTTGATTTTGTTATATTATTATGTAATTAAAGATCTTCTCTGCGATAACTATTAAATCATATTTATTTTAACACTATATATTTCTTCAATTTATCTTATTTTTATTTTAATATGTGTTTACTTAATATTTAAAATAAAAATTAATTATTATAATTATTTAGTTTAGTAATTTGTAGTAACTACAGCGAGGAGAATTTGAAACAATAAAGAGATCGTTGGACTCGTCTCGACAAGCTCTATCAAATTAAATATTCAATCTTGTAATTTAAGAAAAATAGTTTCACTTAACATGATTTATGATACATCGATTTCACCTTTACATTACTTTTATTTTATTTCATTAGATTGCTTTAGTTAATCTCATTTATGCTTAAATATATGTTTAACTAATATTAAGAAATGATACACTTGATTTCCTTAGTACCATTAAATGAAACTTTCCCATATAATTAATCTTGTTTCTTGAAAGATTTTTTTATTTAGTTATTTTATAATGTAACTCCAAACCTCTTATTCTATACCAATTACTTTTCCTTGGTTTACTTTTACTACATTGCTATGTAAAACTTAATCTTTTCCCACATAACATTTAGCATTTCTCCAAGAGAATAAACGACACCAGCATCAGTAATATGCATCTACTTAGCATTAAAATATTGATTCACTATTATTTATTCTTATTTAATTTGATTGTTCATTATAATTCAAAAAGAGGATAGATTAAGATGCAACAAATATTATTGGGCTTGGTTTGATGGGCTCTATTCAAATAAATATTCAATTCTATATTACTTCTATATTTGATTATCAAGGATGATACAATAAATCTACTTATTATCTTGGAATTCAACTTTTTGATATAATTTATCTTATTTCTTAAAATATTTCTCTCATTTGAATATATTACTAAGTATTCTAAATATTATATCATGTCACCATTTACATTGCTTTGATTTACTTATATTACATTAATTCGATTTATTTCATTTTAGCTTTAGTATATTTACTTAATATTAAAATAATAATTTATTTTTTTCTATGTCTATTTCTTATGATCTTTGTATGCTTTACTAGGTATTTTGATTATTACATTATTTCATGATGATGGATGTTTCAATTGATCTCTTGAGTATCATGGAAGAGAACATTCTCTTAAAATAAATTTTATTTCTTTAATGTCTCACTTTTATATCACCATATTAATATGTAACTCTAAATCTAACCTTGTCAGACCTTTACAATGTTTTGATTTGATAATTTCACATTACTTTGATTTTTCTTATTTTATCTTCAATAAATATTTACTTAAGACTTATTACTTTATATTCACTTTTGTAATAAGTGGTCATTCTAACATTATTTGATAGAGACAAAATAAACATCTTTTGACTCGTCTCAATACGCTTTATCCAATTAAATATTTTTTCTATGTTTTTAAATAGTTTTAAGATAGTTTTGACTCATTTTATGAGATATTAGAATTTGAACCTAATTTGATGAACAATGATACCACCCATGATCTCCACAGTTCTTGGAATAGGCTTCACCAGCACAATTTATCTCATTTCTTCAAACTTCTAATTTTGAGTTTGTTGTGGTATTATCAAACTCTAAATCTCCTCTCATGTGACTTTTATAAAGCTTATATTTTTTTATGGAATATCACTTTAATTATCTCATTTCAAGTTTAAAATATATTTACTTAAAAGTAAAATAAATATTTATTATTATTTATGCTTAGTTAATTTGATAATTCATTCAAATTCTAATGCATTTCCATTGAGATGAATCAAATCTTGTTAGGGGCATCTCATTGTGCTCCATCTAACAAAATATTAAATATTTATATCTTTAAATATTTCTTTTTTTGCATTATAGCATATTTTGTAACACATTTTGATTTGTACTTTATTTGATGATTGAGGATAGCAAAGTTGATATAGCTAGTATCCTAGAATGCAACTTTGTTCTGTAAAATTTATCATATTTCAAAAGAAGTTTTTGTTTCTTTTGGTTATGCTGTTGTCGAACTCTAAATATCTTCTTGATCTACTAGCCTTGACAAGCTCTATCTAACAAAATATTCATTATATTTATTTTAGTATTTTATTTATGTCTCCTTTGAATTATTTATGAGTCATTTTGATTCAAACATTATTTGACATTTAAGGATATTATAGTAGATCTCATTACAATATTTGAAATGCAACTTTCTTTTACAATTTATCTCTTTTTTAAAATTTTTTCTAATATTTTCCTATATTATATCTAACTTATAATTATCTCTTTTATCTTTAATATATATCTACTTAATATTAAAATAATAATTTATTAGTATTTAGCTTATTTCCTTTGGTAGTTTGTAATGACTCCAACGAGGTCTGAACGAGAATAAACAAATCATGCTAGATTCCTTTGAATGAGTTCTATCCCAATAAATATTTATTTTTACTTTTTAAAATATTTTATTTTTTATATTTTTTAATGCTTTATGAGTCATTTTGATATGTCCTAGCTTTAAGATCAAAGATGCTACAATTGAACTCCTATTATCTTGGAATGCAACTTTGCTTTCTAATATTTCTATTTTCTTCAAATTATTTTGTTTAATTTGGTTATATTCCTACCTGACTACAAGTTTATCTTCTCTATCCTTAACGTTCATTTTATTTTTTTATTTTATTGCTTAAATTTATTACTATTTGTTCTAAATTACTTTTATAAGCTTTAATATTTCAAAATGTGTTCCGATCAAGATGAATGTTTAAATACTTTCTTTTAAGGGATTTTGCTTGCTCTCTAAGAAAGTTTGAAATGCAATAGATTTAACTTTCAAAGATACTAAACTTGATCATTTTATAATCATGTAATACAAATTTCTTATACAATTTATCAAATTTCATAAAGTTTTTTTTATTTGATTATATTACTATATATCACGTAATTTCTTCTAATGTATCCCTTACATCAGTTTGATTTAGTTATATTCTATTGTTACAATTTTTTTTATTTTACCTTTAATAAATATTTTCTTAATGTTATAAAAAAGTATTATAATTTATGTCTGTTAACTTTTTTAATTCATAGTAATTCCAAGTAACACTTGAGCAACATGAAAAAAATGTTTACAAGATATTTAAATTTGTACAACATTTAACAATTGACAATGCTATGTTCAATGTCCTTTGGATCATGGAATGCTACATTAAGCTATAACTTATCTCATTTCTTCAAATATCTTTCTTTGATTTAGATATATTAGTAAGTAACTCAAAATCCACTCATATGTGACCTTTACATGACTTTGATTATGTTGTTTTATATTTCTTTAATTTATCACATTTCATTTTTAATATATATTTACATAATATTAAAAAATTAATTATTATTCATTCATTTTATGTAATATAAGCTTTCATTTGTGGATAATTGACATTAAAAAATAAGTTAATATTATTTATGCTTACTTACATTAGTAGTTTATAATAATTCTAATTGAAGCTTGATTAAGATGAGATAAATAAGACAAGATTTATCTAATTAAATATTATTTTTTATATTTAAATATTTTATTTTCTTGTGTTTTTAACACTATTTGTGAGATATTTTGAATCTTACATTATTTGATCATTAAGGATGTTACAATTGATCTCATTTATATATTGGAGTGTAACTTTCTTCACAATTTATTTCATTTTTTCAAATTTGCTACTTTCACTTGGTTATATTATGATATAACTTTAAATCTCATCTTTTGTGACCTTTTCAAACCTTTGATTTGGTTGTATTACATTACTTCAATTTATCTAATTTTACATTTAATATATATTTTCAAATTATTAAAATAATGCTCTATTATTATTTAATTGTTTTTTATATTTTTAAAATTTTTATTTTATAGTATTTTGACATGCTTTATCAGGCATTGTAATTCGCAACGGGTTTGATGGTTTGCTACACTTGATGTCCATTGTATCATGGATTACAACTTACCTATATACTTTATCTTATTTATTCATATTTTTTTTTCATTTATTAGCTTATTTTATTATGTTACTCTAAATCTTAATAGTGACCTTTACATCCCTTTTATTTGACTACATTGTATTAATGTAATTTATGTCATTTAAGATTTAATACATCTATTTACATAAAATGAAAATTGTTTATTATTATTTATGCATATTTATTTGGATAATATTTTGTAATTCCAAATGATGTGCAATCCAAATTTAACAAATGTTTTTAGAATTGATCAACAAGCTCTATCCAAACCAATATTCCGTTTTTTTTAAAATAATTTTTTTTGTATTGTTTTATCGTTTTCTACAAACATTCAGATTTGTGCTAGCTTAATGATCAAGGATGTTATGCTCAAACTCTATAGTATCTTTGATTGCATTTTTCCCATACTATATAACTAATTTCATAAACATTTCATTTTAATATAGTAATGTTAACATTATTATATATGTAATTAATAATAAAATGAGGTTAGATATAGGCAAACATTGTTGGGTTGGCCCCAATAAGCTCTTTCAAGAGAAATTTTCATTAGTATATTCTTAATTATTGTTTCTAGGAGCTTTGCTTGTTTTATGTCATATTTTTATTTATACTTTGTTTGTTGATTAAAAACATTTCATTTGTTCCCTTTAGTATCCTGTAATGTAGCTTTCCAATACAATTGATCTTATTTCTACAAAATGTTTACTTTTTCTTACATATATTATTATGAATTGCTAGTTCTTCTCTTATGTAGGTTCTCTATTACTTTGGATTATTTATAATATTTTTATTGAATTTATCTCACTTCAACTTTTTAATTTTTTAGTAAATCTAAAAATGAAAACTTCTGATGATTTATAAGTATTTTATTTAGTAAATCATAGTAATTACAAATATGCTCTAATTGAGATGAAATAAATGTCATTAGATTAATCTCAATGTGCTTTATAAAACTAAGTTCTAATTTTTATATTTTTAAATATTTTATTTTTTAAGGTTTGGTAATGTTTAACAAGATATTTTGATTCATATGTTATTTGATGGTCTAAGGCTTACATGGAATGCAAGCTTCCTAAACAATTTCTCATTTTTTTTGAAAGTTTTACTTTGATTTGGTACGGAACGATGTAACCTAATTTTTTAATAATGTGACATTTGCAAGTCTTTGACTTAGTCATTTAACATTGCTTTAAAGTAACACACTTTAGCTTTAACACACATTTTCTTAATATTAAAGTAATACTTTCATAATTCTTTAAATTTTAAATTAGTAAATCATAACAACTTAAAATAAAGTTGAATTGTGAAATAAACATAGTGAAACTAAACTTGATGAGCTCTATATGTTTTGATATACATTTTTATATTTTTAATTTTTTTATTTAAATTTTTTTCATGATTTATTAGAAATTTTGATGCCTGCCCAAAATGATGATTAATAATATTATGTTTGATGTCCTCAGTATATTGGAATGCTATTTTCTTATAAAATTTATCTCATTTTATTAAAATATTTAACTTTAATTTAATTACGCTATTGTGACATTCTAAATCACCTATAATTTGACCATTACATCCCATTTATTTAGTTGTATTGTGTTACTTTAATTTATCTTGTTTTAGCTTCATTATATATTTACAGAATTTTGAAATAACAAATTATTATTATTATTATTTTTAATAATTAAAAGTAATTATGTATAGGATTTTGATGAGATGAATTAAACATTGTTGGAGCCCTTAATATCTTTGAAAGTAGCATTCCTACATAACTTTTCTCACATCTCCAAAGTTTTTCTCATAACTTGATAATATTACTATGAAATTCTAATTCTTCTCCCATGAGTCTTTCACGTGACTTTTATTTAGGCGTTTTCAATTTTATCTATTTATCACATTTCAATATTACTCTATGTCTAACATTGAAAATAACTTTATTACTCTTCATGCCTATTTAGTTTGATAATTCAAAGAAATTCAAAGTCAAGTTTGCTGAAGATAAAATAAGCATCACTAGACTCATTTGGATGAGTTCCATCATAATAAATATTCTTTTTTACATTTGTAAATATTTTATTTTTCATTATTTTTCATTATTTTTGCATGCTCCATGAGCTAATCATTTTGTTACTAATTTGTTGTTCAAGGATGCTACTCCCAATCTCTTTAATTTCTTGGATTTCTACTTTTTCATAAGTTTGTCTCATTTCATCAAATTTAGTTTTTTTGTTTAGTTTCTTTTCTATTAAGCTCTAATTCATCTCTTGTATGACATTTAAATTAGTTTTTTTTCATCATATCATATTATTCTAATTTATCTCATTTCAACTTTAATATATATTTCTTGAAATTAAAACAATGATTTACTATTATTTATGTTTAATTTCTTTATTATTTCTCAATAATTATAATCAAGGTTTGCTAGAGATGAAACAAACATCATGAGACATGAGGCAACAACTCTTTTATATTAAATAATAATTTTTCATATTTTTAAATATTATATTTTCTATGTTGTTGGCATGCTTTATAGTTATTTTTTTATTCCAATTTGATTTGATGGTCGAGGATGGTACACTCGAACATCGTAGTATTTTGGAATGCAACTTTCACATTCAATTTACATTATTTTTTAAAATTTTTTTCACTTTGATTTGATTATATTTTCTTATATACACTAAAACTCCAATTATGTCACCTTTTATATTTCTTTTATTGGCTATATTATATAGCTTCAATGTATCTCATTTTATCTATAATATATATTTTATTAATATTGAAAACTATTCCATTATTGTTTATCTTAAATTATTTTTGTTTCTCACAAAAAGTCTAAATGACATCTGATCAAAATGAGGCAAACATTGTTGGATTCATCTTGAATGTGCCTTTTCCTCTAAAAGAATCATTATTATATTTGCGTATTTTTTTAACTGTCTAAAGTTTCTAAATTCTTTGTGAGATATTTTTATTTGTACCTAATTTGATGGCTAGGGATATTACACTCTATCGCCTCAGTATATTGGAATACAAGATTGTCATATAATTTTTAATATTTTTTAATTATTTCTCTTTGATTTTGTTAGACTACTATGAAACTCTACTTTTCTTCTCGTGTGGCTCTTATGTCATTATAATTTAATTTAATCTCATTTCTTAAATTTAACTCATTTAAGATTTAATACATATTTTGTTAACTTTAAGATATAAATTTATAATTGTTTTTGCTTTTGTATTTTGGCTATTTGTAGTAATTACAATGTAATTCAATGGAGATGATGCAAACATCGTTGAGCACTTCTCGATATGATTTATTTAATTAAAAGTTCATTTCATAATTTTAAATATTTCACACATTTTGTGATGAATTTTGATTCGTACCTTATTTCATGATTGAGTGATTTACACTTTATCTGCTTAATATCTTGAATGTAAGTTTACCATATAATTTATCTCATTTCTTTACATGTTTATATTTAGCTATATTACAATGCAACTATTAATGCCCTACATGTGGTGTTTATATCACTTCTATTTAGTTACAATACATTGCTTCAATTTATCTATTTTAAACTTTAGCATATATTGTTTTCAAATATAAATTATAGTTTACTATTATTTATGTCTATTTACATTCATAATTCATTGTATTTTGAAATGAGGTGAAATTGAGATGAAACAAATGTTGTTATGCTCATCTCAAAAAGCTATAATTTTAAAATAATAATTTTTATATTTTAAAAAAATTCTAATGTTTTTCCATTTTTTATGAGTTGTTTTGATTCATGAAAGATTTGATGATTGATAATGTTATATGTAGCCTCTTTAGAATCATGGAATACAACTTTTCCTTTTAATTAATCTCATTTATTCATTTTTATTTTATTTTGTTATATTACTATGTTACTCAAAATCTCCTCTAATATGATTATTACATTACCCATATATTGTTAATTTACATTGTGTAAATTTATCTCTTTACTTTTTTGAAAAATATTTTAAAAATTTTTTAAAAATAATTTTTATTTGTCATAACTTTTTTTTAGTTATTTACTTTAATTCTAAAGGAGTTTTGATCATGATGAAATAAATATCATTGGACTTACTAGATTAGCTCTGTCTAACTAAATATTTATTTTATTATTTTTAAATATTTCACTTTCTCGATATTTAACATATTTTGCTAAAAATTTTTATCCGCTCCTTAATTAAAGATGCAGGATGTTACAGTTGATCTTTTAAGTTTCTCAGAATGAATGTTTCTTGTAAATTTTATTTCGTTTCTTGAGTTTTTTAAATTGGTTTTTTTATATTGTTATCAAATTATAATTCCCCTCTTATGTGACATTTATTTCAGTTTGATTTAGGAATTTTAATTTTTTTTCCCAATTTGTCTTATTTTAATCTTATTATATATTTAGTTCTGTTAAAACAATAATTTATTTTTATTTATGATTATTATTTTTTATTTATTATAATTATAAAAGAGATCAGGCTGAGACAAAATAAACATTATTATACTCTTTTAAATAAGCTCTATCATTTAAAATACTCATTTATAAGACATTTAATTCAAACCTAAATTAATGATAGAGGATATTATGCTGAAGCTGCTTACTATCTGGGAGTGAAACTTTCATGAACAAGTTTTTTAACGAAATGTTTATCTTTTTTATGGATATATTAATGTGTAACCCTAAAAATTCTCTTGTATGACCATTACATGTCATATATTGAATGCATTATAATGATTAAATTTATCTTATTTCAATTTCAATATATAATTACTTGATTTTGAAATAATAATTCAGTAGTATTTATGTTTATTTTACTTGGGAATTCACCAAAATTTGAGACAAGTTTCAATCAAAATAAAAGAAACACCATTTGACTCATTTTGATGAGCTATATTTAATTAATACTTATTTTTTATTTTAATTTTTTTCTATAGACATTACATGCTTTATGAGACATTTTGATTTGTACCATTTTTAACTATTAAAGAGGTAATACTTGATCTCCTTAGCATGTTCTTATTCAACTTTCTTAATTCATGCATCTCAACTATTCAAATTATTTTCTTTGATTTGTTATATTACTTTCACTCTTATTCTACTCTTTTATGTCATTTGGATCACTTTGATTTATATATATATTATATTACTTTAATTTATCAAATCACAACTTTAATATATCTTTGCTTCAAATAAGGAAAAAATTAATTATTATTTATTTAAATTTAATTTCAAAATCACACGTTATTTAAAATGAGGTATGAATAAGATAAACTAAACCTTATTGGACAAACTTGGATGAGCTATGTCATATTAAGTATTCATATTTATGTTTTTAAATATTTTTTTGAGTTTTTCATGTTTAACAAGATAATTTGGCTCGTATCTTATTTGATAATTTGGGATGTTGTACTTAATCTTCTTAATATTTTGGAATGCAACATTCCCATAGTATTTTTGTCATTCTTTAAATGCTTTCCTTTCATTTAGTTAAACTATTATGAAACTCTAATTCTCTTCACTTATGAACTTTACATCATTATGATTTAGTTACTTAGCTTCAATTAATCATTCTTTATGTTCGACATATTTTAATGTAATTTAAAACAATAATTTATTATTATTAATGCTAATGTATTCTAAAAATTCATAGTAATTCCAAACAAGAACTTTTGGAGATTGAGCAAATGCAGTTAAACGCATTTCAATAAGTTCAACCTGTTAAAAATTAATTTTTAATTTTTTTAATTAATTTATTTTCTAGAGATTTGACATATTTTAGTAGATATTTTGATTTATGCTTTACTTAACGATCTAGGATTTTAAACTTGATCTCAATATTTATAGATTTAATATTTCCATGCAATTTCTTTCATTTTTAAAAAAGTTTCTCTTTGAATTAGTTTAAAAGAAAGAATTAAATATTTAATTAAATAGAGCTCTTTGAGATAAGTCTAGTCATGCCTATTGTATTAAATTAAGCCATATTTTAAATTATTATAAATTATCAAAGTAAATAAGCTTCAATATTGAAAAATTACTATTTTAATACAAATTAAATTTACATTAAAGTTTAGATGAAGCAAAATATTGTAATATAATATATCAAAATTAAAGAATTGTATAGGACATTCTAGAAGAGATTCATAGTTACATAGCAATATAACAAAATCAATGGAGTAATTTTTAAAATATAAGATAAATTATATGGGAGTATTATTTTCAAAGATATTAAGGAGATTAATTATAACATCTTCAATTACCAAATGAGGTATGAATCAAAATATCTCGCAATGTTTCCCAAAATTCTAGAAAATATAGTATTTTAAAAAAATAAAATAGAAAATTATATTTTATTGAACTTATTGAGATGCATTTAATGACATTTATTTTGCCTCCATTAGAATTGATTTAGAAATACTGCAAATAGCAAAATTAATGACGTTAAAATAATAATAAGTTTTTATTTTAATAATACATAAATAAATATGTTAAAATAAAGAAGAGATAAATTAAAGGAATGTCATATAATAAAAGAAATGAGATACAAAATTTGCATGAGAGATTAATTCGTGTTTCATAATAATAGGTCAAAATAAAAGAAAAACTTTTTAATAAATATGATTAATAGTGTCAGAATGCTCTATTCCAAATCTCTAAAAATGTCTCAACAAACAGGCCAAATCCCTTACAACTAAAATTTTTAGAAATGTAAAAATGATTATTAAATAGCATAGAGGTCTTGGGGTGAATTCAATGAGATTTGTTTTGTCTCAGTCAAACATCATTTTGAATTATCATAAATTACAAAGGTAAACAAACAAAAATAATAATAAATAATATTTTAATACTAAATAAACATATATTATTGTGAAAGAAGAAAACTTAATGCAATATGATCTAACAAAATAAAAATGATACAAAAGTCACATTAGACAAGATTTATAAGTACAAAGTAATATATCTAAATCAAACATCTCTTTTAAATACAAGGAAGGACTAAACTAAATAAAAATAAAAAATAATGATTTAATATATTACTTTAAAGTAAATATATATTGAAATTAAAATAAGATAAATTAAAGTATTATGATATAATCAATTCAAAGTAATATAAAGGTCAAATTAGAGAAGATTAAGAGTTGCATAGTAATCATAAGAGAAAAAAATTTGAGGAAATTAGAAGATTTTTTTGGATTGTTTTATTTCAAGGTACTAAGGAAATTGAGTGTAATATACTCAATCATCAAATCAAGTGTGAATAGATATATCTCGTATATTGTGAATAAAACTAAGAAATTAAAATATTTATATGCAAAAATCTAAACATTTAGTTAGATGGAGCTCATAAAAAGGTGTCCAACAATCTTTTTTCATCTTCATAAAAATTGTTTGGAATTTTTATCAATTCCAATATTAATAAGCACAAATAATATTAATTTATTTTCAATATTGATGAAATATATTTTTAAATAGAAAGCGTATAAAGTAAAAGAAAATAATACAACCAAATGAAACATATTTATATGTCTAATGGGATTGGAGTTAGTGCTTAATAGTAAAAAAAACTAATCCAAAAAAGTCTAAGAAATGAGATAATTTGGAAATGAAAGACGTATTCTAAGAAAATAAGGAGATTGAGTGCGTCATCGATTGTTAAATCAAGTAAGAAAAAAATCTTTGATGAATCATGCCATTCACTAGGAAACATATATATATATATATATATATATATATATATATATATATATATATATATATATATATAATTCCATAAAGATCATCATGACGGGTCCAAGGACATTCTTTTTATCTCGATCTTACTACATTTGGAATTATTATGAATAAGAAAATCTATTAAGCAAAAATAATAATAAATTATTTTTAATATTAAGTAAATATATATTAAACTAAAAATTAGATTAATTGAGATAATATAATATAATAAAATTAGAACAATATTAAGGTAAGACAACAGGAGATTTGAGTTAAATGATAATTTAACCAAATTGGCTTAAAACAATTTGAGAAAAAAGATAAATTTTACTAACATAATGTATTCCAAGATAGTAAAGAGACAATGTGTAAGTTTCTCAATTTAAAATCAATATGAACTAGAATGTCTCATAAACCATACAAATCATTAGAAAAATATTTCGAAATATAAATATGTATAGTTAATTAGGTAGATATCATATAGATGAATATATTGACATTTATTTTTTCTCGTTCTAAAAGCTTTTCTTGTTACTATTAATTACCAAAGAAAATGCACATGAGTGGTAACAAATTATTATTTTACTAATTTCTAAATATATCATAAATATGAATGTTGTCTCCCAAAGGAAACGCCAAATAATAAATTCAATATGTTGTAAATGTCACACGATGAAAGATTTTGACACATTAAAATTTAACCATGTCAACGTGAAAAATTTCAATACATTGGATTAATTGTACAAAAAATTTGCATTTTAAGGCCAAAGAATATACAAATTGAAGTGTCTCATATAGGATAAAGAAACCAAAGAAAATAAAATAATTAAAAATTTAACAAAGAATGTCTAATTAAACAAAGCTTATTTGGACTTGTCCAATGATGTTTATTTTGACTAAATCATACTTCATTTTGAGTTATTATGCATTTCCAAAATAAATAAGCATGAAGAGTAAAAATTTGTTATTTTAATATTAAGTAAACATATATTTAAATTGAAGGAAATAAATTGATGAAATGCACTACAATAAAGTCTAGGAAAATTAAATATCAATAGTGAAGAGATGTAAAATTATATGGTAATTTAAAAAGCTCTATGGAAAAAAATTTTAACAAACAAGATAAATCGCATGTTTAATAATTACTTACATTAAGTTTTTCCAGACAAGCAAAAAATGTTTTTGTTATCTCAATTGGACCAATCTAGTGCACTACAAATTACTAAAATAAATAAAAAAGAAATAATAAAATATTATTTCAAAATTAAGTAAATTTATAAATTAAAGTTTGAGTGTGATAAATTGTAGTTGTTTGACTTAACCAAATCAAACAAAAAAGTTTTGAAGAATTGAGATCAATTGTATAGAAAATTTTAATTCAATTATATTAAAGAGATAAAAGGTGACATTCTCAATTAGTAAATTTAGCAAGAACTAAAAAGTCTTTTAAAGCATTGTAAAATCCCAAAAAATAAACCATTAAGAAACATAAAAATGAATTTTGTATTAGACAGAATGAATCCAGAGATGAGAGAAATGATGTTTGCTTTATCTTAATTGTGCCTCGTTTAGAAATATTGTATACGATCAAAGTAAAGAAAATTAAATAACAATAATCCTTATCTATATATTAAGAAAATTTATGTTAGCACTAAAATGAAATAAATTGAATCAATGTAGTATATGCAAATCAGGAACATTTAAAGGTTGCAATATAAGTTTAGGATTTCATAAAAATGTTACAAAACAAAAATAATTATAGAAATAATATAAGTTTTTTAAGAAAGTTTCATTCTATGATATTTGAGAGATTGAGGGTAACATCCTCATTTAGAAAATTTTGAATGAATAAAAAAGTTAGTAAAGAGTGCAAAAACATTAAAAGAAATTTATAAGAGAAAAAGAAAAATTTTGTTTTATAGTGCTTGCTATGTGGATTGTAATGACATTTACTTCATCTCAACATGGCCTCATTTCTAATTAATTGCAATTAATTATCAAATTAAATTATCACAAAAAATGACAAGTTATTACCTTTGTTTTAGGAAAATATATATTAAGTTTGAAGTGACATAAATTAAAAGGAATGTAATATCTCTAAGAAATGTTTTAGAACGTTCATGCATGAAACATTTAGAGTTTCATAATAGCATAAATAAATTAATCCATATAAATAGAAGAAATGCGATAAATTATGTATAAGAATGTGTATTTTAGAGATATTAAGAAGATTGATTGTAACATTCTCAATCATCAAATTAAACAAAAATAAATGAATCATAAATCAAGTAATAAACTAGAAAATAAAAAAATTAAACATGTAAAAATATTTTCTTAATTTTATAAAACTCGTCAAGACGAGTGCAACAACTTTTATTTCATCTCGACCAAACCTCATATGATTTAGAAAGATTTTTTAAATTAGAAAAACATAAATAATAATAAATGATTATTTTAGCATTATGTATGTATATATGAAAATTTAGATGAGAAATATTTTGAAAAATTGAAAAATTAACATTCAATTTGATAATGCTTATAAAGATTGGTCGAACATTCCAGTATCCTAAGGAGACCGAGTGTAACATCCAAAAGAATCAAACTAAATATGAATAAAATAGCCTTGTAATTTGTGCAAGGACCTTAGAATATAAAATATTAAAAATTATATAAATGTGTATTTAATCAATACAGTTCGATAATACGAGTCTGATGACATTTCTTTTATTTCAAAGGAACAATATTTTATATTACTACAAATTGCAATAACAAATAAAAATAATAAATAAGTTTTTTGTAAATATATGTTATTGCTAAAATGAAATAATTTGTATAAGGAAGTTGAATTCGAAGATATTGAGAGAATAATTATAACATCCTCATCCAACAAATTAAGTTTGATACAAATGTTAAGTAAAACATGCTAAATTAATTTACTATAAAAAAAGTAAAAATAAAAAATAAAATTTTTTAATTTGACAAATCATGTTTAGGCTTCTCTATTGATTTTGTTTCATTGAGGTAAAACCTTATTGCAAATTACTATGAACTAAACTGGTAAACAATATCAATTATTATTTTTAAGTTATGTAAATATATATTAAAGCTAAACTATGATGATTTATGTAGGAAAGTTATATTCCAAGATATTGAGGAGATAAAGTACAACATTTTTCATCATCAAATAAGAAATTAATGAAAAAGATTTTAAAACAAAAGAAAAATATTTACTAAGAAATATTTAAAATATCAAATTTAATATTTAATAAGATAGAACTTGTTGAATGGACTCCAAGGTTATTGTTTCACATTCATCAAGCAATAATTGGAATTACTATGAATTACATAATGCATGAATAAAAATAAATATCTATTTTAATAGTAAGTAATAATTTAATAAAGATGAAATGGGTTAAATTAAAGAAATGCAATTTAAGTCAATGCAATCTAAAGGCCACTTAAGAGAAGAAATAAAGTTTATAGTATTAAAATTTTTAGGAAATAAGATAATTATTTAGAAAAGCTACAATCCAAAATACTAACAAGATTAAGTTTAATAGCTTTGATCATTGAATCAATTATGAATAAGAAAAATCATAAAACATTGCAAAACAATTGAAAATAAGATATTTAAAACTAAAAATGCATATTTAATAGGAAAACGTTGGTTGAGATGAATCTAACAAAATTTATTATTCGTAATAAATATACCTCGTATTTAATTTCTATGAATAAAAAACTAAATTAGCATAAATTAAAAAATTATTATTTAAATAATAAAGAAATACATATTAAATCTAAAAGGAGATAAGTTGAAATATTGTAATTAATATAGGGAAAACATAAACTTCTACTAAAGTATAATTTACAACCTATGACACTAGTTACAAATTAATATTAATATAAAATGATGGTATGCACTAATTAGGGTTAGATGGTTTGTGTGGTGTTTTAGAATAATTAAAAGATTAGCATTCCATAGTTGTAACATGGATTATTAACTTAAGCAGGTGAGAATAAATGATTTACTTAAAAATCCTATAAAGCAATTTTGTCACCTTCAATTTCATACACAAAAAATAGAATTTAAGGTAAATTCTATATGTAGTACTCCAATAAAAAAATCAACATAAACTTTAGATTACTATTAAGAAAATAAAAGTTTCTAAAAGTGTGCATCTTTTCTAAGATGATATGGGTCTTGGTGGAAGTGTGAATTTCTTTAGTAACCAACTCTTTGAGAAGAAGGTGTCTGACTATTGTTATGTATCTTTCACATGGGTTTTCTTTTTGGCTCTACCAATAGAATGTCTCCCCTTCAACTCCTGCCTCTCATATGGGAATTTAGAATCCCTCCAGCTACACGTTGGCAAATGCACTTTAATTAAAATTCTAGTACTTAAATAAAAGAAATTTTCATTAACTTATTTTCATCTTCTTTTTAACATGGTGAACATCCCTATTTGCAAGGGTCACAAAGCTTCAAAATAATAAGAGTGAATAATGAAAAATTTTCACTAATAATGAGTAAGCATATATTAAAACTAAAACTAAGAAAACACTTAATCAATAAAATATAACCAAATCAAAGCAATGTAAAGGCCACATGACGAGCTAATTAAAGTTTCATAGTAATAGAACATAACCTAAGTGAAATATTTGAAGAAAAGTAAAAATTTGTACAAAAAACGTGAAATACAAGATACTAAAAAAATAATGTGTTATATTCTCGATCATTAAATTGAGAACAAATAAAAAATTCAAATAAATACGAAAAAATAAAAAAAAGAAACACTTAAGAATATAAAAATCCATATTTAACTAAATTGACCAATTCTAGTAGAATCTAGTGACATTTGTTTTGGCGAATTCGCACCTTATGTTTAATTTCAACAAATTACTAACTTAAATAAGCATAAATAATAACAAATTGTTATTTTATTCTTAAGAAAATTTATGTTAAAGAAAAGAGATAAATTGAATTATTGTAGTATAATCAAATCAAACAGATGTAAATGTCACATAAGAGGTGATTTATAGCAACACAGTAATATAAAAAATTCAGTGCAAAAAAATTTGAAATAATGATATCAATTATTTGGGAAAGTTTTATTGTAAGATACTAAGAAGATCTAGTATAACATTCTCCAACAACAAATCAAGTACAATTCAAATTTATCATAGTGTACCAAATACCATCAAAATAAAATATTTGGAAACATAAAAATAAATATATAACTAATAGATCTCATTAAGATTAGTTCAAAAATGATCATTAGTTCTCCATTAGAGGTCAATTAGAATTATTGGATATTACCAAAGAAAATTTTAATGGTAATGGTGAATTATTTTTTTAGTATGAAGTAAAAAAATATTAAAGCTAAAATGTGATGAATTCAAGTAATATAACATATTCAAAGAAAATTTGTGAGTCTCACAAATAATTATTTAATATTAGTTTGTAAAATAATAAAATAAAAGTAAAACATTTCATGAAATTAGCAAAACCATAAAAGAAAGTTGCATTCCAAGATGGAAAAATAATCAAGTGTAAGACTATCAACAATCAAATTAGGAAACAACACAATGCCTCATGAAGCATGTTGAAGCTAAAAAAGTGTGCATTTAAAAACATAAAAATTAATAGTATTTCTCATGGAGATGAGTCCAAGCATTGTTTTTCATCTCAATTAGACCTAATTGTGAACATTGTGAATTACTAAATTTATAAAGCATAAAAGATGAGAAATAATTATTTTAAAATTTAGTAAATAATTATTATGGCAAAAATAAGATAAATTGAGTCAATATAATATATCAAAATCAAAGTGATGCATTGGTCACATAACAAGAGATTTTGAGTCATATAATAATATAAATAGTCATGGTAAAAAGTTTGATTAAATAAGGCAAATTGTATAAGAAAATTACATACCAAGGTACAAAGGAGATAAAATGTGACATCCTTCATCATCAATTCATGTACAAAAAAATATCTAGTAAAGCATGGCAAAAAAACTAATACAAAATTTTTTTTTTTAAAAAAAATCTAACAAGATAAAGCTAATTAAGACTAGCCTAACAATATTTTTTTGTCTCAGTTAGATCTCATTTGATAATACTACAAATTTTTCATAAAAATGACAATTAGTGATAATAAATCTTTATTTTAATATTAAGTAAATATATATACAAGATAGGATTCAATAAATTGAAATAACGTAAAAAAAAAAACAATGCATTGTAAATATCACATGAGAAGATATTTATAATTGCATTGATATATAATCAAATATAAGTCAAAACATTGAAGAAATGAGACAAATTATATGCTTATGATTCATTCCAGGATATGAAAGAGATTCACTATAATAGATACTATCATAAACTAAGATGTGTATCAAAGTATCTCATAATGTTTACAGAAACACTAGAAAAGAAAATATTTAAAGATACAAAAGTAAAATTTTAATTAGATAGAGAACATTGATATGTGAGTCAAACGATGTTGTCTCACGTAGATTGTAACTCATTTAGAATTAATGGAAATTTTCAAAATAAATAATCATAAATACTTGTAAATTAATATTTTAATATTAACTAAAAATATTTATAAAATTAATTTAGACAAATTGAAGCAACATAATATAACTAAATCAAGATGATATAAGGGTCAAAAGAAATGAGATTTTTATTTACATAGAAATATAACTAAATCAAAGAAAGAAAGTTAAGTTAATGAGATAATTTGTATGAGAAAGATATATTCTAAAATACTAAGGATGTTAAGTGCAATATTCTCGATCATCAAATTAGGTTCACCAAAATGTCTTATGAAGTGAGCCAAAATCTCTTCTTTATTTAAATAATTAATTTTTGATGCATTTGACAGATTTCAAATGAGATTTGATAATAGAGGTTGTTACAGTCGATCTCTAATGCCTCATCGAATGCAAGTTCTTTATATAATTGATCTTGTTTATTCAAACTTTTTGTTATAATTTGGGTTCGTTACTACATAATTGTAGATGTCCTTTAGTAGTTTGAAAATCACATCATTTTGATTTGGCTATATTACATTTGATTTATTCATTTTAGGTCTAATAAATATTTACCTAATTACAAAATAATAATTTATTATTTATACTTATCTACTTTCTTAATTGATTATAATTCAAAATATGGAATGATCAAGGCAAAATAAAGACTTTCTTAAAGACCTCTATTAAATTAAATATTCTTTGTTATATTTTTGAATAATATATTTTCTAGGGTCTTGGAATCCTAACTAGACATTTTTATTTGTACTTAAGTTCGTAATCAAGGAAATTACATTCAATCTCCTTAGTATCCTAGAATGTAACTTTCACATAAAATTTATCTCTTTTAGTTAAGTTTTTCTACTATGGTGTTATTATGTTACGATAAAACACTTGTTCTCCTCTCTAGTGACCTTCACAATGCTTTGATTTTGTTATGTTGTATTGCTAAAATTTATTTTAAATAATCTTTAACATATATTCACATAATTTTTAAATAAAAAATTATTATTATTTTTGTATATTTACTTCAATAATTTATGTTTATTCTAATAAGTTTGGATCAATGTGAATCAAACACAATTACTCATCGTAATGAGCTGTTCCAATTTTGTATTTCTTTTCTTATTTGTAAATATTTTATTATCTATTTTTTTGACATGTGTGATGAGACATTTTGTTTTCTACATGATTTGATAATTAAGGATGTTATACTCAATCTCTTAAATATCTTAGAATGCAACTTCCTTTTGGGACTTATCAAATATACTCCATAGGTTTTTCTTTTCTTTTGTTAGATTGTTATGTCATTGGTAGTTCATATTTTTTAGAATGAGGTCAATTATAAATGTCAGGACTCATCTTAGTGAGTACTAGCTAATTAAACAACAATTTTAATATTTTAAAAAATATATGTTTTTTGCACTTCTTATTAGGCATTTCAATTTGTACTTGATTTAATGTTTAAGGATCTCATAACAGATATTCTAAGTACCTTGGAGTCCAATTTTGCCACACAATTTATCTCATTTTGTAACATTTTTTATTTCGTTATATAACTATAAAACTCTAGTACTATTCCTATGTGAGTGTTACACCATTTTGGTTTTTTATCACAATGCTTCATGTTTTGCTTTTTAAGCACAATTATAAAATTTCATCATTCTAAGATAATAATTTAATTTTCTTTATGGTAATTTAATTTTGTAATTCATAATTATTCTAAAAGTGGTTTGTTCAAGATTGAATGATAATCACTAGACTCGCCTTGACACTATCCAATTAAATCTTGATTTGTATTATTATTTATTTTCCATGGATTTAAAAAACTTTATAATTCATTTCCATTCATTCTTGATTCTAGTATCCTAGAATTTATTTTTCCCATACACTTTCTCTTGTTTCTTTTAATTTTTTAGTTGACTTGCTCATATTTTTATGAAACTTTAATTCTTCTCTCTTGTGACCCTTAAATCACTTTTATTTGTTATATTGTATTGCTTCAATATATCTCATTAGGTTTATCTTTTTTTGTAATTCTTCGAACTTCAACAAATGTCATGAGATAAACCTTGTTGAGTTCTACCTCGTTAAATATTCTTATTAAATTTTTAAAATATTTTATTTTCTATTAGTTTAGAATAACTTATGAAGCATTTTGATTCATGTTTGATTTGTTGATCAAGAATACTACACTTGACATATTTAGTGACTTGGAATAAAATTTTCCCAAATAAATTATTTTCTTAGCATTAATATATACTTGTTAAATATAAAAGTAATAACATATTATTATCTATTTTTGGTTTGCAGACCTATAATAATTCAAAAGAAAGTTTTATCGACACAAAAAAAAATCGTGGGAGCCATCTTGATAGGCTTTATACATATAATTCTATTTTTATATTTTTTTATTTTAAAAGTGTTTGGTGCACTTTGTATGAGTTTTTAATTTGTTCTTAATTTGACAAGGAAGTATGCCATAGTAGAACAACTTAATGTTTGGAATGCAACTTGCTTGTACAATTTTTCTCATTTATACAAATATTTTCTTTGATTTCATTATATTACTATGTAACTCTAAATCTTCAATCTTCTGAATTTCATAAGTCTTTAATTTTGTTATATTAATTTTCTTAACTATATCTTATTTTAGCTTTAATATATATTAACATAATAGAAAATATTATATTATATTTTGTTTAATTTAGTAATACGTAGTAATTCAAAATTAAGTACAATAGAGATGAAACAAATGTTGTTGGGAATCTCATGATGCGCATTAACCAATTAACTATTCATTTTTACGTTTTTAAATATTATTTTTTGCTTACTTTGGGAAAAGTATTGAATCATACCAAATTTAATGATTTAGGATGTTAAAAATGATCTCTTTAGTATCTCAAAATGTAACCCTTGACAACAATTTATGTAATTGAAAATTTATCATTTCAATTTGGTTATATTACAATTAAACTCTACTTCTCCTCCATGTAAACTTTACATCACTTCAATCATGGTAGATTATATTACCTTAATTTATAACATTTTTGTTTTATTATATATTTAATTAACATTATAAAAAAGTTATTATTTATGCTTATTTACTTTGGTGTTCGTTAAAATTCCCATAGAGGTCCCATCGAGACTAAATAAATGTCATTGGGCTCATCTCAATGACCTACATCTAATTAAATATTTATTTTTACATTATTAAATATTTTGGTATGTTTTGTATGACATTTTGATTCAAACATTGTTTAATAATTGAGGATGTTACACCCAATCTCCTAAGTATCTTTTAATTTAATTCTTTGCATACAATTTATCTTATTTCATGAAATTGTTTATTTGATTTGGTTATATTACTATGAAACACTAAACCTATCGACATGTGACCTTTATATTGCTTCCATCTGGTTATATTACTTTGCTATAATTTACAATATTTTAGCATTAATATATATTTAATTAATATTAAAATAAAAAAAATTATTGTCATTTATGATTATTAAAATTATTAATTTACAGCAAATCGAAAAAAGTTCCAATTTATAAGAAAGAAACATCATTGGACGTGGCTTTCTAAGCATTTTTGAATTGCATGTTCATCGTTATATTTTTTAAAATATTATTTTCCAAGATTTTAGCATACATTTTAGGACTATCAAATCATAATAAATTTGATGATCAAGGATGTTGAACTTATTTCTTTATTATCTTAGAGTACAACAATTCTTCAAATATTTGTCTTAAACATGGTTATATTACTATAAAACAAAAATTCTTCTCTCTTGAGTCATTTAACTCGCTTTGATTTTGTTATAGTACATTGCTTCAGTTTATGTATTTTTCTCTTTAACATATGTTTACTTTTTTTTAAATAAATAAATTTTTTTGATTATGTTTTATTTATAAAACACATATTTAAATATTATTAAACCAATAATGTTTTATTATATTAGTTTTTTTTTAGTAATTCACAATAGGTCCGAATCATCTGTAGCAGAGAAGAAATGAGTGTCGATAGATTCGTCTTGATGATCTCCCTAAAATGTAAAATTAATTTTTGTAATTTTAGTTTTTTTCTTTTCTATTATTTTTGTCACATATTAAGAGGCAATTTTATTCCTCCTTTATTTTATAAAGAAGATATTAAACTCGATCTCATCACATCAATTAATGCCACTTCTCCATGTAATTTAACTCAAACAATTTTTTGATTTTCCTATATTACTATGTAATTCTAAATTTGTTATTCATTTGGATGTCTAACCAACGTCATAAAAAGGACATTAGCCTCTTCTTGACTTGGTTTATCTAATCAAAAAGTTATTTTCGTATTTTCATAGCTTTTTTACCTTTTTCCTCATTTTTGCAAGAATTATGAGATATTTTAGTCATATATTCTTTCATGATTGAAGCTTAATTATGTTTTATTATTATTAAACTATGATTCTCTTTCTATGTAATTATTATGCCACATTAATTAGGATATATTTTATTACTTAAATTTATCTTATTTTAGATTTACTGTATAGCTTTTAATATTTAAATAAAAAATTATCATGGCTTTTGCTTATCTCTTTTTATAATTCATTATAATTTAAAATAAGAATGCTGAGATAAAACAAATGTTGTTGGACTTGTTTTGACGAGTTATGTGCAATTAAATATTTATTTTTATTTTTTAATTTAAAAATGGTTTTAACATGTTTTATTAGACATTTTTACTCCTACTTCCTTTAACTAATGAGAATGTTATACTTAATACCCTTTATATTATTGAGTCTTGCATTTTAATATATTTTAACTTATTACTTCAACTTTTTTCTTTGATTCGCTTATATTACTATGGAACTATAATTCTTCTTTCATGTGACCATTATATTAGTTCAATTATGTTATATTATTTTTCCTAAAGTTGCCTTATTTCATCTTTAATATATATTTACCATATATTGAATAATACTTTATTATTAGTTATGATTATTTACATCAATAGTTTGGGGAAACGAACCAAATGTTATTGCACTCTTCATGACATGCTCTATCAAATTAAGTATTCATTTCTATGTTATTATATATTATATTTTATAATGTTTTTATACATTTATAAGAAATTTTGATTCATAACTAATTTGACAATCATGCATGTTATGCTCATCTCTTTAGTATTTTGAAATTAAATTTTCCCATAAAATTTAACTAATTTTTTTAAATTGTTTTATTTCATTTGGTTATATTATTGTGAATCTCAAATTATTACCTAATGTGAACTTTTTATCATTTTTGTGTTATGCTACATTGATTTAATTCATTTAATTTTAACTTTAATGTATTCTTGATTCATATTAAAAATAGTAATTACCTATTTATGACTATTAAATTATTTAATTTGCAAGATTTATAAACAAAATATGATCATAACAAAACAAACATCGCTGTAGAGATCAAGATGTGTCATATCTTTTTTAAAATTATATTTTATTCCTTAAAAGTTTAATTTTTAAAAGTTTTGGCATGTTTTTTGAGGTATTTCGATTAATACCTACTTTGAAGATTAAAGATGCCACAATCGATCTCCATAATAGTTTGGAATTCAAATTTCCCTCATAATTTATCATATTTTTTTAAATTTCATACTTTGATTTGGCTATATTATTATGTTATCCTAAATTTCTTATGATGTGACCTTTACATCACTTTGATTTTGTTATATTATATTTTTTTGTAATGGGAAGAGAAAAACATCATTGAAGTCATCTCAAAAAGTGTTATCAGATTAAATATTCATCATTATATTTCAAAATATGTTAATTGCTATTATCTTTACATGCTTTGTTAGACATTTTAATTCATACCTAATTTAACTATCAAGAATATAATAGACAGTTTTCTTAGTTCTTAGAGTGCAACATTCTCAAACCCTTTAATTTATTCCTTCAAATGTTTATGTTTGAGTTAGTTTTATTACTATAAAAAACTAATTGTCCTCTCATATGAAATTTATATTTTTTTATTGAGAAATATTACATGGCTTTAACTTTAATTTATATTTTACTTTACTTTTAGTTAATAATTTTTTAATATTTATTTTTTTTGTAATTTATGGTAATTCTGAATGAAGTCCAATGTAGATAGAACAAATGTTAATGGGCATTTCTTAATGACCTCTACCCAATTTAAAATTCATTTTTATTATTTTAAAATTTTTATTTTCTATTATTTTAGCACAAATTATTAGATATTTCTTTTCATACCACATTTAAAGATCAAGGATGTTACATTCAATTGCACTAGTATCTTTGGGTACTAATTATGTTTATTTTCAAATTTTTTTTAGTTTTACTTGTTTATAGTAATATACAACTACAAATCTCCTCTCATTTGACATTTACACTCAAATTCACTTGGTCATATTACATTGCTTAAGCTTATTTCATTTTAGTTATTATAAACACTTACTAAATCATAAAATAATAATTTACTATAGTTTACCCATTATTAATTAGGTAATTTGTATTACTTCTAAATGAGATCTAATCAAGACAAAAAAGTATTTTAGACTTGACTACATGAGCCTGATCTAGTAAAACATTTAATCTAAAAATTTTTAAATATGCTTCTTATTATTTTAACATATTTTATGAGACATTTGTATTTGTATTTTATTTTATGATTGAGGAAGTGAGACTAGGACTCGTTTGTATCTTTTGATGCTACTTTATTGCACAATGCATCTCATGTTTTCAAATTGTTTGTATTTATTTACTTAAATTATAATTTAAATTTAAAGTGCCTCTCACGTGTCCCTTTAAATTGCTTTTTATTTGGTCACTTTACATTACTTCTATTTAGCTGATTTTATCTCCAATGTATAATTAATTAGTGTTACAAAACCCAAGTTACTATTAGTTGTTCATATAGAATTTATTAATTCATAAGAATTCCAAATGAGGTCCAATTCAGAGAAAGAAAAACCCATTGGACTAATCTTGATGAGCTTTATTCATTTAAAATTTAACTTTTTTATTTTAAAATATTTTTTCCTCTAAGATTTTAGTGCTCTCTATGTGACTATTTAATTCATTTTTAATTTGATGATCTAGGATGTTATGCTTGATCTTCTTAGTTTTGTAGGTGTAATTATTCCATATTTTGTGTGATTTTGTCAAAAAAATTCATTTTCACTTGTTTATATTACTATGTAACTATCATTTTCATTTTATATGACCTTTACACTATATTGATTTGTTTATATTACAATCTTTAACTTATCTAACTTACAACAATTCTAATTTTTCTTTTTTTTGTTTTAATTTTGTCCTATTACTATTAAATTCAAAATCTCCTCTTATGAGAAATTTACTTATCTTGGATTTAGTCATATTACATTGTTTGGATATATCTTTTTTTAATTTTAACATATATTTATATAATATTAAAATAATAGTTTTTTAATTTTTTTTATTTACATTTGTATTTTCTAAAAATTCTAAATGAGGTTAGATCAAGATAATAAAATAGTTATTGGACCCATCCCATTAAGCCCTAAAAAATTAAATATTCATTTTAAAATTTCTAAACTTTTTATTCTTTATGCCTTTGGTAGGTTTAATGAGACATTTTGAATAGTACATGATTTGTTGATCCATAATTTTAAACAATATGTCCTTATTGCCACGGTATGCAACTTTCTTATATAATTAATCTTATTTCTTAAATTCATTTTCCTTCAATTCTTTATATTATTATGTAACTCCAAATGTCTCTTATGTGCCCTTCACATTACTTTATTCTAGTTATACAACAATGCTTTAATTTACCTCATTATAACAATTATATATATTTACTTTATTTAAAAAAATTGTTTCTTTTAATTTATGCTTACTAATTTTTGTAACACTTAATAATTATAAAAAATATCTGATTCAGATGAAACAAATATTGTTTGACCCTTTTGATGTGCTCTCTCTAATTAAATATTCAATTATATAATTTTAAGTTTTTTATTTTCTTCCATTCTCTCATTTCCCTAGAAATTCTAACTACACATTATATTCTCATAATCATGGAATTTAATTTTCTCATACAATTTATGTTAATTATTTTAATTTCTTTATATTATTTCTTATATTATTATATAAATTTTTAAATTCATTTGTTTAGGCTTTGTATTACTTCTATTTGGATGTGTTGAATTACATCAATTTTTTTTAACTTTTAAATATTATTTCATTAATATTAATTTAATAATTTGAAATTTTTTATGATTATTTAATTTCATAATTCTTAATAATTCTAATCGATGCTAAATCAAGCCGAAAAATGCATCTCATTGAGCTCTATCCGATTAAGCTCTTATTTTTTTTTTTTGAAAATTTTTTCACTACTTTTGGTGAGCTCTATGAGCCATTTTGATTTGAACTCGATGAGAGGTTTGAGTATATCACACTTGATGTCCTTAGTATCTTCTAGTGCAACTTTTTTGCAAAATATAGATCATTTCATCAATTGTTTTTCTTTTATTTTTTTAAATTACTATAAAACACTCAATCACATTTCATATAACCTTTACATCACTTTGAATTGTTTATGTTTCATTGCTGTGATTTATCCCATTTCACCTTTATTTTATTTTTACCTAACAATAAAATTACTTGTTATTTTTATTTATGTTTGTTTATTTTGTTAATTCAATGTAATTTCCAATGATATCAAATAAAATGAAACAAACATCGTTGGACTGATTTTATTTTATTATATTTTGAATGCTTTAATATATATATTTAAATTCGAACATCATGTAATGATTAAGGATGTTAGAATTGATGTCCATATGATTTCAGAATATAACTTTGCTATATAATTTATGTTATTTTTTCATTGCTTTCCTTTGAGTTTTTTACACTTTTATAATATTCTAAATCTAGACTTTTATACTTTTACTTCTCTTTGACTTGATTATATTACATTTCTTTAATGTACTTGAAATAAATTTTAACATAGATTTACTAAATATTAAAATAATATTTTAGTATTATTTATGCTAATTTGGTTAGGTTATTTATAGTGATTTCAAATGTATCTAATGGAAATGAAACAAAAAACATTTGACTCATGTCGACATGCTATATCCAATCAAATATTTATCTTAAAATTTTTATGTGTTTCATTTTCTTTTTTTATGGAATAGTTTTTAAGAAATTTATATTCTTACATGATTTTATTATAAAGAAAGTTACACTCAATCTTAAAAATATCTTTAAATGAAACTTTCTAATGTAACTTATCACATTTATTTTAAATGTTTTGCTTTAATTTTGGATATATTTCTATGAAATTCTAAATCACCATTTTGTGAGTTTTTCATCACCTTTAATGAGTTATGTTACATTTTTCAATTTATCTAATTTAAACATTTTAATAAATTTACTCAACATTTAAAATGTAATTTATTATTATTTATGCTTATTTACTTTTTTATTTCCAACAAATTCCAAAGGATGTTTGATCACTATGTATGAAATTTCATAGAATTTTTTGAAAATGCTCTATCCAATTAAATATTGAATTTAAAATTTTTATGCATTTTATTTTATATGGCATTTCCATGATTTACAAGATATTTTGATTCTTAGTTGATTTGATAGATAAGGATTATGTGCTAGATCTCTTAGTATTGTATATCACAATTTTGCTATACAATTTATCATATTTTTAATTTTTTTATTTGGTTATATAGTACTAAAGCTCTAATTCATCTTTCGTATGACCTTTACATTGGTTTTTTTTATCTTGTGAAACTCTTTTAATTTATCTCATTTCAATTTTAATATATATTTGCCATATAACTTATTGTGATTTAAGATTTTGTACTTTAGTATTATGTTGAAATTAAAAAGTAGGTCTGTTAAAAGTGAAACAAACCATTAGACTTATCTCCATGAGTTGTATCCAATTAAATATTAAATTTAAATTTTTTTGTATTTTATTTTTCAATTCTTTTGCACTCTTTATGAGGTATTCTAATTCTTAATGAGGATGATTCTTATGAATTTTATTATTATTTATGGCTTTTTATAATTCTATTTCAATGGAATTCCAAAAGGGGAGCAATCGAGACTAAACATGTATAGTTGGACTTGTCTTCACAAGTTCTATAGTATTAAATATTCAATTTTTAAATTTTATGTGTTTAATTTTCAATGGCTTTGGCACATTTTAGGAGACATTGTTATTTTTTTCTAATTTAATGATTATGCATTCTATGCTCAATCTTTTCCTATCTTAGAATGTAAATTCCCCAAATAATTTATCTCATTTCCTCATATTTTTAATTTTTATTTTCTTATATTTTTTTTGTTTAATATCATTGCTTTAATTTATGGTTGTTCAAATTTAATATATGCATAGTAAATATTAAACTAATAACTTTTTTTCTTAATTAATTTATTATTTTACATTTATTCCAAATGATGTCTAATCTTGATTAAACAAATGTCGTTTGACAAGACTCGACAAAGTTCTACCAAATTAAATATTTATCCCTATACTATTAATTGTTTTATTTTTTTGTATTTGTTGTGTTTTATTAGAATTTTTGTTTCGTGCTTGATACGATAATTAAGGATATCACAAAATATCACCATTTATTTTTGAATGAAAGTTTTAATTATAATTTTTTTCATTTCTTCCAAGAATATGCCTTTATTTTCTTATATTTCTATGTAACTCTAAATCTATTCTTATGTGGCCTTTCCAATTCTTTGATTTGGTTTTGCTATATTGCTTCAATTTATCTCATTTAAACTATTGAGCTCTCAGCTCTCTTATCAACTCCATTAAGTAAATTTTTTATTTTTTTTATTCCACACTTCATTTAAGTAAAAGTATAAAACATTTGTAATTTTTTAATATTTTATCAAACATAAGATTACTATAAACATCAAATTCAAATTTGTTGTTTCAAATTTTCCTATTTTTTTATTTCCTTAAAATACTATTATAGCCCTTTTATTATATTTTATTTTGTGAGTTGTCAATTTGTGATAGGCTTATACAAATTAGTTTGATTTTTTTGTCCTTTGTTTGGGCTTGATGTAAGCTTCAATTTGAGCTAAATATATTTTTTTAGAAAAATTTCAAATGAGTAGGTTTTTATTCTTAAATATCCATCCCTTTTGCTAAAGCACACTTCAACTAGCACCAAAACTATTTTTATTTTTAGCAAAAAGAAAATCTTCTGAGAGAATAATGACTTAAATTGATACTTTAGTGAGTTTTGTTAAAAGCACATCTTCCAATAAGTCATCACTTTTTTTATGGTTAATAAATCCCTATTGTAAGATTAGGATTGCCATTCCCTCGGCGGCATTAGGTAAATAATTATGGGAGCTACTACAAATTTCATTCAAATTTAACTTTTAAAGGAGTTTAATAGAGAGTCATTGAGGAATGCGTCAAATTTGTTTTAGCTAATGAGAAACTTCTCTTTCTGATCGTCAAGTTGGAGTTTAAGCATCTAAAGGAGATTCTTGTGGGCTTTCATTATTTTGATTTTCCTTTTATCAAAAGAAAGAGGGCTTCATTTTCATTTAGGAATGGTCAACCTCTTGGTTCATATCTATTTGCTTTTCATTGTCTCATGGCCCATTTAAATGATAGAGTTAATGCAATTTGCTCTCTTTTTTGTTAACCTGACGAGCGATTTAATTCCCAGATGCCCATGGTGGGTGAAGTAATGTCTACCCTATGACTTGTGAAAAGATTCCAATTATTACCTTATCAAATAATTGGAATGTTTCGTTGGATTTGGCACTCGCATTGAATCAATAAAAATTATGCCAACATCTAAACATTTGGGAGAGAATCAATGAATTCTTTTTTGGAACAATTCATCCTTCCTAAATAACAAGTTAGAGGTATCATAGAAATGTACATTTGTTGTTAACTAATTTAAAATAAATATCAGAAAACATGATTATTAATCGTTTAGAATTGTATTCAATGAATTTCTTAAAAAAATGAAAGTTACTCTAATGAAAGATTACCTTAACAATTAACTTAGGCACTTAGTACTAAATAATACTTTGAAACAAATTTTTAAAAAATGGAAAATATAATGAAATAGAGTGGTGCCAAAATTGTAGTGCTTGTACAAATATTAAAAGAAAAAAATTTTAAAAGAATGAAAATATTATAAATAATATTTGTAAAATAATAATAATTTAATAATTAAAAATAACAATTTTTAAAAATATTAGTATGAAATATAAGTTTCATAACTACCAAAACTACATAAATAATAAAAATTAATAATGCATAAATTATGTGAATATTACATTGGGAAAATGTTACATTTGAAACTAAAATTTGTATAACTTCTATTTCATAAAAATATTGTACTATAAGTAAACAAAATTAATTTTTCATGTCAAAATAATTTAAAGATATTATGGAATTGTACATTATGAAATACATATAGCATAAAAAAATAAAATAATGATTCTTTAAATACTAAAAATAATGATTCTTTAAATACTAAAAATATATGATATATCAATAAAAATTTCAATGCAATAGAGAAATATATAATTAAAAAATTTAAATCTTTTTCTAAAAGGTTCGTAATTACGTGAAAGCAATTCATTGAAAATTTGAGCATCATAATTGATAAAATGTATAAAGTGATTAACAAAGGAAATAAAAAATATTCATAACTATTTTAATAAATATGAAATGCACAAAAAATTTATCATAATTTAAGATTTTCTATTAATGCAAATAGCAAGGTTGAGTAATGCTAACATAAGAAACCATAATTTTTAAAAAAGTTATGTTAGTCTAACAAAACTTTAAAATGAAATTAAAAAAGGAGAGAATATATATAGAATTATAAAATAAGTTAGTGTTATTCTTCACTAATGAAAGGAAAAAAGGCATCTTGATGATTTAAAAAATTTTAAAGAATTAAAAAAATTTAAAAAAAAATATGATAAAAATAAAATAATAAGTAAAACTTAAAAGAAATATGGATAACTTCTATACAAATAAGTATAGAAAAAACTTATAAAATGAATCTAGTAAAAAACTTAAAATGTGCAAAACAAATAGTTAAGTAGAATAGAAATGAACCATATCGATTTGCACAGCAACCCTAAAATTTTAATGATTTTTAGGATGGATGTGGTGAAGGCTTATGGACATATGAGATGGCTTCCACCTTATCATACAACAACTAAATTTTAGAGTTTTTTTGTCTTACATTACTATTATTTGCTATGGATTAATTTTAGCTATTCAAATTGGGTTATTAATAGTAGTGAACTTAGTGATAAATTCTTTATTATCATCAATTTAAAATATCTTTCTCACATTTTTATTTCATACAAAATAATTTTCATAGTTTTGTTAGTATGATAAATGCCTTATTAATATTTTTAGCCTTTTCTATATTTCATACTATTTAGTACATGATATTTTTAATAATTCATCAACTATTAATTTTTTTGTATATGGTTTTCTTTTCAACATACTTTGAAATTACTTCTAGAATTAAAATATTTTTAATTTTTATTATTTTATTTTTATAATGTTAATTTTTTTCATTTTAATTAAATAGAAGAACACATCTCATTATTGTTATTCATCCCCAAAACGCTATTTCAAAGGCATTCTTAAAATGTTTGGAATTGTAAGACAATTTATTATTTATATAAATTATTTCTAACAATTTTAACTTTCAATAGTATTTGTATTTTTTAATCTTCAAAATTTTAAATTATCTTTATTTCATTTTATATGTCAATTTTTTTGAAATAAAAATATTTTTTTATCTCATGGTTCTAATTAATCTAAAATTTTATTTATAAGATTCATTTTTATTTCTTTAATGGATTATGTTTTTATAATAGCATTTTATGGCATGACCCAAAAGCTACTTTTGAGAAGTAAATTAATAGATTAAATATTTAATAATTCTAATTACTAAAATTATTTCTTATATTTATATTTATATAAAACGTTTAATCAAATTTAATTTTTCTCATTTTAATAACTAAATTTTTTTTGCCAATTATAAATAAAACATAAGTTATCTAAAATATTTCTTTTTTCTTTTATAAAAAAAATTTTAAAAAAATAATTTAAATTGAATTGTTATGATATGAAACATTAAATAAATTCGATTTAAAAAATAATTTAAAATTGAAATATTGTTATACTACATAAAAAGATTTTTATAATATTGGAACAAGGTCAACAAAGGTAATATAACATAATAGTTTGAAAATGTTAAAAATTGCTTTGCATTAAATTATTATATTTATAATTTGAAATTATTTGTGCAAACATTAACCCAAAAAGTTATTTAGGTAATATGAAATCCTTATAAAACTTTTACTATAAGTGATGAAGTAATAAAAAGTAGTACAATATGATGAACAAAACTAAATGTTGAAATTACATATCAAATATTTTTTAAAAAATAGTCATTTAAGACTTAATAATAACATTATTAGAATAAAATAAAAAATATAATAAAATAAAAATAATAAAATAGCATTTTAGTTTTTAGATGACAATTTGTCACCAAAAATTTTTAATTAATTCTTGTACAAAGGCGTAATAAAACAAAATTTTTAAACATTATATATTAGTAGCATCTTAAAAAGTAATGTTATAATAAGGTAATAAAAATATTTCTGTGCCAAAATAGTGTGAATAAGGCAAAGTAACTAAAATAGATTAAAATAAAAATTATTATGTTCAATATGCATTAGTTTGAAATTATGATGTAACAATTTAACATAAAAAATTTAGTACAAATATAAAAGATTGTAACAAATTTATATATTCAAAACTTTGTGCATAATTATCAATAGGAAACCTTTTCCATAAAAAAAATGTCAAACTTGATTCTTCATGACTATAAAAACATATAAAAAATAAAAAAGATTATTATATAACAAAATATTTCGATTACTAAAAAGATTTGAGTGTTACAAATCAATAATAAGTATCTATGCAAATAAATAAACTACAAAAGAGTATAAATAGAAAACAATATAAAAATAATTAATTATTTGAAATGTAGATTCATATGTAAAAAAGTTAAAAAATGTTTTAATAAATATTATAAATAAATAAAATGATCTAAACAAAAGCATTTACACACAATAAATTTTATATTATGAAAACTTTATGTTGCATGATAAAATATGATTTTTCCAGTAGTGCAACACTGCCAAATATCACTTTCGTGAGAAAAAATGAAAAAGAATGTAAAAAGTAAAACCTAATGCAAAGATATTAATCCAACAAGAACTAGTTAAAAAGAATGACAATACATAAATTCAATAAACCACTTAACACTCAAATATCAACATTTTTTACTTGATAAAGTACAATAATAAAAATTTTTTTTTTTGAAAAAAGGGTGTAAAATAATTGTAAATATAAATATAATAAAATGTCAATAGATTGATAAAATCCTTTGTAATGCTAATTTTTCCAATACTTTCGAAAATAAAAAGAATTATGTAAATTTTAGGGAAAATAAAATTTTATTTTAAGAAAATTTAAAGCCTTTAATACTACATACATTTTGCTAAAGTTACAAAAAGAAATTAAAATCTTTAATACTGCATTCGACTTTCCAATCTATCAATTTAAAATGTAGTGGTAAATATCTCAACCAAAAAAATTTGTTAAATTTTAATAATAGTTTTTCAAAATGACTATTTAAAAAAAACAATTTCCAAAAAACTTTGGCAAAAGAAAATATATTTTAACTGCAAAATTTAGAGCATAGAAATTGTATGATTGAAATGTAATGCATAAAACAATAAAATGATAAAAATTAAAAAATTGGCAACAAAATTAAAATATTTTAATGGAGGTAAAATTTGTAAATAAAAACAAAAATATATATTGTTATTTATGTAAACATGCTAATTTGAAATTTTTAATGTATTTAGAAAACAATGTCAAAACAAATTTCTACATAAACATGTTAAATTTTCAACATTAAGTAATAAGAAAAATTTTTTATTACTAATATAGCTATTGTATAAGTATTTTTTTAAAAATCTATTTAGGTTTAAAAAATATTATCTATCATTTTAACAATAATTAAATAAGAAGAATTATAATGGTAAAAATGAAAAATATAGAAGTAGAAACAATATGTTGTCATTGCAATGCAATTAAAATGCTCAAAAGTTTTACATAATATATTAAAAAAAATCTTTTTAAAGAGTATTTGTAAACAAACCTTCATAGTTTATGTAAAAAATGAAGCTTAAAATATAAAATGTCATCATGCAAATAGAAACTTTATAAGATTAAATATTTTAGAGAAAAAATAAAACATTTTGAACACGAAAATATAGAAAATTACTATCACTATTAAATAATTAATGG
Organism: Vanilla planifolia; assembly: GCA_023846275.1. Lineage (NCBI taxonomy): Eukaryota > Viridiplantae > Streptophyta > Magnoliopsida > Asparagales > Orchidaceae > Vanilla > Vanilla planifolia. Next base: position 554,040 of record JAIUJO010000050.1, on the reverse strand, counting down.
AAAACAAATTAGTTTAGCATTTGAACTAAAAACATATCTTTATATTCAATGTTTAATAAATAAAAAAAGTGATAAGCATTAAATTACAATTTCCTATAATAAGTGCTTATCCAATCTATTCTGTTTTGGATATCAAAATGTAAATGATGTAAGTATATTATAATATACAATTAGACAAACCTACCTAAACTAATTATTTAACTTTTGCAAAAATACTATATAATGTCAGAATATAGCATATAATATTGTTGTATGAGAAGCAAATAATAGTAATCATGAAAGAATGTGATTGCATGAAAAGTACACAGAACAAAAACTATACAAATAAGCCAAACAAATGCTGAAATCGTCAAACCTAACTCATGTTCAAGTCTATATGATAATGGCATGATATTAGTATTGTACTAGTGTAATTGAAATCTATCTATATGTCATTTATAAGATTTGTCATAGTAATATGATTACGTAGATAGTCTTACAACAATGCACATTTGAAATTAATTAATCTAATTATACTAGTATGTGCTTAAGATCCTAAAAATAGAAATAAATTAGCAAAATTATAAATTAAAACCTCAACTCTTAGCTCATAACTTATAATTCTATATTGGCAATAACCTTATTGCAACATTTCAAACTTTACGTCACATAATAATGTTAGCTTCCTATCCAATTATTGAATGATTACATCGTATGATATAAAATGATATACTTTTGTATGAATTTATAATTTTACACATGTTAACACATAGTAGAAACACTGTAATTCATGCATGTCTCGCATGATGACATTCAACTTAATCATTATTCAATTCCATGCAATATAGATCACATAATTAGATAGTTGAATGGCATTTGTAATATTTTTTTATTGATTTTGCAAATTATGAGAATCAATCCATTTAATTCTTGAAATCTATATAATAAATGTTTATTAAGGCACATTTATTTCAATATAAATATGTAATAAATACATGCTTATATTCACAAAAATTTTACAGTCATGAGTAAAATAATACTATGATATTTATAATACAAATATAAAGTGATTATTTTTATAAATCTAACAAAAATAAAGTGTACATTATGAACTTTTTATAAGAAACTATTGCTTAGAAAATGACTCCTTAAATTATAAGTAGAGCTACACTTCAACAAAGCCACCAACACTCACTGACTTATCTTCAAAAGTTAATTACTCCATGTACACTTGATTGAGTTTTTTAAATTGATTAATCAATACTTGATTTTCTGTTGCAAGATTGGAAAACCACTCAAAAAATCATTTATAAAAACATGAGATTTCATTGGCATCAAAAAAGTATTTGGTAAACAAAGTTAACCAATTAGAATTATTTGTATTTCACTCAAAGAACTTCTTTTCAATATATAAACATACCTATTTCTCAAAAATATGTGTCATTAAAGAGTTTTAATAGTATTGAAATTATCATAATTATTTATTGTAAACAAAAATGTCAATTCTTCAAAATTGCATACTTTTTTTGTTATAATTAAACTAAAAGTATTGTAATGATAAGTGGTACAATCAATATGAAACAAAACAAAAGACACATCATCATTATTGTATTGTAAACAATTTAAAATATTTTCAAAGTAAAATAAAAATTTCTTAATAATGGAAAAATATTGCATTAGAAAAACAACATTTAAAATTCATAAGAATTCAAAAAATATTAAGATAATAGAATGCTCAAAATCTTAAAACCTATGTTTAAAACAAATTTATTAAAAAAAATTTAAATGATTAAAAAATAAAATTAATTGTGTAATTAAAGGTTTTTTTTTCTTTTCTATTCTATAAAACATTAATGAAAAATGAACTTAATAACTCAAATATGCAATCTATGTTATTAACAAATGCAATTAAAGAAATAGAAATTTATCTTCAACGATCTACTTGAAAATGCGAACAAATATTTTTATAATATTTTGATAAAAATATACTCCATAAAATGGTTTTTTATATTATAATTTTTAAAAAATATTCATAAAAGATAATGAAAGGATACTTTGTGATGTATATAAAAATGCCTTAGTAAAAGCAAAGGACCATTGATAATAAAAATTAATAAAGTTATCGAGATAAAAAATCCAAAATCTTTTGGATTGTTTGAATATTTTGTGAGAAAGTGAATTTTATTGAAAAATTAAAGGAATAGAAATATATTAAACTTTTGAAACAAAAGAGAATCTAAATTGCATAGATTTATTTTGTGACAAGGCTTCAAAATATATATCATTTATTAATATAAGAAGAATAAATGAGTAACTATAAACAGAAAGAATTAGTAATACCAATATAATGAACATATAATTATTTTGTGCTTTTACACAAAAACAATAACAAAAACATATCTAAATAATTAAATTTAGGAAAACTTAAAAGTACAACAAAAATAGAAATATAAAAATTTTAAAATACAAATATATAGAAGCATAATGAAATATTATAAATGTTAGAAACATTTTTTCATAATGAAATTACTAAAAAAATATTTTTATTTTGGACTACATGAAAACTTTTATAACAAAAAAATATCAAATTAATTAATATACCAACATAAATAATAACTAAAAAGATGGGAGACAATTGTAACAAAAATGTAAATAATACTTCATAATTAGTGGTGTTTTTGTTGGAGATTTAGAAGGCTTATGACCACATTACTTAGCTTTTCTCTTCTTTATAACTCATCAGTTTAGGTATTGAGAGGGCCACTGCATATATATAACGAAATGTATTTATGATCTAGTGTTTAGTTTTGTATTAATGGTTAAATAATGTTGGATCATTTGTATGTATCATTATGGGGAAGTCTTCCTTTTTATGAAATTTTTCTTATTCTTAGTTTAAAAAATTATTTTTTCTTTTTATTGGAAATAAATATTTTTTACATACTATTGCAATAGTCAATTTTTTTTACTTTTAATCTTAGTTTGTACGTTATTTACTTTTTAAATATTTCTTGATGGTTCTAACTTTTGTTTTTCATTTTTTTTGGCTAATATGCCTTGTGTTATGACAAATTTTGAATATTATTTTCATGATTTTAAATAATTTTAAGTATTCTTTACTTTCTTATTTGAATTTTGTTGTTTCATTTTAAGAAAATATTTTTTAAAAATTTATCAAAGCATTGTTGATTGCAATTTTCAAATAATATACTTTTTTGCTATTATATTTTCAAATTCTTCAATAGTATATAAATTTATTTTGTTTGTTACACAAATAATTTTACTTCAAATGTTGGATGGTTTACATTATTGAAAATATACAATTGATTTATGTTTCTTACTTTTTATTGATTTAAATGTTTTTTAATAAAATTAGCTTTTGTTTTTTCATTGTAATATTTTAATTTAAATTTTCTTGAATGTAAAAATATTAATACTTAATGTCTTTGAAGATTTATGTGATATATTTTTAAATTAAAATTTATTTTTCTTTTGTTATTAAAAAATTTGTTTTGACAAACAATAAAACAAACTTTCAAAGTTAGAATTTTTTGCACAACAAAACATATAGTTTTAAAATTCATTTAATTTAAGTAATATTATGATGAAAAATATTTTTGAGTGAATTAAATTACACCACCACAAAAATAATAGAGAAAAGTTAATTTGCAAATATTTGAAGAAAATGTTTCTAATAAAATTTTGTTAGTGCATAAATGATATGGTGAATTATATAGTGTATGGAGAGATCTATAAGGCATTAAATGACCTAAAATATTTAACAAAATATGCAATGATATGACAAGAAAATTTTTCATGAAATTTGAAACCTTATAAAAAAATTAAAAAAAAAACTAAAATATAAAGTTATAAATTATATGCATTTCATTTCACAAAAAAGTAGGTCTTTTAAATTAGAATAAATCACACTAAAACACATGTCAAATAATTTAACATTTAAAATAAAAAATAATTATGCAATGATAGTAAAAATAATCACAATGGCAAAGAAAAATATTCAAATTTAGAAAATGTTTGAAAAAAAATTTAGATGTTTAAAAAATAAAAAAAATTTAACAATCTGATAATAATAACATTTTATTTTTTAGATTCTACAATCTAATAATAAATGTACCTAATTTTTCAAATTCTACATGTTAATGTAAAAAAATTTAATAATGATTATTATATATTGATTGAGAAATCATTTGTTTAAACCTTAAATATTTTAAACAATTAATTAATAATAAGACCATTGATATTTTAATTAAGATGTCATATTTTTGTCAAAATATAATAACTAAACTGACGAAAATAAAATGAGTCAAGAAGCAAATCTAAAAGACATCTACATAATACAAAATGCAAATATTTCGAACGTTATGGGATCATTTAATGGAACATTTTGTCTGAATGTTTGTCATGTACTATGAAATTTTTTCCAGAAAAATTACCTATAAAGATTGAATTTTAAATTTTTTTTTACCTTATATATTGTTATTAGTACTTGTGTAATATGTTTATCTAAGTTGGACACTTTATATATTTTCTTGATAAAGAATATTTTACTGAGAAATTATGAATAATGATTTGAGAAATTTAAAAGTCTTTCGTTTCTAATTTTAAAAAAAATTAAAATTTTATAATTTAAATGAGTTTATACAACTATAAACAAATAAAGAATAACCTAAGTGAAAAAATATTTAAATTTTAACATTTACTTCAAAAAGGTTTAATAATATAAAAAATTATATGACAAAAAGATGGCATAAATTAACAAAAATTATTCATTTATAATATAATGATAAATGCACTAACCTACAAAACATATCGAAACAAAATAAAAGACTTGAGAACATAATATATTGTGTTACTTGCAACTTTTAAAATATAAAAATAATAAATATACAAATATATTTAAAATATAAAAGAAAACATAAACCTAATATACAAAACATAATATAATAATTTCTTACATCAATTCAATAATTATGATTTGACAATAAGGATAGAAGTATGAAAATAATAAAACTTTCAAATAAACAAAAAATAATAAAAATTAAAATTATATGTATAATAATAAATTAGTATATGTTGTTTTATTTATTATAATCCTCAGAAATATGTTTGTCTACCTCCATAAAAGTAAAACATTTATAATGATTAATAAAACTATAATATAACTATTGATGCTCAAAATTTTTAAATATTAATAATTTTATGCATAATAAACTAAAAATAATTTATCTTGATGTATGTCAAACTTTATTTTGCTAACAAATATAAAATATGAAGTAAAAACCTTTTAGTTAAAATATATAACATTAAAAGAAAAACGATTATTGCATAAAAAATATTATTAAGTTAAATACTATTTCGAATATAAAAATAATAAAATTGATTGTTAATTCATAATATTAAATTTTAATATGTGATTTTCATAATACATAAATAATTTTTTTTATTGAAATATACTTATTAAAATCAATATTAAAAAGAAAAAATATATATAAAATCTAAAAAACGTAGCATAAGTAAATTTTTAAATATTTAAATTGTTATGGTCATTGCATATCTTTCAATTAGAAAATTATGACATAGTCATTGATGGCTATTCATCAGCTAGTTATAGTACTAGTAAGGTCATATGGATGCTCTATGTAATCTCAAGATTTGGAAAACTTTATCTTAAGATGATAGCTCCCACTATCACATCAGACAAATGATCTTCATAGATGCTTGTACTAATAATCACTAGATAGATTCATACAAATCACCAAGTATGTTGAATGCCATACAATAACTAATTTTACTTGCCAGTTAAGTTTAGATGGATAGTGTGACCTTAAATGCAACTAAAATGTTACATAATGTCAATTATTGGATGTAAAACTCAAGAAATATTGTGATGTTTAGCATGAAATAATTTTTATTTTAAAAAATTGTTTGCAACATTGTCAAGTATGTCATTGCCAATAAAGACAGCACATTGGATCACAATATATATAGTTTTAATAATAGTAAAAAATCTATTATATTTAAAATCATTTGATAACATATCAAATTGGTCCAATATAACTCTTAAAATATTAGTTGTTATGTAATATCAAATAATTTTATGTTTAATATCAATTTACAAAAGAATTAATTTTTCATAAATAAAAAAAATACCTAAAAAGTTGTAAATATATTGATTAATTAAATTTAAATATAAATATAATAAGTAGAAATATATATAAAAAATATCATCAATATAAATAAATATTAATCTATTAAAAAATACAAATTATTTACTCAATATATGAATAATAAACCTCTTCATATTGAAAGCTAAAAACACCACAATACAAATAAAAGATATTAAAAATTAAAACTTATACAAAAAAATTATTAATATAGCAAATATTTTAAAAAATAGATGTTATTATTATAAAAGTTGTGCAAAAAATTAAGTGTTGATAGATAAATATATAAATTTAAATAAAAAATGTAAAATAATATAGTGAAAGTACATTAAAAAATAAATAGAATAAGAAATTTGAGTTTATTTTCTTATATAGCCTTTAAATGATATTTGCAATGGTAAACATAAGGAAGACTCATGAATATGTCGGCTCATATTTCCTCCTAATGTTGAATATATTTCCTACTATTCGCACCAATTCTAAAATAATATTTAATTGTCAAATTAGACACTAATCATTAAAGAAAAAGAAATATTTATCTCATTTTTATTTGAAATGTCTTATCCATTATTTTTTATTAGTTGTTTATGTTTTTGTTGGTGTAACAAAAACTTATTTTTTATACATGAAATATTTGAAGTTATTTGTTATTGTATTCGATTTTAAAATCTTGAAATATTTTATTTTTTTACATGTATGTAATTTTTATGATAATGCTTATTCGATTAAATCGCTTTAGTATCATGCATATTTAATTATCTTCTTTTTTAAAATCATAAAATGTATTTTTGAACATTTATTAGAACATAAAACATAGTCGTCATGATTTTTTATCCATGGAATTTGACAAAAATTTTTATTTTTTTGTTATTTGACATTACAGTTATGTTTCATTTGTTCTAAAGTTTTTCATATATATTATCATTTTTTCAATGTTGCTAATAATACTTCAGTTTTTTTCTAAAGAATTATATCTTTAATTTAATCCTTTTAAATATTTAATAATAATCAATTAGAATTTTTTATTTATTAATTTTAATACTCAATATAATAGAATGTTATACAAAGAAGATAATTTTGCACTATTTAGCAAATTATATGCATATTTTTAATGTTAGAAATTTTATGTGAAGATTTTTCTTTATTTTTATATTTTGATTTTCGTTTAATTTTCTTACAGGTATTTAGAATAAGTTTATTAAAGGAAAAAAATTTGATGTTGTATTTTATTTGGACAAGACATTCAAATAACCTTTATTTTAAAGAAATTGTGCAATTAGGGATATGATTAATGCTAGAATTGTTTAAAGTTTTAAAAATTGTCATACTATGTAAAGTAGGTTCTCTTAGCAATACAATGATTGAAAAAATAAATCATTATAATTTAAAAAATATAACTTAAAAAAGTAAATCAATACACTTTATTTTATATAATCAAATCCGATTTTAATACTATTGTCTAATCAAATAGTACATTAAACTTTTCAAATAATTGCAAAAACATATTATTACAAAACTTAAGCATTTAAAATTTTTAAATAAATTATTAATATTTTTAACAAATGATATAGTACGAATTTAAAAATAATAAACTAGGCAAGAAAGATAAATAATATTCAAATTTTAAAAACACAAAAATAAACAATGAAACTAAACAATAAATTTTAAATTTGTTATATATTTCTTGATGCCAATAAAATTTATAATAAAAGGAATAATAAGCATAATATTTCACTAATAATAATAATAATATATGAAATAAAAAAAAATTAAAAGTTGTGCAAAATAGAAAAATACAACACAATACAAATAAAAGATATTAAAAATTAAAACTTATATAAAAACATATTACTATAACAGATATTTAAAAACTAAATGTTATTATAATAAAAGTTGTGCAAAAACTTTAGTGTTGATAGATAAATATGTAAATTTAAATAAAAAATGTAAAATAATAAAGTTGAAGTACATTAAAAAATAAAAAGAAAAATAAATTTGTGTTTATTTTCTTATATGAGCTGTAAATGATATTTGCAATGGTAAACATAGGAAAGACTCGTGAATATGTGAGCCCACATTTCCTCCTAATGTTTAATAGATTTCCCACTATTCACACCAATTCTAAAATAATATTGAATTGTCAAATTAGACTATAATCATGAAAGATAGAAATATTTATCTCATTTTTCTTGAAATGTCTTATTCATTATTTTTGTTAGTTATTTAGGTTTTTGTTAGTGTAACAAAAACTTATTTTTTATACTTTAAATATTTAAAGTTATTTGTTATTGTAATCGATTTTATCATTTTGAAATATTTTATTTTTTTACATGTATGTAGTTTTTATGATAATGCTCATTCTATTAAATCGCTTTAGCATCGTCGATCGTTAATCATCTTCCTTTTTAAAATAAAAAAAAAATGTATTTTTCAACATTTATTAGAACATAAAACATAGTCAACTTGATTTATTATCCATGGAATTTGACAAAAAATTTTAATTTTTTTGTTATTTGTCATTATAGTTATGTTTTATTTGTTCTAAAGTTTTTTTTATATATATTATCATATTTTCAATGTTTCTAATAATACTTCAATTTTTTCTAAAAATTATATCTTTAATTTAATCCTTTTAAATATTTAACAATAATCAAGCTAAATTTTTTATTTATTTTTTTAATACTCCATATAATAGAATGTTATACAAAGCATACACTTTTGTACTATTTAGCAAATTATATGCCTATTTTTAATGCTAGATATTTATGGCAAGATTTTTCTTTATTTTTATATTTTAATTTTCGTTTAATTTTCTTACAACCTTTTAGAATAATTTTATAAAAGACAAAAAAATTTGATATTATATTTTATTTGGAGAAGACTATCAAAATTGCTTTAGTTTAAATAAATTGTGCAATTAAGGAAATATTAATGTTAGAATTGTTAAATGTTTTAAAAATTATGTGATACTATGAAAAGAAGGTTCTCCTAGCTATACAATGATTGAAAATAAATCATTATAATTTAAAAAGTTTAACTTAAAAAAGTAAATCAATACACCTTTTTTTATATATTCAGATATTTTTTTAATATTATAATCTAATCAAATAGCACATTGAACTTTTCAAAGCCATTAATATTTTTAAATAAATTGTTAATGTTTTTAATAAATGATATAATAAGAATTTCAAAAGCATAAACTAGGCAACAAAGATAAATAATATACAAATATTAAAAAAAAAAAAATCAATGAAAGCAGAATAATAAATTTTTAATTTGTTGTATATTGCTTGATGCCAATAAAATTTATAATAAAAATAATAATAAGCATAATATTTCACAAATAATAATAATAATATAAAATACAAAAAATATTAGCCTTATAAATTATATGCGACATAAAAAGTGATATGTATAATATCATTTGGATAAAGCTCCAATGCATTAAGGAACTATAATAATAGGATTTAAGAACAATCATTTAATGCACCAACATTACAACTATTTAAAAATACGGAAACATTAATTTGTTTTATGTGAGATAGATAACAATTAAGAAACAAATGTATGAAGAAATGGTTTTTAATTTAATGATAGTATTATCAAATGTTCACTAAAAGAATGGCTTATATTTTAAAAATTAATTTCAACTAATAATTAAATTAACAAAGAAGTATAAGTTTCATAAAACAATCTACGAAAAAATAAACAAATATGGAAAAATATAATAAAATAATTAAATAAAAAGACCTAAGACATTTACCATGTTAGAAAATATGAAATATAAAACTAACTATTTATAAAAAGACAAATATTAAATACGACATATAATAAATGTGCTTTTGTATTTATTATTGTATCAAAAATTACATAACAAAAATTAAAAGTCCTTATATTTTAAAAAAATAAATTGAAATAAATAGTTAACCAAAAAAAATATTTCCAATGTAAAAATTATAAATACGTAACAAAACATAAATATCATAATGAAATAATTTTAATTGTTAGCACAGCATAATACCAAAAATCCTTTCATGATATTGCAAGTTAAACAATGTTAATCTTACAATAAAAAATTTCAAAATTACTAAAATACACAAAATATTCAAGATATTGGAACACTTAAAACATAACAATTTAAATCTATTATTTATTTACAAAAAACTATTCTTGTCCTGGTAACCATAATAATTTGTAACAAAAAGATGCAAATTATTAATTTGTTATAAACAACAAAATTTTATATCCAATGTGCAAAAATGTTAAATAGATAATGTAGCCATGAATCCAACGAAGGCCAATACTTCTACAAAAATTATTTAGTTGGCCACAGATACTGCTCATGAGTCTTATTGGGACTAATCAGTACACAAAGTGATGCATGCAAAGTATTAGTACATGACTCACAATAGTAAAAATATATGCTTAGATAGATTGAGGTAGAGGATGATTTAGATAGTCAATGTGTGTATAAATATTAAGTAATGCATAAGCTTATAATAATTGATCGTATGATGACAATACAAAAATGCGAGAGAGCTAAGTTGACAATTTAAGGATAAAGTTTTATCAACATTCATTTATTTTATTTAAATGTCATTTATTCAAGTAATTATTCAAGAAAAAATTTTAAATATTGATAACTTTTATTTTTTCTTATGTTAGTTAAGTTGAACTAATGTTTCTTACATCATATTTTAATAATTAAAAAATCATTATGTTATTTATTAACTTTTTAGTGTTTCAAATCATGTGTCTCAACATCAAATAGGTTAATCTACTACAAATCTCAATTAATTAATTCATTGTTAAATCCACAATTGAAGACAACAAAATGAGTGTTGGAGACATTGCTTAAGAATGGCTTAACTTCAAATTTTGGAGCTAATATATAGAGCTATTAATGTAATGGTTTCCCATCTAGAGCATGTCTTCTATATTATACTTTTGTCAGAATTATTAAACTAATCACTTAATACTGAAATGACAAATAGGTTTACATTTTTCCTTCTCATGATAAAGGGCATTATTTTGTGTGATCTATATGTAAGTGAAAATGTCAATCTCTATCATAAAAGTTGGCTATCAATTAATGGCTAAATAATATTGAATAGTTAAAATCTAAATAGTTACATTAATCATAGGTTTAATCTTTACACATCAAGAATTGAAATTACGTTGGCACAAAGCCTTGAATTTTATATGCATATTCATCACACAATTTCATGCCCTTTAATATTACTATTATTGAGTTGAACACTAGTTATTTTATTTTATTTGAATGAATTTTTAAATTTTAAAATAATTGATATTTATACTCTTTAAAGAACTTATAAAATGACAAATGTCAAACCATATGAAGATCATCATAGTTGTAGTGACAGATCATTATGAGATTTATTTTGAATTTAATTTTAGGAATTTTACGTATATTTTATTTAAAATGTTGAGCTTGGTTAAAATAATTTTAGTAAAATACAAAACTTAAACATTTTATCATAAAAGCTTTATTTAAATTAATCAACTAGGAAAATATAAGATTCCTAACTTTGATAATTTTAAAAATCATCTCATCTTGATCACTTCTTTGAAAAACTTCCAATAATGCAAACTAGTACATTGAGAAAAAACACTCAGTTCTAACAACCAAAGCAAATACTTTTCTACGTATTAAGTCAAGGCATGATCCATGCACACATATGCTATAATATCTAACCATGGAATCTCTCTTGAACCCGCATGTGCATATTAATAAGCAAAGGTGTCCAAAGTGAACTATAATGTAGCCAATCTTATATGCTTGACTAATTATATACCTACAAGTATAGCCTAAATATCACTACCTCACAAGTAGATAAACAATGTGGGGCAAAAATTACAAATTATTTTCATATATCACTTAAATAATTTGGATGAATTAATGTAGATCTAAAAAAATCTTTTAACCCATAGTCATCATAATTAATTGTTCAAATATCCATTATCATTTAAAAAATGTTTTGATTTTAATCCAGTAATCTGAGCACCATATTTTCAAGATCGAATTGTTGAAGATCCGTCTTCCTTTCTTAAATGTGTAGAACAAAATCTAGCTATCTAATTATTCATTTTAATGGTATAAAGGTCCATATTAAAATCAATAATTCATTTATCATTTACCTTGATTCAATCATATAAATTTGGGATTTTACCTTGATCTAATTACACAATTTGGAATATAATGATCTTTATTTTCAAGCATGTGGCTCCCATTTTTCTTAATCTATCCTATACTCAAAAAAAAAATCTAATGATGAACGATTGATTGCAATGATTACTTTATGAGCAACACTGAGCTATCCAACTCAGTATTTACTGTAAATGACTATTTTTAAATAGTTATTGAATTCAAGCAATTCTACTCATAATGAATAATTGGGATTTTTTGCATGTTTTTCAATCATTCAAATATGTCTATAAATATAGATTTTTTTTAAAAAAAATTGGAGAAAACATTTAAAGCTGCAACATTAAAGTCTTAGCAACTTATGCTAATAATTTTTTTCATTTGTTGTGTCCATCATCCTTGGAGCTCTAACCCTCCTTTCTTTTTTTCTTTCAAGTAAAAGAAAAACACGTTTGTGCTTCGTTATATATTTCATTAGGCATAGGATTATTATATACATCTAATTCAAAACTCTTGTTGTAATTTTTCTTTTTCTACAAGTTTCATTTCATTGAAAGAATGCTATAGCCCAGTTATTTTCTTTCATTTTTGTGAGCATCGTCATTCTTTCAAAGTCTCACATTAATTAGTTTATTATTTTTCCTATCCTTTATTTAGGGAGGCTATAGGTTAGAATTTGAATTCAATCACTGAAGATTATTGAACTTTTTTTAATATTTCTATTTTTTATTTTCAAAATTTCTATAAAAATTTAACATAAAATTAATATATTTTAGAAATATTAAATTTAGTAAAAAAGAAGCCATAGGTGCAACCAATAAAATTTTACACTAACAGAATATTAAGTATTGCATTATTGAGATGTCAAAGATTGATTCTTGTTAATTAGTTTTTCCATCTATGATAGTTAGGTATTTATTGAAAAAAATTGATTATAGCTATTAGAAAGTATAGAGGAGCTATGTGAGAAGTTGTAGCCAAAAAGCCTAAAAAACCTTTATAAATAGGTTAAAAAAAAATTTTCAAATGGCTAATGAAATAGCTAAATAATTAGCCACTTGGCAGATTAGGGCGATTAGATCCAATCCTAGGCAATAGAAACGATCAAATCTAATGCTAAATAAGTTGATTAATTATGCATAGTTCAATCAAGATAGATTTGATCTAGGCCATCTGATCATGTTGGATGAGATCTCTATCATTCCATTCAACAACCATAAAGTTATAGTTGATCTCATCCTTTGGATTTGAAGAGGATCATTAAGAGATACATGATTCAAGGATAAGATAGAAGGAGTTCTAATAATCTGATAAGTTAAGATAAGCTTTAGCCATCAGATTTATGAATAAATGATATGAAATCAACAAAATTAGTAATCACTAAGAGGTCTAAGAGATTAAATAGATGATGTGATGGACGATCATCATTGATTAATAAAGTGGAGGTGGGGTCCATCATGCAATCGTTAAAATGCACGATCAGTTAGTGCTAAATGCTCATAGTTTTTGATGTAGATGAGCATAATAGATTTGGCCCCACATTATAGGGATGGAAAAATATTTGGACTTTGTGAGCACTTACATGAGATAAACATTCATACCTAATTGGGGTTAGCTCCCCCTTATGCACATAGAAATTCTTCACCAAGGCTTACTCATAACATACAGGTCTATATGGGTCTGACCCAACCCATACGCATACTTGGTTCGAGTGCTACCCAGCTTTTACCAATGCCTTACCCCATATGGTATAGTAAATCACAATTAGCTATAACGGCCCAGTCTTAATTTTGTTTCAATTGTTTTCTAACCCAAGCCTTGCGAGTGCCTACTCGAGCTAGCCTAACCCAAGAGGTTTACATTATTGCACAAGCAAGTATGTGATAATTTGATTTGTAATTTAAATTATAAAAAATTTAACATACTTAAATTTTTTCAATTAATAATAGTTTAGCAAGCAAAATAACATGGAATTTGATAAAGATATTATTTAAGCAAGAAAAGTGTCATAAGATTGAAAAAAATTCTATTGATTTTTTAAATCAAGGAAATGACTCAAAAGTTTGATATATGAATATGATTTAAAATTGAAACAAAATAAGAGTGTATTAAAATAAATAAACTAACATTCTATAATAAAAAATATTTTTAAATTTGATGCACATGTCTTCATTCTTTATGACTTATTGAATAATCCAAGTTACTTTGAAGATATGATACACCTGTATAACATTTTAAGACTCGTCTCATCAAATATAATGGTGACCTAACAGCTTCCTCTAGTAAGTCTTCACTTTTTTGTGATCATTATATTCTTTATTTGAATATCAGGACAACCACTCACTTGAAGTTAGTAAGTAGGGAAATGCGCACTTTAAAAACTTTATAAGGTGTATTAAAAAAAAACAATTTAACAACATGGATACAAAGAAGAAACATAGAATTGAATTAAATAAAAAATAGTTACAATATTTTAATTTATGCTTTGAATGTTGTAATATTTAATATAATTGTGATTTAAAAAATTATTTTTAAAATTTCCCATCAGTTAGTGGTAACATACACAGACACATCTTTTGTTTATGAAATTACAATAAATATTGTGACATATTATTAGGAGTTGTTTAAAAAGCTTTCTTATGAATAAATTGAAAGAAGTTTTATTTTATTTTTTAACAGTATTAATGGACTAGCTAGTTTGGGAAAGGCTATATTTATGAATGAACATGCAGAAAAGATCGTTAGAATTTTGCCAAAAGAGTATGAAACTTTAGGATTGCTACCAACATTTCTACTATAATATTGGATGAGTTTATAGGTGAGCTCATAACTAATGAACTAGAGCTAGAGAGGAGAAAAGAATAAAAAGGCTTGATTAAATAAAAACTAATTATAAACAAAAAATAAATAATAACACTAAAGGGAGAGGAAGATACCTCAAAAGAAGAGACAATAGATGAAGATAGCGTGCTCTATTTTTTGAATATTTATCTAAATGTTTATGTGTTTCAAGGGATATACAAAACAATGGTCCAAAAAGAGAGAAGAAAAGAGGAGATCCTTTGCCATAAGTGTGACAAACTAGAACATATCAAACCAACATGTCCTGTGGTGTAAGATGGAATTGAAGAAGAGAAAAATGCAATGACAAAGGGCAAGAACTAGATGAAGAAAGCCTTGAATAAATCCTAAAGTGACTTTGAAGTGACTAACCCAAGTGAAGAGAAAGAGAGTAATGAAGGGCTATTTTGGATGATGCCACAAGAGGATGAATAAGAAAAGGGAACATCATTAAGTGAAGTAAAGGTAAATTACCATGATGAAGGATTACCTTAACAATTAATTAATGTGTGTAACAATATTAATGTTTATGTAAGGAAAATAAGAAACTAAAAGAAAAAGATAGTGAATATTTAAGACTTTGCGAACATATTAGAGATTGGGGTAACAAATAGTTAATGAACATGTAAATGCCTAATGATGGATTAGTAATAAAAATTAAGGATAGGCATCAATAGTTATAGAATGATTGATGTCAAATCCTTGAAATATACTTGTTCATTATTAAAAAGAAAACTTAATAGTTGAACTATTTTTGTTCCTAATGGGAGAACCTTTCAGGTTCATTAGGATAATGGAAATCTCAATATTTTATAGGGTTAACATGTCACTACTGACTATACAAGGCATGTAGGTATTATTAAAGCTCATATTTAATTTAAATTTCGTCACTTTTCTTGGTAGTTAGTGGAAATTTTTGTTCATCCTCTCAAAAATATGCTTGACCTAAAAATGTTTGGATTCATAAGCCTAATAACAAATTTATGATTACAGGATGGTTATCTTTTGAAGGACAAGTAAGAGAAGTGATTCTTGGATAGTTGATGTTTGAGATACATGACTAGAGATATAAATTTATTCACCCAACAAGAAGCCTACGTTAAAGGAAATGTAGTACATATTGACAACACAAAGAAACACAACAAATGACTAAGTGCTAGTGTAAATTCAAAATTTTTTATTGCTAAAGTTTGTTAGTTTAAAGTGTAAAGTATAATTTTAGTAATATAAGTCAACTATGTGATAGTAATTTTATTATTTAATTTGATTTTGTTACATGTAAAATAAGTAAATATGAAGATATGGGTAGTTATTACAACAAAAAGAAAAACACTTATTTACATGATTTGAATAAAGTAAAAAGTTCTCAAATAAAATGATCGTGTCATATGTCAGTGACTTTAACTTATGGTAAACAAGACTTTGTCATATAAGCACACACACCTCTTGAAAAATGATTGAATATTACTTCATAAAAGGCCTAACTAAATTTTCTTTTGTAGACGATTATTTATGCACATTGAATTTATTGAAATAATTTTTTTGGATTTGTTGTAATATATGACTACTCTACACATACATAATTTTCTTGACAAAGAGGTGTAAATATTGCAGAAAATTCGATATTTTGATAACTAAAATTAAAATGAACTTAGTTACGATTTAGTTACCATTAAAAGTGAGCAATTTATTAAATATTTTAATAGTAATAGAATTTCACAAACATTTCTTAACAACTTTGGTAAAGTAGGATCCCTTCCATCTTGAAGTAGATGCGAATAATTTGATCCAATTCTACATAAATATTGTATTACTATTGTTGAGAATTGATTAAAAGAAGCATGATTGTCTAACAATCAATGTAATCCTTTCTAGAACTAGTTGCACTTTCATTTTCTTTTTTGTGTAAATAAAGGCTCAATGAATAAGAGTTCTTTTAAGCATCTTTGATTGATGTAGTAAATGAATTCATTTATTACTTCCCACCAAATATTGGAGGGACTCTTGTATCCATCAAGTGTAGCTATTGCATTAAAGTATATAGTTTCTTTCCATGGAGCTTTCATTTCCTGTATATTTTGAGTCGCCCTGTACCAAAGTGTTCTTAATTTAACCCTAGAGTTTAGCTTACACACAGCTATAATAGTCACCATCTTGTTTCCAAAGATTATCAATGAGCAAGTGAACTAACTACTCATCCTCATTTAAGGTTTCACAATGGATGCTTTACATTCATAATACTAATACCTCATTGCATTTATTCCCAGTATAGTACTCATCTAATCTCTTAGATAGATTAAGCAATTAGCTATTGTTAGCCACAGTGAGACTAATCAAAATTTTTTTTTAGTTGAAGAATAAACAAACTTAAATTGCTCCTATTTGTTGTACCTCTTATACTACAACCTAGGATGTCATCCAATAAAAGTCTTTTGTTATGAAATTTGAGAAAATCAATCACTTCTACAAATCCTACTCGAACTATGATGCCTCTTTAGCCATTTCGAAAATTTCTCTTTGAGTGCCTATTCTAAACTAGGTTGAAATCTTTTTCTTTAGATTACATTGGACTAGAATTTGTAGATCATTTAAGCTAGTCATTGCTAAAATCTTAAAATGGTTGTGCATCATTTCGATGGAAACCTTTATTGTAAGACACTAAGTAAATCAAAAACTAAATATAGTTGTTTATCCTATCTTTGTGTTTTCCTTAAAAGAAATCTAATTATTATAAATATGGTTCAAAATTTCTTGTCGTTTCATGTCAATTCATTTGCAAACTTGGTTTTCTCTAAGCATGTGTTAGTTCTATTACTAACTATATCAGCTAAACCATTTGTGACTTTTTATACTCTTTCCTTGTTGTGGAACAATTTGGTAGTGCCTCAATAGTTTCTCATACAACAACCCTATCTAAAATGAAATAATCAAAATGTAGTCACTTATCATTTAGAATGTTACCTAATTCATAAATAATGGCTTTGTGAGATTACACTCATTCAATTTTTTACATGGTTATTTTAGCTTGCATATTTGGTGACATTTTATTTTTTTTACATTGAAGAGTGGTGTGACCTTGGCAATAGAAGTTGATTTATTAATTAAGTTATCATATTGAATTCATTGACATAATTTATTTGAGTTTCGAAATTTTTTTGTTATCTAGATTTAGCTAAGTAATTCCTTCACTAGATCCACATTAGACACATATCTTGTTTATGCTTAATGTAGATAGGTTTATAGTAGATATAGTCACTTGTATAGAAATTTTTACTTCCAAAGCTATGAAGTATAGAGTTACCTTATTGAAAAACTCAAATGAAACAAAAATTAGAGCTAATAATGATTAAAACAACATTCACATGAAACTCATGATGCCACTTAAATATTGTTTTCTTAAAGTCACTGATGTTCCATGCTTGGTGAAATCAATATCTCGAATAATCTATGAAATATAATTAGTACACGTCAGTTATCCTAAAATGATACCTTTTAGTCACAAAATTTTTTATTTTCTTAAATGCCATTAGCATTATTTCCATATTTTGAAATATGTGTGAAAATTCCCTTATTAATTGAAGCTTGAATAGTCTTTCAATTTTTTTAAGTTCTTCTTTATTGAAAATAATTTTTGGTTGACCATTGAAGGTTCTGTTTGGTTGATTCAAACTAGTGAAAGGCCAGCTACCTAACAAACAACCTCAACAAATGAATGTTGAGGGAGCTGAGGCCCTCTAAACCTACAACAAAGACTTACTGGCCTATTCACTTAGCATAACTAAAATATGGTTGTGTAGGAACTTAGCTCAAGATGTCCCAATGACACCACTCTAGCTAGCAATTAAGATTATTCATCAATACTATCATTGGATGTCCATCAAATCCATTAACCATTTAATTTTTTGTTTTCCACTATTGTTGCTCATGTATTCAAAAGAATCATAAACAAAGATTATTTTGGACATGCAATATTAAATAGTTATTCCTTAGCAATGAAATAATTGCGTGCATCATAATTTAACATAAGTTTCCACTATGAAATGTACAACAATCAAGCCTTCTTACATAATAACTTCCCATGAGAAGATACATTAATTCTTACATGTTTTGAATTCCATGACTAATCTATGTACAACTATTGGTTGAGATTTAAAAATTTAAGATAGGGTTAAATGCATGTGAATAAGATTATTAGCCATTGAAAAACAATACACAACATATATATTTATGGATTTAGAATTCTAGTTCATCTACATTCCTTATTCAACTTATTTTCATTCACATAGGATTCATCCTTATCAATTTTGTGAGGCCTAGTTCCTTATGAATCAAAATTAATTGAACAATTGAGTTATATTCGCAAATGATTATCCATATTGATCTTAAAATCTTATAGAATTATGCTGAGTTTAAATATTTATTATTGGATGTTAGAAGTTGGCCACCTGTTGAATTCTTGAAGCTAATCATTATGAATATAATTTTACTAAATTTTATAACATCTAACTGATAGTGGTGAATAAATATTCATATAGTACTTAAATGTATAATAGATTTTACAATTATCCTATAATGTCAAGGACCATTATGAGATAATATCTTCTACAAAGAATAGATCCTATAGCATATAGTTTAAAGATGCTAATCTTTTTGAGAAATAGGGTATGTCATATTGAAACAAACAAAGTAAATTTTAATCTTTGTAGGAGGTTATAATGTATGGAGACCTACATGATTTCCTTAGTTTTGTATTTAGGAATCCAAAAAAATCTTGGCATTCGTTAAAGGTGGTAATTTGTCATGTGTACGAAGTATTTTCAGTTCACATCCAAAACAATGTCACCTATGAATTCAAGCATATTTACATGGAATCGAACAAATGGTTTTTCTCAAAGAGAACTGTAATAAAATTTGACTTAGTCTATAGAAAAAATTTGATATTACCTTTGATGATACCAACATAATACATACAAATTTTTCCTTGATGATAAGACATTTTCATGCATAAAATTTCTAAGTTTCAAAGTTAATAAGACTTTGTAAGAATGGATGCATTTGCATAGATCACCATTAAATTAAAACTATTTTTTATCAAATAAATTAATTCAAAAAGTCAAATAATAGAAATTTTGTTATTCTTGAAATGAAATTTTTTTTTAGCAACTTATTTTCTAATAACAAATAATTGAAAATTGAATCAAGTTCTAACGAAACATTGTCATAGAAATTCTTTTTGGCATGTAATTCACTAGTGATAGAAATCTTAAAATAGTTATCAAGTGTTAACATTTCATATTTTCTTAAGTTAATCATATATCATTTCAAGATCAGTAATGTTTTTCTTATGCAATGTACAATATTTCTTTGAAAAAATACCTCTTTTTTTTAAAAAAAATTTGTCATGCAATTTATCAATGGAGGAACGTGATTCATTATAAAATAAAATAATTAAACAAACTTCATCACTTGAAAAACATTTACCTGATAATGAGCTATTATGTAAGTAAGCTCCAAATTATTTTTTGGGCTCCTCTTCCTTTTCCTCTTTTCTTCTTCTTCCTTTTCTTTTTATTACCTTTTGCTTCTTTTTCATATTACAACCTAACACACACATGGTCACAAAGAAAGTGTTTTCCATTAATGTTTTAGTACACATTTCTTTTGATACAGCACAAAATAAATATTATACCTTTTGAATACTGTTATGTACTTATGTTCATAATAAAAATTCATAATAATGTTGTTAATTGTTCAAATAATTTTGTAAACTTTCAATCAACTCATTGGACAAAATTGTTGGAAAGGATTTTGCCAAAAGGAAAATTGTTGACTCATAAACATTGGTGGGTACCTAAGTATGCTCCCAAATGGAATTTTGCAAATTCAACAAAAAAATAATGTAATTTTCTTATAGAGTATCTGCTCTATGACGTTAAGCTTTACAATCTACTTTCATACAACTTATTCAATATTCAGTGTAGGAGGAGAATTGGAATTAATCAATTTTTTTGTAATAAAAAATCTTGATTGATCTTTATTTTTAGCATTTTGGTTCTTAAAAACAAAATATGAAGAAAATTATAATAAAGTAAATCACATAAAAGTTTTAAGATATTCAACCATTAGACCATATTGAACATCCACCCCGTAGAATTCTATAACGTGGACTATATAATCACTCCTTCACTTAACATGAAAGGCACGAGAAGGCTTGAGATCGACATTCTTTTATCAAAAAAATCTGTTTCCAATCCTCTAACAAAAAGAATAGAAGTAGTTTTTACCTCGATAACACACCTTACTACAAGCCTTGGAGTAAATCCTTCCAATTCTGCTAACAAAGGGCCTTACTTTTTAGCTAAATATTTTGGCACCATAGCACCTCAATGTAAGGTTGCTAGTCATCTTCTCATTAGAAAGTTTTTA
Organism: Vanilla planifolia; assembly: GCA_023846275.1. Lineage (NCBI taxonomy): Eukaryota > Viridiplantae > Streptophyta > Magnoliopsida > Asparagales > Orchidaceae > Vanilla > Vanilla planifolia. Next base: position 532,443 of record JAIUJO010000050.1, on the reverse strand, counting down.
GTTAAGATCTTTCCATACTCTCAAATAAATCCAAGGGTTTTTTTAAGAATGTAGTCACAACAAAATTGAGAAAACATTTACCATAATTTAATTGCATAGATATGTAATAAAAATAACTAATAAATTGAGATTAGATGTTACAAGAAAAAATCATGAGATTTTTACGATTTTGAAGGTATGAAAGTGCTATGTTATGGCAATAGAGCAATGCACTCCAACATAATCCAAAATTGATAATTTAATTAAAGTCCCATGAAAGACCACCCATTACATGAAATGATTCTAGATGATTGAACACTTTTGAAATTCATCATACTTTTCTTAACCATAGTGTGGGAGAAAAATGAGACTTATTTATAGGAATTTTAGTACTCATAATTGCATCCAAATGGTTGTATGACAATTAAGTAAAACTTCCTTTTTCCCACACAATACATAAAAATCTTCATAGATTTCCTATTCTAAACATATTCTTTACACAACATAAGAATACTTTACATCTTTAAGACTTATTGCACATGAATTACCCGATAGAAGCTACATTTAGAAGAATATTTAAAACTCCAATTCCACTCATTGACAAGAAAATACGTCACATATCTCCTGTGCATGTTGGAATGGTGCATTGCGTTGCTAAGTAATACTACTCACGAACACAATCCTTTCCTACATGAATGACTCTACCCACATATTATATGCAAGTATTCAGGGCCATGTAAGTTTATGTTTGATAATAAGTATTGTGGGTCTTACCAGTCATGTATATTTCATAACATTATCATAATAAATGTTAGCATTAAACTTTTTCTTTTTTATAAATGTAAATAATCATTTTAAGAAATGTTAGTCAATTCAAGCAACAGTCAAAATCAACTAGATGATACTTAATGTGCGATATATTCGTACTATAATGTATTAATGTTTTTTGAACTCTACTACACAAGTGATGCACAAGTCAAATCAAGTGAGGCTATGATAAATATGGTATGATCTTAACATGAATCTTTTATATATCATAATTATCTTAATTCTTCAAATGGATTAATTGTTTTCTAAATAACTTAACAACTAATATGATGAATAATAATGATATAATTAATAAGTTCCTTATGAAATCCATGAATAATGATATTTAGCAATATTATTCATCAATTTAGGGATGTCATAAAAAACTTTTAGTCTTGATAAATACATTTAACCATAATTTTTATCTTCTTTTCATGCACAAAAGATTCTTATGAATTATATTGAAGTACATTTGCAAGTGCTTAGTTTTTATATGATATTGATTGTTACAATCTCTACTTTGGACCCACCATTACGCCACATGGGATTCTTTGATACCATCTTTTTGGTTTAAGGCCATTATGATACTTTTTGTAAGGTTTAGAATTAAACTGACTAGGAGCCAATAACAAAACCCAAGATGGGGGTGAATTTTGAATTATTAGAATTTTGAAATACTTCGGTAAAGTACAGTAATGGATCACCAAACATTACATTAAAATAATTGAAGGATCAAGAAAATAAGAAAGATAAATATGTACTAAGGAGAAGTGTTGACCAACTATGACATGGTTTACCCAACAATATGATGGACTTTATTGACACTTAAATTCACAAGATTAAGCCTATCAGTACATATTTCCTCCTTCATAAGTGGAGAAATTTTTGCTATTGCTATTTAAATAAGTTAAAGCATAAACCCCTCTCTACATTCTCATGAACCCAAATATTACCCTCATTAACATTATCTTACAAGAACTCAATCCTCATTTCTATCTCATGTTGTCAAACAAAACCAAAAAAAATCTTGATACTAAGCCTTAAGAGTGTTCTTCCTTTCCAAAAACAAATCACTAGAGCAGGACTTCCTTTTTCTTAATCTATGTTAGAAGGAAATAAAGAGTACAAGAATTATAATTCTAAAAAAAGGAAAAATAATAAAATTCAATGTGCCCTTTTTGAGATATAAAATAATGAGTCATTACATAATGGTTGAATCACTATCACAAAGAATATTTTTGAAATTACTTTAAGAAGAATGTTGTGTTATAGCCCTTCTAAGATCTTCAAAAATGCACATCTAATCTTTTGCAACAAAAAGGATTAAGAAAGTGAAGTATTACTGAAGTCTAGAAAAAGAATGTAGTAGGATATGAAAAGCACTTTATACATTTCAAACATTACAATTGAAATAAAAATTTCATGTTTAGCATTAAAATATATGTTTTTCTTTTACAAATAAGTAACACTTATTATTATAGTAAGTATATCAATTTAACCTTAGAATCAAATTTTTATCCTCATGTTTCCTTATTATTTCCATGCTTGAGCACAATGTCATTACATCTAAACTGATGACTAAGCTAAACATTATACCTCTTTGTAAGTTCATTAACCTGATCAAATAACTCACTCCCTTCAACTTTTATTTTCTAAGTTCAACAAACTATACAATTTACTTTCCAATTAGCTTTTGATAGAAACCTTATTTTGGCTCAAGTTTTATTCTTATTCAATGAATTCTTTGACCCACGTTAAAAAATGCCATCATATTGATCATGAAATTCCTAGAAAATTGTTTGATGGTTATCATATAAAAAATCAAGTTGATGATAGACTTTTACCTTTCTATTATATATAAACATTGAATGTTCTATAGTGCATTAGATGGAACATCACATGATTAATCAAGTTGTTTGATTGACCATCAACAAATCTACATATTAGAATTTGACTATTGCTATTGATTCTAATCTAACTAACTGGTGCATTGCACATAAAACACAAGTTTAGGAGCTAATTAGATTATAAAATAGACAATCCAATTGATATTCTTTCAGTAATGTTTATTTATGAAAATTCATTTTATACGAATTCCATTTCATAGAAAGTTTTTCAAAAAAATCTTAAATTTTTGAAGATGAAATGTATCTACAAATATTAATATATTTTTTTCTATTGAAGGTTCATATTTGTATGTACCAAAATTCAAATTGACCTTAAGATTTTTAGCCTAAGGCTTTTCATTATTCCCAAAATTTAAAGCTTTCACATCAAGAAAGGTAATAGGTTTATAGTCAATTCTATTAATGCTTATAATGAATTGTAAATACATGCTTGAAATAAGGTACAATTGTATTTCATTATTATTCTCTAATAAAAAATAATTTATCTAGTGCATTTGTGCTCACTAGCACAAATAATTCCTTGAAGAAAAACTCATCTTATGCTTTGGGATCTTTAAAATCTTCCACATCCTCAAGCTTATTTTATATCATTCATATCACTTTTGTAAGTTGTACTCTAGCATCAATTGACACCATCAGATAAGAATCATCACTTATAACTTTCTAGATGGCTAAATAAAAAATAATGTGCTAAGTATACAATAAAATAAAAAATCTAAGCAATTTAAATAGTTTCATGTACTCAAATTTATATTTAGCCTTTGGAGCACATGGTGCCAACGATAAAAAAATTTTGATGATCCTATATGTAAATGTTATAAAATATTACAAAATAAAATTGTCCATAATAGCATAAGCCTTCCTTGATATATACAAGTAAGACTTATCGATACATATAACACTTAATAGGGGGCACGTAAAATAAGTTTGTGAAACTTTTTCAACCGAATCAATTGGGCTTTGCTGACCAAAACAATTCACTTCTTTGTGATAGTTAGTAAAGAAGCCATCACATCATCTACCATATCTTTGGAATTTTGACACAACGCCCTTCCTTGAGTTCTGTTTGGGCTTGAACAATATTATTTCAATGATATATAGGTATGGCTCAAACTAAAACCAAATGTGGGATGATATGCTAAACTTATTTTTAGCTTATAAACAATTGAGAAGTGCTAAGGGTCAAGCAATATATTCTAACAAAGGCTTACGGAAGGATATTATAAGTTTAGAAATTTAAATCTTAGTAACATTGAGCAAGTAAAATCTTTTTTATAGGACAAAGACTTGCACTAATCTTTAACATTGAGGATCACAACATAAAAAAAAATGGTTCTAAGAATCCATGCCATGGATACTCACATTAGTGGTGAAGTAGCAAGATAAACTCATATGTGAAGTTCTTAGAAAGCCAAACAAAAAAATCAATCATTCCCTTTGATAAACTAAAAATTGGACTTAGTTATTAATTTTCCTAAAATTTTACATAAAGTGATGAAAAATTTTCTTTGTGATTTCATTCTTTTGTGAATGCTAGATAATGTGTTAGAATATTCTCTTTTGAGCCACATGTTATCCTTCTTAGGGCACCTCTAAAAATACACTATTGGATTGATTGTACGTGGCACTGTTTCATTAATCAAGATTAAAGACAACACTTTGTTACTTTATTCAAATTTTAATACTTAAGACGTGGTTGTGATGGCCATGTCAGTTGGCATGGGTATGGCTAATAGTTATAGATGTTGGTGATAACGGTCATGGACTACAATAGATGGTAATGAAAAATAATCCAAAACTTAATTTTAAGCATTTTAAGGACATTTTCAAACAAAATTTGCATTGATAGAATTAGGAGAAATCAACAAGGATGTCTTATACTACATTTGAAGCTAAAAATATCATAAAAGTTATAAATGTATAATCAAATTACTTAAACTAATGTGTAGATATAAATGACTATACAAACAAAGGAAAAGAAAACAAAAATGTTCAACAAATAATAGTTAGCTATAATGGACACCATTAATGACAACAATAATATAGATTAATAAGAAGTAAAGAGGCAAATATTGGCACTACTTTAAGCCTAAATAAGAGTAGTAAACCTCCAAGTTGAACCTTTATGTGAAGTATGGGATGCTACTACATCACTCTCCTTAAGTTGGAAAGAGCTTAGCTCTGTAGAGCTATGATGAAATCTATGATACTTCTTTAGCATCTCTATGTTTAAGTAATGAAGCTTCCACAAAATAATTGTAGTGCCATTAAATATGGGATGGCCTCCCTAATATACCAAAAATCTTTATTGTGCCTAATTTTATGTTAAAATTATTTAATTATCTATGATTTGCTCAATTTAAATATGAGGACACTTGATGGGACTAAATGTATTCGTTGGGACAGGTTTACTTGGCTATAATAATAAAGGCTCAAAAGATTAACTATTAGGTATGGTTCTCTACAAGAAACAATATCTTGAATATCAAAGATTTTGTTAGTTTCATAATCATCAGTTAAATCTAAAACATACGTGTTAATGCTTAATCTTTTTTGTAATTCCAAGTGGTTGAACATTATAAGCACTTAATTTTATAAGAGTTTGTTGTGGGAATCTTTCAGAATTGACATAGATCTTTGCATAATCATCCTCAATAAATTCTCTATGTTTCCATCAGCATCTATTAGACATGTATATAATTCTTTAATTAAATTGATTTGTTCAGTAATATGTCGATGTGATGATAACATATGATGAGTAAAAGATGCAAGCCAAATGTTTTTTAAGCAAGTTTAATGGATAACAACAAAAGATCCTATGTTAAGACATGTGTCATTATTAGGCTATGAAGAAGATTAATGAACTTTAGATTACTACTATTTGCTTAGGATGTTAAGTTAGCAAAAACTTAAGTTTCATTCCCATTAGGAGACAATGTGATTTCTTGAAATAGTTAATAAATCTGATATCATAATCTAAATAATTATTTTTGGTACGCCATGTTGTTTCAACACATAAGCAAGAAATATCTTTACAATATGAGAAATAACAAAGGAATTATGGAAGTGCCTGAAATGAGCCATTTTAAAAAATATATCATTAACTACAAATATATTCTTTCTAATAGTTTATGATGATTCTAATACAAAGCCCATAATTTTATATTGCCATGTTAATGATGGAATAGGTAATGATGTATATGCATTTTTGTCATAATTACCTAATTTAGCTACAACAGAAGTTGTAGATTAGAAATAATCAACATATCTTATTTGAGTAATCTTGGACAATACAATGGATTAGCCACACCTCTAATTGTTTTTCCTTGGCCAAAATGTCCAGTTAGAACTCCAATATGTATTCGCTAAATAGGGAAATCCTTAAGAGATGTGTTGGGAATGCAAAGTTATGATCCACAAAAAACTATTTTTGAAATAATAATCACTAAACACTTATTATGAAAAGTATTGAATTCTTGATAGATATAAGCTAGGTTCTAACAATCACCATATAAATTCTTGACACATTAAAATATAGGAACACATATAGTCATTGTTGAAAGTAAACGAACATCACGACTTAATGAATTTGGTACTTTATTCTCCACTTTGCCATATGTTTTAAACAAAAAATTAATTACCTTTAAATATTCAAACCATTTTCCATGCTAATGGGTTAAATTGATTTTACAAAGGTAAAGAATATGATAGATTGAATATTCTTAAGTTAAAGTGCTTCATAACTAAAATAAGGAACAAATTCTTAATATAATACAATATCTTAGTGATAAAACTATCACATAATTTTTTTTAATTAGCGTATTTCTTCCATTTGCATTCACATTTTCAATGATAAAAATGATAAAATGACAATGTTTACTCGAGACTCAACTAATGCCAATTCCTTAAGCACAAACTTCTTCAAAGGTGTTGACAAGTCTAGTAATTTAAGGACTAGAGCTTCAATCATAGCTTCTTTTAGTTTAGCAAAGGTACTTTTACAACTTTTCCTAAGTAAACACACCATTTTTAACATGATCTATAAATGAGGCTACAATCATGCTTAGTCCTTGCATGATCCATTGATAAAAAGTTACAAAGCCATGAATGCTATGAACTTAACGTAAATTTTTTGGAGTTGGAGTTTCAAAAATTTATTTTATCTTTTTAAGATGAGAAAATAATTCTTCTATCTGAACTATAGGGTCTTTGATTGACATTCCTACCATAAATATTAACAATTCTTATGACTAACAAATAAATGTTATTCATGTAGTGTAGTACATAACTATCTAAGATGTCCTAACTACTCAAATGTGTTATGGATGTAAAATAACATATAATCAAAATAGACAAACACAAAATGGCCTTGATAAGAGAACAAAATCTAAGTTATAAGTTTCATAAATGTGCTTGGTGTATTCGACAATATGAATGACATAATTAACTATCCATATAGTCCATTTTTTCTTTCAAAAGAAGTCTTACATTTATCACTAAGTAGAATTAAACATAATAGTATCCACCATTGAGATCTATTTTAGAAAATACAGTGGCTCCAACTATTTGGTCTAACAAATCATTGAGTGTTGGTATTGGTTAATCATTATTTTGTTAATCGCATGATTATATATGCACATGGACGAAGACTCATCACTTTTTAGAGCAAACAAAGTGAAGAAATCTTATGCTCTAACACTTTAAGTAATAAATTCTTTTTGAATGAGATCATTTGCTTATCATATTTTATATGAGCAAATAAATTTAATCATTAATTTAGTAAATGTGGTAGTGAAGTGTCCAAAACTATATCAATAATATGCTAAAGATTTGTTAATAATTGGAGTGCTTAGCAAGTCATTAGGAAATCCTTCACAAATTCTTTTACAAGGGTTTGACTATGGATGGTGAGGTTGTTATACTAATAAGGATTTTCTTAATTGTCAAAAGCTAGAGTTCACTATTTGTTATATCCCTCCCAATCTAAACTAGTGAAATGACAAATTAGTTCTTCTTTTCTTTTATGTTTTTTAGAGTATTTAAGATAGAAATTCTATTTGAGGGAAGCCAAGGATAAAGCATGATTTTTGCTATTTATAAAAAATTATAGTATTAGCTCTTCCGTTTAAAGTAGTACATAAATTGATAACGAAGTTCTTTCTAAAATAAGGCCACCTATGTAGATCGGGATAACATTACACCATACTTTTTCAAACTATTGACTAGAATTTTAAGAGATACAACACCTTAGTGTTTGTTAAAATTGATGCTTTGTTGATCCATGATATTGTCTATGGGTGCAGATGGTCTGCGTATGTTAAGTCTATCTTTTTGGGAGTATTCTATGATATGACAATGACACAACTATCACTATCTAATACATTTGAAACTTTATTCTCCTCTCCTATCTGTTGTTTTAAAGGCAAAGTGAATTCTTGCAAATATTAAAACCATTTACCATGTCAATGAATTGAATTCATTTGACCAAAATAAAGAATTCAAAAGGTTGAATTTCTTCAACAAAAGTTCTTCATGAGTAAAATAAAAAAAAATTCTTGGGATAATAGATAGTGTCTCCAATATCTTAGTGATTGAACTATCACATAATGTTCTTTTTCATTGGAGTATTTCTTTCTTTTTCATTTAACTTTTCACTAATGAAGGTGATAGGAGGACCATTTTTACTTAGAACTCTACCAATGCTTACTCCTCAAGGGTATGTGACTTCAAAGGTGGTTGAAAAGTCTAGTAATCTAAGGATTGGTGCTTGAGTCAAAACTTTTTTTAATTTGGTAAGACTAGTTCTAGCAATTTTCATAAGTTAAGCTAAGCCTTTTCAAAATAATCTAGAATTGAGGCTACAATCATGTTAAGTTCTTGAATGTACCAAAGATAAAAGGTGGGAAGGCTATGAAAACTATGAAATTAATGTATATTAGTTTGAGTTGGCCATTCAAAAATGGATTTTATCTTTTTAAGATTAGTAATTAATCATTCTTTTGGAAATATAAAACCTTTGAATGGCATTCTTTGAATAAAAATTAACATTTCTAATGGATACAACATAAATATTGTACATGTAATGCAGTGCATACTTATTTAAGATGTCCTAACAATTCAAATATGCTATGGCTATGAAATAATATATAATAATCAAAATTGAAAACTAAAAAAAGACCTAGATAAAGACAAAACCCTAAGTCATAAGTCTCGCAAATGTACTTGGTGCATTCGATAATGTTAATGGAATCATAACTATTCATGTAGTCCATCTTTTGTTTTAAAAATAGTCTTACATTCATCATAAGGTAGATTCAAACAAAATAGTATCCACTTTCAATATTTATTTTAGAAAATATGGTAGCTCCAAAAATTTTAACTAACAAATCATCATGCATGAGAATGAAAACCTGTACTTCATCATTATTTTTTTTTGTGACATGACTATCTCTCTACATGCACTAAGTTTCATCATTTTTTGTAGCAAATAAAGTGGGGACAGCAAATGCTCTAATACTTTTCTTAATAAATCCCTTGCGAGTAAGCTCTTTTTCTTATCAAGTAAGTTCTACATGAGCCAATAAATTTAAACAATAATTTAGTAAAGGAATGAAGCACTTTTGTGTTGATGAAAGTTAGTATTTTATCGATCAAAGATATTATGTATTGGTGGAGATGGTTTGCAAATGTTAATCTTTTTGATAGCATTCTCTGATAATATAATGATACAACTATTGCTGTCTATAACAATCTTACAAGTTGGTCTTTTATTCTAATGAAGGTACGAAAGATTTTAGTTCATCACCAATCTTTTGTTATTCTTAATGTAATCAAAATGCATCTCATAATGGTTAAGGTGGTATAATATATTAAAATTTTTAATCTCGTGATTGTAATTCTACTTCAACATCTTCATCTAACCATATAACCTCCTCTTTCTTAAGTTTATTGCTTCTCTCTTTTCGTTTGTTATATTTATATGAAAGACACTAGGTTGTACATGCCCTTTCTTGTGACAATGATAACTTTATACTCTAGAAGTAGTACATGGTTTGTCCAATGGTTGGATTCAATGAGCTTGTAGTATTAGTGATGGTACATAGTTTGCTTACAGAGTAGAAGTAATAGAATTAGTGGAAGTTGTGGCATGAATTTTAGGGTACAAAGTGGTCAAAGGAATCTAACTCTTATAGGTAATTGATATGTTAAAATTAGGGCATCTTACATTTTTTTAAACTAATAATATTTATCAAGTATAAGTCAATTGAATAGTCTCTCTAAGCCTTACTAAAAATTAAAATAATGCTACCTAATATAGCTCTTAAGAACCACATCAGGGCTTATAATCGTCAAATTTAGTAATATATTTGTTAGAAGTCATTGAATGTTGGGATAAATGTTACCATTTATCCAAACTTTGACCTAAATAAGAAGTGAGTACATATTTATCTTATAAGAAAAACGTGAGTTCTTCACATGAACTTGATATTGCTCTCTTTTCATCAGAAAAGTATATTTTTAATGTGCAAACAAATAATTTAGCATGTGATAAGAGCCTAGGTTTTTGCAAAGAAATACTTTTGATGCCTACTAAGATATTACAATTAACAAAATTCTCCTTTCTTATTTCCAAAATTTGATATACTCTAGAGTCCAAACTATGATCAAATGCTACAACTCTTATTTTAATCTTATTTGCCTCGTGATCATTATAAGTACCACGTCTACTGTCTTGGGTATTTGGGGTTGTTTGCAACCCTGATGGATATTCAATTTGGTTAGGCTCACTTTTAGAGGATATTTTCTCCATCAAAGTCACTTGTCAAAGAACAACTTAATCTATGGGTTTCCACACATTTATTTTTGTTACATTGTTTTAATCAATCTATCGATGTTACTACGGTTGCTTTTAGCACTTGCACTGAATGAATTAGTTCTATAATTATATATTACAATATTAGGTTCATAGATGACTATAGTGGTTGAGAATCAAACATTCTATATTATTTTATAGACCTAGTAGTCATAAACAATTGGTATTTAAAGAAGTTAATAAATTTGGAAGATAAAGATAAAGAGAAACCAACAAATCCTTAAATGTAATAATAGAAGAACACACAAGTAAATAAATGTTGTAGCATTAAACTAAAAAAATAAGCTTTTATTTAATTATTTTGTAATATTTTTTTATATAATTTTAAATAATTTCTAGCTATTAAGAACTAATGCATAAAATTGAAAGATGTTGGTTTAATTATAAATTAAAAACTAAGCGAAGTTCTTATAAAAAACTAAACTTTGACACGAAGTTAATATAGGATGATACACTAAAACATTTTTTTAGGTCCTCGATAAATGAAAAGTTCTTAGATTCAGGCATTATATTATTATAAAGGCTTGCCTAAAGGTCCTATAGGTTTATAATAGAAAATCTTATGTTGGAGATGTAAAACCTTTCCTATAGGCTTAGGACATACATTGATCATTTACATTAGAAATTTTAACCTAATGGAAAAGTGACTTTAACAACCAACATCCATAATACTCAAGTTAGTGGCATAGTGTCAAAGTGAACTAGTAGAGTTTTTAAAATACTAAATAAGAAAATCACATGTTCATTAAGACGAACTCAAAATTTGGATGAGGTGATTAATTTTTGTAAAATTGAAATTAAGTGATTAAGTGCTTTTTTAGTCATTTGATGCTCTTGTAATTACTAGATAATATGTTAGGATCCCTATTTTTTTAGCCATTAACTCCCCTTCCTAGGTTTGCTCTAGAATCTCATCATTATTTTGAATATACACAACGCACTTCTATTAAAGTAGCTTAATGGAAGTACTTTGTTATTTTATTCAAATTATAATACTTACAATATTGGTAGCATCACTATTTATAGAGATTTCAAGGCTACAATGATAATTTGTTAGCCTAGGATATGAAAGAATATTTTTGGAATACTATTGGAACATATTTTAGAATTCTAAAGAATATTTTTAAAATTCCAAAAGTCATAAAAATTATTAAAAAAATAATTTAAATTAAGACAAAAATTTTCCATGAAATGAAGCAAAATTAAGTTAGTATATGAAGCTCCCAAATTAGCACATGCATTTTGAGTGTCAGTATAGTGAGTGGCAACGAGGTGGCCTACGTGATAATGCAGTACAGGTAGATAGACATAGTTGCATGTCAAGTCTAATTTGTAGGTTAGCATGAGCTAACAGGTCAACATGTGTTGATTGGTTAGGAAACTCCATAGATTATAGATGAACACTAGTCAGTGTGTGTTGAGCGGATAAATGCGTCCAAAGAGTTAAGGTCGGTTGAGCTGGCCGAATGGGTCGATAATAGTAGTGGCAAAGGTGAAAGATGATAGTGAGCAGTAGTAAAAAGCAACCCGATTCTAAATTTTAAGGCTTTTTAAAACTATTTCTAAACAAATCTTTCGCTAACAGAATTACTATACTATTATAAGGATATCTTGGATAGAATGTAAAACTAGAAGAATTTCAAAAGCTATCAATCAATCTCCAAATGACTTAAAATAAATTATAAATACAAATAACTTAACAAACTAATAAAAAGAAAACTAAAAAGTGTGATATAAAATGGTCAATTATTATTGGCCCTCATCATAGGAATGATATCAAAGATTAACTAAAAGTAGAGATACTAAACTTGGAATCCTCGTGGGATATATGGAATGCTACTATGTCACAACCATACTAATGTCTTTTAAATGCTATAACATAAATACTCGATGATTTTTTTTAAAGGGTGAAGTCCAACCTGTTAGATGGTTTTAAAAAAAATTATATGATACTCTCTTCAAAGCAAAAATAATGTCTAATTTTATTACATATTATATTGAGCATGATATGATTATTGATTTTGAAAGCTTATATAGTTTTGTAAGCTATGTTGATAATATAAATGATCCCCATAGTTTCCATAATAATGTTATACATGGCTTTATTGGTGTGGCAAGGAGAAAATGAAGAGTTGAGGTTTTTAAAATTTTGAATAATTAGATAATGATATGTAATTTCACCAGTGGATGATTATATTTATCATAAGTTATAAAGCTTTATTTATATTTACTACAATTAGTAAACATATCCTAAAATCGTTTAATCAACTTTTTCACCATTACAAGGCTATGTATACCATTTCTCAATCTTTTCTTTTATGAAAAAATATTACTAAATGTAGGAGGTTACAATAGTAATAGTTTATTATTTAAAATGAACTATGATTATTATCAAGACATCAAAAAATTGCTGTTGATATGTGTGCATGATGATGAGCACCCATAAGCTTTTATGTGTCCATGCACGTAAATGTCATATCCTAAGTAGTTGCCATTCACTGATTTGGAGTGTCTCGTCTAAGTCTCAATATATTACCAATTCATAAAGGCATCCATAATGACCGTGATTGATTCTGCATAAGATATGCATTGAAATTATATAAGCACACATAAGAGTGTAATAACTAGTTTTATCTTAAGGAAATGCCATATTGTATGATGAGAATCATATGACAAAACATTTATGAAAAGATTAATGAAGTGCTAAACAGAGATAATTCAAGAACTGAACTACAAAAACTATGACAATGTGCCTAAGTGGTTAATTTTGTTCAATGTATTAGGTTATTATTGTAACTAAAACTTCTAACACAAATCAATGGGATTTCAAAGAAATTCAAATGGTTTGTGCCATGCCACATATTTAGCTGACGACGATCTCGATATGAAGTAAGTAACACGTATTACATTGATGGACTTCGTGATTGTACGACATAAGAAAAACAAATTAGAGTAAACATATTTGTCTAATACTTTTTAATGAGTGGTAGTATCAAAATGACCTTGACAAAAAAAAGGAAGCACAAAAGATTGAACAGCATCAAGGAGTGTGCATAGAAGATGATAGTCTGGATGTGAAATGTTATACTAGACTAATTAATGAATTGTATTGCACATGCTAAGCATTTGTTCCCCATTAGAGTAATCCAAATTGAGTATTGAAGCCTTATTAAAAATTTTTAGACCATTCTAAAAGATCTATGTTGGGTAGCCTACTTAGCTGGAAATTATATTAGAACAAGGCATCATATAATTCAATATCGTGATGAACTTTGTAACCATACATGTTCAATTCTCAATAATTATCATCATATTTATTTAGTCATTAAGGACCACATTAATATGACTGAAACCCATGATAATGGTGCAAAGAATCTAAATAAATAGAGTCTGATGTATTGCCTAATTAAGTCCTTTATACTTAACTGAGGCCATTGAACTAGTCATTTACATAAGGTTGATTGGAAGGATGTGATGGCCAATGAATGAAGGAGTAGTAGATGATGAGGATGTAAAAAAATGTAAGTAAAATTAATGAATAATTACGTTTCTATTACATCAAATGACAAGGAAATTTTTGAGAAAGAGATGGCTGTTTCTCATTCTTTGTGTATCTTATTCCTATAAAGAATAATAAATTTATTAGAAAGCTTCCTAATTCACTAACGTAAATTAATACTATAGAGAAAATTTTATTATAATAGTAATACAATATGTAATCAATTTACTTTAGCAAACTTAGTTAAATTGTATGAACCTTTCTTTTGAATTTTTGCTAGAATCATGTGCAAGTTTGATATAATATATTGGAATGGGTTGGATTGGTATTCCTTTTCTTACAAAAAAAGATCATGATCTTAGATATAAGAAGAGTATTTTTCATTTGTTTAAATTGAGACTCTACAAATATTGGTTTCCCTAATATGAAATCAGCCACATGACATAGGTTCATTCCTCTTTCCCAAAAAACAATTAACTTAACAATTGTTATATGAACCCAAAGTTGTTTATAAAAATTGATTTATTAAGCAAAAATAAAAGATAAATGATTAAATCTAGTGGTCTTCAAACGTTTAAGTTCACTCTTTTAGCCATAAATGCTCAGTAATTTCCATATGAGCAAATGCAAGTCAACCTTAATGATTGTGGATGCATTTCATACATTGGATTATGAAGGAATTAGTTGGATAACTTCCCTTACAATCATTGTATGAATACATAAACATATCTCCTCATCAATATTAATTAAAGCTTTACAAACTTTTAGAATTTTCAATGAAGTTAGAACCTCTAAATGAATATAGTTACTAACTATTTAAGCCTGGTAGTTTGTTATTAGATTTACTTCCCTGAATACGTTTTAGAATTTAACTACTTTGGAATGAAACTGATTCATTCTATTTATTAGGATTAATATATAGCAAGGGATTCCAATGCTTTTATGCATCACTATAAATATTGGTTAATTTTTGGTTCTATGATGATGTTTTTGCAGCCCCAAATTATCATGTAGGTTTAAACAAAATAGTATTTCAATGACTTCAACTTATATATTTGTTTAGATACAATGTAAATTGAGAGCGCTTTATTAACTCTAACAAGTTATCTCTAATCACACAAACACAACCTATAGGGCCTTATTTCCTTCTAGTTAATCCATTACTAGGGGAATCCATTGAACCTCTTTTTTTGTTTTTCAATTGATCTCAAAAAATCAAGAAAGCAACGCAAATTTTATGATTTGAGGATCTATTGAACTTTTTTACATAATTGAGCAACATTGAAAATTGCGTAAGTTTTATGTTGAACTCTATTAAAGAAATTACAGGGAATATTTGCTCATGGAATTGTTTTGAATATCTATCTTCTAGATATTACAAAATATTAGAGATGATAGAATACTAAATCCTTCAATAGCTATTGAGTTTGTCTAGCTACACTTTCACCATTGTAGAAGCATTTCCTGAATGATGATGTTTGTTTATTTTATGCCAAGATTCATTACAAAATAAACTTCATTTGAGATTCCCTACATGCATAGAAAGGCATTTGTCTATAAATTGAAATTCAACTTCCCAATTTTGTTATAAAAAATTGATTAGTTATTTAGGACCCTCCAATTTAGTAGAGTTTTGGAACTTTGAGAATTATTTTATGTTGTTTTTCTGACTTATGAATAAGGTAACTAATTACCTCTAAGCTTATCCCATCTTAAATTGATAGTGAATTTTCCATCCTTGGTGAGCATGCAATAATTGTTTCAATCATTATCTATTTTATTCAAGTGCTGTAAAATACAAAATAGTGAGAATAATTTTCTTTACTTGATTCCAAATCATTGAACATGCTCAACAACATTTCTTGTTTAGGAAATTACATCTCATGTATTTAGAACAAATAATGTTTGAGGTGTAGACCTTATAAAAGGGCTTTCTATTATATGCATCCCTAAAATCCTTTAATTTCTTAATGAGTAATCCATACTTTTAATAAAGGAAGCTAATCATGTTTAAACTAGCCAAATGATGCATACTCACCAAATCACTATCACACTAAATTAAACAAATTATCATACTTTCTACAAAGTTAATAATATTATTAAAAAGATAAGATATCATTAGATTGTAAAGTGCCATTAACTATTAGATATGACTAGCAAGTACTACCTCTCATTTAGTGTAGTTTCTTTTTGTATGCTTTTGTTAATCTTGTGTTTGAAGTGGAGCACTTATTTCCTACCCTTCAAACAATGTGCTTTTGAGTTAAGGGATTGCAAGGTAGTATCATTTATGAAGCAGGAGCTCCATGTTGATGTTCTCTTGCAAGTGTTTCATGTTTGTACATCTAATAAAGAAGATCCTTTGCATATTAATCTTCAAACTTGATGTGCCAGGAAGATTAGAGAAGAATAACTTTATATTTTTGACGGAGTGTTTATCACCTCTTAGGAAGAGTATAAGAAAATTTACAAAGCATAAATGGGACATTGGTTGAGAAACACTTCGAGTGGTCTTGTTCTTCACTTTACTTATTATATGTAGATTGTTTAAATCTCTTCTTGGTAATTTAGCTACAATATGGAGAAGAAATTAAGACAGAGGGTTGCCATGCTTTAGCCAATAGTAGAGTTAAATGGAACCATTTCGTTTCTTATTGACCATGACTAACAATCAACTTTTATTACACATACTCATGACTAGATTAATAGATTAACTATTGAAGTTAAACTTGTGTAGCACTTGTTTCCCTCATGATATACTATTGAACTAATTCTTAAACTTTAGCTTGATAATAGAGCTATTAGCTTTGATCTTCTAATTTAAATCATTAAGTTTCTCTTATGAATGTATGATTTCGTATGTAAGTAAAACATTTTTAGTGATTTCCTCTTAGCAAAAGATGTTTGCTCGATTGAGATGATGGAGGGTATGAAACACCATAGCATAACTACCAACAACTTAGTATATCTTTTTCAAAATAACTACACATCAAAATTATCATAAAGTATACAAAAGATGTGTTGCAATTAGTGTTTAGAAGGAAACCTAAGTTAATACTGCCACATTCTTTAGGTGATGGGCCACTGATAAGAAAATCATTAATAGCATCATAAATTTCATCTTGAAATATGGAGCAACTATGGTTGTAAAATAAAACAATAAACCTATCCAATCCATAAGAACATGAAGAATCCATTTAAAAATTAATTTGTTGTATTTTCTACTCATTAACAAGTTGAATTAGTACCACATTACTTTTTAGTGAGTCTAAGCATTATAAAGCAAAGCACCTCTCATTTTTTTAGTAGGGAATAGTGAGTTGTCAAGCAATCAAAGACATATGTGGCAATTAAATCATTCTCTAAGACCTAACTCCAACTTGCATCATTAACTATTTATATATTTCCCTTTATTTGCTTCTTATTGAAAACTATGTGGAAGAAATTTGTGTTTTTATCACCATTTTTTAGCTCTTATACATCTGATGTGATAGAATCCAATACATGACATAGAGGTTAAATTTAGAGAGGTATCACTTCTATTTGGACTTGGAGCCCTATAATTATTGGCCATTTTACTTCTCATTAGTCTTCATAATCATCTCAATATAGGGTTCAATTACAATCTTATTTATTATAGATTTCTAGTTATTTTAATTAGATCATCAATTTATTTGCATTTATAGTTTTATTTAAGTTGTTTAAAGAGCAACTGAAAATGTTTTGAAGATTTTTGCCTTTATATTCAATCTAGGCCTTCACTTCAACCATCTCATAATTTTATTAGAGCAATTTTTTTTATAAATTGATTTAAAAAGGACTAAAAATTTAGTTTTGAGCTTTTTCACTAGTATCCACCTCTCACAACCATCATTACCACAACCATTAGCACTCATTCATTAACTCATGCTAACTCTCTTCAATATACATTAACCACAAAGTAGATCCAAACTGTCTATGCCTCACTACCTATGCTACCTATCAAAATTAGAACCCATAGTGATGTACTATTCCACCTATGCTACACCATTCACTACCCAATTGGATCATGTTTTGCAATTACTACTTGTTGAAATGCATGTGCCAGTTTTGGAAGTAATTATGATAATTAACTCTGTAATGTTTTAAGTTTATTTTTAAACTTTTTTGAAGATATTTAGGTATTTTTTTTGTAAATTGTGGTGGCTTTCAAAATTCTATAATATACTCTAAAATTCTAAAAAATATCCCTTGGTATTCCTAAATGTGTTCTCTTTACATCTCCATTTTAATAACCGTGTTTAATTCATCCTATCCTTTGTTAGTCCTAACCTTGATAACTCATCTCTAAGCCTTTGAAGTTGTTGACCTTCTCCATAACATATTATTCTTCCTCTTCAAACTTCAAAAATATATTACCAAATTAAGTTTTGCTCCATTCATTATGTTAGGCTTTAGCTTTCTTCAACTTGTAAGTTAGGGCCCTAATTTCTAACATAGTAGAATCAATACGCCCCTGAGTAACTACTGGAGAGAATGCTATGCTTTCAATCCAAGTGCATTAAAATCTAGGTTATGTAGGATTAGATTTAATTGCTGATGGGGATTTGTTCAATAAATGAGAATCGTATAACAAGAACTTATTCATATGCTAAGTTAGTTTGTTAGGAAGGCTTTCGGTAAATCATGATCCAATAGGGTTCTTTGCACAAGCATAACCTTTATATTTTTGAACCTTAACAAAGACATTTTAGTGTCCCTTCCATTTAGGGAAGAAAATTGGCCCCCACCATCAATCTCATGTCTCCCTAAAAGATCTCTTTTATTAATAAAAGAGTTGTTGGCATGCACAAAAGTATTCTGAAACACCTATACTTTGTTTGAAATGTTTCTCCACAATAGTGAAGATTTAATCTCCTACAAAGGATGTCCAATTGTCCACTACTTGCAAAGCATTCCATCATTGTAATTAACTTATTTTTCAATAGTCTAATAATATCTTTAAGGGATCAAGCTACTTTAGAACAAACTACGTCCTTCATGTTGAATAGTAGGGCATTATTAAATACAAACTATAGTGTCTACATTTTGAGATTCCTAAAAGCTTCTTTTGGTCATTGTAGGCAAGTCAGTTTTCTGACATTCCATTTAGTGCCTTTTCTCATTGACTTGTTAGTATTGACCATCATGAAGCTAATTCAATCTATCTTAGAAAGCTTGAGAGACTTAGCTTTTTCCTAGAGAACTTTATTCTAGCCTTTGAGAGATTGAATGTCTACTTGTAATTTAAGCTACATGTCCTTCCTATGTTCAAATTAGATTGATATTGTTTACTCGTAATTTATAATTTCTAATTGAAATTGATCATACTATCATTAAATAGATGATTTATAATACAATTATGTTTTTTTATTATGTGTTGATGTTGTGTGATTTTATGAGGAGTTGATATTGTTTTCTACATCAATAACTACCAAAGTTTGAAGTTTTGCTTTGCTAATTACTTCAATAATTGGAATTGTGTCATCTTCTCCATTTCTTACATATAAGCGTTCAAAACTTTTTCTTGCTTGTGTTGGATTGTTGGGAGTTCTTGTTTACAATCGCTTTGATGATATTTAGGAAAATTTTCATTAGTTAATTTTTTTTTCCCAAAATCAATTCCTGCACCCAATCTTTCAAGAGATTATAATATCTAATGGAAGATTTTTAGAATGATTAAATAAATCATGGACAAGAACCCCATGAGGCCTTATTAAGTTTACTTTCATAGCATTACTTTTAATGACTTGCTAACTATTAACATGATTGTGAATAGGGCCTACTTATTGACCAAGTCGACTGGAAGGTGCTCCAATGAGATCCACACTAGGTCCTACAAAAATTTAGTATTGAGTCAAAAAGTTGGAACCATTTGAGGACCCTCATTTGGAAGAGTATAATTTTCCAAATACTATGCATCCAACATAAAATGTTTTCCAATTCTAGTAAAAATCTTAGGAGCACATGCTTATGTCTTTGCAATGGATTCAAAGATGCCAATTGTTTTTTAATTCATACACTTTGAAAATTCTAATTGAAAATGTTAATAATTAGAATGAGTTTGAAGGGAACAACCCTTTTTAAGACATCATCTTCATCAAATATGACCATTTGTTTACCCTTTAAAAAAGACATTAGGATTACAACGATTAGCAAGGATAAAAAATTCATATACATCGTAAAAGAAGGGCCATGTGGCTAATGTGAACATGAGATACACCCAGTAAGGGAGAGGAGCATACTTACAGAAGGATGTCTCTAAAATCATGTTGGAAGTGTAATCTTGCTACAACAAATTTGAAAAATACTATCACCTCAAAAACACTTTGATGTTAGCTTATGAAGTTCTTTTGAAACTTGCCACAAAATTTACCTTTTTTATGAGTTTTGAATTCAAGAATTCCTAAGATAATGCAATTAATCCTTATAAATGATTAATTTAAAATTTTATTAAGTCAAAACATTAGCTCAAATTGCTCTTTTTCTTTACTTATTCTTAAAGCTTGGCCACATGCCCTCCATGCTATTAACTCTTCATTCAAATATCAACTTCTTTGCATGTGCTTCATTAAGTTCCTTCTATTTAATTTATGCCTTATAGTTCATTTTAGTTTTATACATTCATATTAAGCAAATGGGCTCCTTGCATCATACTAAGAGTTATTCAATAATAGAATGGTTGAACTATTAGAAAAAAAATTATTTCATAAAAAAATATTTAAAGTAAATATTTTGAAAAAGGTTGTAATAATCTTAAACAAATATCTAAAAGTAATTTTGTAAAAGTTTTAAATTTCAAATAAAATATTTAAATTTCCATTCAATAATAAATTTTTAAGGAAATTGTGAAATAAAAAGACCAACAAAAAGTTTAAAGTGTAGTTAAGTATTTTTTAGGTGGTTCAACCTTAAATCAAACCTACATCCTCTACAAAAAAATATAAGCAATAAAAAATAATCGATATAAGCCTTTCAACATAAACTGGATATATTGAGCTCTTAGAACAATTAAATAGAAACAAAACAGGGTAGAAAGGTCTTTTAATGAAGTAAGATTTATAAATAGAGGAAAGAAAAATGGCAATTAAAATCCATACAAAGTAATTCCTGCACTTGATGGATGCTCAACAAGGCACTAGTATTTTAATTTAATTAAACTGAAAAGGAGAAAATGAGAGCTTTGTTTTTTAAAGTAAAAATAATATCGAGTTGGTGAAGAAGGACACAATGTTTAGACGCAATGATGATCATTAGCTACTATTGGCTTTAATATCATTAACAAAAATTTTTTATTTTTTTTGTAAAAATTTTATCAATTTTTTGATTAATAATTGCCCAATTTCTAAAAATTTCATAATGGCAAAAAGTATTTACCAAATACTATTTGATATTTTTAAGTGATGAAAGGTTTTTAATTAAAACATAATAATTATTTAAATAAAATTTATAACTAGTAAATATTTTTTAAAATAATCATTGCAAAGGAGCGACATGATTAAAAGAATCTTGAAATGTTTTATTATGAAAATTGCATAAATGATGAATTAGGAATAAACTAGAGCAGCATAAAAATTTTTATTTCATATTTACTACAGAATTTGAATTATGATCTAATGACTAAATTTTTATTTACTTATTGATTAAATCTAGACAATGTGATGCTTCAACGGAGCGATCAGATAGTTCGCATAACTATTGTTTAAAAAAGGTGATTGTGGCAATGATCATTCGATTATAGAATTGCTTGATTAGATAAGCCACATCACTACCATAATTTGAAAGTTAGTTATGAGGAAAATGCCCTTAATTTTAGTCTCACATCGTGTTTTTTCTCTTTTATTGTTTCTCCTTATAAGGCATTTTGTTTTTTTAGAAGTAGTTTGGTTTTGAGGTTAACACCACCATTTTTATTCAAGACCTAGTCACTACACTTCGAATAATGTGATTAGGTTATTTATGAATGCAAAGAGCAGTGCCTTGACTTAAGATACTCCCATCTATGTTTTGGAGTGTTGGCTCGATCGAATTATTGTAGCAAAAAGGGTTTAACGTTAAAGCTCCAAGCCTAAGACTTTTTAAATAGGTTAAGGTCAGTTAATTCAAGTAGAATTAGTTTTTTTTTCTTTTATATTAAATTAATTATTATGACAAAAAATAGCAAAGGTAAAGAAAAATGATTCTTAAAGTGATCATGACATGATTATCAAATATATTAATAACAAAAATATCTTTTAGTTTGATTAATTTAGATTTCAATTTAACTTTTATAGTTTGCATTGATGACTTAAATTAAGCTAACATTCTCAATAAAAAAAATGAAAATACCTAAAAGTCTTTTCAAAATATATCTCTTGGTGGCATGACACCCTAATCAAAATTAGTTTGATTGATTTGATATTTACATTACTTCTTCTTTAACATCTTTCACGAACAAACACATTAGGTATCTAAAATTTAAAAATTCATTCAAGCAATTTTATTAGAAATATTTTGGTTTATTATCATACACACATAAATATGCACACAAATACATATATATATATATATATATATATATATATAATTTTTCCTTAGCATAACTCTCAAATGATATTACATTATTAAACATAATTTTTTTAAAACAACCATGAGTAAAACTAAATTCTAAAGAATCATACTATCATAACTTATAACTTTTATGAAAAAATTATCATGCCAGAAATCCTACAATTTTTCAAATCCACATGACTAAAACATGAATAAATTAGCAAAATCAATAAAACCACTCGATTCTAATCCAATCTAGGGAAGTATCATGAATAGCTACAAAAGAGTCAAAAGAAAAAATAACTAGTATGTACCAAGCCTTATAAGATAATTTGATAAACTCTTATGTCAAATCTATTATTATTGATAATGAAATAAATAAAATAAATTATGTAGCTAATTTGTTATCTATGATAATCTCTAGCTCCACTCCTACTTAAAGTTTAACAACTTGATCTTGCTATAAATGGCAAACCTAAGTGGCTCATAGGGAATCTTTAAGCCATGCCATAAAGCTATTGTTCACTAATAAGAAATATGAATGTAATAATGAAATAAATCTTATGAATGAATGACACCAATTTCTAACTAGCAAAATCATATCATCATCTGCTAACAATTTTAATTTATATTTCCTTACACTATAGCTAACCAAATACTTACCATGCACTTCATGTTATAATAAGATTTGCTCCACATAAGAATCATTTAGTCTCTTCCACTTCTTTCAAATAATGTAATCCAATAATCGACATGGCAATGATAATCACATGACCATCCATGTGGGATTCCAAGAGTCTTTAAAACCACAAGTAGTTACCAATATAACAAAGCACACCATGGGATTTCCAGTAAAGACTAGTTATGTAATTGTTCCTTCTAAGACTATTCATATAATGGCTTCCTAAAAATTCTAGAGGTTCTTACCATGAAATGTGACACTCCAACTATAGCTTTAACCATTCACATTTACCTAATACCAAGCCAAGGGAGTGGGATAGCTAACTTGTCTATCTCCTTAATGAGTGTTAATAATTTAGAGTCCATTATATCTAAATGCCTTAGGGTTCCCATTAAATCCTAATTCAGTTATCTAGAGTTTCTTAACCCATTTTTTTCTTATATTTAATCTTACCTACATTTTTTTTGGATCTTTCCTATCTAAGTTACCTGTGGAGTTCATAATGGCTTGGCTTTCACCCTTAGGTTCTATATTTAACTTATTCTTAGTATAATTAAGTCTTGATTTATACAAGTATTACCCTTATGATACCAAGACAAGATATAGCCATCATAATGATTATAAGGCCATTTCTAAGCCTCTATACATTCCTCAAATCACCATTGAGAATGTCATCATGAGACATAAGAGCCTGGATAGAACTACTTGTTGTCTTATCCAAATAATATTTTCAACCTAAGGTCTAGTCACCATCATTATCATATTATTTAATTGGCCAAGCCTAGCACAACCTTATGTTTTGTTGCAAGTTCTTCCACCTTCTTACAAGCTCTTAGCTGGGAGCCTATATAACGAAAGCTTAATTTGCATTATGCATAAAGATTCACCAACATTATTTCTTGACCATGTTATAACAACCTTTTATCATAGCTTCCTTTTTTGAATTTTTTATATCTTTTAACATGATTCCAAGGCTACATTTACCTTACATATTCATATCAAAGCACCCTAAAGATACAATTTGGCAATGCTAAGGTTTATGAATTATCCAAAAAACGTTTACCACAATGTTTAACCTTAACCTTGGTAATTTCAGCCATAATCAAACTCTTTGGTTGTTGACCATATCTTTAATTGACCTAGTCATCTTTTAAGGCCATAAACTGAGCCATCTAAGGCTTTCTAACTAGAAATTAAGAATCACACATATCGTAGAATCCATTTAGTTTCTTTTTTGGGTTGAAACAATACATCTTATAGCTTAGCAAATCCCATGATCATGCTTCACAACCAGACACTAGGAAATGGATACAATTTGACTATGCTAAGGTTTATGAATTATCCATAAAACCTTTACCCCAATGTTTAACTTTAACCTTTGTAATTTTAGCCATAATCAAACCCTTTGGTTGCGAACCATTTCCTTAATTGACTTAGTCACTTTTTAAGGCCATAAACTGAGTCCTCTAATGCTTTCTAACAAGAAATTAAGAATCACACATATCTTAGAATACATTTAGTTTCTCTTGAGGGTTGAAACAATACATCTTATAGCTTAGCAAAGCCCATGATCATGCTTCACAACCAGACTCTAGGAAAAGGAATTGTTGGTTGAAACATTATCTAGAGTTTTTCTATTTATTTCCAAGTGCCTTAAAGTTTTCATTACTTAATCTATGGCATAAGCTATATCACATTACATTTCATACATTTTTTATCCATGATTTTAGTGATTCAGTACACATTTATACCATGTCATGCTCTCAACTAAACTTGTGAGTAATTTCAAATACAATTATAGTGTCTCATAAAAAAAATAAATTTCAAACAACAAGGTCATATGAAAAAATTTATAATAAAGTTTAAATTTTATACATTTCTTTGTTCATTGCACAAAACTCTTTGTTTATTCAAGCAATAATCAAGTGGTAAATATTACATTTAATCCATATTACTAGACATCAGTTAAACTTAGAAAGAAGAAGAATTACACTATGCATCTTAACATTTAGCAATATATAATAAGAAAACGAGGATATCAGGTCTAAGTTATGAGGATTATGTTCAATAAAAGTTTCTTCTGCATGATTTTCTAATTTTTAAATAATTTTGATTATAATATATGGTTAATGTATAAATGCTTAGAAAACCAACATAGACAACCAACAAGGCATAAAATTTATCAAGCTTTTCACTTATTTTACATGGTTACGTTTATGTTAAGAAGTGTTTCGCATAAAAAAATAGGATTCCAAAATCACCTTCAACATATTTCTATAATTAAAGATAGTCTTGCAATATATGATCATGTAATCTACTATTCATAGAAAAAAATTGTAATATGCATTTCTTATAGCTAAACTAGAAACATTGCATAAGAGTGAAAATTGAACCATTCATTTACTAAAATAAATTTCCCTTGGCCTTGGGTAAAAGGAATTTCTTTTTTTAAACAAGTTTTATGAAAACGAAAGGCTAATAATTGTCAAACTCAATTACTAAGGTTTTATAAACATTTTCACAAACAAATTTCTTTTTATCTTGGCTTGGATTTAAGCTAAACTTATTATATGAACTCAAGTGTTATCTTACCTTGAAAAGTCAAGTAGATGACTTCTGTTTTGTGAGTTCTATCCTTTCTTTAAAGTTTTAACCCTCATCCTTCTTCTTCCTCATTGCTTATCTCATGTTTTTACATGGTATCCTCTAAGTTGGTCCCATCCAAATAACCTTTTAATGTTTCTTAAATTACAAGCATAATCTAATGGCTTATATAGCCTTGGACACACCACATTAAACAAAAAATTTATTTTAAGATAAAGTATTTTTTAGGTGGAGTAACCATAATTCATTATTCTAAAATAATCCTCTTTGAATTGCACCCCTTTTGGTCCTTTATATGAAGCTCCATAAATTTAAGAATCCATGTAGGATATGATAATAGATTCTTCTTTCCCTTATATTCATCTTTTCTTATGATACTCCTGAATACATCTTATAAAAAAGTTTTTCCTTTAATCCTCCTGTCTTTAACCATCAATTCCTAATACTTAAGAATCTTATCCATATTTTATCAAACATTCATGCTAAAAAGAAATCTCGATGAGAGAAAAAGTTAATTATAAAAATAAATTTATAAGCTCATTTTAAAGCATTAACCTAGTTAATGTTCATGTGCTACAACTCAAGACTTGTGATTCTACAATGCTTTTAATTGTACAATTTAAAATTTCAAAATTGAACATTGTATTTATCCTAATCTATTATTTAAATATATTTAATTTTCAAATTTAAGTTCGAAAAAATCATATACCTTAATTAAATAAATAATAATTATAAAGCAAAAAATATTGGGTATATAGCACCCATTATTTTTACCAAAATTAGGATAATAAATGCATTTCATTATTACCAATTAAGTCTAATAATGATAACTTGGCATCAAATTTATATTCATTGTGGTTTTACTTATAATCAAGGTTTTAAGATTTTCATAGTTATAAATATACCTCTAAATTATATTCCATCCCAATTATTTTGAAAAAATTATGTATTGTTGAATAATAGATTATTGATCTCATTAATCTTCACCAATGTTTTAATTTTATATTTCTACAATTTTTTTGTGATAATATGACAACAAACTTTTGGCTAAAAAATTTTATAAAATTCATTTTGGCACAAATTGATAAAAAGATCAATAAGATATTTATTAATTATTGGGTAGAATAAAAAATTATACAAGTTGTTCTCATCACAACAAATGTAGATATTTTAGCAATGGTTAAGTTTTAACATATGATATATATGTTTGACTAGACTATTTAATAAAGAATCTGAGCATGAATCTCAAACATTAGAAATATTTCAGGTGAATCCATTAACGTTGTTTTCAAAACATTACTATACAATGATTTGAAAGATACTTAAGGTTGAAAGATGTTACAGTAATTTTGATTCGCACATTTTGAAATATATTTATAGATGAAAGTGCATAATGAGTAGAGATAAAATAGACTTCAATTTATTTGAAACCACAAATTTAGTTACCAATTGTTGAAACATAGATAAGATATCTAGTTAATTGATACAAAATATTCAAAAATTAGATAATTATAGCAAATGGCATAAAAGTTATGATGTCAACAACATTAACAACAATTGTTAAGATAATTATATGGTTCATAAAATTTTATTTTAACGTCAGGAATTGATTTAATTAGGATAATATATGATACAAACAAATAAGGTGATTATTTGCTAGACTTTTAAATTTTGAGCTTATAAGATGCATCATAATTGTTTGTATATTACTAAAATAGGGACATTTGTTGCCAAAAGCTTCCACTCATATCTATTTGAGATGCAACTAAACATATCTTTTAATTCAAGCATTCAAAGGATTTCAAACTCTAATTTAAATAACAAACATATTTACTTGGAAGATCATATAAATTAAAAATTTTATGTGCTTATGTTCTAATTCTTATTAGGTAAATTTAATGAACTCTAATCATGAAGATTTATGAGAACAACATAAATTACTCTTTATTCAATTATTTGAATTGTCCCTAAGTTTAATGTTGCAAATTTTATGATCAAGATGTTTTTTATTTATATTATTCTTTTCAATGCATTGTATATTTATTATATTTAAATTATAAAACAAAGTTTTTAAAGAAATATATAAAAAGGCAACTAGAATTTTGAAAATTATATAATTTTTTGGGCAAGAAATTCGAAATTACATTAGTTTAATAAAATTGCACAACTAAGAAAAATATTAATATAAAACATTGTTTAAAATTTTAAAAATATAACTTGAAAACGATAAATTGAAATGTTAATTTGAATAATGTTTTCAATAATAAATACACTATAATCTATGTACTCAAAATTTTTTAACAATATGATAACAACAAATTTGTTAGTTTATAAAACCTTCCAAATAATTGGACAAAAATGATTATTATGGAAATTAAACATTTAAGATTTCATTCTATTTGTTGATATTTCAAGTAAAAGATATAGCAATAATTTAAAAATTGTAAACAAGAAAACAAAGACACAATAATATATAAATATAGAAATCGTAACAAAGGCAATGATAAAAAAATTGAAATTTCCTATGTAATGCTTACAATTAAAAAATTTCAATTGAAAATATAATTAACAACATCCAAATTACAATGAAATTGTTAATTTTTCAAAAATCTTAAAATTTTTAATAACCTAAAAATTATTGAGAATATTTTTCATTATATTTAAATATTCAAAATAATTAAAACTATTTCGATATAATGCCAATAGAAAAAGATCATAATATTTCAAACAAATTATCTTTCATGTGAAATAAAAATATACATACTGAAAGAATTTTAAATTCTCAAAATTATCTATATATTATACATATGACATTATAGTTAAAACAAATTACAATAATTTCCATTATAAAATTTTAGAAAGTAATACCTTAAACAAAATAAGTTAGTATAAATAAGAATGATATAAATGATAAAAAAATATAAATGATAAATAAAAATATGCTTAACATAAAATAAAAGATTTTAAATGTCAATTCATGCATTTCCCTATTGAAAAAGGCTTCCTTAAAAGTTATGCAAATAATTCTTGATGTCACAAATAAAAACTTAATGAAATTAAATGCATACAAAAAAGTAAATTTAAGATATGCAGATATTTATCATGATAATATAATTCCTTAAATATTAAGAACTATGACCCAATTACAAAATAATTTCATAATGAGAAGCATGACAAATTTACAAAAAGATAATGTTTATAACTAATTTGTTTAAAGTCTAAAAGGCTAGCCTTTATTGCATAACTTGTAAATAAGTAAAGCATCAAACATTGTGATGTTTATCTCACCTTCAATAAAATTTGTAGTGGATTTGAAGAGCTATTTTGATCATCTCTATTTCATCATTTGGTAGAAGGGACTAAAGGTAACAAAATATATTTCTTCTTGGGTTTGCATGATAAAGTTAATGAATGACCTTTGTGTAATATTTGAAGCTCTAATATGATTCTTCTAATTTTATTTGTGATGTTACATATTAATCATAATGTGTTATTAATTTGCATAACATAAAACTATTTTTTTTATTTTTAAAAAATTTATATAATATTTTATTTTTTATGTTACTAAGTTTTTATTTATTTTTTAAATTATGTATTTATTTTATTTTTAATATTTACTATTTTTTTATAATTTTGACTTTAATTATTTTATAAAATACACTTTTTTGCAAAATCTAACATCAATATGTTTTTCTTATTTTTTACATATTATTAGTTTATTTTTCTTATTTCTATAATATTTTATTTATTCACATATGTATATTTCATTAGTTTTGAAAATTATGTCAATTTATTTTATATATCATCCGTAGATTGTTAAAAATTTTGTTATTTATTTTCATGTGATATTGTTGATTAAAAAATTTTTGTTATTTAATTATTAAAATAATTATTTTTTTACAAATTATAGATAAAGTTTTAAATATTTAAATTTTAGATTACCTTTTGCATCAAAGTAGTTGAAAATGCGTGCGGAACATAAATGACATAGACATCGCATAAATGGTAAGATGTGAAATGGTATGAAAAATAAGAAACCATGAACATTATTTTTCATTTGAAATATTTAACTCTATGTTTGTATTATGTCATTGAAAGATTTGTTCAGGCAAAATTAGCTTCAAAACAATGTTCATGCAACATATAAACATTAGGTTTTAGAAAAGAATAGTGAAGATAAACAAAGATTATAAAATCATCTCGCAACATGAAATTGCCTACATATTAAAAAATGGTTTAAATATAATAAAATATAAAATTTTTTTAGATCGATAAAAATCTCAAATACTTAAATCATTGTTCAAAAAGTTCTATGTATTTCATCTAAATATGTAATCGCAAAAATTAACTTATGTGTCAAAAGAAGTTCATAATTTCAACAATCATAGAGACAATGAAAAATTAATAAAATTGCAATTATGCATGTAATTTCTAATTAAAAAATAATTTATATTATAGAAATTTAATAAAAATAAAATTTAGTGAGAATATCTTTAAATGAGTAAAAAAACTGAATAAAATTTTGAAAGCAAAAAGTTTAAATCTTTATAAATACATGTAGTTGAGGGCATCGTTGGTTACGAGAAAACAAAAATTAAGTAGATAAAAATAAACAAAAATTAATTGACACTAAAAATTTGAAAATAATCAATTTTTTAAATTTTTAATTCAAGTACGCAACTAATTGGAATTTAGCAATTTTATTCTTTTTAGTAGATTGTAGTGTGTTATTTATACTATTCCAAAATAAAAAAAAGTTATGTCATGGGAGTTAGCAAATTATATGTTGCAAGCAAGGGAAAAAGTTTGTTAGACATGCAACAGAGCTTAGTATACAAAGAAAGAAATAAAGTGGACATATCTTTATTTAAATCAACTACAATAAAAAAATTCAATTAGTATATGCGATGGACAACCAATGATAAATAAATGCAAAGTTGTTATCAATATGGGCGATTATAGCATCCATACATCCTAACAATAATAAAGGAAATGACATTTAAAATCCTGATTATGTTTATTATATATATATATAGCTGTAGAATTAGCTACTTCAGGTTTTACATATTTTGTACAATACAAATATTGTTTTCATAAGATATGCACTTGTACTTTCTAGAGTTACTATTCATGTGCACAAAAAATCATAACATCAAAAAAGTTGAATAGCTGTGGGTGGTGAACACTTTTCATCTTAGTGCATGATTTCCTTAAAAAAACTTTAATAATTGGTTGATCAAAAATATGCTCAACAAAGTAAATATTATCAAACCACCATACTATTATGATGCAACACCTTTTCAAATCATAACACTATGTAAGAAAAGATTGGCCATCTTCATAATATATTATCATTGTAAACTCATACTTGTTCAAAGGTCATAAAGCAATGGTGCATAATAGACTAACTTGATCTATGTCTTTTTTATTATCCTCCATTTTTGCTTGGTTGTCATAGATATTGTTCATCTTGTTATGCAGTTGTATTTTTAAAATTATTTACTATGTAGAATTGATAAAAACAATATTCATTTATTTTTGTAGGCAATGCATCTCAACTCCTATATTAAATGAACTTAATTTATTTTTACATAAGACTAATATGATTTGCATCTTTCATAGTGGTGCAAACATACCTTTTCAATGATATAGATATGCACATTAGAAATATACAAAAATTGGCATGTGTAACAAGAATGTTGTCTCTATATTGAAATTAGCAATATGATGCATACCCACTTACTGGGTTTTAATGGATTATTGACCATTTTTGTTGACAACATGAACAACTTTCCTTTCACATCTCCTACTAAATAGTTAGAAAAAAAATAGATTAGTCTATAAGGAAATCTATCATCAATTTATTTGATGAGTAAAACAAGTGAATTGTTGCAAATATAGTTTGAGGTTTAGTACGGAAATATCAAAGTTATGAATGAAAATGATTCTTAGGTATTTAAGTTTGAGATAAACCCAATTTATGATGTGTCATGGGATACCATTTCTAACAACAAATCCTAAACATGAAGATTTATAGTATGTTATATAAAAAATGATGAACAAAGATGTGGTTTGGGTTATTTAATCCTCTATTAATTACAAGAAGGATATTAGGATTAATGTCGTATTAAAGGCCAGCCACTTATATACTCTTAGCAACACCATGGCCTTAATGGGAATTTTCATTGAACTTGATTGCATAACTTGAAGATGTTTTGGGGATGGCTCACTTAAGATTAATATAATGCCCAATGATTTATGATGCTTAGGACTTAAAGGACTAACCACTTGACAAATGGCCTTAATGGCCAAATTTATTAATTTAGGATGGGTGGGAGGAATTTCTGTATTAGTACTTAAGGAGGAAGTTGATTATAAAAATTATAACAATTATGGTGCAAATAAATTGAAATCATAAATCAGATATCAAATCATCACCTAAAATAACTAGCTTGCAACTTACGATTGTCCACTCATGTAGATAAAGAAAAAATTATTTCTAAAAGTATAATGCTATATAAAATAATCTTTCTTTGAAATACATATTAAGTCCTTAAATAGATCATAACACTAGATCTAAAAAATCAAAAGAAAAAAAAAATAAAATACTATTCTTATTGAAAACATGCAAAAATATACAATGTGTTTGTTAGATAAGTTGTTTGACTTCAACACAGACCATTAAGAGAAATCCTATCTATCATGTGGTGTTGTGTTCTAAGTCAATTTTCATCAAGCTTAGCATTGATTTTATTATGTTGCCAAACATCTAAATTCATATTACATAGTTGATGGATAAAAATATCATTAAAAACTTATCAAAAGGAACCTTACATAACTTATAAAGGAGAATTATCAACTTAACTAAAAAATAAACAGAGGAAACTATTTTACTTTTGTTGCTTTATTAGATTATATGGCATAGTTTTTGCACCATATTGATTTTTAGTCTAGTAAAGCATGCAATTAAGCCTGTAGGGCATTGCATGAATTTGAAGTGTTTCATAACTTTACTCTTTATGTTGAGAAAATAGAGGTAGAACCTCAAGTAGAAATGGATAACAAAATTGGCATAATATTTATAGTTTTGTTTTTCTTAGGAAAAAAAGATTAGCAAAACTAATATGTTTAAGGAGATGAAATGACACTAACTAGTTTGTCATTACGTGGATAAAAGAATCAATTGTTTCATATCTACGTTAAAGCTTTTTGAATCTAAATTAGAATCAAAATTTCCTAATAAACTAGGTATAGAAGTTATTATTCAATACAAGATATGGATGATGATCTAGTGAATTTTATTATCTATTGTGACTACTTAGTGTTTGCATCATTAAAGGGAATAAACAATGATGATATCATGTTCCTATGGCACTTCCCTCATGATGAAAGCATTAATCATATTTTATGGAACTACAAATATTCACAATTAGTACTCAATTTTTTGCTCCAATGACTACCAAATTACCCTGACACTTAACTATTGGATGCATTTTTATAGCTGAAGAATTTATTAGGCTAGATGTAGATAAAAATAAGGAAATAAAAATAGAAGAATTAGTCAATTCCATTACTAGTATACTCTATGATATACAATAAGATAAGAATAACAAACTACACATGAAGTTCGCATTCTCGTCCACTTCCATGATCATAATTATCCCGTAGGTTTTTTGCTTTATAGGAATTTTCTTATAGGGATCTTTTGGAGCCACCACAGCCTACATATGCTATAAGTTATTTCACAATATACATTTATCCTCATCTTGGATAGATGAAGGCCAACAATGACCCTACCTATGTTGTAAAATATTGTGTGTGTTTTAGTACTATCATTTGAGATGGAATTTTTGTTTTTTATTTTAGAACTTTTTTAATTACCTCACTTATTCTTTATAGCATGGGCATAACATAGGGATTGACTCCTACATTGCTACAATAGCTCACTAGGAGTACTAAAACAATTCCAAAATGGGAAAATTTTAATGTGAATATATTTTTTGACTTTTTACTCAATTCAAGTTTTTCATTTTTACCAAGAAGAGAACACTAGAATGGATTGTGTAGCAAACTTTACTCTATATAATGATTTTTTTTTAAACTAAAGCATGTCCCTTCCTAAATGTTTTTTTTCTTTTTTGTATAATTATTTCTTTGAGCAACCATGATGTGATATTAGTAGAGGCTTTAGCAATAGTTTTTTAAAAAGAAAATGCTAAAAGGATGAGCAATTAGCCTAGCTTTATAGTGTATTCGTCACGGCCCAGAAAAGTAGATATATGAAATCTAAAAAAGAAGAACGTATACACACATGCACACTCACAAGAATCAAGCAAATAAAACAAAGCTAGTCAAAGGCACATATGAATTCCACGTTTCACTCTCTTACATTGGTGAATCCATATGTACATGACATTTTCAGTCTGATAACCTTTTGATATCAACTCACTAAGGCCTCAAATTTATGACATTAGCTCTCATACCACTTGCATCTTACAATTTGTGGAATGAAGCATCTAAGGCTTAGATTAACCTTAATCTTATATTGTGCTTCCTAATTTCTTCTATCATATTTATTAACCTAATTATTGTCCCTCCCATTCCAAATGATTCAACCCTTAAATAGTAATGTCTAGACATGGTGTGATCCTTTTTTATCTCCCTCATCTGGCATGATTGTACACTTCGAGAAATGTTGATCAAGGTTGGCATTCAAAGTTAAAAAATTCACTTCTTGTACGGGATATTTCATGATTAGTTGCTAGAACTCAATTAACCTCTTCCTAGTTGAAAGTTGCACACTTATAGTTTGTCCAAAATTATGTTTTAGGAATATTAGTATTAAAAATGTTATTTGTATTACACTTAGTGAAGTTATCAACCATCTTACATAAGTAAATTTTGTTTCAATAAAGCCTTCTATTATATCAAGATTATGCTAGAAATACTAAATCATCTTACCACTATATAGATTCCTTAGTCATAGATCATCTGTGAGCTTTGTTTGAGAGAAATAAAAAATTATGGGTAAATTTCTTTAAATTCTAGCTCTGTATAAAAAGGTTATAGGGCCCTTGACCAAGGCTTCCATCAAGCCTTAAAGTATACATTAGGAAAAATGTCTTTTTTTGCTAACAAGTCTTTGCAATTATGGTTTAGAGACATGGATGGAAATTGTAGAATTTGTAGAGAACATCACATATCATAGATTCTAGAACTATTCTAGTATTAGTTTAACCTCCTTCCCATTCATTTATTCTTTCTTTCTATCTTTTCAATAGATCCTTCTTTATTTCTCTATCCATCTCCTTTTCACTCTCTCTTCATTAGTATACTCTTTATCTATATAATACAATTTCTCAACTTGCTTCAAAAATAATCTTTCACACTCTCTTCTCTTTGTGTCATTATAAGTCTCCCTTGCTCTCTTTCTCTGTCAATATATT
The DNA here is from genome assembly GCA_023846275.1 of Vanilla planifolia. Lineage (NCBI taxonomy): Eukaryota > Viridiplantae > Streptophyta > Magnoliopsida > Asparagales > Orchidaceae > Vanilla > Vanilla planifolia. Next base: position 497,099 of record JAIUJO010000050.1, on the reverse strand, counting down.
CAACATAATTTATCACTATTGTCTATTCAAACTTATTCCAATCTCCTCCATCACTTCTCTCTATATTTTACTCATTCCCCTCTCCATCTTTCCCTTACAAGTATCTCCCTTCACTTTATTTTCTTCCATGTTTTACCTCTTTCACTTTACATTGCTCACTCATAAAATATAAATTAAAATATTTGTTATATAATACATTTTAGTAAATATTTTGTGCTACTATATATTAATATAATAAACATTATTATGTTTATTAGAATTATTATAAACATATGCTCATTTTATTGTTAGTATCACAAAATAACAAAAAATCATTTTCCTCTTCTTTTTACTAATTTCTAAAATGAATATTAGAATAAAATTAAGAAATAATGAGTATGAATTCATAATAAGTGCAAGTATAAAAATAAATGAAATAATTTTATTTATTTCTATTATCTTATTCTTAGTAATTTCTAATTAAAATTAGGGTTTGAATAATTAATCTAATTAATTGTTCAATTATAATAATAGAAATTAATTTATTTTGTAAAAAAAGTTCCTAAATAGTTAATAATAATTTTCTTCTCTATCATTTTTTACATATTGTTGTAAGGAATAATATGTTTAAGAAAGAGAAACTATGAAGAACAAAAATCATAAAATGATAATGGACAATAAAAAAGGAAAACATTGAACACAAAAAAGGATTGAATAATGAGCATAATAATATAAAAAATCATATTAAAGTAATGAAATAAGTTAAATAATAAATTTAAATAAAAATATGGAAGAATAAATATAGCGTTAAAAGAATTAAATAAAATAGATGTGGATGAGTAAGAAGAAAAACAACACAAATAAAATCATAAGAATAAATATTAAATATTCTAAAATAATAATAATAATAATATTATTATTAATTTTTACTATGATTAATTTATATTATATTTCCATTATTTTTAATATATTAATAAAATATCATAAAACTTATTAATAATATAAGAATAATTGAAATATGCATTTTTAAAATTGTTATGATTCATTAGTTTTTATGAAAATATGTATTTTTAAAGTTATTATGATTCTTTAGTTTTCTTATAATAATTTTAAATTATAGATGGTGTTTTTTATATATTTAAAAAAACAAAAAATAGTATTAAAAAATAAAAAAATAATTTATAATTATTCTTCTTCTTAATTATAAGAGAATTTCATATATATTAATAATTATTAAAAATTTTCTTAGTTTCCATAGAATAATAAGTAATAATTTTTAATCTTCACTTTTTTACTTTCTGTTTATTAACCATATTATTCTTCTTTTGATAAATATCATGTTTCTTATTCTACTCCTTAATCGTCATTTGAAATATGATATTAAAGATAGATGTAAAAATAATGACTAAAAGGAGAAAGAGAAAGGATAGAGAGGGAGGGATAAGGGGGGAGAGAACAAGGAGAAATTGGGAGACATGAGAAATAGATATGGAAAATATATGGATAAATAAAATAGAGAATAATGAGATAGAATAGAAAAATAACATTAAGAGAAAAATGGCAAGAAAGAGAGTGCATGATAAAGTGAGAGAGGGAATAAGCGAGTGACAAAGATAAAAGTGGTCAATATAAGGGGAAGGGAGAGGAATACAGAGAAAAAGAAATAAAATAGTGAAGAAGGAGAAAGAGAGTGAGTAAAGAAGAGCGAGAAATACATAATCAATGAGAGAGAAAAAGAAAAGAGAGTAAGGGACCATCAATTAATAAAATAAGGTGGTTGATAAATAAGGAGGAGATAAGAGAGGATGTGTGAAATATGATAGAATAAATTAAGAAGATAGCTAAACAAAGATGTTCAAAAAAGGAGAGAGTTTCGAAGAGAGTAAAATGAAAGAGAATAGTAAGGAGAGTATTAGAAAGAGAAAATAATGAGACAAAATGAAGGAGAGAAGAGATAAAAAAAGTTTGATATACACAAATTAGAAATTAAGTGAGATATATAGAGAAGACAAAGTGAGAGAGTTGGAAAAAAGAAATAAGAAAGATTTAGTGGAGGGAGTGAGAGTGAAAAGGGAGAAAGAGAGTTTATGAAAGACAAATTTAATGGAGAACAAAACAAAATAAGCTTGATTGAGTAGATAAAAGAAAGTAAGTTAGAGATGAAAGATAGAAAAAGAATAAGAAAAAGCATGATATGCCAAAAGTGAAACAACAAGTAGAAATAAAGAGGGATGAGGGGTGTGAACCAAGTCAAATAGAGAACTTAAGAGAGAGGCTGAGTGATAAAAAATTAGAAAGATTGTTAGGAATAAATTCCTTGAGGAGAGAAGTTATTTAGTCATATAGACATGAAGAGGTATTGAAGGTATGAGAAAGAGAGGCAAGGAGATAAATATGATAATAAAAAGGGAATTAGGGAAATATATAGAATATCGAGAAGATTAGGAGATGAACAAGTGCAATAAAAAAATTAAGGGAAAAGAGAATGTCAAAAAAGCAAGTTGGAGTGGTGAAAAGAGAGAGAGAAGAGACATAAAGAGATGTTGTAATGAAAACGAGAAATAAACAAAGGGGGACATAGAGAGAGATATAAAGAATGAAAAAAATAAGGATGTAAGGAAAGAATCAATAAAGAGCATATAAACGATGTAATGGACAAGATAGAGGTAAGAGAGAAAGTGTGAAAAAAGATAGGATAGATAATAATGATAAAAAAGAAATAGAGAGAGGAAGGGAGAAGAACCTGGTAAAGTGCTTTGAGAATTTATGATGGAAATAAAAGAATGACGGATAGGGATTGTAAAGAGAAATGGAGAGCATGAGATAATAAGAATGAGATAAATACAATTGTAGAGTAAAGAAAAGAGAGGATAAATTGATAGAGATTAAAGGGATATATATAAAAATAAGAAATAATGTGTGAATGAAAAGTAGGTTTAAATGAGAGAGAATAAGGTAAAGAGTAAAGGAGTGTAAAAATTCATCAAGAGAAAAAAAAAGAAAATGACAAAGAACTTAAACATTGCAAAACAAAAAAGGAGAAAGGGAAACAAACACAGGGAAAAGTAAAGTGCAAGATAGAACACAATAGACAGACATAAAGATATAAAGAGAATTACAAAAATAAATAATGTAAGTTGTAGAGAAGTATAAGAGGAGCGATAAAAAGAAAAAAGAAGAGAAAGAGAGAGAAGAGAAGAAACAAGAGAGATAATAGAGGGAGATAGAAGATAAACATTATGATAAAGAATGTGATATAGAAATACCATATAGATAGAGACATAATAGTAAACAACCAAAATTAAGAGATTGATAAAGTGAAATAATATTTTAGAGACTTTGAGAGTTTAAAAGAATGAAACAAGAGAGTTAAAAAAAGAGAGAAGTGATAAATAAGAGAGAATGAATGAGATAGATATAAGATGATAGAAGATCTCAGGTAGAGAAGAGACAAAGGAAAAGGGAATGAAAATATATGATGAAAGAGGTAAATATACAATGAGATAGATAAAAGTGTACGAAAGAAGTGGAGGAAAAGGGAGATAGAAAGAAAATAAAAAAATAAAGAAAAACTACAAGAAAATATAAATTGGTAAAACAAATGGTGAATGATAAAGAGAGATAAAAAGAGAAAATGAAATAGAAGGTAATCAACCATAGGAAGAAGGATAAAGAAGAGAATATAAAGGGAACATGAGAGAGAGAGAGGAGTCTGTAAGAGAGTTCAACAAAATCAAATGAAAGAGATTTTGTAAGATTATTATGATAAAGGATTTAGGAAGGGAGAAATAGATTGAGAAAGCACCTTAAAGAGATTGATAAGAAAGATAAGGAGAAAAGAGAGAGAAGGAATAAGGAGGATAGAGAAAAGAGAGAGAGATAATAAATAAAAGGAAAAAGAGAATTAAGAGGTTGAGTTGGAGAGAAACAAAAAAGTTATGAGAAAAAACATTTTATAAGATAAACATACATATTGTAAATATGATAAAAATTATTAAAAGAAAAAGAATAACAACTAATAATTATTATCATAAGTAATAAATATTAATAATTAAATAAGGGTGGGAGAGATAAATTGTGAGATACTTTTTTGGAGGAAGAAGAGAGAGAAGAGACCAAATTTTAGTTAAAAAGAGAATACAATTGAAAGAAAGAAAGCAAGATTTATTGAGACAAATTAGAGAAATATGTAATAAAGAGAAAATAATTTGGAGTAAGGGGAGAGGATGGAAGAGTGAGAAAGTAAAAGATAACAAGTGAGCGAAGTCAATTAGCGTGTGAAGAGAGAAAAGAGAGGATAGAGATGGTAATTAAAGAAAAAGAAGTTAAAATAGAAAGATAGACAATTTGAGAGATAAAATGGGTGATAAAGAAAAGAGCAAGATTAACTAAGAGAAGGAGTGATAAAATGAATGATACGAATAGTGGGAAAGTGGGAGAGAGATTCTAAGAGAGAGAAGGTGGCGATAAATAAGAGTTATGGGATTGAAGAAGGAGGGAAAATGAGGCAAAAGAGGAGAGAACAAGGAGTTAATGAGAGACAAAAAATGATATAAATAAAGATAAAGAAAAGAGGGAAGACATATTATTATGATTGATAGATAAGAAGGGGATGGATAATAGAGTGAAAACAAGAAGAGTGAGTGACTGTAAAATAATCATGGACATTGAGAGTGTTAGAGAGGAAAGAGAAATATTAGGACAATAATAGAGAGATAAATAAAGAGAGAAAAAAAAGGTCATAATGTAATGAGAGGGAAACAAACAGATAAAGATAGAAGTAACCAAAGGCATCTAAGAGCAAGCAAATGATAACAACTTAAAGTTTGGAAATTGAGAAAGTAATGTGGGAGATGAGAGAGACAATATAGAGTGAAAGTGAAAGTGGGAGAAGAGATTAAGAAAGAAGAAACAACAAAAATGAGATTGAAAGTGTTAGACAGATAGTGCAAAGTTGTAGAGAGAAGACAACATGAAAGAGATCAAGAGATAATGAGAGATACAAAAAAAAAGATATAAGACAAGAGGAAAATAGTAACAAAGAAGAGAAAGTAACATAAAATAGATGGAGACTAAGTGAGTTATATCTTGCTAGAGAGAAGAAAGGAAGACATAGGGAGGTGTTAAAAATTGATTAGTAATGGGGAGTAAGAGAGACATTTATAGATCTTGTTATTTGGAGAGACAAGAAAAGATGATAAAGTTGTAAAAAAATGAAAGATTAAGTAGGAGAGAAAGAGGAAGATAGAGAGAAACTAATGGAAAAAGATAGTTTTAAAAAGTGACACATCAACTCATAAGTGGCAAAGAAGAGAAAAAGAAGAAATATAGAAGGAAAGAACAAATGATATAGGGAGAAGAGCAAGCTAAAAGGGAGAGAATTGTGGGTAAATGAAGATAGTGACTAGGATGAAGGATGTGATAAGGAAAGGCCCAAATGTTTTATGAGCACGAAATAGTAGGAGACATGAAAACTGATATGACCTTACAGATAGGGAGACAGAAAAATTAATGTTTGAGTGTTGAAGTAAAGATAAACATGAATAATAAATTAATAATCCTATAATTTGACATTATTGTGAGAAGAAAATATAAAAATCAGTTTTTTAATAATAATTATTAAAACTTATATGAAGTTATCAATTATTATTAGAAAAAATTATTATTTCATAATAATAACTTTTATATAAAAATTTCTTAATAATTGTAGCACTTATTAATTACAATTACAATGATTAGAATATTTTTTTTACTAATTATGAATAATAATGTTTTTAATTCCTATAATTTTTTTCCATTTGAAATCCTCTTAAAAATTATATTTAATTATGCTTATTAAATTTCAATTATTGTTTACTATACATAATATGTTAATAAAATTAGTATTAATTATAAACACAAAATGCAAAATTTCATAAGAAAATTAATATTTAAATTTGTTAATGTTTGTCACTTGAATCATTATTACTTACTCATATAATAATTTTTTAATTATTATAAGTTTTCTAAAAATAATTAATTACTATTCAAGAAATGTGGAATAGAATAATTGTTTTTAATACCAATGATTAGTTGGCCAAATTTTAATAATAAAACTTTTTTCTCATGTTAATTATAATTATAACTGCTTACATAAATAAAATATAAAATTACTATAATTATTATTTTTGTGATAAATTCCTTTTAAGAAGAATAATTTATAATTACAAAAAATATAATAATAATTACACTATTCTTGATCAATGTTTTAATTATACTTGATAATTATGAAAATTAATTCTTAAGTATAGTTTATAGAACATCAAAATTAAAAAGTTAATTGATTATTAATTATAATAATAGTAATAAGAACGTTTTTTTTAAGCAAGATATTAAATAACAAATAAATTTCTTTTGTTTTCCTTTTGTTTTCAAATTCAAAAAGGAATATGAGGACAAACATTAAGAAAAACCAAATGATAATTCATTATAAATTAAGCTTAAAAAAGGAATAATTTAATATCCTTCTATTAAATTATTTTTTAGCAATTACTAATTAAGAAAAAAATTAAACAAACTTATGTAATTACTTATTCAATTAAAATAGTAATATTTAAATTTTTTTATAATATATTAAAATTAATTACTAAATAGTTTCTTTTGCCTTCTTATTTTTTTTCGTATTGTTTTAATAATAATGTGATTAAAAAAATATATTAGAGGAAGGGAATAATAATAAAAGAAATTGGAGTAAATGAAGAATTAAGATATAAGAAAAAATAAAATAGGATAAGTTTCAAAAATATGCATGAGAATAAGAAGAACTAGAAGAAACACATGTGATGAAATAAGAAAACAAATATGAAGGAAAAAATGAATATTGCTAATCAATAAGAAGAAATATGGATTTTCATTAATAATAATAATAATAATATTTACAGAGATCATGATATTATTTTGTTATATTTATCATATTTATAAAATAAAACATAATTCTTAATAATAAAAGAATAATAACACAATTAAATAATTCTTATAATATTACAAGATGTTAATTATTTTATAATAAATTTTAATTATTAATAGTACAATAAATTTAATTATTAATTGCATCTAAAATGATAAAAATTTACTTTTTAATAATATAATGTAAATATTTATTCCAAAAAAATGCTTTATCTATTTCAATTCATTACTAATATCTATTAAAATACAAAGCATAATTTATAATTGTTCTTCTTATTTAAAAGTTACTTTGATAACTTTTAAAACTTATTAAAAATTTTCCAATTTTTATATAGCAATTTTTATTCTTTAATTTACTACATTTAATTTGTTAGTCACATTAACTTCTTTTCATTCATGTCATGTTTCTTATTCTTTTTTTATTTTCTTTTCAAATAGTATTTTGAAGATAAACATTTAAATTATCACTAAAAAGAAGAAAGGCAAAAATAAATAAGAAGTAAAAATGAAAATGGTTACAAAATACATTTATATGAAATATTTATAGCTAAATTGAAATTTGGAATGACAAGAAAAAAGATAAAAAATAATATGAGATAAATTACATAAGAGTGCATACTAAGTAAGAGAGGGAATGAGTAGGAGAGAAAGATAGAAGTGATTAGTATATGGAGATAGTAGTTTAAGAGAGAGAAAAAAATAAAGGAGTAGAGACTGAGAGAAAGAGAGTGAATGAGTATGATAAAGCAGGAAAGAGATAATTATAGACTATTAGAGAAGGAATAAGTGAGGAAGCATCAATTAATAGATTTGTTGATGAAGTGATAATGTGGAGATATGAGAAGAGGAAATTAGTTGAGATATAATTGGTTAAAAGACTTTGACAAAGGGAAATGGAGGAGAGAGTAAGATAAAAGAGAGAGTTGAAAGCAGAATATTATAAAGGAAAAAAGAGACAAAAATGATGGAACATTGAGGTAGATAAAGAGTTTGATATAAATAAGATAAAAATTTAGGTAGATATAGAGAGAAGGTAATGTGAGTGATGGGAAAAGAAAGAGATATAAAAGAGTTAGTAGAAAGAGAAAGTAACATAGTTAAGAAAAAGAAAATTTCAATGGAGAATAGAATAAAGAAAGCGAGTGGTAATAGATAAGAGAGGATTAGAGATGCAAGAAAGTAGAATAAAGACAGTGAGCATGATAGAAGAGAAGTGAGACTAGTAAAATAGATGAAGAGAGACAAAGAGGGGAAGAGAGATGTGTGAAATCAAGAAAACAAGAAATAGGTTGAGTGATAGTAAAATAAAGAGAAAGGAAGATATTCCTTATAAGAAAGAGGGCATTTAAAGAATGATACATGAAGTGATTATGAAGGTATAAGAAAGAGTGGTAAAGCAATGGATGAGTGATGAAAAAATAAAATAGAGCAATATATAGATGGGAGAGAAGGTAAGGAAATTGAAGTGTGAGATATATATAACAAAGAGTAAATAGAGAGTGAAAAAGGTGAGAAAGAGTGGTGAAAAGAGAGAGTGATAAAGAAAAGAAATTAAAAGATAGTTGGGCAATAGAAGGAAAATAACTAAAGAAGAACATAAAGAGAGATAGAGAGATAAAAAGTAAAGAGAAGAAAGAGGAGAGAAAAGAGCAATAAAGGGTTGACAAAAAGTATTAGAGAGATAAAAGAATGATGGATATAGAGGATGAAGAGAAATAGAGAGCTACAGGTACTATGAATAGGATTGATGATATTAAAGAGAAGAGCAATGGGTGTAACAGAAGGACGTTAATAGGATATAGAAAGAGGTGAAGTCAAGAAGAGTTAAGAGTTATGAAGAGAACAAAAGTAAAAGATAAAGAATTTGACTAATACAAAGAGACAAAAAAAGGTAATGAGATAAATAAATATGGAGAGAGAAGAAAAGTGTAGAATATATAATAAAAGGTAGAGATATAGATTAAAGGGACATCTTAACATAAAAAATTAATGAGTAAAGAAGTATATGTAGATAGATAAAAAAATGATTAACAAGGTAAAGAGAGAGAACTACAAGAAAGAAGAGTGGTAATAGAGAAAGAAGTTAAACACTATGACAACGAATATGACGAAGAGAGACTAAATACTTTGAGACAAAAAGAAAAGGTGCAAATGTTAAGGTGAGATAAAAAGGTACTTCAAGAGAGAAAGGAGGTCTAAAAGGAGAGAGAGAAAGGGAGAGAGAGAATAAGGAGAAGTGGAAAACAAGAGAAAAAATGAGATAGAAAATAGAGTAAAAAGAGATAAATGAAAAGGGTGAAAATTAAAATAAGGAATTATACACAACAAGAGAGATATAGAGTAAAATAAAGGAAGTGAGAGAAGAGGAGAAGGAATATAAAGAGATAAATAGGAAATGGAAAAAAAGTAGATTAGGAGACAAATGGAGAAAGGTAAACAGATAAAAATAAAAAGGGAAAGAAAAAAACCTAGTGGGACAATGATAATGAAGAGGAGAAATAAGGGAACAAGAGCGAACAAGATAGAGAGTTTAAAGTAATAAACAAAAGCAAAAATGGAAAAAATTTGAGATTGAGCAATGAGAAAGGAAGAGAGAAATAGAATGAGAAAGTGACTTATAAGGAATGAAAAAAAAGATCAAGAAGGAAACATAAGCTAGAAGTGATAGAAAGAGGAGAGAAAAAAATAGAGAAGAGAATGAGAAAAGGGAAAAGAAATAGATTGAGAGGTTGAGACTAAGATAGATAGAGATAAATTCTTAGATGAAAAACGAAAGAAATATAGATACAGATGATGGATGAGAAGACAAGGGAGAATGTAAGTGAAAGAATAAAAGTGAGATTTATAGAGACAAAGGGGGAGAAATACACAATAATGAGTGAGGGTAAGATGTGAAAGGAGAGAATGAAAAAGTGAGAGCACAAGAGACAAAAAAGCAAAGGGCATGAATTTTAAAGTTAAAAGAAAGAGGGGGTAAGAGAAGTGAGAGAAGAGAAAATACAAAGAGGTTAAGTGAGAGATCACATAGGTTGTTGAGAGAGGAGATAGACAAGGAGTGTATGACATTAACATAATGGAAGACAAATAATGGGAAAGAAGGACAAAGATTCCACAAGAGATAAGGTGGAGAGATAAAGAGTAGTTATAAGAAGGGAGAAAAGTGAGAGGGAATGAGGCAAAGAGAAGATGAATAGAGTGAGGAGGTTGTAAGAGATTATGAAAGACAAAAAAATAAAGAGTGGGAAGAGAAAGATGGCTATAAGTGATTGATGAGAGTGAGAAGAATGATAGGGTGAAAGCATGAAGAGTGAGTGACAGCAAAGGAGAGATAGACTAGAGAATGTTCTTGAGAGGGTCGAGGGATACTGTGACAATGTTAAAGAGATCAATAAAATAAGACAACAAAGTTAGTGTGATAGAGATGGAAAAAATAGTGATAATGACAAAGATAAAAAAGCAAGTGCAAGAATCCATAAGGAAATAAAAAAAGTGAGGAAAGTGAGAAGGTGATAAGAAAGATGGTTAAGAAAATTATGAGAGAAAGAGAGATAAAGAAATGATGTTAAGTAAGAGAGTGCAAAAAGATTGATATGTGAGAGAATTATAAGGGACATAATACAAAATTACATTGAGAAGATAAAGCTAAAAAAGAGCTATAGGTTGTGAGAATAAGATAAAAAGGAGATATAATAAGGGAGAGAAAAAAAATATTAAGTAGAGAAGGTGATACATAAAAGAGAGAAAATGAGTAAATGATATGTAGCTTAAAAGAAGATATAAAGAGAAGTCTATGTGAGAGAGATTGATGAGTCATAGAGAGAAAGAAATACATTTTTAGATATTTTTATTTAGAGAGAGAAAGAGAAGAAAAATAAAAAGGGAGTCCAACATTAAGATTAAGAGAGAAAAAAGGAGGAGAGCAATGCAAAGAAATTATTTTAAAAAGAGACACACTAATTGAATGAGAAAAAACAAAAGAGAGGGAGATGTAATAGAAAAAAAGAACTTAAGAAGGAGAAGATCATGAAAGAAAGAGAGACAATTTCAAAAAAAAAAGATGATACAGGCTACAATAAAGAATGTGAAGGTGAAAGGCCCAAATATTTTGTGAGAGAAAAAATTATTGATAAAGGGATATAGATAGAGAGAGAAAGAGAAAGTATTGTTGGAGAGAAAAGAGTAATATGAAGAATTAATTATTAATCCTATAAGGAAACATTATTTTGAAAAGGAAATATAAAAAATAGTATCACTAATAGTGATTTCTAATAATTCTTTAAAATTATAATTTTTTTTTAATTTTTATTTATCATTATAATCCTCTAAAAAAATATTTATTAATTCTAATTATGTCAAGATTAATTCTAAATATGAAAAATAGTTATAATTAAATATTCTTAACATTAAAGGTAAGTTAGTTAAATTACCATTCATTTCTAATTAATAAAGTGATATTTATTAGCATAACTAATTTTCAAATTTAACAATTTTTTTTGTTCTTAAAAAATTTCCAACATATTTAAATTGCTAACTCTTAATTATTATATTTCTTATCAAGCATAATTAATTATTTTTAATAACCATTAAAAATTAGACATAACAATTACTACTAATAGTATTGACCATAACTAACAAAAATTACTCTAGCAATCATTTAACTATTGAAAGGTTACTCTCATGTTAATTATAACTTTAATCTTCTTACATAAAAAACTAATATTACAAATGTAAAAATTTACTATTATTATTATTATACTTAAATCTTTGTTGAGAAGAAAACTTGATAATTACTAAGAATGAAATAATAATAACTTTATTCATAATCTTATAAATGAATATTAAAATTATAAAATTTATTTATTAGTAATAGTGAAAAAGAAAAAATAATTATTAATTACTATATTACACTAAAAAAATTAATAGTTTTTAAATGATATGTAAAAAAATAACTAAAATATTTTTTTCTTCTTTTTTGTCCAATTTTAGAAAAGAATATTAGAATACAAATTGAGAAAAATGAATTAGAACAACTTATAAAAGGAAGATTAACAAAGAAAGGAGTAAATTTGTAACTTTCTTTTTCACTTTTTAGTTTCTATATATTGTTAAAAAGAATAATATGATTAAAAAACATTAATAGGGTAATTATAAAAAGATGATTGATGGGAAGAAGAATAAGAAAATGAAGAATAAAAAATGAATGAGAAGAAGAGAATAATAAATAAATAAAATTAGAAAAAAAGAAGAAAATAAGAAAAGAATAAAATTAAATATGAAATATTTCATGTGTAAATATGACAATAAAAAGAGTTAGAAGAAATAAATGAGGTAGAAGAAAATGAAAAGCAACAAAGTGAAGATGAATAAAAATATTTATAATTAATAACAAAGTGAAGAGATTATGAAGTTATAAGAAAGAGAGGCAGAACATTTGATGAGTGATAAGAAACGAGATAAAACAATATATAGAAGGTAGAGAAGATAAGGAGATGTACATGTGAGATATATGATAAAAATCAAATAGAGAGAGTTAAAAGGCAAGATTGAGTGGTGAAAAGAGATAGTATGAGAGAGAACGACATTGAGAGATAGTTGGACAAAAAAAGAGAAATAAATATATAAGAATATAGAAAGAGACAAAGAAACTAGAGAGATAAGAAGATAAAGGCAATGGTGAGCATATGAGAAATATAAAAGAAGAGATGAGGGATGAGAGAAATTAGGGGCAAATGATAAAAAATACAAGCATGATAGTAAGAGAGGTAGAGAAGAGAGAGGAAGTGAGAAGAGTATGAAAAAGAGTTGATAGAAATTTTTAGGGAAATAGAAGAATGATGAATAAAGAACTTCAAGAGAGATGAGGAGCAAGAGATAATAAGAATGGGATTGATGATATTAAAGAGAAAAGTAATAGAAGTAAAAACTGGAAGATAATTTAAGGAGATAGTGAATTGAGAATGAATGAGTGAATGAGAGGGTGGTTAAGATGATATATAAAGAGGTGTGGTTAGGGAGAGTGGAAAGTCATCAAGAGAAAGTCGAAGAAAAAGAATTAGAGTAATACATAATGACAAAAGAGGTAAAAAAAGTTAATAAATATAAAGAGAAGCAAAGTATATAATACATAATGAAAGGTAGAGATAAAGATTAAAGAGACATGCAAACATTAAAAATTTGATGTGTAAAGAAGTATAAGTAGAGAAAAAGATAAAAAATGACGAATAATGTAAATAGGAAGTAGAGCAAGAAAGAAGAGTGATAATGGAGAAAAATGATAAAGACTATGAGAAAGAATACAATAAATAGAGACTAGATACAATAAGACAAAATGAGAAGAAACAATTGAGGAATAGATAAAGAGATATTAAGTCATAAGAACTTAAAGGGAGAAATGGAGTGCAAAATAAGAGAAAAAAATAAAGAAAAGTGAGAAATAAGAGAGAGAAAAATGAAATGAAAGATAGAGTGAAAAGAAAGAAAAGAAAAGGGTGAGAAAAACTATATTTATAGATATAGATGCACAATTATAAAGATATAAAGAACAAGAAAGAAAAAAAAAGATAAGAGAGTGAAGGAACAAACAGATAAATAAGAAATAAAAAAATATAGATTGGGATACAGATAGAGAAAGATAAAGAGATAAAAATAGAAAAACAAAGGGCAAGTCCCTCAAGGAATAATGATAAGGAAGAGAAGAAAAAAGGAGAACTAGTGGGAGTGAATAATGTGAAAGAGAGTTTAATGAAATAAAAAAATGGAAAATTTTTGTGATTGAGTACTAAGAATGGACGAGTTAATTAAAACTAGAAAGTGCCTTAGAAGTATTAAGAAGGAAGACATTGAAGAAGGAAAGAAGAGTGAGGAGAGTTATAAGGGGAGAGAAAAAAGAGAGAAAGGTATAAGAGAGAAGAAAGAAGAGAGGGAAATTAAGTGGCTAAGATTAGTAGTGATAGAGATAGATTCTAAAAGAGAAAAGAGAAACAAATAGAGATGTAGGTGATTCTTGAAGGGCTAAAACGAGAATACAAGTGAAAGAATAAAATTGAGTTTTATAGAGACAAAGGGGAATAAATACAAAACAAAGAGTGAAGAGCACAAAGTGAAAAGAGAGATTGCATGTGTAAGAGTGTAAGGGACAAAAAAAATATGGAGCATTAATTTGAGAGTGAAGAGAGAAGAAAGTGTGGTTAAGAGAAGTGTGAGAAGAAAAAATACAAAAAGGCATAATGATAGATAAAATAAGTAGAAGAGAAACAAGACAAACATGGTAAGAAAGTCATCAGCAAAGTTGAAGATCAAATAATCATGGAAAGATTGAAAAAGATTCCAAAATGTAGATAATTTGTGGAGAGAAAGAGTAAGTTGTAGGAAGGGAGAAGAGGAAGAAGGAAATAAGGCAAAAAAGGAGAACAGAATGAGGATGTAGTGAGAGATAAAGAAAGACAAAGTGCAAGATAAAGAAGAGTGAGAAGAGAAAGTCATAACTATGATTGATGGAAAATAAAGAGAAGAATGATAGAATGAAAATAAGAAGAGCGAGTGAGAGCAAAAGTGAGATTGAGAGAGAGAGTGTTTGAGTTGGTAGAGGGCTAATTAGATGATGACAAAGAGATTGAAAAAAAGACAATGAAATCATAGTGTGATAAGGAAGAGAAAATAGTCAGAGTGAAAAAGATATTGAATCTAGTGAAAAAATGCACAACATAATGAAGAAAAGTGATGGAAGTGAGAGTTTCAGGAGAGTAATGGGTGAGAAAATGTTGAGTAAAAGAGAGAGAGATATGAAATTAAGGAAGAGGGAAAAAAGATAGATTTATGAGAAAATTATGAGGGAGGTAGCACAAAGTTATGTAGAGAAGTTACAACTCAAAAAAGATTTATAGGTTGTGTGAATGAGATAAGAAAGGTAGTTATAGTAAGACAAAAAATTTTAAACTATAGAAGGTGATATATAAGATAGAGATATTAAGTGTATATATCTAACTTAAGAGGAGATATAAAGAGAAAGGCATGTGAGAGATTAAGGAGTTGTAGAGAGAAAGAGACATATTGATAGAGATTTTTATTTATTGACAAAAAAGAGAAAAAAGACAAAGAGGTAGAAAAACATTAGAATTAAAAGAAGAGAAAGTGGAATAGAGAGAAATGAAAAGAAATAATTTCAAAAAGCGACACACTAATGAAATGATAAAGAGGATAAGAAAAGAGAAAGAAGCAATAAAAAATTGAATAGTTTAAGAAAGAGAAGACTTAGAAAGAGAGACAGTTACCAAAAAAGTTCATAAAGGCTTTGATAAAGAATATGAAAGAGAAAATGAAATATGTTGTGAGAGAAAAGTTATGGACAAAGGGATACAGATAGAGACAGAAAGACAATAATATTTGAGAGAGATGAAGGAAGAATAACAAGAATTGCTTATTAATCTTATAAAAGAAATATTATTTTGAGAAGAAAATATAAAAAATAATATTAATAATAGTAATGTTTCAAAATTCTTTAAAATTATTAATTAATGTTTTAACAAATTCTTTAACAAGAATAACTACTATATCAACTTTTCTTAATAAAGGTTGTAATTATTCTTTACCATTATAGTGCATTATGATACTTTTTATTGATTCTAATTATTTTAAGATTAATTCTAATTAATTATTCTTATTGTTGAATATTTTCATTTAAGTTACAATTCGTTACGAATAAAGCAATATTTTTTTAGCATAACTATTTCTTAAATTTCAAAATTTTTTGGTTCATAATTTTTTTACTTATTTAAAAAGATAAATATTCATTATTATAGTTCACATAAGTAATAATTAATTATTTGAATAATTATTTAGAAATTAGAGATAATAATAATAATAATAGTTACAAATAATGTTGACCATAAATAATAAAAGTTACTCTCACCATCATTTAAATATAAAAAAAGTTATTCTCATCTAAATTATTACTCTAATCTTCCTATGTTAATAACAAATCTTTCAAATATGAGTAGTTATTATTAGTATTGCCATTATTGTGATTAAACATGTCCAAAGAAAACAATTTATAACTACGAAGAATAAAGTAACAATCACTTTACTCATAATCTTGTATTTAAATATTAATATATTAATATTTATTTCTTATTTAGTAAAAAAATTAAAAAAATAATTTGTATTAATTATTAATTTGAAATAAAAAATAATTAATTGTTAAAATTTGAAGATACCCAAAAAATAATTAATAAAAAATTTTTGCTTCCTTTATTCAAATTTTAGAAAACAATATTGTAAAAAAAAATAAGCAAAAATTAAAAAGAAATAATTATCAAAAGAAGATTAAGAAGAAAAAGAAATTATTATTTATTGTTATCTTATTCTTAGCAATTAGAAAATAATACTTTATTTTAAATTATTAAAATTAATTATAAACTTATAGTTAAAATTAAAAATAATTATTCTCATTCATTAAAACATTTGGCAAAAAAATTTAATAATAATTTTATATTACATTCTTTAGTTTCTACATATTCTTAAAAAGAATAATGTGATTAAATAAGAAAAATCTTGAAGGAGCAGTTATAAAATAGTTGATTGACGAGAAGGAGAAAAAGAAAATTTCGAGCACAATAATTAATGTGATGAATAAAAGAGTAAAAATAAAACAATTAGAACAAATGAAGAAAGAAAAGAATAAAATTAAATATGAAATATTTCAAGTGTAAATAGGTCAATAAAAAGAGCTAGAAGAAAAAATAAATTAATATTTATGAGCATAACTAAATTTAAAATTTAATAATTAATTGATTGTTAAATAAGTTTTACTTATTTAAATAGCTAATTATACATTATTATATTTCTTATCGATAACAATTAATTATTTTGAATAAATGTTTAAGAATTGGAGAGAAAAACAACTATTATTGATAGTATTTACTATAAGTAATAAATAATGCCCTATCATTTTCCCATAAAAGCATTATTCTCACATGAATTATAACTATAATTAAATTTGAGCATTTTCTATTATTATTGCTATTATTATGCTTAAAAATTTCTTAAGAAAAAAATTTGTATCTACGAAGAATAAAATAAAAATCACTTTATTCGTAATATTGTAATTTAATATTTAAATGATAAAATGTATTTCCTAAAAATAGTAAAAAGCATTTAAAAAATGGAATTTTATTAATTATTAAATTCAAGTGAAAATAATTAATAACTTTATTCTAAACTTACCCAAAAAATATAAAAAAATACCTTTTTGTCATTGTTTTCCAATTATAGAAATGAATATTATAATACAAAATAAGAAAAGAAAATGAACAAGAATTAATTATAAAAAGAAGATTAAAAAGCCAAGGTGTAAATTTATAATATATTATTATTTTATTCTTAGAAATTTAAAAATAATAATATATTCTAAATCAATAAAATAAATTTAAAAATTATAATTATAATAAAAATAATGATAACCTTTTTAAAAAAATAATGTCTAAAAAGTAATAATAATTTTTTTAAGCTCTTTTAGTATCTACATATTCTTAAAAATATTAATGTGCTCAAGCAATTTTAATCTTGAAAGTGTATTATCGAATGATGACTAACAAGAAAAAGAATAAGAAAATATAAAACATGATAATTAACTAGAAGAAGTGAATAATAAAAGTTAAAAAAAAAATAGAATAAAATAAGAATATAAGAAATGAATAAAATTAAATATGAACTATATCAAGGATAAATAAGATAATAAAAGTAGTTAAAATAAACAAATGATGTGGAAGAAGACCAAAAAAGATGAATAAGAATATCCACTATTAATAAGAATAAATATAATGTTTTTAAATTATTAAAAATACTATTCATGGTTATCATAATATGTCTTTTTTTTGTTGTTCACTAATTTTAATTTCTTAAAATTCATAATATAACATTTATATTACATTTAGTTTTGTATTATTAAGAATTTAAAATATTTATTATTTTTTAAAATATATCAATAATTAATATTATTTTTTTATAATTATTATGAAACATTAATTATTTTATAAAACATTTTAAATAAAAGGTGTAACAAATTTAATATTTCATTCTAATTACAATAACAAAAATCTATTTTAAATATAATGTAATTATTTTATTGAAAATATATTTAGTAATCTATTTCTAATTTATAAATAACATTTATTATAATTGTAAATATAATTTGTAATTACACTAATTATTAACTATAGGTGATTCTATTTGTAAGTTGCCTTAAGAAATTTGATATTTAAGGTAGACATGCAATAATTGATAGAAAAAGTAATAGAGAGAAAAAAGTAAAAATTAAGTATATGTGGATAAATAAAATAATGAGTAATAGAAAAGGGGAAAATATTAGTGAGAGATAGAGATAGAGATAGAGATAAAGGAAAGAGAGAAAAATAGAAGAGATTGATATATGAAGTGTTAAGAAGATAGAAAAAAAAAGAGTGAAGAGAGACAAAGTGAGTGATAAAGTGAGGTGAATGAGAAAGAGGTAATAATTGAGATTGAGAGTAAAGGAAAAGAGTGGGAAGGCTCATCAATCGATAGAATAAGGTGGACTGATATGCAAGAGATTAAGGAAGAGAGTGAAGGATGAAGAGAATAGGTTTAAATAAAGTAAGATAATCAGGTATAAAGAAGATGACAATATGGAAGTGAGAAAGATTAAGGCAAGATAATAGGTAGTGTATTAGAGGGAGAAATTAAAGAGAGAAATGATGGAGAGAAAAAATAACCAAAACTTTGATATAGTTGAGATATAAATTGAGGGAAATATATTGAAAAGAGAAATAGAAAGAGGGGAAAGGAAAGTGATTGGAAAGATTTAGTGAAAAGTGAGAGAGAAAAGAGGAAAGATTTTAAAAGAACAAATATATAGAGAAAACAATGGACTATGAAAGAAAGTGTAGAGAAAAAATAATGAGGGACAACATGATTAGAGAAAAGTAAAACAAAGAGAAGTGACAGAGTGTGATATAGAGGGGTAAAGAAAGTATATTGAAATAAAAAAGGTAAGAGAGAGGTTAGTATGAAATATTTTAGGTTAAATAGAAAAAGAAAATGCTATTAGAGAAGTGATAAAAATAAGTAAAAGATTATTTTCTTGTGAGACTACATGATAAAATGATAGAGAAAGATAGAAGTGACTATTATAAGGATGTAGGAGTGGAAGGGAGAGAAGAAATAAAAGAGCAAAGATAGAAAGAAAGAGAGTGAAGGATAAAGGTAAAGCAAGAAAGAGATAATCATAGACTATTAGAGATGGAATAAGGGATGAAGCATCAATTTATAGAATTAGTTAGTGGAGTGATATTATGGAGATAAAAGAAGTGAGAGTGAGTTGAGATAGAATTTGTTAGGAGACCTAGACAAAAAGAAATAGAAAAGGAGAGTGTTTGTGAGAGAGAAGATAAAGGAGAGAGTAGTAAATAGAGTATTATAAACGAAAAATAAAGAGAGACAAAGATGATGGAAAGTTGAGATAAATAAGAAATTTTATTTAAATAAGATAAAAAATTGATTTAGAAAATGATAGAATATATCATGAGAGATGAGAAAGGAAAAGATATAAAATAGTTAGTTGAGAGAGTCAGAGAAAAAGAAAGAAGTAGAATTAGGTAGAAATAAAGTTTAAAGGAGAATAAAATAGTGTAAAAAGGAGAGAAGAAAGAGATTTAAGAAGTTTAATGATGGAACAAAGAAGAGAAAAGGGAGTTAACATAATAGAAGAGAAGTGAAACAAGTAAAAGAGACAAAGAGAGATAGAAAGAAAGAGAAAGTGTGAAATAGAGAAAGTAAGATAAAGGTAGAGTGATAGTGAAATAGAGAGAACATTTAGGAAGAGATTCTCAATGGGAAGGAAGGCATTTAGAGATGGGGACATGAAGAGTTTGTGAAGGTATAAGGAAGAGAGGCAAAGTGATATTTGAGTGATGATAAAAAGAGATAAAACAATATTGAGAAGAGACGAAAGATAAAGAGATAGAGATGTGAGGTATATATTATAAAGTAGATAAAGAGTCAAAAAGACAAGATAGAGAGTTGAAAGTAGAGAGTGTTAGAGGGAAAAGATATGAAGAGATAGTTGGAAAATAAGAGTGAAATAAAAAAGAACGTAAACAAAGATAGAGATGCAAAAAAATCAAGATGTATGGAGATAAAGGCAATGGAGAGCACATTAGGGATACAAGAGAAGAGATATGAGAGGAGAGAAATTACAAAAAAAAATATGTGAAATAGTAAAGTGTTAGTAAGAGAAAAAGATAAAAGAGAAAGAGAAAGAAAAAAGCGAGTTGCAAATTTGTTGATAAAAATTATTACAGAGGTAGAATAGTGGTGAATATAAAAGATGAAAAGAAATGATGAGTAAGAGATAGTAGGAATGGGAATGATCATAATAAAGAGAAAAGTAATGAGAGTATAAACTAATAGGGAATATAGGGAGATAACAGAACAAGAAAGGGTAAGTGAACCAGAAGGTGGTTCAAATTATATAGAAAGAGGAGAGATCATGGTGTGTGAAGAGTAATCAAGAGAAAGAAAGTCAAAAAAAAAAGAATTTGACTAATACATTATGATCAAAGAGGTAAAGAGGTCAATTAATGCAGAGGAAGAAGCAAAGTGTAGTATATATAATAAAAGGTTTAGATAGAGATGAAAGAGACATGCAAACATGAAAAATTTGATGCATAAATTAATATAAGTAGAAAGACAGAAAATGAAGAATAAGGTAAAGAGAGAGAAGGCTGTGAAAGAATAGTGATAATATAAAAAAAGATAAAGACAATGATAAAGAATATAATAAAGATGGATTCAATACATTAAGATAAATCAAAATGGAGCCAAAGTGAGGGTTAGATATATATATATATATATCAAGTTAAAAAGGAAATAGAGAGAAACAGGGAGTCTAAAAGAGAGAAAATTAAGTGAAATTGGAAATGAGAGAAAGAGAAGAAGAATAAAAGATAGAGGGAAAAGAGATATAAGAAAATATTATGAAAAAAGTTATTTGTGGAAATATATACAAAGAGAGAGACATAAATATTGTGTAAGAAGGAAAGGAAGAGAAGAGGGAGAAATAAAAAGAACATAAAGAGATAAAAAAGAAATTAAAAATACAAATTGAGAGATAGATCAAGAAAGATGAAGAGATAAAAGAAGAAAAAGAAAGGACAAAACTCTTGAGGAATAATGATAGGGAAGAAAAGAAAAAAGTGGAATAAGTGGAAGTGAAAATTGTGAGTTAGTGAACAATGAAAGGAAAATTGGATGAATTTGGTGATTAAGGATTGAGAAAGGAAGAGATAATTAGAATGAGAAAGGGCCTTGGAGAGATTGAGATGAAATATAGAGAAGAAGTAAAGAAGAATAAGAAGAGATAGTGGGGGAGAGAAAAAGGAGATAGTGGAGTGAGCAAGAATAGGTAAGGAAGGGAGACAAAGAGGCTAAGATTAAGAGTAATAAAGATAAATCATGAGATTGATTTTAAGAGAGATAAGAGAAACAAATAGAGATACAAATGATAGATAAAGAGATAAAGCAAGAATACAAATCAAAAACTAAAAGTGAGTTTTATAGTGACAAATAAGAATAAATACAAAATGTAAAGTGAATAATACATGATGAAGAGAGAGAATGGAAGAGTGAGAGAGAAAAGGAAGAAAATTTGATGAGCATGAATTTTAGAGTGGACAAAGATGGAGGGGTAATAGAAGTAAGAGAAGAAAAAAACAAGGAGGCATATTGAGAGATCAAATAGGTTGTAGAGAGAGAAGATAGACATGTAGAGTAAGGCATCGACAAAGTGAAAGACACAAATAATTAAAACTAAAAAGAAAGATTACAAAAGAGATAGAAGGTGGAGAGAAAAGGATTAATTTGTTAGAGTGGACAAGAGCGAGAGGGAAATGAGGCAAAGACAAAGAGAATAAAATAAGGAGCTAGTGAAAGATAAAGAAAGACAAAGGAAGAAAAAGAAAAGTGAGAAAAAAAAAACATAGCTACGATTGATGGATAAGACAGAGAGGATTGATAGAATAATAGTAAAAAGAATTTGTAATTTCCCTTCTTGTTAACAAAAAATGATTTTGATATAATAGCTATAAAAAACATTTTAAATTTAAATAGAGCAAGACTTAACAATTTGTGTACTTCATTTTGTTGTAGTCCATTTAGTTAACTTATAATTCTTATTTTGATTCATATCAAATTCTTAAGTTTATTTCTAAATTTTCTTATGATATAACATATTGAAAGTAGATATAAAATGAATAATAGAAAAAAGATAGAGAGAGAAAGAGATAAAAAAGAAAGGAAGATGAGAGAGGTGAGAAATAAAGTAATAATAAAGTATATCTTGATAAATAGAGATAACAAATCTTAAGAAAAAAGGAAAATATTAGTGGTTGATAGATAATAAAAGAGTGAATATAAGTTGGAGTGAGGAAGAGAGAAAGGGAGTGAGTAAGAGAGAATGACAAAAGAGATTGATATATAAGGAGTTGAGAGGAAGAGGTAGAAAAAATAATAGAAGTGAAGAGAGACAATGTGAGTGAGGGAGTGAAGCAGAATGACAAAGAGATAGTAATTGAGATTGAGAGAAAGGGAAAAGCATGGGAAGAAGCATCAATTGATAGAAAAAAGATGTATTGATATGGAGGAGATAAGGGCCGATAAAGCAAGATGAGTAAGAATATGTTTAAATAGAGCTATATTAATAGATATAGAGAAGGAGAGAATGTCGAAGTATGGAAGATAAGGAGAAGATAATAGGTAGTGTGTTAGAGAGAGAAATCTTAATGAGACAAAAAAGATGGAGAGAAAAGATAGCCAAAACTTTGACATAAATGAGTTATAAATAGAGGAAAATATATTGAGAAGAGAAAGAGAGAGAGATAGGGGAAAGGAAAGTGATTGGAAAGATTTAGTGCAAATAGTTAGAGAGAAAAGAGGGAAAGGTGTTTAAAAGAAAGAATTTTGGAGAAAAGAATGGACAAAGAAAGAAAGTGAAGAAAAAAATAATGAGAGAGAAAGTGATTAGAGAAGAGTGAAAAAAGGAAAATGATAGTGTGTGATACTATGTTATAAAAAAAGAAGAGTGAAATAAAGAACATAAGTGACAGGTTGAAATAAAATATTTTTGGCTGAATAAAAATTAGGAATATTGTAAGAGAATGATAGATAATAGTTTGTGAAAATTTGATTGAGAGAGAGTGCATGACAAATTGAGAGACAGAGTAAGTGAGATAATGATAAAAGAGATTGTTTTAAGGATATTGGAGTCAATGAGAATGAAATAGAAGTAAAAGAGCAAAGATAGACAAAAAGAGAGTGAGGGAGAAAAGTAAGGAGAGAAACAGATAATCATAGATTATTAGAAATGCAATAAGAGAGGGAGCAAGCATCAATATATGGAATTAGATAGATCGATAGTATGGAGATGAGAGAAGATAGAGTGAGTTGAGAAAGAATTTTTTAAAAGATGTGGACAAAAAATGGAGAGAGAAAAGAGGTTATTATTAATAAAAAATAAAGAGAGGCAAAAATGATGGAAAGTTGAGATAGATAAAGAGTTTGATTTAAATAAGACAAAAATTAAGTTAGATATAATGATAGGATAATGTGAGAGATGGCAAAGGAAAAAAATATAAAAGATTTTTAGTGGAGGGAGTAAGAGAAACAAAGAAAGAAAGTGAGCTAGGAAGAAGAAAAGCTTGAAGGAAAATAAGAAAAAAGTAAGATTGTGAAAGGAAAGATATTAGAGAAGCTTAAAAATAGAAGAAAGGGGAGTAAGCATGATAAATGGGCAATGAAGCTAGTAAAAGAGACAAAAAGAGATAAAGAGGGGAAGAGAGAAAAGTGTGAAATAGAGAAAGTAAGAGAGAAGTTGGGTAATGTAATAGATAAAAAGTTAGGAAGATATTTCTTATTGGAAACAAGGCATTTAGAGATGGAGACATAAAGAGAATTTGATGTTATAAGAAAAGATACAAAATGATAGATGAGTGATGAGAAAAAGTGATAAAATAATATAAAAAATGAGATAGTAGACATGTAGTTAGAGATGTTAGATTTGTAAAAGAAAGTAGATAGAGCGAGTCAAAAAGTAAAGATAGAGTGGTAAAAAAAGAGTGAGAGAGAAGAGACATTGAGAAGTAATTGGCAATCATAGAGAAATAAGTAAACACAAATAGAAATAGAGAGATAAAATATAGAGGGGCAAGGGATAGTTGTAATGGGGAGCACATGAGATGTACAAGAGAAGAGAAGTGGGAGGAATGAAATTTGGGACAAAAGAGAGTAAATAGATAAGCGATAGTAAGAGAAATATAGAGAAAAAAAGAAAGAGAGAAGATAGTGACAAATTGTTGATAGAAATTGTTAGAAGAGAAGAATGATGGATATAGAAGATCAAAAGAAATAGGGGGCAATAGATTGTAGGAACGGGATTGATGATATTAAAGAGAAAAGTAATGAGCGTAAAACTGATAGAGAACATAGGTAGATAAAAAAATGAGAAATTGAGTGATTGAGGACGAGGATGAGATGATATAGAAAGTTGTGAGGTATGGGAGATTGAAGAGTCGTGGAGAGAAAGAAAGTCAATAATAAATAAGTACAGTAATACGCAGAGACCAAAGACATAAAGAGGTCAATGAATATAGAGGGAGAAGCATGGTATAGTATATAAATTAAAAGGTCAAGATAGAGATTAAAGAGACAACCAAACATAAAAATTTTGATGTGTAAAGAGGTCTAATAGAGAGATAAAAAGAAAATAAATAATAAGGTAAAGAGAGAAGGCAATCAAAGAAGAGTGATAATATAAATAGAAGATAAGGACTACGCAGAGTAGAATAGAGAGTGAATAGATAAATTAAGAATAAAATGAAATGGAGTAAAAGTAAAAGATAGATAAAGAGATATCAAGTCAAAGGAACATAGAGAGAAAAGGAAGTGTCAAGAGAGAGAGGGAAAAAAGTGAAAAGTTGGAAATAAGAGAGAGAAGAGAAAAACAAAAGATAAAGCAAAAAGTGATGTAAGGAATGGTTGAGAAAAGACATCTAAAAATTACTTACACAAAGGGAGATATATAAAGAGTAAGAAGGAAAGAAAGAGAGGAAAGAGAGAAGGAACATAAAGACAAACAAGAAATAGAAAAAATATAGATTAGGAGATAGATGGGGGAAGATAAAAAGATAATAATAGAAAAAAACGGTTAAGGAAAAATGATAAGAAGGAATATAAAAATAAGGAACTAGTTGGATTGAACAATTTAAGAATTAGTTCAATGAAAGAAATTAAAAAGGAAATTAGAAGATTTTGGTGATTGAGGATTGAAAAGTAAGAGAGAATTAGGATTGAAAAGCTCTTTAGAGAGATTTAGAAGAAAGATGGGTGAGAAGGAAAGAAGAGTGAAAAGAGCTAGTGAAGGAGAGATAACAGAGAAAGAGAAATGAGCAAGGAAAGGGAAGGGAGGGAGACTAAGATGCTAGGATTAAGTGCAACAAAGATAGATTATGAAATAAATTCTAAAGAGACAGAGAAACAAATAGAGATATTGATGACTCATGAATAGACTAAGAGAGAATACAAGTGAAAGAATAAAAATGAGTTTAATATAAATCAAGAATGATAAATGCAAAATATAGATTGAAAGTACATAATGAAAAGAGAGACTGAAAGAGTGAGAGAGCAAGAGAAAAAAGTGAGGAGCATGAATTTTAGAGTGGAGTGACAAGAAAAAGGGGTTAAGAGAAGTGAGAGAAGAAAAAGACAAGTAGGCATAATGTGAGATCAAATAGGTTGTAGAGAGAGGACATAGACAAGGAGACTAAGGCATCAAAAGAGTGAAGGACACAAATTATTGGAAGGAGGGAGAAATACTCCAAAATAGAGAGAAAGTGGAGGTAGAATGAGTAAGTTGTTGCAATTAAGAAGAGGGAGAGAAAAATGAGGCAAAGAGAGGGAGAATAGAACAAGTAGCCAATGAGAGATAAATAAAGGCATAGAGGAAGATAAAAAAGAGAGAAGGGAAAGACATAGCTATGATTGATAGATTAGAGAGAGAAGATTGATAAAACGAAAACATGAAGTATGAGGAGACCAAAAGAGTGATTGACAAAAGATAATGATTAACAAGATAGTTAGATAATAGGACAATGATGGAGAGATCAACAAAAAGAGATGATAAAGTCATAGTATGATAGAGAACGAAAATATTAAAGGACGTGATAAAGAGATGGGTGAAAAATGGTGAGAGAAAGAGAGTTAAAGAGGAGATTATGGAAGAGAGAGGGAAAAGAAATTTTGTGAGAATTGTAAGGGAGATAATGTAAAGTTGCACAGAAAAGATATAACTTTAAAATAAGCGATATGTTGTTAGAATGAGATAAAAAAAGAGATATAAAATGGGGGAGAAAACATTGCAAACCAGAAAAGATGATATATAGACAAGAGAGACTAAGAGATAGATATGTAACTTAAGAGGAGATAGAAAAAGAAAGGGAGTTGAGAGAGAAGGATGAGTCATCGAGAGAAAGCAACACATTGATAAAGATTTTTAATTAAAGAGAAAAAGAGAATGAAGATAAAGAGGTAGACAAACATTAAGGTTAAAAGAGAGGCAAAAAGGAAGAGAGGAAAATACAACTAAATAGTTTTAAAAAGGGACACTAATTGTTTGATAAAGAGGGAAATAAGAGGGGAAGAAGCAATAATAAAAGAACAACTTATGAAGGAGAAGATGAAAAAAGATACGATTTTGGGAAAAG
Organism: Vanilla planifolia; assembly: GCA_023846275.1. Lineage (NCBI taxonomy): Eukaryota > Viridiplantae > Streptophyta > Magnoliopsida > Asparagales > Orchidaceae > Vanilla > Vanilla planifolia. Next base: position 470,388 of record JAIUJO010000050.1, on the reverse strand, counting down.
TTGATAAAGACTGTGATATAAAATATGAATGAAAAAGGCACAAATATTTTGACAAAGAAAAGTTTTAGATAAAGGTGCATAAATAGAGTGATAAAGAGAGAATAATGATGGAGAGTAATAAAGGAAAAAGTAGAAGAATTAATTATTAATCTAACAACCAATATTATTTTGTTAAGAATATATAAAAAATAATAGAATTAAAAGTAATTTTCAAAACTCTTTAAAATTATTAATTATTATTTTTTAACAAACAAAACTTTTGTAATAAGAATAACTGTTCAATCTACTATTCTTAATAAATATAGTACTTATTAAATACAATTATAGTTTTTTAGAATGTTTTTTTAATTGAATTATATTAGGATTAATTCGAATTACTTAGTCTTATAATTTAAAAATATGTCATTTAAATTATAATTTGTTCTTAGCTAATAAAGTATTATTTATTAGCATAACTAATTTTTAAATTTAATATTTTTTTGGATCTTAAATAATTTTTACTTATTTAAATAGCTAATTCTTATTTATTATATTTCATATAAATAGTAATTAATTATTTTTAATAGTTGTTTAAGTATTAGAGATAACAACAATTATTACTTATAATATTGATTCTAACTAATAAAAATTGCTCTAATAATCATTTAAGTATAGAAAAGTTATGCACATCTGAATTATAACTCTATCCATGTAAAGTAAATAACTAAATTTGTAAATATGAATAATTGCTATTATTATTCTTTAAAATGTCTAAAGAAAAAAAATCATAACTACTAAGAATAAAATAATAATCACTTTTTTCATAATCTTGTATTTAAATATTAAAATTATAAAACTTAGTTCATAGTTATAATAAAAAAGTATTAAATGAAATAATTTGTAAATTAAGCTTTAAATTCTAATAAAAATAAATAAATAATTTTAATATAAAGATACCCAAAAAAAACTAAAATTGTTTTTTCTTCCATTATTCGAATACTAGCAAAAAACTATTATAATACAAAATAAGAAAAATTAAATAAGTACTAATTATAAGAAGATGTTTATGAAGAAAAAAAGTAAATTTATAATTTACTGAAATCTTATTTTTTGTAATTATAAAATAATAATTAATTTTGAATTATTAAAATTATTTATCAAAGTTATGATCATAATTAAAGTAATTAATATCGTTTTTTAAACAATGTGATAAAACAAATTAGTAATAATTTTCTTTTGTATTTTTTAGTTTCTACATATTTCTAACTACAATAATATGATTAAGAAAGAGAAATTGTGAAGGAGTAATTATAAAAAGATGATCGACTATAAGAAGAATAAGGAAATGTAGAACACAATATTTAACAAGATAAATAGAATAACAACAATAAAAAAATAGAATAAATGAAGAAAATAAGAAAAGAATAAAATTAAATGTCAAATATTTCAAGTGTAAAGACGATTATAAAAGACATTAGAAGAAAACAAAATAGGTGGGAAGAGGCCCAAATACAATAAAATGAATATGAATAGGAATATATATAACTAATAGAATAAATATAATTTTTTGAAATTATTAATAATACTATTGATGATTATCATAATATTTTTATTTTTTTCTTTAATTTTATTTTTTTAATCCTTAATATAATATTATTTTTCTTTTACTTTTATATTATGAATTTTTTAAAACATTAATTATTATTCTTAATAAAAGAATAATTACATTATTTTTAATTTAATATAATTACTTTGTTTGAAACATATTTATTATATCTATTTTAATTTTTAAATAATTATTGATTATAATATTAATATAATTGATAATTACCCTTATTATTAATTTCAAGTATCACTGAGAATTATTAAAAATTATAAAAAGATTCTAAAAATTAAAGGAACAATAATTAATAATTTATGTAATTTATTAAACTACTTTTAATATATTAACCATAATATTCTTATTTAGATTCATATCATGTTTCTAATTCTATTTCTTAATTTTCTTATGAAATAAGATATTGAAGATAGACATACAATAAATGATAGAAAAAGTGAAAGAGAAAGAAAGAGAAAAATAAAGAAAGATGAGAGAGGTGAGAAATAAAGTAAAAATAAAGTATATCAAGATAATTACTAATAGAGCATGCTAAGAGAAAAGATAAAAATATTAATGGAAGATAGGCAGCAAATGTGAGAATGTATGTTAGACCGAGAGAGATAGGTAGTGAGCAAGAGAAAAAGATATAACAGATTGATATATAAAGAGTTGAGAGGAAGAGATAGAGTGAAAAACAAATAAAAGAATAAAGAGAGAGAAAGTAAATGAGGAAGTGAGGTGGAATGAGAAAGTCATAATAATTAAGAGCAAGAGTGAGGGAAAAGAGTGGGAAAGTGCATCATATATAGGAAAAAGTAAGTTGAATGATGATGAGGAGATAAGGGAAGAGCAAGCAAGATTAGAAATAATACATTTAATTAGAGCAAGTTAAAGAGATATAGAGAAGGAAAGAGTGTGGAAGAGAACACGATAAAGGAAAGATAAGACTTAATATGTTAGGGAGAGAAATTTAGGAGAGATAGAAATGATGGAGATAAAAGATTGCAAAAACTTTATCATAGATGATATAGAAATTAAGAGACATATTTATAAGAGAGAGAGAGGAAAGGGACATGATTGGAGAGATTTAGTGTAGAGAGTGAGAGTGAAAGTGGAAAAGGAGTTTCAAAGAAAAAATAAAGAGGGAGCAAAAAGTGAAAGAAAAAAAAGTAATAGAATGTGATATAAAGGGGTAAAGAAATTAAGTTCAAATAAAGAATATAAGAGAAGGGTTTGTTGATAAAGAAGTAGAGAAAAAGTTGACAAAATATTTTTAGTAAAGTAAAAATAGAGAATATTGAGACAAAAGTGACAAATAATAGTAAGAGATAATTTGTACGATAAAGAGTGCATGATAGAGTGAGTTATGGAATTGTTGAGAGTGCAAGATAAAATAAATTGTTATAAGGATATAAGAGAGGAGGAGAGAGAAAGAAATAATAGAGCAAAGGCAAAGAGAAAGAGAATGAGGGAGACATGTAGAGTAAGAAATAGATAATTAAAGACTATTAGAGAAGGAATAATTGAGGGAGGATGCATCAATTTATAAAATTAAATGGTGAGGTGATAGTGTGGAGATAAGGGAAGAGATAGTGAGCTATGATAGAATTTGTTGAGAGACTTGGACAAAAAGAAATGGAGATGAAGAGAGATTCAGAGAGACTAAGATAAAAGAGAGAGTTTGTGAAGGCATAAGGAAGAGATGCAATGCGAAAGAAGGGTGATAAGAAAAAAGGATAGAGCAATATAGAGAAGTCAGAAGATAAGGAGATGGAGATGTGGAGCATATATTGAAAAGTGGATTAAGAGAGTAAAAAAGACAAGATGTGTAGTGAAAGGAGTGTGTGAGAGAGATGACACATTAAGAGATAGTTGGAAAACAAGACAAAAATAAATAAAGAACATAGATCAAGATAGGGAGATAAAAGGTTAGAGTGGTAAGAAGATTGTGGTAATGGAGAGCACATTGAAGACATAAGAGAAGAGATAAGGGATTAGAGAAATTGTAGAAAAAATATAGAAAATAGAAGAGTGATAGTAAGAGAAATAGAGAGAAGAGAGTGTCAAAGTTTTGATAAAAAATTATTATAGAGGTAAAAGAATGATGGATATAGAAGATGAAAGGAAATGGGGAGCCAAAGATAGTAGGAGTAAGATTGATGATATTAAAGAAAAAAATAAAGAGAGTATAAACTGATAGAGAGTGTAGTGAGATAATGAAATGACAAAGAATTAGTGGATGAGAAAGAAGTTGAGATGATATAAAAAGAGGTATAGTTTGGGAGAGTGAGGCGTCACAAAGAGAAAGATAATCAAAGACAAAGAATTAGACTAATAAATAGACCAAAGAGGTAAAGATATTAATAAAAATAGAAGAAGCAAAGTGTAGGATGTATAATAAAAGGCTGTGATAGAGATTAAAGAGGCATACAAAAATAACACTTGAAGAGTAATGAAGTATAAGTGGAGAGATGGAAAGAAATTCAACTATAAGGCAAAGAGAGAAGACCATGAGAGAAGAATCAAAAAATAAAGAGAAGAAAAAGACTATGACAAATAGTATAATAAATAGAGACTAAATACATAAAAATAAAAAGAAATGGAGCAAAAGTGTGGGATAGACAAAGAGATATCAAATCAAAGAGACAGAGAGAAAAAGGAGTATGAAAAGAGAGAAAATAAAGAATAGTGGAAAATAATAGAGAGAAAATGGATTTAAGAAAAAGGTTGAGAAAAAAGATTTTTGGAAAAGTAGATACCAAAAAAGAGAGATATAGAGTATAGGAACGAAAGAAAGAGAAGAGAGACAGAAAAGGAACATAAAGATATAAACAAGAAATAGAAAAAATATAAATTTGGTGGTAGATGGAGAAAGATAAAGAGATAAAAATAGAAAAAGAAAGGAAAAAACTTTTGGGGAACAATATAGGAAAGAAAAGAAAAAAAGAGAATAAGTGGGAGTGAAATAATGTGAGAGTTAGTTCAACAAAATAGAACGAAATGGAAATTGGATGACTTTGGTTATTTAGTGTTAAGAAAAAGTGAGAACGAGAATTTGAAAGTGCTTTAGAAAGATTGAGAGGGACGAGGAAGAAGGAAAGAGGAGTGATAAGAGATGGGGGCGAGAAAAGGAGAGAGAAGTGAGTAAGAAAAGGGAAGAGAGGGAGACTAATAGGCTAAGATTATGAGCAATAGAGATAGATTATGAGATAGATTTTAAGAGAGAAAAGAGAAAAAAATAAAGATACAAATGACTCATGAAAAGACAAAGAGAGAATTCAATTGAATGATAAGATGTAATTCAAATATAGACAAAGTGGGATAAATAGAAAATTTTCATTGAAGATTATATTGTGAAAAGTGAGAATGGAAGAGTGTGAGAGAAAGAGGAAAAAAGTGAGTAACATGAACTTTAGAGTTGAGCAAAAAGAATGTGAGGGTAAGAGATTTGAGAAAAAAGTACAAAGAGGTATAGTGAGAGATCAATTTGGTCACATAGAGAGGAGTTAGAAAAGGAGAATAAGTCATTGACAAAGTGAAAGACAAATTATTAAAATGAATGAGAAAGAGTCCAAAAGAGAAAGAAGGTGGAGAGAAGAAGAGTAAGTTGTTGGAATGGAGAAGGAAGGGAAATGTGACAAAGCGAAGGAGAACAAAATAAGGAGATAATGAGAGACACATACATAGGGAAAGACAAAAAAAATATGAGAAGAGAAACACAGCTACGATTCATAGATAAATGAGGGAAGATTGATAGAATGTAAACAAGAAGAGTGAGTGAGACAAAAAAGAAATCAATTTAAGATAGTGTTTATTGGGTAGAAGGATAATAAGACAATGATGGAGTGATCAACAAAGAGTGAGAATAAAGTCAAGGTGTAATAGAGAAGGAAAAAATAGAGTGTGGCAAAGACAATGAATCTAGTGAAACAATACACAAGGTAACAAAGAAAAGTAAAGGAAGTGAGAATGTGAGCAAGATGGGCAAGAAAATGGTGAGAGAAAGAAACATATAGAGAAGAGAACACGAAAGAGAGAGGGAAAAGATAAACTTGGTAGAGAACTATATGGGAGGAGGGCAAAGTTGCATAGAGATGTTCAACTCAAAAAAAGAGTTATAAGTTGTGAGAATTAGATAAAAAAGAGACATTAGAAAGCAGAGAAAAAATTACAAACTTGAGAAGGTGATATACAGGATAGAGGACTAAGTGCATGATATGTAGAGGAGATAGATAGAGAAAGCTGAGAGATTGGTGAGTCAGAGAAAGAAAGTGACATGATGGAGATTTTTGTTTAGAGCAAAAAAGAGAAGAAATATAAATATGTAGGTAAACATCATGATTAAAGAGAGAGAAAGGAATAGGGAGAGTTGCAAACAAAAAGCTTTAAAAAGAGAAACACTAATTGAATGATAATGAGGACAAGAGGAGAGAAAGAAGCAATAAAAAAGATTATCTTATGAAAGGAAAATCAAGAGAAAAAGAAAGACGACTTTGGGAAAAAGTTAATAGAGGCTATGCTAGAATTTGGAGAGAAGCACAAATATTTTGTGAGAGATAAGCTATTATTAAAGGGACAGAGATTGAAAGTGAGAATAATATTAGTAAAAAAATATAAAAATTTTTTATTTTGTAATAAAAATATAAAAAATAGTATCATTAATAGTAATTTTTCAAAATTATTTAAAATTATTAAGTAATGTCATAACAAACAAATTTTTTTAAACGAATAACCATTATATAAACTTTTCTTAAAAATGTAGTAATTTTTATAGTCAAGATTAATTCTAGTTAATTGTTGTTATTATTTAAAAATATGTCATTTAAATTAATCTATTATTAATGAATAAAGTAATATTTATTAACATAACTAATTTTTTAACTTTAAAAATTATTTGGTTCTTAAATAATTTGTACTTATACGAATAGCTAATTCTTAATTATTATATTTCTTATGAATAATAATTAAATATTTTGAATCATTATTTAAGAGATTAAGATAACAACAATTACTAAATTTATTGATCATAACTAAACAAATGGCTCTATCATTTGATTATAAAAACTTCATTCTCACATAAAGTACAACTTTAATCATCTGAATTAAATAACTAAGATTGCAATTATGAATATATGTTATTATTATTGTCATTATTATGCTTAAAGTGTCTTAAGAAAAAATATATAAACACTAAGAATAAAATAATAATCACTACATTCGTAATCTTGTAATTAAACATTTTATTTATAAAATTTATTTCTTAATAATAGTAAAGAAAAATAAAAAAAGAAAATTTAATTTGTTAAATTTTGGTGAAAATTATTTTAAACCAACCCAAAGAAATCAATAAATAATTTATTTTTTCTTTTTTTATTTTAGAAAACTATATTATAACAAAAAATAAGAAACAATTTAATAAGAACTAATTATAAAAAGAAGATTAAAAATGGAAGGAGTAAATGCATAATTTCTTATTATCTTATTCTTATTTTAAAAAAATAAAAAATATTTTTACATTAGTAAAATAAATTTAAAATTATAAATATAATATAAATAATTAATATCCTTTTTCAAAAAACATTTCAAAAAATTAATAATAATTTTATTTTTAACTTTATTTTTGTATATTCTTAAAAACAATAATATGATTAAGTAAATGAAATCTTGAAGGAGTATTATAAAAAGATGAATAAGAAAAAGAATAAAAAAATATAGAACACAAAATAAGAATAATAAAAGTTCAAAAACATAGTTAAAGAAGAAAATTAGAAATGAAAAAAATTAAATACAAGCTATTTCAAGTATAAATAGTGCAGTAAAAGTTTTTAAAAGAAACAAATGAGGCCATACAAAAAATATTGAAAGGAAGATGAAAAAGAATATCTATAAATAATAAAAATAGATATAATTTTTTTAAATTATTAAAAATACTATTCATGATCATCACAATATGTTTTATTATTGTTCATTAATTTTTTTAAAATTCATAATATAATATTTATATTTTCTTTATTTTTGTATCATTAACACTATAAAGTAGTTGTTATTATTAACAATATAAGAATAATTAATAAAAATGTTTTTGAAATTATTGTGAAACTTTAATTATTTTATAAACATTTTTAAATGAAAATGTTGTAATAAAGTTTACTATTCATTGTTACTACAATAAGAAGAATCTTTTTTTAATATAATGTAATTATTTTATTCAAAATAGATTTATTATATCTATTTAATTTATAAATAATGCTTATTACAACTATAAATTTAATTCTTGATTACACATCCTATTGATTGCTTTGATTTTGATAATTATTAACCATTATAAAAAAGTTCCAAATTTTAATAGAATAATAATAAATAATTTATATACTTTATTTTACAACTTTTAATTTATTTAACTTGTTATTCATAGTTTGGTTCATATCATGTTTCTAATTCTATTTCTAAATTATATTTTGAAATAGAATATTGAAGGTAGACATACAATGAATGATAAAAAGAGAAAGAGAAAAGAAAGAAAGTAGGGAGACATGAGAAGCAATGTGAAAATAAAGTATGTCTAGATACATAAATAAAGAAATGACTAAGAGAAAATGGGAAAATATTAATGGGAGATAGATAGCAAAAGAAAGAAGGTATATTAGTGTGATAGAGAGATAGAGGGAGTGAGAAAGAGGAAGAGACAGAAGAGATTAATATATGAAAAGTTTAGAGAAATGGAGAAAAAATAAATATAAGAGTAAGGAGAGAGAAAGTGAGTGATTGAGTGAGCTAAAATGTGAAAGAGATGATAATTGACATTGAGAGTAAAGGAAAAGAGTAGGAAGGTGCATCAATTGATAGAATAAGGTGGACTAAAAATGAGGTGATAAGGGAAACAAGAGCGGCATGAGAGAGAATAGGTTTAAGTATAATAAGATAAAGAGATACAGATAAGAAGACAATGTAGAAGAGAGGAAGATAAGAGAAGATCGTAAGTAGTGTGTTAGAGTAAAAATATTAAAGAGAGATAAAAAAGATGTAGAGAAAAATAGCCAAAATTTTGATATGAATGAGATATAAATTAAAGGAAATATATTAAGAAGAGAAAGAGAGAGGGGAATGGAAAGTGATTAGAAAGATTTAGTAGAGTTAGAGAGAAAGGAGGAAAATGATTTTAAAAGAACTAGTTGATTAAGAAAACAATTGAGTAAGAAAGGAAATGTAGCGAAAAAAATAATGGACAACATGATTAGGGAAAAGTAAAAGTAGGAAAAGTAATAAAGTGTGATATGATGGGGAAAAGAAACTAGAATAAAATAGAGAACGTAAGATAGAGGTTGACAAAAAATATTTTTAGTTAATATAAATAAAGAATACTATTATGAGAGATAATTTTGAGAGATAATTTTCCTATTAGAGAGTGCATGACAAAGTGAGTGAAGGAATAAATGGGAGAGAAAGATAGAAGGGATTCTTATAAGGATATCAAAGTTAAAGAAAGAAAAAAATAAAAAAGGCAAAGATAGTGAGAAAAGGAGTGAGGGAGAAAGGTGGAGCAAGAAAGAGATAATCATGGACAATTGAAGAAGGAATAAGGGAGGAATCATCAATTTTTATAGTTAGAAAGTGAGTGATATTATAGTGAAAAGGGAAGAGAGTGAGTAGAGATATAATTTCATAACAGACATAGACATGAAATAGGGATGGATAGAGTTTGGAAGAGAGTAAGATAAAAGAGAGAGAGCGGTAAAGAGATTATTATAAAAAGGAAATAGTTAGATAAAATGTTAGAAAATTTAGATAAATAAATAGATTTTTTTAATGAGATAAAAATTGAGTTAGTTATAGGGAGAAGGTAACATGAGAGAGGGGAAAGGAAAAGGATATAAAATAGCTAATTGAGACAATTAAAGAGAAAAGGAAAGAAATAGAGTTTCGAAGAAATAAAGTTTAAAGGAGAATAGAATAGTGTAAGAAAGAGTGAGGAAAGAGATTAGAGAAGCTTAAAGATGGAACAAAGAAGTGGAAAGTGAGTAAGCGTGTTAGAAGAGAAGTGAAAGAAATACAAGAGACAAATCGAGATAGAAAGAAAGAGAGAGAAGTGTGAAATTGAGAAAGTAAGAAAGAGCTATAGTGATTATAAAATAAAGAGAAAAGTTAGGAACAGATTCCTTATAAGAAAGAAGGTATTTATAGATGAAGAAATGAAGACTTGGTGAAGGTATAATAAAGAGAGCAAAGTAATAAATGAGTAATGAGAAAAAGAGAGGCAATATTGAGAAGCGATAAAAGATAAAGAGATAGAGATGTGAGATATATAATAAAAAGTAGAAAAAAAGTGATAAAGATAACATAGAGTAGTGAAAGGATTAAGAGAGAGAAATAAGACATTGAGAGATAGTTGGGCAAAAAGAGACAAAAAAATGAATAGCATAGGTGGAGATAAACAGACAAAAAATAGAGAGGTGAGAAGATAAAAGCAATGAAGAGCACATCAGAGATATTAGAGAAGAGATTAAGAAAAAGAGAAATTTAGGACAAAAGGTAGCAAATAGAAGGGAATAAAAGAAGAAATCAAGCGAAGAGAGAGAAAAGGAGAGTGAAAAAGTGTTGATAAAAATTGTTAAAGATGTCGAAGAATGATGGATATAGGAGATGAAAAGTACTGAGGAGCATGAGATAATAGGAATGGGATTGATGATATTAGAGAGAAAAGTAATGGGAGTTTAAACTAATAGAGAATATATGGAGATTGTAGAACAAGAAAGAATGCATAAATGAGAAGGAGGTTGAAATGATATAGAAAGAAGGAAGGTCACGGAATGTGAAGAGTCATCTAGAGAAAGAAAGCCAAAGTCAAAGAATTAGGCTAATACATAGTGACTCAAGAGGCAATGAGGTGAATAAATATAAAGGGAGAAGCAAAGAATGTTATATATAATAAATTGTTGAGATAGAGATTAAAGAGGCATGCAAACATAAAAAAGTTGACGAGTATAGAAGCATAAGTAGAGAGATCAATAGAAAATGAAGAATAAGGTAAAGAGAGAAGACGATGAAAGAAGAGTGATAATATAAAGAGAAGATAAAAACTAAAACTAATACAATAGAAAAGGACTAGATACATTAAAATCAAAAGAAATGTAGCAAAAGTGAGGGATAAATAGAGAGATATCAAGTCAAAAAGAAATTGAGAGAATAATGGACTTTAAAAAGAGAAAAAAATAAAGAGAAGTGGGAAAATAAAAGAAAGAAGTCAAAAATAAAAAATAAAGTGAAAATAGATATATATGAAAAGGTTCAAAGAAAAGATATTTGTAGAAATAGAAATTGAAAGAAAGATAAAGTGCAAGAACAAAAGAAAGAGAAGGGAGAGAGAGAAAGAACATAAAGAAACAATCAAGAAATAGAAACAATTCATATAAGAAATACATGGAGAAAGATAAAGAGATAAAAAAGAATAAGAAAGGAAAAAACCATTGATGAACAATGATACGGAAGAAAAGAAAAAAGCAAAACAAGTAGGAGTGAAAAATACGAGAGTTCAATAAAAAAATGAAAGGAAAATTGGAAGTCTTTGGTAATTGAGGATTTAGAAATGAAGAGATAATTAGAATTAGAAAAGTCTTTACAGAGTTTAAGAAGAAAGATGGGGAACATGGAAAGAAGAGTGAGAAGAGATAGAGGGGAAGAGAAAGTGACAACAAAGATGTTAGCAAGAAGAGGGAAGGGAGTGAAACTGAGAGGCTAATTAAGAGCAACAGAGATAGATTATAAGAGAAAAATGAGAATGAAATAGAAAAGTAGATAATTGTTAACTAAAAAAAATAAGATTATAAGTGAAACACAAAGTGAATTTCATAGAGACAAATAGGGATAAATAAAAAATTTAGAGCAAAGAGTAAATGGTGGAAAAGGAATGGAAGTGTGTGAAAGCAAGAGAAAAAAAGTGAGGGGCATGGATTTCAAAGTGGAGAGAGAAGAAACAAAGGGAAGAGAAGTGAGAGAAGAAAAAGAATAAAGAGGCTAATAGTGATCAAATTGGACGTAGAGAGACAAGATAGATAACTAAGGTAAGGCATCGGTGAAGTGAAAGACAAATAATTGGGAATAAGGAGAAAAGATTCCAAAAGAGAGAGAAGGTTGAGTGAGAAAGATTATGTTCTTGGAATGGAGAAAAGTGAGATAGAAATGAGGCAAAGAGAAGGAGAGTAGAATAAGGAGCCAATAAGAGATAAAAAATAACATAAAGGAAGACAATGAAAAGTGAGAAGAGAAGGTCATAGCTATGATTGATAAATAATAGAGAGGATTGAAATAATGAAAATAAGATGAGTGAATGAGACCAAAAGAGACATCAACTTGAAATAGTGTTTGAGAGGGTTGTTGGAAAATGGGATAATGATGAAGAGATCAACGAAAGGAGATAATATTGTCATAATGTGATAGAGAAGGAAAAAATTAAAGGTACCAGCAAAGATAATGAATCTAGTGAGAGAATGCACAAGGTAACAAATAAAATTTAAGTGAGAATATGAACAGAGATATGAGTGAGAAAATCATGGGAATGAGAGATAAACAAAAGAGATTAATGAAAATTGAGAAAAGATAGATTAATGAGAGAATTGTAAAGGAGATAGTGCAAAGTTTCAGAGAAGATAACTCAAAAAAGAGCTATAAGTTCTGAAAATGAGATAAAAAAGAGAGTTGGCAGATGGGAGAGAAACAATTGCAAACTAAAGAAGGTGATATATATGGCAGAAAGACAAAGGGAATGATATGTATCTGAAGAGTAGATAGGAAGAGGAAAGAAACTGAGAGAGAATTTTGAATCACAAAGAGAAAGTGACACATTTATAGAGATTTTTTATTTAGAGTCAAAAAGAGAAGAAAGAAAAAAAGGTAGACAAACATTAAGATTAAAAAAATAGACAAAAAGGAAAAGAGAGAAATGTAAAGAAATTGTTCTAAAAATAGACACTAATTGAAAGATAAAGTGGATAAGAAGAGAGAAAGAAGCAATACAAAAAAAAAGAATAGCATATGAAGAAGAAGATTAAGGAAAAAAGAGAGATAATTTTGGACTCAAAGGCTACAATAAAGAATGTGAAGGAGAGTCACAAATATTTTGTTTGCGAAAATGTTTTGTGCAAAGGGACATAGATTGATAGAAAAAAGAGAATAATATTAGAGAGTGATAGAGAAAAAACTAGTAAAATTAATTATTTATCCAACAAATTAATATTATATTTGGTAGAAAATATAAAAAATAGTATCATTAATAGTTATTTTTTAAAATTATTTAAAATTATCAATTAATGTTATAAAAAACTTTAATAAGAATAATTTTTATATGAACTATTTGTAATAAAAGTACTAATTATTATTACCATTTTAGTCTTTTAGAATATTTTTTAAAATTCTAATTACTTAAGATTTACTCTAATTAACTATTCTTACTATTTAAAAAATATGTAATTTAAAAAATATGCACCTAAATATACTGGTGTATGCACACAAACATACATGTGAATGTACCCAAAGATGCACACACATACACACATCTACACAGCCATACACCCATTCATAGATATGTACACACATAAGGAGATGCACACATGTAGTCACATGCACACACATACATGCACATACTAACATACACCCATGCCCAAACACAGCCACACATGCACATACACACACACACAAACACATACTTATATACACACACTAACAAGAACACACACACATGCATGTACATACACCTATACACTCCTATGCATACCCACGTACTCACACGCTCATGCACAAAAACACACACGCACACATGCAGATGAAAATGAACATATACATGTGTAGCCATACACATAAACACACACACAAATACACACACACAAACACACACATACAAATGCATGCACAAGCACACACACACATGAACATTTTCATATACACATAGACACACAAACACTCCCATACACACATACACACACACACATACACAAAAAGATGCTCACACACTCTTGTATGCATGCACACATGAGCACAGACACAAACCCTTATGCACACACCTATGCACACACACACACACAAACACAGACACAAAGCAACAAAAGGATAAACACACAAACATACACACACATAGATAAAGGAAATGGGCATACACACTAATATAGATAGACATGCACACATATGCCCATACATACTCGTACATGCACAACCACACACACGTACCTACGTGCACACACGTTCATGCACAAGTGCATACACATGCATATACACACACACTCACACATGCACACACACGAATAGGTACACACACTGTTGCATGCACACAAAAGAACACACATGAAATTCTGTATACACAAAATCACAGTCACAAATATGCACATACATACATGCACCACACATGCACCCCACCCCACATACACACACATAATCACAAAATAGCATGTGCTCACAAACACACATTAGTACACCCACACACACATACATGCATAAAAGTAGAGACATAGAGACACAACACACACACGTACACACGCCCGCATGCTTACACATAAACAAACACACACACACACAAGCAAACAAATGCATGAAGATGCACACACCTGCACATGTGCACAAGTACACAAACCCGTCCAGTGACCCACATACACATGTACACACATGCTTGCACAAATGCACAACATGCACACACATGCAACCATGCACACAAGAACACGTGCACACACATTCACACATGTACACACATGCATGCATAGGCACATGCACACACACACAAACATTCACTCACACTTACATGCACATGCATCCATGCACACACATGCACATAAAGACACAACCATGCATAAGCACATGCACAGGCATAGGAACACACTCATACAAATCATATAAAAATATAAATACAAATGCATGCACATATTTAAAAACACACACAGTTATGTACACACATACACATGCATAAGCTTCCAAACATGCACATGCATGCACAAAGACACACACACATATAAAAATAAAACAACATGCATACACACATCTACACACATGAATACACAAATAAACACATGTAAATGCACGTAAATATATAGAAACACATGCACACACACACACACGAACACAAACACATGCACACACACACACAGGCACATATACACACATACACATATATATGTAAGAACAACACATGCATCCATGCACATACAAATACATAGGTATGCACACACACACACATTGACACATGTGTGCATGCACACACACACACACAAATTTCCTCACTCATACAAACACATATGGACACATTCACAAAGATAGCCACGTACACACATGCTCATGCACACACACAAATGTACAAACTCTTACACATGTACACACACTTGCTTACCCACTCACACATGAATAGACATACACTCGCTAACAAACCTGTGCACAACCACACACATGCACAAAGCATGCACACACATGCATAGGTACACATACACCCACACATGTACATGCCCAAGTATACACACTAACACTTACAGACGTGCACACAAACACCGACACATGCGCAAATAAACTCTCATATGCACATATGCACAAATACATGCATGAACACGCACATGGCCGCAAGCGTGCATGCACACATGCATAACCAGTACAAATATGCACATACAAACATACACATGCATATGCACAAATATGCTCGAATGCACATGCCTGCACATATATGCACACAAATGCAAGGACATGCTCACACACACCCACACACACACACAACAATTGCATGCAGCTTGCATAGACACATCACACAAATGTGCACAAATGAATAGACAAATTCACACATGTTCACACACATGTGGGAACATGCACGCACACGCTTGCACGTACACACACGCATGCTTAAACATGCACATACCAACTAAAACACATGCTTGTATACATACACACATGCAGGCATCTACATGCACATGTATGAGCACATGAACATAGAGATACACACACATGTACAACAACAAACACACATGAACACCACACACACATCCAAATAAACACACAAACATGTATACAAGCACACAGACACAATTGCTCATGCACACATGCAATCACACACACACATAAATGTACACACATGCAAACAGACACACACATACATGCACACACAAGCACACACACATACAAAGATGATTACAAATGCAAACAAATACACATACACACATGCACATGCACATATATGCACATAGACATGCATGCAAGCACAAACATATACACATGCAAATCCATAGGTGCATATCCACACACACACAAGAAAACATATACACAGACACATACATAGGCACATATACACACAAGTATGCATGCACACACACACACATGTACACATAAACATACATACACATGCACATGCATGCTCACACATGTATATGAGCACAAAAACTTGCACATACACACACACATTCTCACACATCCACTACCACATTGCCATGCAGCCAGCACATGCACATATGCACATCCATGCATGCATTTACATAAGCACAAACAAATGAAAGACCAAAGGCACACAAACAAGCATACACACATGCAGCACACACACAGAGATGTACGCGCATATGCATATGTACTAAAACACACATACACAGGCAAGTGCTAATGCACAAGCACATATGCCCACATATATTGATACATATGCCCACACATGCCTACACACACACATTCACACATGTGCACATGGACACACACACAAACATGCACATGCTTACAAAGACATACAAAAATATTCACACATGTAGACAAATGCACGCACACACTTGCACAAACACTTGCACGTGCAACACACACATGCAGACCCACACATGCATGCATACGCATACACTCACCCACAAACACATGCACAAAAATGTGCTCATATAAACATACACTCACCCACAAACACATGCACAAAAATATGCTCACACAAACATGCACACACACATATGCATAAGCATGGACACACACTTGCATGGAAACATACACATATAGACACAAACATACAAGTTCACATACTCACATGTATGAGTACACACACACAAACCAATACACTCCGAAACATATGAACACACACACACTCATGAACCCACACACACATGTGTGTGCATGTTTAAACACACACACACACTCACTCACACGCATGTGTGTGGACACAGACACACATGCACCTACACACATACAAAAACCCACACACATATGCACACAAACACACATACATAAGCATGAACACGCCCCTATAGATGCATGTACATGCACATGCATGTACAACCACACATTGACACATGCACATGAATGCACACACAAGCACCCACACACAAACACACATAAATATGCTCTCTCAGACACACACATAGGAACATGCACATGCACACTCTCAAACAAACACAAGTACACATTCACACATGCAAACATACACGAGTATACATACACTTATGCATGCACACACATGCACACAAAGCACCCACACAGATGTAGACATGCATGCCCAACCATGCACACGCATAATAGGTAAACATGCACACATTCATAAGCACACACATTCACATGATAGTATGCACACATACATGCAAGCATGCACACATACCCACACACATCTATGCTCACATGCAAACACTCTCTCTCACATGCATATACATACATGCACACAAATTGCATAGACATACACACTTGCATGCATATGTACACACACCAAGAAAACTAAAAAATACTCACACAGCCACATGCATAGGTATAAACCCACACACATATGTAGATGCACATGCAAACACATGTGCACCTACATGCACTAACACTCACACACATGCATATACACACCCACATACATGCACAAAAACACTCAAACATGCACATGCATGATTGCATGCTCAAAACACATACACATATTGACAAACCATGTATGCACACTTGCACAACCATCACAAATATGTACACATGCATACATATGTACACATGCACCTAAGTTTGCATGCACGTGCATAGAAAGATATGCACACATGTAAGGACATGCTCACACATGCACACATGACTATCCCGTACAACAAGTTTAGGAAATAAAACACATAATGTATAAACACAAATACAAATATATACACATGGTCACACTCATATAGGAACATGCACCAAATATACATACACACACACACACTTACATGTACATGCACACACACTCAAACACACACATACCTAATCTCACATGTGCTAGCGTACATGCACACAGGTAGACACATCTACACACATGCTCAAATGCATGCATGCCAACATAGACTCAAGAACACATGAACACAAAAGTATATAGACATGCATAACCACACACATGCATGCACACCCATACCCACATGAACATAAACACATGCACAAGTGTACAAATATACACACACACAAGTACAAGCACATATGCACACACACTCACACAAATGTGCGTACATGCAAATAAACACACACATACATGCACACACACACACACAAATGCACACAAATACAAACAAACACACACAAGCACACAAATGTGTGTACATGTGCATACATGCATACTCATGGATACACACACATATACATATGCAAACACATAAGCACACACACAAACACACATATGTAATGCATAAACATGCACAAGCACATAACATATGCACACCCACATGTATTCACACCCATATACACACACACACATGCATTCACATACACATGCATGCTCACACACACGCACATACTCACACATACAATACCACATAAACACACACATTTGCATATGCACACACATGCATAAGCACACATGCACTCATACATGCATGCACAAATGAAAAAGCAAAAGCACACAAGAAAGCACACACACACATGCACACACACAAACATACAAATGCATATGCATATGCATAGCAACTCAAACACACATGCACTAATGCATAAACACATGTACCTGCAAACATTCATACACATGCCCACACTACACACACATCCACAGACACAAATGCACATATACATACGCGTACATATGCACAAATAGACAAAAATGCATACACACACACACACATATATGCATGAATCCATATATAGGCACATGCATGCACACATGCACAAATATATGTACCAACATAGACACATGCTCATGCACACATGCAAACACACACACACACACTGATTTATTCACACATGCATGCACACACATACACAAATGCACATACACACACATCCATTCATGTAATTAGACGGCGATTGTACTATTTTCTTCACTATAGTGGCTAACTTTTCGAAAAACATATCCTAGTTGATGGGGGAGTTATTTTTTGTGTTTTTTATTTCAACTATAAATAAAAAACATTTATAAAACAAAAATATTGTTGAATCAAGTTTGAAAATTTTCATGCAAGCCTAACTAAAGTTCAAATCATGAGCAACAAGTTTCTCTACATAATTATAAGTGCTCTGGATTTTTGTCGGTCTCTATTTATCTTACTTTTATTAATAATCATTTATGCGTTTTTTGTGACACTTATTTCATTCATTAGTAGTGCCACTCTTGCTTAAAGAATTAAAGGTGTTAAAATTTTGTAAGCAAAAAATTGTGAAGCTTTGAGTTTTTTGATTAACCTAAAATTCTCTAATTTTGATGCTCATTGGAGCACTGGTGTGTATTTGGTTTATCCTTATTAGCGTCGACAAAAGGGAGTGGTTAGTGGAAGCACAATTAGGGATCAGGTGTGGATTTAGACATAGGTTTTTACCAAAGTACCTAAAAATCTCGTGTGTATTTTATTTATTACTAAGCAATTTAATTTTGTTGATAAAAGAAAAATATTTTAAGCTCAAAATTTCTTTTCTTCTAATTTTTAAACTCAAAAAAAAATTTTAAATGCACAATTCATCTCTTTTCACCTATTTCTTTTACCTCACATGTTTTACAACACACATACACAAACACACATGTATGCACAAATGCACACACTCACCCACATGCATACACACATGCATACACACATACAAAGATGTACACATGCAAACATGCAAACATATATGTTGAAATGCATAAGCACACCAATGCACACACACACATGCACACCCACATGCATGCAAATGATCACACACACAGACATGACCGTGCACATACACACATACATACACACATGCATGCTCACACACACACACAACCACATGCTCACTCATATACATCCACATATGCACATATACACACAAGCATAAGCACACACACGAACATACACACAATCATAAGCATGCATGCACACACATCCACAAGCACGCACCCATGCACACACATAGACATGGACATACATTCACAGAACCACTTTTTCACATAAAAACACACACATACACAAGCACATAAGCATAAGCACACAAACACATGAACATGCACACACACACACAATTACTCATTCACATATGTATACACACATACACACAAGTTGGTACACACATGCACAAATAAATGTACTTACCCACATAGATGCACACATATTGAAGTGTATGAACATGCATGCATACACACAAGCTCACATGCATGCACATGTGTGCCCCGATGCGCACCCACCCATCCACACACCTATACACGCACATCTGCATACAGACATGTACAAGCACACACACATGCATGCACATGCACATAAGGACATACAGGTATGCATGCAACCACTCATACACACATGTGCATGCATCCTTGCACACACATGTATACATGCACATAGAAATGTGCACACACATGCTCACACACACAAACCCACCTATACATGCATATACACATGCACACATAAGAAAACACAAACACACACATGTGCACATAAGTACATAGATAGCTACACACACCCAGGTAAGGATGTAACCACACATACATGCCCACAAACACATGCAAAAATTAGGTGTACACACACATATAAACACATAAGCTTAGGTAAAAGAACACACATGCAAAGGTACACAAGCACTAAAGAACACATGAACACACACACATATGCACATAATGGTGCCCACACAAGCGGGTACACACATGCATTTTCTCACACATACATGCACACACGCACACAACATACACTAATTTTCACAAACATGCATGTGCACACGCATAGGAACACAAGCACACATGTGCACATAAACTCAAGCTAACATAATAATGAAAACATGCACATATGCATACACACATACACAAGCATGTGAATACATAGTCACATGCATACACGCGAAACTTCTGACACACATACATGCAAAAAAACATGCACGTATGGGAGCACACGCACACATACATTAATACAAATACACACACGCACACACATGTGCACACACACACATGCACACACACTTGTACATACTCATGTCCACATGAACTTCCACTCACAAGCACAAACACAAAAACAACTAAATCCACACATGCACATGCACACACATGTAAATGTGTACACATACACACGCACATGCATTCTCATAGGTAGACACACAACCACACATATAGGCACACACACAAGCACACAAAGATATACACATATGCACATCCACATGATCACACACACAGACTCACATGCATATGCACACAGCCATGCACACAAACATATCCACACTCACTTAGACATGTGATTGCACACACACACTTGTACAAACACATATACATGCATAAGCATACACTCATTCAAACACACACATACACACATATATGCACACACACACACACACAAAAATGCACACAATCATTCGCACATGCACATGCACAAATGCAAGTGCATGCACTTTTGTACAAATATACAAACACACACATAAATGCACATGCAAACACTCATAGACATGCTCACAAATACACACAGATGAATGTACATGTAGTTCTACACACATGCACGAATGCACACATATGCATGTGTATGAACACTCACATGCACGCATCCACAAAGATGCACACACACACACACATGCACACATTGGCACACACACATACAAATATATGCACACACACCCATGCATACACACCCACACACACATGCACACATAAATTGACAGAAAAACAAATAAAGTCACACAAACATACACACACACATAAAACATATGGACACTTACACACACACAAATAGGTATGTAAACATATGTCTAATAGTCAAATACTAATACCACCACACATACCGTCACAAACCCACATGCACCTAAATACATGCACAAGCACACACACAGACATATGTGCACATGCTCACAAATGCACACAAACAAACACACACATGCAAACATGAATATGTACAGAAACATGTGCATGCAAATGAACACACACACATGCACTTATGTGTGCATGAAAGCACACAGACACACATGCATATACACTTGTGCACACATACATACACCCACACCTGTATACATGCAAAGTCATAAACACAACACATGCACATGCACACACCGCATGCTCACACATGCATACACACAAACACAAACATGCATATAAGCATACACAAGTGCATGACGTACACACACATGCACATGCACACAGATATGCAAACCCACTCATTGATAGAAAACCACATGTACACGTATGCCTGCATGCATGCATACAATCACACACACACACACAAGAACATGCATAAACATGCACCACATGAACACACATGCATGCATACACACATATATGTAAACACACATGCACAAACACACACTCACAGACACATCCACATCAATCCATGCATACACATGCACATGCTCAAAGTCACACGAGCAAGGACAAGCACATGCACATGCATAAGCACAGGCACACACACAAAAATCACACAAAAAGATACATGCATATGCACATTTACACACATACATAGATACATGTACACATACACATTCATAAGCTTCTAAACATGCACATGCATGCACAAACATACTTACACAAACAAGAGCACTTGTACACATATGCACATGCACAGACACAATATATTGAACCTGAAACAACATATACAAACCTTCATGTACATGCACATGTGCATGAATACACACACTTGCATGTAAGAACACATAAATAAACAATGTGCATGCATGCAAATATATGGAAACAAATTCACATACACACAAAGATACTTGCATATACATATAAACACATAACATAAGCAAGCACATAGGCACACATGCACACACAAACATACATGTATGCACGTACACATATACACACTTGTGTGCATGTCCACACACATACAAACACAGGCACACACATTCATACATGTAGATGTGCACACACATGCTCATGCACACACGCACACACACATGTACCCACACACACATGCACACACGCACACTGACCCATAAATGAATGCACAAGAACACAAATGTGCAAAAGCATGCACACATATGCACACATGCACACAGGCATACATAAACACACACATATGCATATATATACACACACAAACACACAAACAAACCCACACAAGTGTGTTAGTATACACACATAAACCCACACACACCGACACACAAGAACCGACACACACATTTGTGCATGTGCAAAAACACACACACGCCAACACACAAACCCTTACACACATGTGCATGCATACATAAATGTGTGCATCTACACTCACATACACACAAACCCACACACACAAACACACCTACACAAGCATGCACTCACAAACATAGATGCATATACATGCACATGCATATACATACACACATAAACACCTAAACATGAATGCACACACAAGCACCCACACACAAACACACATGCATACACTCACACATACACACACACACACATATGAACATGCAAATACACATTGATGCACAAACACAAAATAACACATGCACATATGCAAACTCATGCAAGCACACACACACACACACACCTGCACAGGCACACATGCACACTCACAACACACACACTCACGATTAGACCCACATATGCATATGTGCATGCACACAAACACACCAGCACATGCACCCACATAGGTACACATACTTGCATACACGCAAATATAAGCACACACAAGCACGTGTGCACATACAAACTTCTATGCATACATACACATGCACACTCTTATACACATGCCCATGCCTAAACACACATACAAATACATAAGCATGCACACACACATTCACACACACAATCACATATACACACACTAACACACAACAATACACACACACACATGCACATGCGCATGTGCATGCACACGCATGCACATATAAATTCCAAAATGCACACATAAATATGCATGCACACACACTTGTGCACGAATGTATCCATGCATCCACACATGGACACAGACATACAAACCCAAACACATAGTTCACACAAATACACACATGCATATATACACACACATGCACATTCTTGCATAAACATACACGAACAAACAAACAAAGATACCACACTCTCACAAAAATGCACACACACTCACACACATCTACACACATGCCCACACACATGCACACACACACATATACATGCATCTACACACACTCCAACACCAATGCACACAAGCCTCCCCCCCACTCACACAAGCACACCTAAAACTAGTAGATACACAGGCATGCACATACACATACGCTTGTATTGAACATGCACATAAACAAGCACATATAGACACACATACACACATGTGAATAGACATACACATAGACCAACACACATAAGCATGCACACACACAAATGTACAAATACATGCATGGACACATGCTTGCACACAAATGTACACACACATGCATGTAAATGCCCACAAATCTACATACATTCACAGACCCAAGCACACACACACACACCCACACATATACAGGTACACAAACAAGTAAACATGCACACAAACAAATAAAAATAGCCACACACTCTCATCCTCAAGCACACAAGCACGCATATAGGAATGCACATATATAGATAATCAAGCCACACACACCCACACACATGCACACACACAAACATGGTCACATATGTGTGCACACACAGACACACACACAGACATGCACACACACCAACACATACATGCACACGTTATGCATACACAAGCTCACACACACATACACACACCCAGGCAAATAAACACCCACAAACACCCCCTCCCCCCCCCCCCCCCACACACACACACACACTCACAAATGAGCACACACACATGTGAACACATATAGAAAACCACACATGCACATGCATAGGTACATGCATAGACATACACACAAGCATCAACAAGTTCATGCACACATACCAACACATAGTTGTACAAACACAAAGATATATGCATGCACACATATACAAACTCATGCTTGCTTTCACATGCACACACATAAACACACACATAAGCACATGTAGATGCAAAAGCATGCCTACACACACACATATACATGAAAAGACACATGTACACAAACACACGCACATATGGCACACCGACGTAGACACACACGCACACACAAACACACACAAGCAAGAAAACACACTTGTGTGCCCACACACATGCACACAAGCCTGCTCATGCATGCACACATGCATGCTCACAGACACCCACATATAGTCACACATGCACACACATTCTCACATAGTTATAGGTACACAAACATGCACACACATACATGCAAACATGGGCACATATGCAAACAACCATGAACACACATGCTTACAAAAACACATGCATAACTAAGCCCTTACACACTCATATAGATGCATGGATGCAAACTTGCACATGCACACTTGCACATATGGACACAAAAAAACATGCACGTGTGCATATACACATACATTCAAACATACATACACCCACACATGTGCATGCATACACGTGCACATGCACACATGCACACACTCCTTCATAGACACACACGCACACACATGCAATCACATGCATACAATATAATGCACATGCACATACACAGACATATAGAGTCACATGCACGTGCACACACATGAACAAAATAACGTCAACACACAGATGTAAATGCATGTAGACACATGTACACCGATAAGTACACACACACGTATGTGTGTGCACATTAGTAAACACACACAAACATGCACACATACAAGAGAATGCACACATGCAAACACAAGCACACAAATGCAAAAACACATGAACTCACACACACACAGACATTCATACAAATTATTATAATCATACACATGCATATGCACCCACAAATATGCCCATGTGCACACTCACGTACACACACACATACACCCATGCACATACAGACATCTACACACACACACACATACATACCCATATACATGCATACTCACTTACACCCCTACACCAACATATGCACACACAATCACACACACATATGCACACATGCATATGCATGTAGGCACACACACACACACACACATATAGAAATATATAAACATGCAAACACAAAGCTACACACAAACACACATTCACAAATGTAAATGCATACACACACATGCATGTAAGAACTCACACAAGCACAGAAATAAATACACATACACACATGCGTGAGTGCAAACACACACACATATTGACATGCACACACATGCTTGCATGCATGCACAAAACATGAACACTTGTGCATACACAACTATGAATGCACATTAACTCACAAGCACACATGCTTTCTTAGAGGCACAACAGATGCAAAGATGCATGCACACGAACATCCACATGCACTAGTACACATACATGCTCATACACATGCTTGCAGGGAGACATACATAAGAGTGCAAACATACATGCACACATGCATGCACCCACTCACTCACACAAGGACACGCATAAGTGCACACGTGCATGCTCACACATGCACACACAATCATACACACATGCATACATGCATGCACACATTCATGAATAAACATTAGCACACATATAGATGCACTCGCATACACACATACTTGCACACCTAAGCACATACACATCTGTATGCACTCACATGCAATAAAATGAGCAGTCATGCATGCACACACACAGGAATGGACACTCGTATGTGATGTCATATTAACACATGCATGCCTACACACACATACACATGTGTGCATGCACATTCAAACACATGTATATGCACATATTTAAATACATACACACCTATCTGCACACACATGCACATGCATACACAAACACATGCCTGGACATAGGGGTGCACATAAACATAAACGAACACACAAACAAGCACACATGCACCCAAACACTGACACAAACATGTGCACATACACACGCTCATGCATTCACACATGCACACACACACAAATGCACATACACAACTCGCATGCATACACACGAATGCACACACACATACAAATGCTTCCACACATGCACCCACACGCACAAGCACTCACAAAGACACACACAAACACGTGCACATTCACACACATGAAGACACAGGCACTCACAAGCACAAACATAAACCGACACACACCCTCACACACATACAATGAAAACACACCCACAGGCACACGAGTCTACAATCACATGTACATGAAAAAACCCTTTTACATGCACAAGTACATAAACACATGCACAGATGCAAAGAGACAATCACATTGAACAAATAACACATTCACACACATGTGTATGCACACACACACACACATGTGCACAAGGACACAAACACATGTATGCACATGCATGTACTCACACACACACATATTTGCACACACACACACCAGAATGCATGCGCACACACAATTGCACAAGCACACATGTGCTCACACGCACACTCATGCTTAAGTACATGCATAAACACACATATATGTGCTCACACACATGTAGAAGCACACAAACACATACACACACACATATATGTGCACAAGAACATACACATGTAGACACATGTGCACACATGCATGTACACAATCATACAAGAAAATATAAATGCATAAATACATACACACTCACACACACGTGCACACATATGCA
Organism: Vanilla planifolia; assembly: GCA_023846275.1. Taxonomy (NCBI): domain Eukaryota; kingdom Viridiplantae; phylum Streptophyta; class Magnoliopsida; order Asparagales; family Orchidaceae; genus Vanilla; species Vanilla planifolia. Next base: position 443,025 of record JAIUJO010000050.1, on the reverse strand, counting down.
CACATGCATGAAAACATGCACGTATGAACACATTCAAACACAGATATGCACCTCACACATATGCTCGCACATGCACATAGACATACACATACACTTGCACACAAATGCACATTTGCAAACTAAAATATGCACACACGTGCACGTTCACACACATAAACATTCACATACAAAAAATAGGCACACGCACACCCACACAAAAATGCTTGTGCACACCCACACTAACACACCCATGCACATATGCATACATAGCTACAAAAAAAACTTACACATATACACACATATTTCCCAAAAACATAAGTAAACATGCACACACACACACATAAGCACACCTACACACACACATACATATGTAAAAACACGCATGCACACACACACACAAAAATGCACATTTTCTCATACACCCTTACACAAGCACAAGCATGCATATGCATGATGCTAACCACACACATACTCACACACAGACACACATGCATGCACATATAAACATGCACAGACACACATACGAACACTCACCTACCTATACACACTCACACACACACTCACACCCACATAGACACATACATGTACACACAAACATACATGCACAGCTAAACATGCACCCACCTATGAACACAAGCACAAATGTATGCACACACACACAGAGACCCACATGTGTCATAAATATGCACATGCATACACACTCAAAAATACCTACAAATACACTCACTGACACACAAGAAGACATCTGTAAACACAAATACAAACATTCATGCACACAAAAAACTTTAAACATATATACATGTACACACATGCACATGTATACAAACACAAGCACAAGCATATTCCTTCATACACACATAGGCAAATGCACACACACACATGCACACATATATACACAGAGTCGTGCACACAGCTAGATAGATACACATGAACTTACACACACACTTGCCTGCACAGACACGCATCACACACTCACACATATTCTCATGTACACTCATTAACACACAAAAACATTCCCATGCATGCTTATTCACAAACATGCACACAAATACATACACACAAGCATACACACAAGCACACAAACACATCCCCACATGCACACACAGATACAACCACACAAATGCACACAAACTAACACATACATGCATGCATAAACACACAGACACATGTGCACATGCACACACACATATGTGTATGCACATAAACACATGCACAAGCACACAAATAGATGCACACACAAACACCCACACATTCACACATGCACTCACATGCACAAAAATCACATATGCACGCACACACACCCACAAACATACAAAATTGTATGTGCACGCAAAACATGCACACACACACACACACATTGACAAGCAAACACAGATGTGTAAATAGACTCACACATGCATGCACACAAACACTCACGCACACACATGTACACACAACTACATACCAACACACCCACATACACACACATGCACACATGCACATATGCACACATGTAGACATATATGCATAACCACACACATGCACACACGCACATGCACAAACTCACACACACATAAGCACACATGTGCAGATACACACACAAGTATGCAAGCATACATACACATGCAAACACCTCCACCTTACACACATGCAAACATTCATGCACAAACATGCACAATTGAATACTTTAGCTACACACATATATGCACATGCACACATTCACATGCACTCACATATGCACTTGCATGCAAACACAAACATATAAAGGTGCATAGAAGCATATGCAAAATAACACACAAACACATATAGAAATAATCATGCATAAGCATGCATGTACAAAGATAGACACAAACACACATGAACGCATGCACACACATATAGGTACAGTCATACACATACACAACCAACTACACAAACGTACACACATCGAGACATACAAACACACAAATGTTTGCACGCACATGGACATGTACTAGTGTATAAACACACACCCATATGCTGATATTCATCCATTTACATAGGCACACATGTACACATGAACATACACATATGCACATGTGCATACACATGGACATGCATGCACATGATCGCATGCCAACAAGCACACACACACATGCACCCAAACACACAAGCACACATACATACACATATACACCCACAAGCATAGAAACACACATCTACACACATATACTCAAACATAAACACACACACATGCACACGCACGAACATAAACATGCATGCACACATACACTTTTACACTTGTGTGCACCCACAAACACATATGTACACACTAAACCATACTCACACATATATGGAAAGACACATGGACAAGAACATACACACATATACACAGAGGTACACACATGTGCGCCACATGTGCACACATAAATGCATACACACATGCATAGGCACTCACACATGCATGCACAATCAAATAAGCACACTCATCTACACACACACACACGTGCACAGTCAGATGTACAAAGACACATACACATGCACAAGAACATTTACACCCACACTCATATGCATACGCACAAAAAACAACTTGCACATGCACATACATGCACACAAAAGAGCACGCATGTGTACACACATGCACACATATGCATGCACCCATTAACAAATGCATGAGCTTGTAAACTCACACACACATGCATGCATAATAATTTACACATTTAGATATGGTGATAAATACTAACACATGTGCACACAAATAAACACATGTTAAAGCACACACACATGCACCTACATACTCACACAAGTAGATATGCACACACACACATGGGCATACACACAAACACATGTGCATGCACACACACACATGCAGACTTGCAAAAATGCATACACACACACTCACAAGCACACAAACTCATACATATGCACATGCACACAAACATACACATACACATTAGCATGCACACATAAACAAAAAACACATATATATGGACACGCACACATAAAAGCACACATATATGCATAAATATCTACAAACACACACCAGCACACACAGGCACATGCATATACAAAAATGTGCACATCCAAACTTACACAGATACATGCACACACACACACACATAGACACACATGCACACATACGCATGCCACCTCATACAAACATGCATACACACATTCACTAATACACACATAGATGTGCCAACATGCACAGACACACACATGTACATAGACACTCAGTCATGAGCACACACACGATCACACACACACACAAATAAGCACACGCATGTGCACATGCTTACAAACCAACAAACACACCCAAACACACACTCACATACACATACATATTCTCACATATGAACCCACACACAAACACATATGGACATGCATAGATTTATAAACACACACACACACATAAACATGCACAAGTACAGACATGCATAGTCAAACACATGCACATGCAAACAAATATTGCACACACACATGCATGCACATGCATTGACAAATGCAAAAGTTAACACACATGTGTGTAGGCTCAATGGAACATGTGGGTGCACACATCTAAACTTGCAAATGCAATCATGTATACACACCCACACTAATGCATGCACAAACATGTTCTTATGCACACATGCACACACATGCACAAAGACATGTAAGAATGGAAGCATAAAAGAAAACACAAATGCATACACTCTTGCAACAACACACATACACACATGTGCACCCATGAAATACACCAACACAAAGGCATGCACATGCACAAAAAATGTGTGCAAACTCACACTAACATGCATATGTACTTGCATAAGCAAGAACAAGCAAACATAGAGGCACACACACATGCACATGCACATGCATGCACACACACACACATAAACACACTCATGCACACATGTATGTACACACATGTGCACATATGCACAAACATGCACAAAAACACACACTCACACTCAAAAGTACACAAGTGCATGCACATATAGATAAGCACATGAACACACACACATATAAACACAATGCACATATGTGAACACACATAAACACACAAAGATTGATGCATGCATACACATGCACACATAAACACACATGGAAACACACACATACAAACCAAATGCACCTACGCACACACACAAATGAACATTCACACATGTAAACTCACATACATGCACGTACACACTCCTACACACCCACACACACTTATTCAAATACATTGGATCACACAAATTCACAAACTCCCACATGCAAGCCTATGAATGCAGACACACAGGCACACACACACTCACACAAAAATATTTTCACACATACACAACCACACATGCACATATACACATATATACACACACAAAAACTTAAGCACACACATGCAGACACACTCAAACGTGCATGCAAACATACATTCAAACATGCACAAACACACACATGCACATAAACACAAGCACACAATCATACACACAAACACATATGCATGCACACACACATTCAAACTCACATTAACACAGACACACAAACACATGCACACACAAACATTCGCACACCTGCACACACATGCACATACACTCACATACACACACACATACACACCAATACACTCACAAACTAGTATACACACATGCATGCAACAACAAACATGCACACACACTTGCATCACAAACACATACATATGCATGCACACTCATATGCATGCATAAACACACACACCCATGTGCACACACACATACACACATAGGAACATGCACATGCACATGTATACTCAAAAACACACACATGCTTACAAATATTTGCAAACATACATATATGAAGACATACACAGGTGCATACACCCACTAACACACTCACGTGTGTGTGCATGTACACACGCGTGCACACATCTACACATGTATGCACACACATATGTATATACACCTACATGAACACACAAACACATGCACATTCCAAAATGCACAAATGTATGCATATGCATACACACACATGCACACACATGCAAACACATTTACATGTACACACACATGCACACATGAGCTTGCACACAGCCACACCCATACTCCCACATGCACATGCATAATTAAGCACACAAAAATAGATGCACCTGATTACAGACATATAAATTCACAGACATGCACACACACATACATGTGCATAGCCAACAAACACATCAGCACACACATGCAACAACAAACGAACATGCATTCATGCACACACACACACCAACGAACTCACACACACAAACACAAAAGTGTGCTCGCTCACACACATGCGTAAACACATACAACCACACACACATGAGGTGACATAAACAAATGCTTGCACACCCATACACATACACTCACATGCATTCATGCTCATAGGGACACACATATGCACATGCTCACACACATGCACAAACACACCCACAAACAAACATGCACACAAACACACATGCACACACACAAGCAAATGTACACAGACATATGCACATACATGCACATACATGCATACGCATGCATCAAAAATATATGGACACACAAAATCACACATAAAAAACAAGCTAGCAAGCACACATACCCATGCAAGCACATGCACACACACAAGCACATATGCATACACAAAAGCACACACCCATACAAGCACACACATTTTTACATAAGTATAGAAATGCCATTGCACACACATACACATGCATATGAACACATAACCACAACTACACTTGCACTCACACACACATGCACAAATAGATATATACACACACAAAGATGCATGCATGCAAACACATCTACACACATACACACATACACAAATGCAGATAGCACACTTCCATACACACACACACATTCACATGTGTGTGCATGCATACCCAAAAACTGACACATGCAAATGCATGCACACACACATGTGCAAGAAGACGCACAAGCACAAACACATGCACATGCATACGATCACACAAGCACACACACACACATGTGCACAACTACATGCACATGCACTCACAAGCACTTGCACACACACACAAACATGCACACACACATGCACACTCACACATGCACACACACGTGCATGTACACTCACATATGAACACACAATCGCACACACATATTCACACACACACACACTAAAACATGCATATAAAAATGTGCACATGTGAACACGTATAAGCACACACACATGTGTGCACATGTGTGCACACACACATTAGCACTAAGAAACCCCCCACCACACACATGCACGCATACACACACATGTCCAAAAATATATGCACATAACCACAAATGCATATACACAAACACACACACATACTCACACATAGAAACAACATGGACATGGAAATACCCACATGGACACATGCAAATGGACTTAAGCATACACACAGGCACATACACATACACAAACAGACATACACACTTGCACATGCACACACACTCACAAATGCATGCATAGTACATAAATATGCACACACACACACACATATACACATGTGTGCATCTACACACTTCCATGCTCACAAACACCTACTCACATGCACAAAAAATCATACATGAATACACACATACAAACATGCACATGCACACACACACACATGCACACTTATGCATACACCCAAAACGATGAATACATATGCACACATAGTTGCACACACATGCATACCTATGCACAAATATACACGCGTGGACACGGATATCTTCGCTCGTGCACACACACATAAGTACTCATATGCATATGCATAAGCACACATATGCACACAAAAAGGTACACACACATGAGTAAAAGTATGCACACACACACACACACACATACACATAAATGCACATGCATGGACACACACACTTACACACAAGTGGATGTACACACATGCACAAGCACACTCATGCACACACACAAATGCACATGCACAAGCATGCACAAATGCACACACTTGCACAGGCACATGCACATGCACACACATATATACACATTCACATACACACACAAAATCACACTTACACACCCATTCATAGGAATGTGCACTTATAAACATGATGAGGTAAAAATGCATATATGCACAATTACATATGCTTACACACACAAACATGCACCTAACACATTGACACACACAGAGACACGTAGAGATAGGTGCACATGCACACACACACATATGAATGCAAGCATACACATACATACACTCACACAAATATACACTCACATAATCACAGCCATGTGCACATAGACACACAGTTGCACACAACCACATACCACACACCCATGCATAACCACTCACACACACATAGGTACATATGCCATGCATGCACACACATGCACATACCCTTACACTAACATGCATATATGTGCAGGCACATACAGAAACACACACATATGCATGCATGCACATGAACACACACACATACACATACACACACATGCACACACATATGTACATACATGCATAAACACATATGCACATGCACTTACACATAACTAGACTTGTGAACATAGACAAATATACAGACATGCATGGATGCACACGCACATGTAGGTATAAAAGCACACACTCACATATGCACAAAGACATGTACACACGCACATACACATACAAAAGCATAGATCTGCAAACACATGCACTTCCATGCACACAAGCATGTCACACACATGTAGGCATGCAAACATATACCACATGCACACACATAAACATGCTTACAAACATACATGCAAAAACATACACACACATGCACTCACACATAAAAACCTAAAAATTTGCACACATGCTCACAAACGCACACAAACACACACATGCATGCTAGAAAGAGCATGCACACGTGGAGTGGTGCTACAAAGCTAGACACACAAACACATGTTCATACACAATTGCACACACAAGCACACCTAAGCACACAAACACACACAACCATGTGTAGAAAAGGGAATGTAAGCATATGCACATACATGCACATGCACTCGCACTCATATACATGCACATGCACACTCACACACTCATACACACACATAGGTATACCAATATACATACACACTCATACACACATGCATGCACATGCCCACACACATTAATACATACACACACATGCACACATGAACACACACACACTAATGAACCCACATTGATGCATGCACACCTACATGAACATGCACACACATGCATAGGCACACACAAATACACCAACTTACTCAAGACTATGCACACAGACACACATGCATAACACACACACACATAATAAGTTGCACTCATATACAAACACATATAGACATATAGATGAATGCACATACCAATGCTCACAATGTATACACACATAAACACATATAAATAAATACACACATGTACACACACATGCATATACACATGCACACACACACAGTACATGCATAGACATATGCTCCATAGGAACACACATGCAAACACACATGCACACAAACTCATACACACACAGACATGCTTACATACTCATATGTGTATATAATCACACACACCCATGCACACACAAAAACACATACACCCACACATCCACACACACACACACACACTTAGAACATGCACATACATATACATAAAAACACATGCACACATAGAATGTAAGTAAGAAAACATACACAAAAGCTCAAACAAATGTGCACAAACACACAAACATAAACACACATTTTTAAAAGCACACATGCATCAACATACACACTTGCACACATGCAATGCATAAGTAGACATGTGTGCCCATAAACTTACAAAAGACCAAACATGCACATAAACATGTGCTAAGATGCACACAAACTCACACACACACAAACACAATCACCCACATAAACACACCTACAAAAATATTGGCATGCATTTACACATGCACAAAAACACACATGCATACACACATTTGCAAACACATAGACACACATGCATTAGCACACACATATGCTCACACATTTACACACATTGATATGCATGCACATAGGCACACACATGCTCACACTAACATGCACATAGACACATGTGTCTGTGCATGTAAATGTAGACACACAAGTGCAATCATACTAATGGATATGCCAACATACACACACACACACACACTTGCATCCACACACACACATGTGACCACTTGTACAAACATGCACATACATAAACTCCATCACACACAAGCACACACATGCACACATGTGCACCCACACACAAACACATGTACACACATGCACACATCTGCACAAAAAGACACACATTCGTAGGCACACATGCATGCTTACATAGGCCCCTACACATATGCACACATATATATGCATGCATATGCACATGCACACACACAAGCCCAAACACACAAACATTCACAGGCATGTAGACACAAACACACACACACAAGTACAAACATGCATGTGCAAAACAACACACTCACACATACAAACACACACTTGACAACACACATGCACATGCACACAATCACACAGAAAAGCAAATATGAGCACAAGCAGACACATGTATGCACAAGCACACACACACCTGCACTTACACCCACACACATGCACAAGTAGGAATGCATATGCATAGCACACACACATGCATATGTGCATACAAAAATATACTCACGTGCACACAAGCACTCCCAATCATATGCTCACACTCACTCACAAACAAATACATACACACATGCATATGCACACACACATACACCCATAAACACACACTCATACATGTGCACATGAGCATATGCACAAAGCACACACACGTACACCCACACACATAAGCATAAATACATAGAGACATGTACACACTCACATTGACACACAAGCACACACACCTACCGACCTGCCCACACACACATGTATGCCAACGCTCAAAATGCTTACACTCACAAACATACACACACACACACACAATGTCACACATGTACACTTTCATTCATAAACAAGCTTACAAATAGACACATATACACTTACAGTCATATGCACATGCACATGTAAATGACAAGAGCACATGTACACACATACAAGCGCACTCATGCACACACATGAACAAATAGAAGCACACATACATCTCTACATAAATGTTCACACATATATGGACACACACACATACAAACATACTCAAGCACTCATATATACACACACACATACGTGCAAACACATATACAAATGCAAAGCATACACATAGACACACATATGCACATGTGAACACACATACATATGCAATCATATGCACACATAAATACATATACACACTTACAAATGCATGCACATGTTTGCCAAAGTCTAGATAGATGTTCGAATAAGTAGAAACATACACACACACACACATAAAGACACATATAAAAATGCACAAAAACATACACATACATGCATGCACTCATACATGTAGTCACACATACACTTTCTAACATGAACACACACACATTCAAACACACATGCTCACACAAAAAAACACGCATGCATAATAAGCACACATACCCCCACACATGCACCCACTCACACACTCACACATAGGCCCACACCTACATAAATGCACACATGCACATAGGCTCATGCAAAGGCACAAAGATGCACAGACATACACAACCACTTATGCATAATCATACACACACACTCACATGTCCACACACACATGCACACACACACACACAACATGTCCACATGCATCTGCTTAGACAAACACTCACATGCACAAACACATATGAACACAAGCACACACACATGCACATGAATACCCACATACACACACACACACACTTACTAGCACACATACACATCATAACATAGACATGGACACACACATACGCACATATGCAAACATACATGCACTCTCACATATGCATGCACATGCACAAATGCACAAACACACACACACACACATAAGAACACCTGTGCATATATGCACACATGGAAACATGCACACTTATGCTTGCACTCACACACCCACATACACACATACAATCACAATCATAATCACACACATATATCACAAACACACACTCACACACACATGACCATGCCTGCACATAGACACTAACACACATGCACACACTAGCTCATGTACAAATGTGTATAAATGTATAGACAAACACACACATTTATGCATGCAAACAAGAAAACGTTGGCATGCATGCACACACAAATATAGCCATGCACCCATACACACATGTACACATAGAAACGCACACACATGCACATAAACACACTAAAAGGAATAGGCACAAATATATATATGCATATGAGGATGCACACAAAAATATACCCACACACAAATGCAAGTAGACACCCACTCGAATGCATAAGTCCAAACACACAAGAACAAAGAAACACACATAGGCATTAGATGCATGCTCAAGCATACACATGCACACACATATATGGACCTAGATATGATCATAAATGCATACACACATGCATGCACACACGTACGCATATGCACATCGATACAAACATAAATACATGTAAACATACACACATGTACACAAGTACACATACACATAAACACAAACAAATACATATGCATACATGAATGCCCATGCATACACAGGCATGAAGACACACACACACACTGATTCACATGCACTAAGACAAATATGCTCACACAAATATATACACACACACGCACACACGTAGACAAGCATAACCACATAGACAAATGCACATGCAAACACATACACACATACTCACAAACACAAACACACACATGCATGCATGCCAGCACAAAAATGCACACATGCACACTCACATATGCTCACATAGACACATGTGTACACTCATGCATGTACAAATGCCCAAAGACATATACACACACATATGCATGCATCTGCATACTTATACAAACACATGCATGCACACCCACGCACATGCATATCCATAAAAATGCACATATACTCACACTTGCACATGTACCCACATGTACATATACACACACATACCCATGCACACATGAATATGCACATACACATATACTAGCACACACTCGCATAAGACCACACATGCACACATATAAACATATACACACATGCACTCACAAACACAAACACACACTCATACCCATGCACACATGCACAAGCATGCACACTCACTCACACTAACATAGGCACATGCATGCAGACATATAACACATGTACACATGCCTACACACAAGCACATGCACAAGCACACTCATGCAAATAAGCATACATAAAGACATGGGCATAGAATCACACACCCACATGCACACACAAACATAAGCATGCATGCACATATATGTAGTAGTACATACTTCACCCACATAAATGCACTCACACATGCATGAATACACCTACACGCTTACACATGCATACAAACACAATCATACAAGCACAACTAAACAAACACGAACGAATGCACAAGCACATACAAACACATGCTTGAACATACCACACAAAGATACTAAGATGCCCAAACAAACACATACACACATGCACAAATGAAATCACATATCGACACACACAAATACACATGCACACTCAAACACGCTCACACCCACACATAAACACATATGTACACTTACACATACACATACATGCAGATGTACACATAAAAAAACAAACATATGAACACACACACATGCACACACATATAAACACACACAACCACACACATGCACAAAGACATGCACACACATCCACTCGCATGCATGCATGCACTCACACAATCAAACATACACAAAGACTCACAAACACATCCACATGTGTGAAAAGAAAGCTCACAAAAATATTGGAATACACACACACAAATGCACACACATATGCACATAGACTTACAAAAACACCCACACATACGTATGAATGGGCATGCATACACACACATGCACACACAAACCTACACACTCCAACACACATGCACACACACAAAACATTCACAAGCTTGCACGCATGCCAACGTAGACAAACATGCTTGCTCACATGAATGCACAACTTCACTTGCATACAAATGCATGCATGCATGGACACATACACACATGAACATGCAAACATGCACATAAAAATAAAAACACATGTACACACAAACAAAAAACATACATGCACACACATACCCATACACACTATGTGCACACAAACTCATTTATGCAAATGCACACATACCCAAATACATACTCCTACATGCATGCACACAAATGCACAAACACATGCTCACACACACATTTACACACACACACAAATATATATATATATATATATATATATATATATATATATATATATATATATATATATATATATATATATATATATATATATATTCATGCATGTATACAAACTCACACTCATGCACACATGCACCACGTGTGTGCTTTAGCACACATGAATGTGCGCACACACACACACACAACAAACATGCATATAAATATGCACACAAATACATGAAGACATAAAACATACAAACAAGCATAGATGCTCATAAAAACAAGCACAGACATAGATGAAAACACACACACAAATATGCATGCACAAGCACACACACGTGCACACATGCACACACACACATGAACAATCACATGCATGCATGCACCTACACATACACGTGGCCTACATGTGTGCACACATGCACATACACATAGACCAACTCACATACGCACATAAGCACCCACATACACCAACAAACATACACACATGCTGTCACACACACTCACGTATTTGTGTGCATAGGCACATAAACACGTATGCACGTGCACACAGACACAACAACCCACACACACCTAGACATACACTCACACTCAAATGCAAGCACACACACACACAAACCCACACACATCGACATACACACATATACATGCACACATAAAAGGACATAAACATAGATGCCAAGCCATGCACATGCACATAGGAACTTATACCCATGAATAGACACACAAAGGTATACATTCTCACACACACAAACACATGCCAAAGCATAAATGCACATCTACACATAAAGACACACATATAAGCACAATACAAGTATAAACTGACACATGCCAAAACATATATACAAACATAAGTGTGCATGTAAAAATATGTACAAACACCTACACATGCCTGCATATATTAACACACACACAGACATGTGTTCATAGGCACATGCATGTGCACACACACATATGCATACCTACATGCATGCACACATATACACACACACACACATTTGCACATACACATGCACACACACACACAAACACTTTCATGAATGCATGTTATCACACACACACATTGACATGCACATATGAATGAACACATGCACTCATACATACACACACACACACACACTTATATGGTCACACACTTACACACACACACATGCTGTCACATGTGCATACATGCTCACATGTATGTACTTTGCACACACATATGCATGCACATGTAATAGCATGCATACATGTACAGGCACACATGCAAGAACACACATGCAATGGCACACACACCCACATTGACACATGTGCATGCATATACAACCACATCACATGCATACACAAAAGCATGTATGCATCTAAGCAAGCACAAACACATACCTACACACACTCTGACATGCACACATGCATGCAAATAGTCACATACTCACCTGTGCATATGCCTATGAACATGCATATCATATGCATTTTCACACATGAATGCATACATGCATGCACACACACACACACTACAAGACGCATGCACATGCACATGTACACATGTGCACATAGACACAAACGAACAAGCATGCACACATGTGGATGTACACACGTACACATGTAGGTACATGCACTGGTACACACACATAAGCATTGCACACACATGTCTGTGTGCATACACACACATGCACACTCATTCATATATACACACACACACACACACAGAAGCATATGCAAAACTATATGCTTACCCACACACACACAAACACATACATGAATGTATGCACATAATTCCACATGCATGCACCCATGAACACCTGCAAGTACAAACACACACATGCACTCATACACACACACACCATAATTGCATGTACAAACACATGCACATGCACCTAAACACATGTAAACATACGTGCACACACTAGCACACATAGACACATGTTCACTTACACATGCATACAAGCACAATGCACACATTCACATACACACTCTCTTGCACACACAAGCTCAAGCATGCACATACGTACATATACACACATACACACCAATACATCCATGCAAATATACTCACAAACACATGCTCATGAACATGCACACACACACATATGCATGCATGTATACAAATGCACACTTATGCATGCTTACATCATGTATGTACTTTAACACACAAATGTACACACTTGTACACACAAACACATGTATACACACTTGCACACACTTGCGCACACAAACACATGCACACACAAACAAATGCATAGGTATGCATGCTCTTAAAAACAAGCACATACACACACAAGATTGCACACACATAAAAGCACACTTGCATGAACAAAAACACACACACATACACACATGCATACACATACACTATCACATGCATGTGCATGCACGCACACAGGCATGCATGCACCTACACATACACATGTGCCTTCATGTGCACATACATGCACATGCACATAAATCCACACACACATGAGAGCACCCTCATGCACCCAAACACACAAACACATAGACACGCATGCACACTCATGTATTTGTGTGCATAGGCACACACACATATGCACATTCACACACACACCTAGACATGTGCTCTCAAACACACTCAAATGCAAGCATGCACACACAAACCCACACACACACAAACCCACACACATCCACATGCACACACACATACACATGCATAAACACACACAAACAAAGACATACACATATATGTACAACCATGCACACTAACACACATACAAAGGAATACATTCTCACACACACACAAACACATGCCTAAGCATCGATGCACATATGCACACACACACACACATTCAAGCACAATGGACACAAAATCTCACACACACATATACACACATTCATGCATACAAACACTTGCACAAATGCATGCACACGTATACATACATGCACACATGCACACACACATGCACACATGTACACAAACACATGCTCATGCACTGTTACACCAGGAATGTGCTCTAGCACACATGCATGTATACACATATGCACACACATATAGACCTCTGCACTCAAACAAGCACACACATGTGCATGCAAACACATGCACACACATGCACACACACATGCCTAATCATGTGCAAGCACACACATAAATGCATGCTCTAACTCACACACATGTGCCCACTTGTGCACACACATGCACAAGTAGATAGACCTACACACACACTCAAGCACCCACACACAGATGAACACACACACACACTTGCACTACTGTACACTTATGTATGCATTTGCACATGCAAAAACACTCATGCATGCATATTTATTCACACACACCCACACAAACACACCCAGGCACACACACTCACACACTCATATGCATGCACACGTGCAACTAAAACCACATGCATTCATGTACACATACACAAACACATTCACAAACACATGTACATACATGCAAACACACATACACATACTTATGCATACTGATGTAGAGCCACACACACATGAACACACACATGGGTGCTTGCATGCACTAACACACACACATAAACTCAAAAAAATACATGTTCACACACATGTAAACACATGCGCAAGTGCAGACGCATAGATGCACACACACATGTGCAAATATGCACACATACATAGAGAGCTGTACACATGCACACATCTGCTTATAGTTCATAGAAATATGTGCCCACATATGCATATATACACACACACATGCATGCATGCACACAGACACTTATGCATGTAAACACATCCATGCATGCACACACACTCACAAACACGCACATGCACGCACATACCCACTCCCCCCACACACACATGCATATGATTGCATGCACACACGTGTTTAATATGCACACACATACACATGTACACACACCCATGCACACACAAGCACTAACAAGCACGCAATGACACACACATGTACACACGCACACACATGCATGAACACACACACACAAAAGAAGACATAGATGCACACACACAAACATCCATAGGCGTGCACATATATGCACATAAACATGCAAACACATGTACAAGTACGCACAATCACATTCACCCAATTGCATGCATATGCATACAGAAATACTTGAACATGTGCACATGAACAAACATGCACTTATGGATGCATGTACTCATGAATACATATGCTTGTATTTGCACACACACACATGTACACATACATGCACACACACACATGCATGCAAAAATATACACACAGATGCACACCCTCACCCACCTACACATACACTCACATAGAAACACCCACAAAACACACATACACAAGCATACATCATTAGATGCATACTTTACACACAAAAAAATACACACATACATACACACATGCACATGCACATACACGTGCATGAACATGAATGCTTGCACACATGAATGCACATGCACACATATACACATTTACACACACACACTCATGCACACATGCACACACACACATTCACACCCACATATCCACATATAGATGCATATGCACAAGCACAAGCATACATAGCACACATACAAGCATAGGCTCACACATAGAGAGCACATGCATAGGCATAGGCACATGCACATGCACACAGAAAGGCTCTCTAATTGTACACCCATGCACCCATATACACAAACACATACATGCATACGCAGATGCACAAACGAACAAACACACACAAAAACACACACACACGTGCGAGTAATCATGCACACAAATATATGCACGCACACATGCACATGTATGTACACACATGCAAGCATAGACATACACATACACATAAGCACACACATAAACACATTTACAAAAACACATGTATGTGCTCACGTGTACACACACATACACATGCAAGCATAGACATACACATACACACACCTACCCACATATACACATGCACACGTGTACACACACATAAGCCTGCATGCATGAATTCATAGACACACACATAGAAACATGTGCTCTTACACAAAAATATATGAACACACACATGCAAATGTAAGAACACACATACACATAAACACATGTACAGACACATACACATTCACATAGGAGCACATGCACACTCACACACATAAGCAAAAATGCACATGCAAACAAACACATGAATACACACATGCACATGCACACACATGTGCAGGCATACACATTTGCACTTGCACAAACACTCACACACATAGAAATGCACACACATATGTGGAATGTGAACATGCACCCTAGTACGCATGCACACACATACACAAGCACAAGAACATGCACATGCACTATTGCATGCTCATATGCATGCATAGTCACAAATGTGTGCACAAGTACACACACATGCACACATGTAGAAGCACTTGCATAGATCCATGCACACATGATTGCATAATTTCACACTTACATTTACACACACTCAAACTCACATATAGCACATAGGAATACAGACAACATACATAGATATGCACTCATACACACACACATAAGCATGTGCATAAATATACACATATGCACACATAAACCCACATGTACCAATGCACACAAATACACACATGCACCAACACAAGCATGCAACCAGACACAAACACTTACACACACATGCACTCACACACACACAAACACACTAACATACATAACCACCCGAACACACAAACACACACATGTGAATACACAAATAAACCACCACACACACAAGGACAAACACACACATATGCACTTGTTTGTAGACACATAATGATACACATACACTCATTCATGTGGAAAGCGACACATACACATGCGAACATGCATGCACGCAAATGCAAGCACACGCACGCACACACACATACACTCACACATAGACAAATAGGAACATGCACATGCATCCACACACTAATACACATGCATATTTTAATACATGCAAGCATACACACACACATGCATGCACACATGTGTGTATGTGTGTACACATGTACACAAATACATTTAGATACCCACACTAATATACACACTCATACGTGCTTGTACCCATAGACAAGCATAAACACGCAAAAACCCATTCACAAATGAACACACACACAACCAGCCTTATACCAATGTTTGCATGCATGCATGCAAGCACCTAAATGCATGCACACAGACACAAGCATGCACCAACACACATATAAGCACACACATATGTGTACCCTCATAACGTATACATGGTCATACAAAACACACCCACACATATGCACATGCATGAACACATGCACATACATGTGCACACAAAGAAAAACAAGTATACACACACAAGTACACACATGCACAATCATGCACATGTGCATACAAATAGATGCACACATACACACACACACAAGCATGCATATACACATACATGCATGCACATGCACATGCACATGCATCTGTTATCGCACACAATATCACCCACCCATATGCATACCCAAACACACGCATGTAGAACACACATGTGCACACCCGCATGAGTACATGCGCACACACACACACATACACGTATACACGCACACACGCATTCATGTGTACATTTGCACACACATAAACACCTTCACACATGCACATACATATACACACATGTGTGCATGCACAAGCAAACACCTACATACAAAAACATGCAAGCATTCACACGCATGCATGAACACACACATGCACACATGTACACAGGTAGGTATACTCACACAAAAGCATGCACATATATGCACCAACACACACACAAGAACACATGAACACACAAGTACGCACACATACATCCACATACACCCACTCACACATGAAAACTAACATATAGACACATGCACAAACACATGAACATTCCCCCTATGCACACAAACACACAACTATGCAAACATGCAAACATAGACATGTAAAAGCACACACATATATAGACACACACATGCATGCATACACACACATGCAAACATGCACACACAATGGAACACACACACACACACACACTTATATGCAAATACTCATGTAGACATAGGCACGTATGTAAGAATGCATACACATACATAAGGGTACATGCACACACACATGCATGTACATGCACATGCACATAGACATACAATAATCCATAAACACTACCACATATGTACACACACAAATATGTCAAACGAATATACACACATTCACGCACATGTGCATTCATGTAGACAAATGCACACACACACACACACACACTTGCACATGCCAAGAACACACACATCCATAGAGACATGCACATGTGCACACACACACAGAGATGCAAATGCATGCACACACACACAACATATACATGCACACACACACATATGCACATGCATGCCCACACACACTCTTGCATGTACACATACGCTCAAAATCATGCATACACACATGCATACTCATGCACAAACATAGATACACACACACATGTGTACAAACATAGACACACACACGTGTACAAATGTACATACACATGCACAACATGCATACATGCACATGCACGTACATTCACAACTACGCACATGCACACATATGCACATGAAAACACACACACGCACACGCACACAAACATATGCACATACATGCACATGCACATGCACCCTCATAGATTTACACATGCACACACGAACACACAATTGCACAACCTGCAAACTTGCACAAATACACAAACACACACATGCACACCTAAAACACATACATACATGTGTTCATGCACACACAAACACATGCATACTTTCATGCACACACACATACATAAACACACATGCATAGTCATAAACAAATGTGCACATGCACATGCACACACATCCATGCATGTGAATACGAACCCACGTGCAAACATACATGCAAATACACATTCCCTACACACTCAAACATGCACACACAAATGCACAAACATAAGTATACATAAACACCTGCACAAGCTCACACACACACACATTCATCCACACAAGCACATATATACAAATGCACACATATAGAAATGCACATGCAAAAACATGTGCACATCCTAACAAAGATGCATGCACTTGCACATGCACAAACATTCACACACACAAGTATGCACATAGATACACATGCACACATGGAGGTTCCCACAGATGCACACACACTCACATAAACACAAAATAACACATGGGCACACATGTACTCACATGTGCACAAACACATAAAGATGCACACAAGCACATGCATGCATAAGCATGCACACATGCACATGTACACACAAGCATGCACATATAAACAAGCATAGAGAAAGACAAATAGAGGTAAATTAACACACATACACACACCCATATCACACATGTATGCATGCACAAACACACAAACACATTGACACATGCATGCACAAAAATACATACAATCATGCTCATATGCACACATGCATTGGCACACATACACACACGCATGCATCCATAGGCACATATGGACTCATATGCACACATGTGCATACAAGCATGCACACATATGTGCACAAACCAACATGCCTCATCTGTACACACACACAAACCCACACACACATGCACCTGTATATACATGCATGCATGCACAAACATGCAAACAAAAACACACACATGTACACATGCACAAATACCTACACAAGCACATAACCAAACAGACATGCCTATAAACACATGCACAAATGCATAGACACACACACACACACACATAAACATGCAAACTCATGCAAAAGAAAACACATGCATAAACACACAAGCACAAGAGCACACATGAACACACATACACATGCATAATCATGCCCATACACGTGGTCATATGCAAACACATAAATGCACTTGCTCACACAAACACACACAAAACATGTATGCACAACATACACACAAATGCACAAACATGTGTGCATACATGCTGTGGCACACCAGCACACACGCAAACACGAACACATGCACATGCTCATGAAAACATGCATAAAAGCACACACACACACAAACAAGAATATGCATACATAGTTGTATACACACATGCAAACATTTTGACACACATACATGAAAACATGTACAAGACCACACATGCACACACACACACAGATAGACACACATAAATGCTCATATGCACAGAAACACAAGCATACACAAACTCAAATCCATATGCACATGTACACATGCATGCACAAACACCTTTACATATTCATGTCTACATACACATGCACACACACACATGTACACATAAACACAAATACAACCACACCCATACTCACAAGCACATACACACACATAGATATGCATTCACACTGGTACACAAACAAGTACATACACAAGTGCACACACAAGCACACAAAGGAACACACTCAGACACATCCAAGAATGCCCATGCACACACATACACACATACACGTACACTTACGAAGGCATGCACACGCACACACGCACCCTCACAAACACATAAAGATACATGATTATGCACATATTTGCACACTCACACTTGCACACCCACACATACATGCAACCAAACACACAAGTACAAACATGCATATGCACATGCCACGAATGCATATACAAATATACAAACTCACACATACACATGCGCACACATCTACACACAAACATGCATGCATGCACATGCACACAAACATGCACATGCACTAACACACAAAAGAATGCACATGCATATCTACAAAAATGCAAGAAAGAAAACACACACATCTACATGCACACATGCATATACACACATAGACACACACACAAGCATAGCTAAATGGGGACGAGCACAATCATATGCACAAATTCACACACGAGTGCTTGTGCACGTGGACAACCTCCATGCACACACACACACATACGTATACAATTGAACACACATGCATGCATATATGCCCACACATGCACACTCACCCACATACAGACATGCACACAAAGACACACACATACTCACACACACATGCTCACATACATGCCAGAACATAGAATGGTAGACATACATACCAAACAAACACACATGTGCCCACACACACACAACCACACATGAACCCTCACACATACACAAGCACACAAATACATGCATAAATAAACCCATATGCTCACACATACACAAACCAGTATGCATGCACACATGAACTCACAAACACACATTCTGAGACATTAATGCAAGCACACACACATACACACATGCTTTCATGCATGCACAATTGCATGCACATATACATACATGCACAATGACACAAGAACTTGTACACATGTGCATGCTAACACATGCACCTGTATGCACAAATGGACATGTACACTCACACACACACAAGCACACACACAAAAACAGACATACATACATGCACAAGCACACACATGCAAATAAATATGAATATTGGCACACATAGAAATGGAACATAAACACATATGCTAATGCACATAAACACATACACATAAACATGCACATACACACACTCACACATGCTCACAAATGTACATAGACACATGCATGCACAAACACACATACACATGCATACACACATGTACAAACACACATATGCATGCACACACAAAAAAACACACACATTGAGCACGAGAGCACATAGATGTGCAAACAGCACATGTGCACACACACACACATGAACACACATGTGTGCTTATAGCTACAAACGCATGTCTGTGTATGCATGCATCCAAAACATACACATGTACACGTAAGTAAGTACACACATGTACACACATACACACAAGCACAAATGCACACACAAGCAGACACACTCACACATATGAACACACACGTATACACAAAGACACAAAAAACCTACCTACACACAAATGCACACATCTACAAACATGCACAGACATGCTCATGAACACATATGAACATGCACACATAAGCAGTCATGTGTTCTTGAAAACACACACACGCGCGCATACACATCCACCTATGCAAATAAGCACATAACACATAGATACATGCACACACACACACACAAACACACACACAAATACACATGAAGACGTGCACTTATACATGCTCACACACATACACACACATGCACAAGTCCATGCACAAACACATGCATAAAAACATGAAAACACTCACACAAAAGTGTACACATGTGCGCATGCTCACACATGCCCAAACATGAAGTCACACACATGTGTGTGCACTCACACAAATACACACATGTGTGTGCATGCACATACACACATTAGCACACAAGTATACATGAATGCATGCAAACATGTACGCACACAAAAACACACCCATGCATATTAACCCACACACGTGTATGCTTTGCACTCATACACATATGTTCACCTACATGCACACACGTATACTCACATGCACATGCACTCACACCTACATGCATATCTATACTCACCCCCATAGACATACACACATACAAGCACATGTACACACACAAACACACAAATGCACACAAACCCAAGCATCTGCTTATCCACACACAACTATACCCACTCACATGTTCATACACAAACCCATGCATATAGCAACAAACACACACCTGTACACACATGCAATGACACACACACCCATAAACACACATACGAACACACGTACACTAGCTCACATAGTGCATGAACACATGAGCACAAACACATGCACACTCATAAGCACACACATACTCGCTTCAACACACAGACATGCTTATACACATGTGCACACACACACATGCACATGCTAACATGCATGCGCACACACACACACATTCATACATATGCACTCCTACTCTAATGCACAAACATAGGTGCACAAACACATGCCTAAGCACATGCATGCTGCCATGCATGAACACAAGCACAAGTGTACAAATATAGAAATGTATTCACACACACACACATGTATGCATACCTATGTCAATACACATATGCATACAAGAATACTCCAACACACACATGCACAAATACACTCACATTCACACCCATACATTTGCATAATAAATTAGATACACATGTAGACATACATAAACACATGCAGATGTGTAATCACACAAGGACACACACATGTACACACATGCAAAATCACTCACACGTGTACTCGCCCATAGACATATATACATAAAGGTGTGCTTGCACACACATGTGCATGCACATAGACATGTGCACACACACACACATATGCACACATGCACTTGCAGACAAATGCTTATTAACAAACACATGCACATGCACACGTACACACATGCATACATGCATGCACAAGCACTAGCATGCACATATACTTGTGCATACACACATGCACACACACACAAACAGACATACAAACATGTACACACACATGCACACAACGATAGACACACAAACACATGCATACATATATAAATACACACACAAGCATGCACAAATGTGTATGTGTGGACATACACATGTGCACACTCATAGGTGCACACACATGCACATACACACACACACCAAAATAAACACGTGCTCAAACTAACACATGTAGACATGCACATGAACACATGTACACAAACTCACATATGTATGCATGCATGCACACACATGCACATGCACACACACATGCACATAAACTCATACACATATATATACACATGCACGTACACAACCAAACATATACAATCATAAACACATGCATGTACACAATAAAACATATACAATCACAAACACATGCACACATGCACTCATGCACACATGTGAACCTACACTCACACTGGAACACTTATGCAAATGCCCATGCACACACATGCGCATGTGCAAATATACTCAAGTGTACACACATGTACAAATGCACACACGTAATGGCACGTGCTAACACATGCACTGTGAGCACCCAAGCACAAAAAAATATAAATGCCCACATACTTGTACACAAGCTCAGAGACACACATAGTCACACACATTCACACAAAAAAAAGGACACCCATGCTCACACACTCTTATGTTGAAACATGCACATGTGCACATAGACATACTCACACACACATACACACTCACACAGGCACATGTACATGCATGCAAGCGCATGAAGAGATCCACACATGTACAATTAAACACATAGATGCACCTAAATATACTCATGTAAGTACACACACACATACATGCGAATGTACTCAAAGATGGACACACACACATCTGCACACCCACACCCATTCATAAATATGTGCACACACAAGGACACACACACATGCATACACATAAAGGCACACAATAACATACATACATACCCAAACACCGCCACACATGCACACACACACACACACATGCTCATATACACACACAAACAAGAACACACACACACACATGCACGTATGCACACACATACACTCTGATGCATACCCACGTGTTCACATGCACATGTACACAAACACACACTGGCACATGCACATGTACATAAACACATGCATGCATTGACATACATACAAGCACACACACACACACATGCATACACTTACATGCACATTTACATACACACACACACGTGCACATTTCCATATACACATTGACATACACAAAAACTCTCAGACACACATTCATACACACATACACACAAAGATGCACACATACCCTTGCATGCCTACACACATGAGAACACACACGTGAACCCATGTGCACACACCTACTCACACACGCACAAACATAGGAATAAAAAAAGAAATAGATAGGCACACAAACATACACACACATAAATAAAAGAAATAAGCACACACACTCATATAAATAAACATGCACACATAGGCCCATGAACACTCACACATCCATAACCATACACACTCACCCACGTGCACAGACATACATGCACATGCACACACACACGAATAAGTACACACACTCGTGTGTGCACACAAATGCACACATGTGCACACAAAAACACACACATAAATTTGCACATACAACATGCACACACACACACACACTACACACACATGGACACAAACATGCATGTGCTCCCAAACACATGTAGGTACACCCACACCCATATACATGCATACAAGTAGAGACATAGACACATAGTAGACACATGCACATGCCCACACGCTCACACATAAATATACACACAAGCATACACATGTCAATGAATATGCACACACATGCTCATGTGCACACATACATAAACCCCCACCCACCCACACATGTACATTCATGCTTGCACATACACACAACATATGCACACATGCAACCACACACATAAGAACACATGCACAAATGCATGCATATGAATGCATACACATATGCACACACACACACAAACATTCACTTACACATACATGCACAAGCACCTATGCACACACATGCACATGAAGACACAGCCACACATAAGAACATTCACAGGCATAGGAACACACAAATCACACAAAAACGTAAATACATATTCACACATATATTTACATACACACAAACACACACAAAGGCACACACACATACACACACATAAGCTTGCAAATAAGCACATGCTTGTCCAAACACACTCACATGCACAAGCACAGAAACACACACACATATGAACATAAAACAATATGCATACACACACCTACACACATGAACGCACAAATAAGTACATGTGCATGCATGTAAATACATAGAAACACATGCACACACATACAAACAGAAAAACATGCACTCACAAAGGTACATGTCCGCACACACAGATATGCAAGAACAACACATGCATGCACATAAAAACACATGTATGCACAAATGCACCTTGACAAATGTTTGCATGCACACACACAAACACACAAAAATTTGCAAATGCATACATACACACATGCACACATTCACACATGGAGACATGGACACAGCATGCAGACACGCAAATGTACAAACTCTTGCACATGTACACACACACATGCACACCCACACACAAATGCACACACATACACTCATCCATAAACACGTGCACAACCACACACATTCACAAAAGCATGCACACACATGCATAGGTATACACAACCCACACATGTACATGCACACGTATACACATTAACACTTACACGTGCACACCCACACCCACACACATGCACATAAACCCTCATATGAACATATGCACAAATGCATGAACGAACGCACACACACCTGGCCACAAGCATGCATGCACACAAGCATAACTAGCACAAATATGCACATACAAATATACACATGCATATGCACACTTATGCCTGAATGCACATGTATACACACATATGCATACAAATGCAATGGCATAATCACAAACACCCACACACACACACATACACACACACACACACAAAATAATCGCATGCACCAGGCATAGACACATCATACAAATGTGACCAAACAAATAGACAAATACAGACAATGTCACACACATGTGGGAACATGCACACACACACACACACTTGCATGTACACACATGCATACTCCAATACGCATATACAAACGAACACACGTGCTTGCATACATGCGCATGCTCGAAGATAGAACATAGAGATACACACACATGTATAACAACAGAAGCACACATGCATGCACAAACACACAAACACCAACGCACATGTGGAAATAAACACACACACATGTATACATGCACACACACAAACATATGGGCAAACACACACACAATTACTCATGCACACATGCAATCACACACACACTCACACATTAACATACACACATGCAAATGCATAAACATGCAAATGGACACACATGTACATGCACACACAAGCACACACACATACACAAATGCACACAATTGCAAACAAACAAATACACACACTCACATATACACATTCACATATATGCACACAGACATGCATGCAAGCACAAACATATACACATGCAAATCCATAGGTGCATATCCACACACACAAGAAATGCATATGCACACACACATATAAAAGCACATGCACACATAAGCATGCATACACACACACATACATACACATCCACACATGCATGCTCAAACACATACATGAGCATAAACACTCGCACACATGGACACACACATACTCTCAGATGCACTACAACATAGTCATGCATACCAGCACATGCACGCCGTGCACACGCATGGACATGCACCAAGCATGCATGCATTTACATATGCACATACAAATAAAAAACCAAAAGCACACAAACAAGCATATACAATGCACACATACGCATAAAGATGCACATGCATATGCATTGTCTAAAACACACACATGCACACACACGCACACACACGTGTGCATTAATGCACAAGTACATATGCCTACACATATTGATACATATGCCTACACATGCACACACATCACACACACATTCAACTTGTGCACATTCATACGCACACAAACATGCACAAGCTTACAAAGAAATGCAAAAACATTCACACATGTAAACATGTACACACATGCATGCACACAAACACATGCACAAACACTTGCACATGCATATGCACATGTAAACACACATGCATGCATACGCATATACTCACCCACAAACACATGCACAAAATTATGCACGCACACACACACATGTTCAAGCATGGACACACACATGGATGGAAACATGCACTTAGAGACACAAACATACAAGTCTAGAAACACACATGTATGAGCACACACACACACACACAATCCCATACCTACCAAAACATATGAATATACACACACACACACATAGGTGCATGTTTAAACACACACACACACATGCACCTTCAAACATCCACAAAACCACACACATATGCACACAAATATACAAACACAAGCATGCACACTCCCATATAGATGCATGTACATGCACGTGCACGTACAACCACACGTAGACATGTGCACACGAATGCAAGCACAATCACCCACACACAAACATGCATGCATATGCTCCCCCAGACACACACATGAACATGCACATTCACGCTCACAAACACATTCAAGTCATGCAAACATGCATGAGCATACACGCACCTATGCATGAACACATATGCACAACAAGTACCCACATAGATGTACACAAGCATGCCCAACCATGCACGCATACATACATAGGCACACACCCACACACATAGCACAATCACATGCACACACAAATTCAAATGAAGGCATACATGCATCCACACAAACCCACACACAACTAAACACACACACCCTCTCTCAGACACACATACATATAAATATGCACACAAATTTCATACACATACACACTTGCATGCACATGTAAACTCATTAATAAAACCAAAAAAAGCACACACAACCACATGCATAGGTATAAACCCACAAACAAATGTATATGCACAAGCAAACACATGCACATGTACCCACACTAACACACACACATACACACCCACATACATGCACACAAACACTCAAACATATTCATGCATGAATGCATGCTAAAAAACATGCATATATGGACACAAGCATGCATGCACATGTGAACAACCAACACAGATATGGACACATGCATACATATGCATAGATGCACCTAAGTTTGCATGCACATGTACGAAAAGATATACGCACAGATGCATGTACACGCTCATACACACACACACATGACCATCTCATGCAACCAGCATAGGAAAAAACACACATATGCACAAAGACAAACGCAAATAAGTGCACATTGTCACACTCATGTGGGAACATGAAACCAAACATACATGCACACACAGACACACTTGCATGTACTTGCACACCCACTCAAAAACACATATACCTAATCTCATATATTCTTTTATGCATGCACACATGCAAACACATCTACACACATGCTCAAATGCATGCACACATGCATGCACCAACACACAGACTCAAGAACACATGAATATAGTACATAGACATGTATAACTGCATACATGCATGCACAACCACAGCCACACAATGAACACCCACACACATATGCACATAAACACAAGCACATGCATAGAAGCATACAAACATACACACATACATGCACATGCACCCATGCACACACAGTCAGACAAACATGCTTACGTGCAAATGCACACAAATGCAAAAAGACACACATATACATGTGCACACACACAAATGCACATAAATACAAACAAACACACACATGCATAGAAATGTATGTACACATGCATACATGCAAACTCATGGATGCACACACATGCACACACATATACACATACAAGCACATAAATGTGCATACACATGCATATATGTAATGCACACACATGCAATAACGAGCACACAACATATGCGCACACCCATATGTATTCACACACATATGCACACACACATGCATATGCACACACATATGCACACACACATAAATGTATGTATCAAGACAGACACATGCTCATGCACACATTAAAACACACACACATTGACACACAAACGTACACACATGCAAATGCACATACATGCAAATGGACACACGCCTACATGCACACACAAGTACACACATACAAATACATGCAAATGCAAAAAACATGCACACACATACACACATATGCATTTGCACGCACACACACACATGCATGCCAACACAATCATTTACACTTTAAAATCAATAGGTGCACATGCACACACACATACTTAAGCACCTACACACATGCACACACTGACATGTACGCACTCACACAAGTACACAGGCAAGCATACACATGCACAGACGCATGCAAACACACACACTTAAGTACAAACACTTGCACACAAGCACACACACATGCACTACCACATATTAATGCATGACTGCAAATGAACACACACATGGACAAGCATGCATATGCACACACTCACTTGCATATGGACCCACAAATGAAAAAACATAGGCACACAAGCAAGCACACACAACAAATAGATCCACATGCATATGCATTGGTACTCCAACATGCAAATAAATGCACACACTAATGCACCCAAACATACATGCAAACACACACACTTGCATGTGCATACACAGAGACTCAAATACATGCATACCAAATCTCACACATGCTTGCATGCATGCACACATGCAGATACTTTTATACACATTCTCAAATGCATGCATGCATCCATGCACCAACACACAGAGTTAAGAACACATGAATGCTGATGTACATAGACATGTATAACCACACACATGCATGCACACCCACACCCACACTCACGAACTCCCATGCAGACATGCACATGCACACAAGCATACACATATGCACAAGCACATATGCATACACACACTCACATATGCTCATGCACATTCACACAAACATGCATACATGCAAATGCACACACATCCAAATAGAGACAGATATACAAAAAAATGCACGCACACACACACACAAATACACACATATACAAACAAACACAAACATGCACACAAATGTATGTACACGTGCATACATGATACTCATGGATGCACACACATGCACACACATATGCATATGCACATGAAAACACATAAGCACACACTCTCACACAAGCACATATGAAATGGACACAAATTCAAACACAACCACACAACATATGCACACACCCACATGTATTTGCACAAATATGCACATACACATATGCATACACATGCACACACACACATGCTCACACGCACATACATACTCACACATGCACTATCACATAGACACACATGCTCATATATGCACGCACATGTATAACCACACATGCACTCACATATGCACACATGAACAAAAAAATAAGCACACAAGAAAGCACACTCAAATGCACACACATGCATACAAATGCACATGCATATGCATAGGAACTCAAACACACACACATGAAAACCCACATATGCAATAATGTAAAAACATATATGCCTACAAACATTCATACACATGCTTACACATGCACATGCATACACACACACACACAAATGCACATATATGTATGCACACATATGCACAAAGCACACAAACATTCACACACACACACATTTGCAAGAATCCATAAATAGGCACATGCATGCACACATGCACAAATACACAAAAACACATGCATGCTTGCACAAACACACAAATGTATGTACCAACACATACACATGCTCATGCACACGTGGAAACACCACCTACTCGCACACAAATGTAAACACATGCAAACACACATACATGTAAAGGACACACACATACATGCACACACAAGTACACACTCACACAAATGCTCATAATTGTAAACAAACACAAACACAAATATGCACTTGCACACATACACACATGCATGCAAGCACAAACATTTAAACATTCAAATCCATAAGCACATATGCACACACACACACACAAATACGTATTACACAAGCACATACATAAGCACATGCGCACGCAAGCATGCATGCACACATTGACACTCTGACATGTACGTGCTCACACCTATACACACACACATACGCATGCTTACACATGCACATGAGCACAAACCCTTGCACACATGCACACATACTTGCACTACAACACAGTCATGCATGCCCACACATGCACACAGATGCACATGAACACATGCACTTGCATATCACACACATATGATAAAACATATGCACACAAACAATCACACACACATACACACACGGCCACACAGATGCACATGCATGTGCATAAATACTCCAACAAGCAAACAAATGCATGCATTAATGCACCCAAACATACATGCACACACTTGCATGTACATGCACAAACATTCAACACACACATACCTAATCTCACATGTGCTTGCATGCTTGCACACATGTAGACACGTCTACACACATGCTCAAATGCAAGTTTGCAAGCATACACAAACACACAGAGTCAACAACACATGAATGCAGAAGTACATAGACATTTATAACAACACACACATGCATGCACAACCATACCCACACACACATGCACATAAACACACACACATGCACATAGGCATATAAACACACGTGCTCAATCATATATGCACACATACTCACACAAACATTCATACATGCAAATGCACACATAATAAAACAGATGCACACATACTTGCACACACACACAAATGTACACAAATACAAACAAACACGCACATGCACAAAAATATATGTACACATGCACACACATATACACATGCAAACAAAAACACACACACACGACATGCATAAGCACAAGCAAACACAAGCACACAACAGATGTAGATACACATTTATTCACACACATACATACACATACACACACACATGCTCATACACACACACAAACTCACACAAGCACTACCATGTAGATACGCATACTTGCATATGCATGTGCATGCATAAGCACACAGCACTCACATATGCACACACAAATGAAAAACTATAAGCACACAAGGAAGCACAAACACATGCACACACACACACATACAAATGCACAAGCATAT
This sequence comes from Vanilla planifolia, assembly GCA_023846275.1. NCBI lineage: Eukaryota > Viridiplantae > Streptophyta > Magnoliopsida > Asparagales > Orchidaceae > Vanilla > Vanilla planifolia. The sequence goes on along the minus strand of JAIUJO010000050.1, from coordinate 409,047 downwards.
GCATAAAAACTCAGACACACACATACAAATGCACAAGCATATGCATAAAAACTCAGACACACACATATGCACACCCACCCATGCACTAATGCATAAATTCATATGCCCATAAACATTCATACACATGCTCACACATGCACGCATATACACACACAAACAAATGCACATATACGTATGTACAAATACGTACAAAGCACAAAAATATGTACACATTCACATATGCATGAATCCATATGCAAGCACACGAAAGCAAACATTCACAAACACACAAAAACACATGCATGCATCCACATACACACAAACATATGTACCAAGATTGACACATGCTCATGCATACATGCAAACACACACACTCACACACAAATATACACACATGTAAATGCATATACATGTAAACAAACACACATGTACATGTATACACAAGTGCACACACACACAAATGCACAAAAATGCAAACAAAAACACACATACATACGCACTCACATGCATGTAAGCACAAACAAAACAATTGCAAATCCATAGCTGCACATGCACACACACAAATATGTATTGCACACACACATACATAAGCACATGCACACACAAGCACGCATGCACTGACATGTACGTTTTCACACATGTACGCACACATGCATACACATGCACACATGCAAGCTCACACATGCACACAAGCACACAAGCACAAATGGTTGCACACATGCATTATCCTATAGTCAGGCAAGCTCGCACATGCACATACACACACACACACACTTGCATATGCACATATAATTAAAAAAACAGAGGCACACAAACAAGCACACTCATATACATGCACACCCACACAGATGCACACGCATATGCATAGGTTCTCAAACATGCAAACACATGCATGCACCAATGCAAAAACACATATGCCCACATACATTGATACATATAATCACACATGAACACACACACACACACACACATTCACACATGTGCACAAACATACACAAACATGCATAAACATGCACATGCAAACAAACACATCCAAGCATATTCACACAAGTAGATCCATGCATAAACACTGGCACATGCACACACACATGTACACCCTCACATGCATGCATACACATACACTCACTCACAAACAAATGCATAAGCACACACATGCATAAAACCATGCACACATAGACACATGCATGCAAGCATACACGTACAGGCACAAACATACAAAACCACATATGCATATCTGTGAGTACACACACACACACAATCCCGCACACATGAAAACACACACACACACACCAATGCACCCCTTCACACTTATGTGCATGTTAAAAAACACACTCATGAACACTTGTGAGTGCACACACACATGCATCCACGTACACACATGAACAAACCCACACACTCCAACAAACAAACACAAGCATGTACACACCGACATAGATACATGTATAAGCACGTGCATGCACAACCACACATACACACGTGCAATCAAATGTGCACAAAAGCACCCACACACAAACACACATGCATATGCTCTCTCACGCACACGTTGGAATATGCACGTACACACTCACTCACAAACACACATAAGCACTTATGCACATATGCAAACACACACGAGCATATGCACACCTATGCATGCACACACACACAAGCACCTACAAAAATGCACACATGCATGCACAACCATGCACTTCATATACATGAATACACACAGCACAATCACATGCACACACTCAAAAAGACACATATGCAAACACACACAAACACAGGTGCACACTTAGTCATATGAATGCACACACACATGCACACTCTCACCAATGCATGCACTCCCACCCACACACACCTATACACGCACACACACATGAACATGCACATAGATGCATACACATACACACCTACATGCACTTGTACATACACCAAGAAAACTAATAGAACACACACACAACAATATGCAAAGGTACACACCCACACACATATGTAGATGCACACGCAAACACATGTACACATACATACACTAACACTCACACACATGCACACAAACACTCAAACATACACAAATAAAAATGCATGCTCAGACACATGCATAGATGGACACATGGGTGCACACACATGGGTAGAACCATCAGAAACATGTACACACAGATACATATGTATACACACACATATGCTCGCATGCACATCCATACATAGATATTCACACACACGACCATCTCATGTACCAAGAACTAGAAACAACATACACAAACACAAATATGCACACCTGGTCACATAGATGTGGGAACTTGCATCGAAACATACATGCACACACACACTCACTTGTATGTACATGCATGCACACTCAAACTCACACATAACCACATACACATGCTTGTACACATGCACACATGCACACATGTTTGCACACATACTCAAATGCATGCATACATGAATACACCCACACACACACTCAAGAACATATGGACATAAGTACAAAGACATGTACAACTATACACACATGTATGCACACAAGAACAACCACACACATGCATATAAACATATGAACATACATACAAGCATACACAAATACACATAGACACTCAAACATATACACAAACACACACACATTCACACACAGCCTTACACAAATGTACATACATGAAAATGTGCACACATACAAATGGACACACATGTACACAGGCTTGCTCATACAGACACACATACTCACACATTAACTACCACATCAACACACATGCACATGCACACATGCACTTGCATATACATACACAAACAAAAAACATAGGCCCACAAGGAAGCACACACACACAAACACACATGCATATGTATTGGAACTAAAAAAAATGTGTATGCCACACATGCACTTACACTAAGAAAGACATGTGCACTCATGCACAAACACATATGCCCACTTACATTCATCACATGCCTATGCATACACACACTTACACACACACATAGATGCACATATGTGCTTGAACACAAATCACAATGCACACAAATACGCACACCAGCACGAATCCATAGATAGGTATATGCATGCACACATATACAAACACACATACATACATACATAAACATGCATACAAGCATACACACACATACATGAAATGAGTGGATGCCACATACATGCATGTGCACACACAAACTCGTGTAGATGTACATAAACACACACTCACTCACACACCCAAATGCAAGCACAAACATGCAAACACACACAGACAAAGCACACAAAGGCACTCAAATTGAAGCAAACACACACATGCACACATGCATAATCATAAACGCACACATGCAAAAACACAAGCATACACACAAATCCATACAAGCACACACACACACACACATACATTCACAGGCATATGCAAGTGCACATACACACACATACACACCTGAGAACATGAAGAAAAACAAACTTTCACAGACACACACACTTGCATGTACATGCATGCATGCACAAAAAAATAGATACTTATGCACATTCATTTGCACACACACTCAAATGCATGCACATACAAGAACACATGAACATAGAAGTACAGGCATATGAATAGTCTCACACACACAAACACATGCACCCAAACACACACACAAACACATCCAACCAAACACACACACAAACATCACACTCTCACAAGCATACAAACACATGAAGATGCATAAAGGCACACACAAACAAACATATGCACAAACACACACATGCTCACACTCCCATACACACATGCACACAAACTCATATAAAAACGTGCATAAATACAAATGAACACAAAATCAAACCCTAGCATATATACACAAGTATGCATACGTGTAGACATGTACACACATATGCATGCATGCATGCACACACATCTATACATGCAAACACATTGGTACACATACTCATACATATGTAATGCACACACACATGCACAAGCACATGCACAAATAAACATGTATGCACACCACATGCACATACACTCATTTGCACACACATATGTATACACATGCACACATGAATACTCACACACACACAAGCCAAAACACTCACACACAAGTTCACACACATACTCATACATGCACTACCACATAAAGACACTTGCTCACACAAGCACAAAGATGCACATCCATATGCACACTTGCATATATACACAAACTAAAAAAACAAAAGCAGACAAACAAGAACAAACACATTCTAGCATATGCACACAAATGTACAAGCACATGCATAGGCACTCAAACATGTGCATACAAGCTCACCCACACATTGACTCATATGTACACACACACGTGCACTCATGCAACAACACATATGCCCACATACATTCATACATATGCCCACACACATGCACACATACACACACACACACAGATACACACATAAGCACAAAGCACTCAAACATGCACACACACATGTGTATGAACCTATTCACAAGCACATGCATGCACACATGTACAAACAAACAAACGCATATGTATGCATGCACACACATATACAGACATGTGTGCATGAATATATGAACACATTCACACATACACAAACTCGTACAGATGAGGACATATACACACACATAAATGCATGTACAAACACACACACACATGCAGGCAAGCACATGCACACACACACACACACTCATATACACACAAACACAAAAACACACAAACAAGATCATAGATATGCACAAACATAAATGCACACACAAATACTCACAGTCACAAACAAATACACATGCAAAAACACAAGCACACACAAACACATCCATACAAACACATGCATATACATGCATACATATGTATAAGCACATACACACACATACAAGGACACACTCAAAGCATGCAAGAACATACATAGACACACATAAATGTGGACATATATACATATGTACACACATACAGCCATAGACATTCATGCCACTTGACATACTAACACACACATAAAGGCATCCACATGCTCACAAACATGTGCACACACACACACCTGCACACATGCCCACATGCCCACAAACACACATGCACACGTACATGCACCCACACACACACCAACACATATTTACACATGTCCACACATACACAAACCCACATGTACATGAAACATGTACAAAAACACATGTGCATCCATGCGCTCATGTCCACATGTACACACACACACATGTGCATCCATGCGCTCATGTCCACATGTACACACACACACACGTGCATACACACACATCCATATACACCTACACCAATGAACACACACACATGAAAAAAACATGCATGCACACACACATGTACAAACACCCACATGCACCTACTCATACACACACACATGAACCATTATATGCACCTACTCATAGACCCACACAAATGAACACATGGTGCCACACATACATAAACAAGCAAGCACATGCACTTGTGCACCAACATGCTCACAGACACAAGCACACAATTGTGTGTAACCATGCACACACAAGAAAACACTCATGCACATGCACACTTGTACAAATAAATAAGCTCAAACTTGCACAAGAACACAGAAACACACACATGCATAGGCACAAAAATACTCTTATGCAACAGCACTAGTAGACACATGCACACATATACTTGTACAAACAAATGCATGCACACACACATATATGCACAAGCTTGTACAAATGCATGAATTCCCAAACACACACACACACACACATAAGTGCATGCACACACACATGAATAAACTCAAACACTCACAAACACACACATACACATAAAGGAAAGCTAACACACATGGACACACCCACACACACACCCACATGCACACATGCACACACACAGACATGCACATGCATGCATATGGACACAAGTACACACCAACATAGACACACACACATGCACACACTAAACATATGCATGCACACATAGATCCACATAGATAAAAATAAACACGTACATACTCACTCATATAGATGTGTACACCCACATGCATGCACATACAAATACACACTCATGCATACACAAACACACACATGCACCTGTACACACACATTTGCACAAATGCATGCAAGCATACATGCACACATAGACACAAATAAGTGCTCATGCTCACAGACATACACAAATGCACAAACATACAAAGACACTTGCATGTATGAACATGTACACACACAAGCTCACTCACACACATAAACACATATAAACACACATCCAGACTTGTACACACACAAACACTAACACATGCACAGACCTACACACACATACACAAATGCACATACATGCATGCACACACATACCCACACACATTCTCCCACACATACAAGCACACACAAATGCACATAGACACACATACACTCATGCACATAGACCAACACACACACATGCAAAAGACTTACACACATGCATGCACATGCATGGACATGCACACAAATGTACACAAACACACACAAACACAAGCGCACATGCATCGCCACACATGCACACACATATCGGTATGCATACATGCACACACATGTGCATAAACACACAAAAATAGGCAACACATGACCATAAGTGCACAAAAAAGCACACAAGCTTGTACAATGCACATAAACAATCATGTGCACACATGCATGCACATAAACACACATGAGTGCACATTAGTTGACACACAAAAGCACATACACATAAGAGAATGCACACGCACGTAGAAACACACACACACACATAGATGCCCACTTAGGCACACACAAACAAACACATGCACTCAGACAAACAAATGCATACAAATACACACAATTATACATATGCATATGCACACTTGAACGAACACACAAACATCTTCCCATGTCCAGACATACACACATAGACTCATGCACATACACACATATGCATACTCACACATAGACACGCACACACATGCATACTCACTGACATAAATTCCAACACTCACACATGCACACACACATTCTCACCCATGTAAGCACACACATAAACACAAACCCACACATCTGCACACACACATGCACACATGCACATTCTTGTAGACACATTCACACACATAGACATGTACAAACATGCAAGCATAAATCCACACTCACACACATGCACAAATGCAAATGCATATAGCACATGTACATGGATGCAAGCACTCACACAAGCATACACACAAATACACATACACACATGTGTGCATGACACACATAAGCACACACTCACACACAATTGCTTGCATGCTTGCACACAAACATGCACAGTTATGCATACATAACCACACACACACACTTAAACACATGTGCACACATACATGTGGAAACAACAACACACACATGCACTCATAGGAAGACACACAAACACATAAAGATGTGTGCACACATGCAACACATGCATCAACACTTGCACACATTAATACACACACACATGCATGCACAGAGACAGGTATACGAGTGCACACATATAGGCACACATGCATGCATGCAATCATACAAACACACACTACACGTGCATGCACACACATGCACACACACTCTTAAATAAACAAATGCATACACACATACACACAACACACATGCATTCTTAAACATTAGCACACTCACAAACACACTTGCATGCACATGCACATGCACATAAATGCACATGCATATCCACGTGCACTCATGTACTTTAGAATTCATAGTCATGCATGCACACAGACATTCTCTCTTTGTCCCTCTCACACACACACAAATGCACACTCACATGCGTTTTCATATGAACAAATGAACACATGAATGTCTTTGCACACATGTGTGCATGCACATGAACACACATGCACACACACACATGTACACACACACACAAACTTACCCACACACACATACAAATGTATACACAAACACATGCTCATACACATGTAAGCACATGCACACATAGACAAGAACACCCAAACCTACACACATGCATACATGAACACTCACACACATATGCATACAAACTTTGCATACACACACATGCTCACACATAGACCACACAAACACACCCATGTGCACATGCACCAAAGCATAGATACACATACAAACACATGTAGACACACATGCACGTGCACACACACATGCTCCCACACATAAATAGCTATACACACACATGCACATGCACAAGTATGTAGAAAACAAGTATAGACACATGCACACACATACGCATCCACACACAAACACATGCATTCCTTCATACACTCACACGCACACATATGCATAGACATTCATGTAGGCCCAAACTCACACACATGGATATGCACACACATAAACACATATAATCATGATCTCAAACAAATGCACACATGAACATGCACACAAACATGCACACATATCCACTCGTACACACAAGCATACACACATGTGCATGCAAACAAGCTTGGACATGCATACACATACAAGTACACCCACACAAACACATATGTGTGCATGCACATGCAAGCACCCACACACACATAACACACACACCCACATGTGCACACGTAGAAACACAAACAAACTCACACTCACATGTTCTTACATAAACACGAATACACATACATACACATACACAGAAACACATATGCACCTTCACACACAAGCACATGCGCACACATGCTCACATATAGGCATAGCAAGCACACACCCCTCCACCCCACACACGCACACACACACTCAAAAAGATAAACACGCTAGTACGCACAATAATACATGTACTCCTACATAAACCCACACATGCACCCACACACATAGAGAGATGCATGGATGCATACACACAAGCACACACACATTCACACATGTGCACGTACATGCACATGCACATATACACACATACATACACATATATTGATGCACACACATACAAAGATAAGCTCAAATGAGTGTATGTCCACACACATTCATATGCACACACACATGCCCACATAAATGTACACTTGTGAAAACACACATGCACCCACACACTGGCACACACACACATACACGAGCACATGCCCAAAAACATACACACACCGACACACACACATGCATGCACACATGCACACACACACACACACCTACTTACCCATGCATAGTCAGGCATGTACACTCATATGCAAACATGCACGCAACCACATACGCTCAATCACACACATGCATACACATACAAAAATATAGACATGCACAAAACATTCACGCATGAGCTCACACAAACACATGCACATAGCTACACACACACAGGCACACGAACTCACACACACATGCACAAGAACTTGCACACTCATAGTTATAGGCACACATGCACACACATTGGCTCATAGATATGGACACACATGCACACGCATGGATGTACACACACACACATTTGTAGCACATGCACATAAAAATGCAAGCACATACACATGCGTGGACACACAAATATATGCATATACACACATGCATGCACAAGTACACAAACACATAGATATGCTCACACACACATAGATGCACATCTGCATGTCCACAAGCACATACTAATACATGCATGTGCACACATGCCCACAACCACACATGCACACACACATATGTGCATGCACACACACACATGCACATGAACTCATGCATGTTGGCAAATCTGCACACATGCACACACACCCACACACTGACATCTATGCACACATACACATTCACAGATGTGCACATGCATACACACACATGCACACATGCAAAAACACACACACATGCATGCACACATGAACACACACACACATGAACAAACACATCAATTCATAAACATATGCACATATGTACACAAACACACAAATGTACTCAAGAACATGCACACAAACAAGTACAGACATGTGCTCATAGCAAGACACACATAAACGTACACATGCACACAAACACACACATACACAAAAACAAGCAAACATTAGCATTCTTATATGCACACACACATATGCACATGAACACACACATACATACACACACCTGCACACATACACACTCACACAAACAAAAACATACATACACACACCATCAAACACATTCTCATACACACACACAAACCCACATACTGACACACACATGCAAGCACGTGAATGCAAGTGCATGAGAACTATCACACACATATGGCCACAAACATGCACCACCCATCGACCCACACACACTCAAAAATACACATAAGCTCACACACTCATAGACAAAAGAATATGCAAATGCATGCACATGTATTAACATGAAAACATGAAAATAAATACAAGCATACACAAATGCAAATGTGCACCCATGCATCCAAACATAGGCGCACAAACACACACACACACACACATGTGGGCACCCTTGCTAACGCACACATGCACAACACACACATGTGCATGAACACATATGTATGCTCACATAAAGACACACACATAAGCACACGTACACACGCAAGAAACCACTCACATGCTCAAACATGCACACACACATACATGCATGAATGTGCATGCATAGAAACACACATACAATGTACACAAGCATATGAATGCATCCACTCAAGCACACATGCACATATCCACCCCCACAAGCATGCATATACACACTCATATACACACACAAAACTACATACATACTCCCATACACCCACACATGCACACACACACACACACCCATGAACATTCACACACACAAACCCACACACATGTAGACATATATACATACACATATACAAGTATGACATAGACACGATCATTCACACACACGTAAGTACACATGCATGCACACAACCAGGCACACATAAGAACAACATGTACTCCTGCACCAACCATAACATCGATACACATTTGCACATACTCACAGACACACACGTAAACATAGATAAGCAAACATACATATACCTATAGACACGTGTACTCGCACGTCCATGTAGACATATGCACACACACATTCCCAAGCCCACGCCAGGCCACGTGCATGCAAGCAGAACACACACAAACATGGACATATGGACGTGTGTGCCAAGCACACACACGCATTGACACACACGAGCACATACGCATACAAGTGCTTGCATATAGACAGACACATAAGCATGCATACACACACAAGAAAGCACTTACATGTGAACACATACATGGGCACAAACACATGCACACACACACATCCACATGTGCACACACATACAAAAGTACAAACACACATGAACACAAGCAAAAGGCACACAGTCACGTGCCTACACACACATAAGCATACATACATACACTTATGCACACATAGAAATCTACATGCACACTACTCCCACACACACATGTGCACACATACATAAACATATAAACATGCATGTACAAATATAAATGCATACAGACATGTACACTCACACACACACACATACACAAGCATGTGCATAACCACACACCAATGCATACACACATATGCTTGCAAACAATGATTGACACATGAATGTGTACACATGCCCACAACCACACATGAACACGAAAACACCACACAACACCACATGCACTCACGTAAGTAGGCAGATACGCACACACCTACACCCACATGCACACACAGACACATTTATGCACATGTACATGCATACACACACACATGCACTCTTGTGGTCACACATGCACAAGTGTGAATGCACACATGCACATGAAAACACATCCACTCACAAGCACATGCACACATCCACACATGCCCATGCACACACACACACATGCATATAAATAACCACATATGCATAAGCACATGTACACACACATGTGCAAAAAAAATGCTAACACACATGCACTCATAGCAAGAAACACACAAACAAGCACGTAAATAGGAATAGAAACATGTACACATGCTCACAAGCACCCAAATATGCACATGCATGTGCACTCATACACTTACACACACACACTAACACACACACATACACACACATGCACACACACACACACATATGTTCATGCAAGCACACACACACACACTATCAAACACACTCTCATATAATCACACACATGAAGGCACAAATACACACACAAGCCCACATACCGATACACACGCATGCATGCACACTCACTTACACAAAGGCACGTGAATTGTCACACATATACATGCACAAACATGCACAAGCACACACACATGCTTACACACTCATAGACACATAAGAACATAGAAGCACATGTACACACAAACACATAGGTACACACACACATACAAACAAAAATGCACATGCAATAAGATACACACACACAAGCACGTAAACATGAACACACACATATACATCACACACACTTACACACATGCATGCTTGCATATAGAGACATACATAAGCTCACATACGCACACAAGCAACCACTCACATGCCCAATCATGTGCCCACACATGCATGCAGGCACACACATACACGCACACACACACACATTCACACTCACACATGCAAATGTCTACACGCATAAGAATGCATGCACATAATCACATGATCACACACACATAAGCTTACATACACACACTCATGAATGCGCACTAAACTTCAAACACCTCTCCCACATGCACATCGATAAACAAAGACACCCATACATGGATGAATATGCACACTCACACAAGCCCACACACCTGCACATGCACACAAATATATGCACTCACACACACACATGTACACATGCATGTGCATAGCCACATACATACTGCACACATGCCAACACACACATACATGTCGATACACACATGCAAATGCACATGCATATAACACACAAACACAAAAAAGAAAACATACAAAGTAAATCACACACACATGCATACATACAATTGCATGCCCCTACATGAATGCACATGTACACACACATTCCCATAGCCATGCATAAGTACACATATGTATGCACAACACACATAAACATGAACATGAACTCGTGTGTGCCCCACATATGCATGCACCTATAGAGACACATGCACACATACATAAATGTACACACACAAAAATGCACATGTATGCACACACATTAGCAAGTGCACACACAAGAAAATGCATGTACATGCATACATACACCTACACAAGCATGAGCACACACATGCATAGACAAACACATCCATATGAAAGCATTCATATACACACATGCACCCATCCACACACACATATACATAAGAACACACACACACATGTGCACATACCCAAAGTCACACAAATTTATATAAACATGCACACACATACATATAGACACACAATAACACAAGCACATGCACATACATGCTTAAACACAAGAGCATAAATACATGAAGATACTCACACACAAGCAATGTGTAGACAAATACATGCACACCTACACACCCACATGCACACACACATAAACACGTATAAACATGCTCATATGCACTCACACACATGCACATGCATACATCAAACACACACATGTACCCCCATACCCACACAAATGCATAATATTAGATATGCACACACAAAGATGTACACACTCACATGCATGCATGCATACACAAGAAATATTTGAGCACACATACATGCATGAACATGCACACAAGCATACAAACTTGTACATGCACATAGACACTATGTAAGTGCATAGACACACACACTCACTTACAAACACACACACACACATATACACACATATATGCATGTACATATTTGCATGTATACACATGTTCATATTCATAATAAACACCATAAACACACCTCCATATCTATGCATGCACACACACACACACACGTACACATGCACATATACATAAATAATGATACAAATATGCGCACACACACATGTATGCAAATGAACACTCACATAAACCCACATACACACATGTACACACATACATATGCATGTAGGCACACATACACATACACAAATGTATGCATGAAGCCACACAAATACACATATAAACACACAAGCATTAACATGCAAACACACTAATGCTCATGCACATTGGAACATGCATGCACATGTACATGCACACGCATACACACATGTATGCACCCATATGAATGTATACACACATGTAAGTACACACAAATAAATAAACACCCACACACATGAACACACCTAAACAAACTAACACACAGCTCACATGCATGCATGTACAAATGTACCAACTCACATGTGCACACAAGCACACACACATACACATATGCACACTCAAACTCATATAGTTGCACAAGCTCACAAACACAACCACATGCCCACAAATACATGCACACAAGCACACATGCATACACCCATGCACACAAGCACACATACACTCACACATGTACACATACACCTACATGGATACATTCACACAAATAGACTAACACAAACACACAACACACACACACATATGCAAACACACACAAAAGCATGCACACACAAACAATTACACATGTGCATGCCCATGCAAAAAAAATGCACACATATCTGCAATGAAATATGTAAGCACACACACATTTACAATCACACAATAATACACAAATAGAGGCACATACCCATGTGCACACACATGCACATGTAGATGCATGCCTAGGTATGTGCATGCACACAAACAAGTAGACATACACGCACACACACACACATACACATGCACTCATAAGGACACTCATGCACAAACACACATGTGCACACACATATATAGATGCATAAGAATGTAGGCACAAAAGAACAAGCACATGCATGCACTCACATAGAAACACACAAATGCACACACATGCACACGTATGCACAAGTAAACCCACAAAAAGAAACTCACAGAAAGGCATGAACACACGTACATATGCACATGTTGACATAAATATATGCATAAACACATACACAAACACAAATACAAATGCACTCATGCATCTAAACACATCAAAAGACACACACTTTCAAACACACACATGCACTAACAAATGCACACACCAATGTGCATACACACACACATGCATGCATACACACATGCACGCACCCACACATATTGATGTCCACTCATGCACACATACACATGCATTGGCACATATGCACACATACACACATGTTCACACACAGATGCAAACATAAACATGCATGTAAGCACACACATGCATGCACACAAAAAACTCATATGCATGCAGACATGCATTTATGCCCACGCACTCACATTCACACCCACATACAAACACATGCATGCACATACACAATCGTTCACACGCACAAGCACACCAAAACACACACACACACATATGTCTAGACACACATACATAGACACGCATATGTGTGTGTGCATATACACACACACACACACATAAGTACATGCATACACATACATGAAAACATGAACACACAAAGACACAAACATTTACACACACACACATGTAGAAGCACACATGCACACACATACATAGACACGAAAAATGTACAAACATGCTTGCACACACACACAAAAGCATGGAGACACAGACCATGCATGCACATTAACACACACAGAAACATGCACAATCAGACATGTAGGCACACACATTATGAACTCAACCACACACATAGATAAACATGCAAGAAAACACAAAATTAACCAAGAAAATACATGAACATACACATGCACATGAACATGCAAAAATAAACAAACACACTTACAAATACACATACACATGCATGCAAGCATGCACACATACACACATAGATAGATGGCTATAGGCAAAGACAAATAAAAACGATGCATATGGTCACACACAAACACACACATGCACACACACTCACGAAAATACACACCCACACATGCTCACATACATACACAAAAACAAGCACACATAGACACACACAACACACACAAGCATACATACACTCATGCTGACATACACACACACATACACACATGGATGCAAACATACAAACACACACGTACACGTGAACACACATGAGCACATGCACATACACAAACGTGCACATGCACACATGCATGCACATGTCCACACACATGCATAGATACTCACACACATACATATTGACACATGCACGTGTAGACATAAACATATGCAAACTGACATGAACATGTGGAGACACACACATACACCCATATGCATACAAGCACACACACACACACACACATACTCATGTACACACAAAAAGACCCACATGCTTGCAAGAATGTTAACACGTTATATACATGCACACACAAAAACATGCAAACACATGCATGAACAAACATCCACAAAAATAGATACACAAACACATATGCAACTGTACATGTACAAAGACATGTCCACATATGCATACACATTCACATGGGCACACAAAAGTGTACCCATGCACACATACAAAAATGAACTTGTGCACAGACAAAAACACTCGCTTGCACACAAATACACACGTAATTGTACATGCACACACACACACAATTATGGACATGTGCATGCTCAGATGCACATGCATAGGAACACACACGCACATACATATGCAAATGTACACACACCTACATGCACACACACACGCACACATGTGCACACACAAGCATGCACATGCATGCATGCATGTGCACACACACACACATGCACACATTTTGTTTTTGTACATACGCTTCCAAATTTAGACACATGCACATGCATGAACACCCTCACATGTGAATATGCTCACACACACAAATGCAAAAATTCAATAGCACACATGCATGTCAACACACACATGCACGTAGACATGCATGCTTACATAGATGCAAACACACATAACACTCCCATGCAAACCCATCTACACATGCATGCACAACCATGCACACACATATATGTACACAAACTTGAATACATACCCATGCTTGGACATTGAAACAAACAAATAAATAGATGCACAATGACTCAAATATACACCAATGCATACACATACATGCACACACACACACACACACACTTATGCTCAAAAACCCACACACACACACACACAACACACACACACATGTACACACACATTAACATATACACACAACCACACTTGCACATACATGCACAAAGTCACATGCACTCACACACACTTGCATATGCACACATGCACATGTACCCACACAGGCAAACACACACACACATGCACTCACGCACTCGTGCATGCACTAGCACACAAACTTGCACACCCATGTGCACATCTATATGCATACACACATGCATAAATGCACACACACAATCACACTTACCCACATGCATACACACACACATATACACATGCACACACACAAACACACACACACACATACACAGAGTCATGCACACAGAGACATGCACATACACACATACATATAGACACTTTCACATGCATACATGAAAACTTGCATACACACATGCATCCACACACCTTCATGCACACAAACACACCAATATATACACACACACGAACATAAAGATGCAAACACATACCCACATATACTTGTGCACACTAAAGAACACATGCACACAGATGCACATGCATGCACATGGACACATGCACATAGACAGGTACATACAAATACACACATATATGTATAGAAATGTGAACATGTGTACACTCACATATTTATACACACATGCATACACACAACCACCACACAAAGAAATGTATACTTATGCACACACACACACAAACACATATTCCCTGTGCACGTACATAAATGTGCAAAAGTGTTTGGGTACATGCATGCAAATATACATTGATGTAGCCATAGAGACATGCATAAGCACATGCACATACACACAAACACACACCAATAAATACACACATACAAAGATGTATGTTTTCACATTTGCAAAACATTCAAACATGCATTCACGCACACACACATGCCCAAGAACACAAACATGTGCAAGCACACACACACTCACACAAGCACTCACACACACACTCACACTCATGTGCACCAAAATGCACATATGCATACACACATACACACACTATACACACTTGCACATGCATATACACACAAACATTCATGCACACATACACACACTTGCATGCATGCATGCACACTCATATGCAAACTAGTTGCACATACACACACATTCACACAAGCACACATGCCCATATGCATGCACACACATATGCATACACACACATATATACACAAGCATGCACAAATACACAATCACACTTGCACACATGTTCACATAACATAATAAACATAAGTGTGAGCCCACAAATACACACATGTGATTGCATGCACATACATAGATCCACACAAGCACAAAACTAATCCACACACACACATACACCCACACATGCACGAACACACACACACACACACAAATTTGCACATGTGCAAATGCATAAATGCACACACATACATACATGCTCACCCCTAAACACACATACACATGCACACACACACTCAATCACACTTGCACAAACAAGCACATGCACACACATGCAAACCCATAGCCACGTAGACACACACATACAAACACACACACATGCACATGCTTGCAAAGACACATACAAACATATGCACATGTAAGCACACAATAACACACATGCATACACACCTAGTCACAAGCACAAACATATGCATAATAAAACAAGCACATACACTTATACATGCCAACACACACTCATATGCACACACACACACAAGCACAAATGCACACATACGTACAAAAACACAAGCACATACACCCACACATGCACATGCGTATGCACATAGAAATGCTCTCAAGCACAAACACACACATAAAAGCAAGCACAACATAGAAAATGATTCACACACGTTCTTGAACACACACATGCTAGTCCACAAACAAGCATGCACACACAAGTCCACGTGTAAACTAAGATACACACCACACACTCGGCTAAATTCTCATGCATGCACACATATGCATGAATGGATGCACACATGTGTACACTTACACACCCCAAACATGCTAAACCACACACACACACACACAAAATGCATAGACATATGCATATACAAACATATACACACACACACACATAATCGCACACACACATACATAAGCATACAAATAAACACCAACAACTACACATGTACACACACTAGCATGCACCCAGATGCACACACACAACCACGCACACACATGCACGCACACATGCAAACACGCACATACATGGACAAAAATATACACTCAAAATTAATAACACACATATGCACTTTTGCATGCACTCAAACATGTGCACACAAGCACATTCATGTGTGCAAACACATGTACACACACACACACTTGTACATGCATACACACATATGCACACACACATGAACACATGCAAACACACACAACACATGCACATACATACACTTTTATGATACACATACACACACACACACACACACATACACACACACATATATATATATATATATGTGTGCACACATTCACATAAACATACACATAGAGACAAATGCACTCTCACATGTACACACATGCACATGCACACACACACACACATGAACACACTTCCTTGCGCATTCATACAACATGCACATATAGTTGCACCAACACATGCATGCAAAAGAACACATGTGCACATAGATACACAAACATGTGCACACACATACACATGTACACACATGCAAACATGCACACACAAACAAATATGCACATATACATATAGAGATACACACACACATTTACGGTCATGCAAATAAGCATGTAGAAGAACATGCATAAACATGCATTTGCACATACATTGTTACACACACAGGCTCACACACAAGTTCACACACATGCACACACAGGCACACACACACACAAACATGCACACATGTACATAGTCATAAACACATTCACATCTCACAAACTTGAAGATACACACACAAACACATGCACAACCTTGCATGCAAGTCCACACATGCACTCACACCCACTTACTGACCCAAAGAACTAAACACACATATGCACTTGCTCACATAAACATACACACAATCACACACACACACACATACACACACTTACATGCATGCACAGACACATGATGTGTTCATACATGCAGATAAACATGCATATGTACACATAGATTAATGCACACACATACATACACACACGAACACATGCAGGAACATGTACTAAAACACATAAACACATGCACAAACACACATGCACACACGCACATGTGCTCACACATCACTCACACACATGCACACAGACACATATATAAGTACTTACACATGCACACACACTCAAGTATATTAACACTCCCCAAGGCATGCACACAAACATTCACACACAGACACACATGCACACACACACAAACACACTTTATCGTACACAATCACGCACCAACATACATCTAGACACAAATGCATGAGCATACCCACATGCGCACAAGTTAACAAATACACACAAACACACACATGAATGCACACCCACAAATGCACACACATGCATACGACGACATGCATGCACACACACATGCATTCACACTAAAACACATGAACACAAGCACACACGCCACAAACATGTGCATGCACACATGCATAAATGCTTACACACATACACACATGCACATACACATGGACGCATACACACACATGCATAGACACATACACACATGCATGTACTCATGTAAGCACACAGGCATATACACATACTTGCACACACCCCCACAAACACACACCAATAGACACACACAAGCATGCACACACACTTACACACACATGCACACACACACACATGCACATGCACATGCACACACACAACACACACACTCATGCACATACACATGCATATACACACAAATTCAAAGCCACACATGTCCACACTTATATGCACATATGCACAACTACACACACATGCATGCACACACATGCCTACAAAAATACGCATACATACACACAAACACAACTATACAAATGCATATACATATATGCTTGCATGCATGTGTAGGACCACACATACACATATATAGAAAAAATGCACACACACATGCATGAAGACACACACATGCCCCCATAAACTCAAAAAAAAAACACACACACACACTTGCATAGAAATTCACCCATGCACACACTAACGGACACACATGCAGACATATACACACACTTGAACACACACACATATATACAGACAAGTTCACTCATACATAGATGTGCACACACACACATACATGTGTATATTAGTACATAAAAATATACACAGATAAGCACACATTCATGCACACACACTCACACAAAAAAACACACATGCTAATATATGCACATATATACACACTCATACACACACAGAAACAAATACAAACATGAAAACACACAGATGTGCCTACACACACATATGCTAGAGTGGTTACCCACACATGCATTCATATGCACACATACACGTGCACACACCCACAAACACTAACCCACACCCTCACACGTGAACACAAATGTGTGCACACACCAACACATACACAAACATGTTCTTATATGCACATGCACATACACATGAACACACACATGCACACGTAAGCACATACACACATGTGCACACACACACACACACATGCAAACACATAGACCTTTACATAGGCACACATATACATGCACATGCACACACATGCAAACTTAGACACACATACACATACATGAAGACAAACACTCAAAGTTACACACATGTACGTGCACAACAGCACACATGTCAATGCACACACACACACATGCGCAACCACACACAAAGGAACAATTACGTATATGCACAACAACATGCAACCAACCAGACACACAAGCACATAGGCACAAACGCATAGACACACACATACACAAATGCACACATGCATGCATACTTGCACACATCGACACACAACCCACACACATGGACATGTATGTATGCATAACACACACACCAACTCAAAAACACACATATTAGAATGCAAGCACACTCTCACATGAACTCGCTCATGTGTGCACACATATACGAATGCACACACGCATGTGTGGATATGCAAGGATATATGCTCACACAAAAATACACACCCATAAATGCAATCACACCTATAAACACACACAAAAAAGGAAGGAAACACACCCACACATGCACACTTATGCATATGCATGAGCACACATGTACACATGCTTACACCCACATACAACCACACACATGCACATGTACTCATGCACTTATCCATACACAAACATACACAATCACACACTAAAAACACAAGTACACACACATACATGCACATGGATAGACAAGTAAAAACACAATCACACATTAACACATGCATTCACAGAAACACATGCACTCATGCAAGTAAAAGAACACATGCACATCTACACACACGTGGGTACACATAAATGCATACACACAAACACACACGTGTTCATGCAATCAAACCCATAAACACACACACACAAATCTGCACACCTTCAGAAAAATATACACATCCACAACCACACTCACACACCCATGCACACATACACACACACAAACACACACCGAATCTCACACATGCACATCCATTTGCACACATAGGCACAAATGTAAACACAAGTACACACACACACACAAGCAAAAGAACACAAACACCCACAAACTCAAACAAACACACAGTTACACACACATATACACACAGATGCGTGCACACAAAAACATGCACAGACACATGCATACACATATGTGCACGAACATGCACACCTACATAGGAATGCATATCCATGCATTCATGCACCACTACACACATGCACACACATACAAAGACATACACATGCAAACACATGCACATACACACACTCACTCACTCATGCACACACAAACACACACATGAACAAAAACACATGAATCCACACACACACACATGCATCGGTGAGCATACACACATACATTCATATACACACTTATAAATGCACACATAAACACTCATATACCCACCACAAGAACACTCAAGAGCATGCAAGTGCACACATATATATATGTGCATATAGACACATATACACATCCATAAGAGCATACCCACATGTAAGCACACACATGAAAACAAACATATCTCCATATACATGCACATATGCATACACATTCACAAGCACACATGTGTAAACCAAAACACACATATCAAAACACATACACAGATACATGTGCACACATATATGCACATGCATGTAGACACACACAAACC
Organism: Vanilla planifolia; assembly: GCA_023846275.1. Lineage (NCBI taxonomy): Eukaryota > Viridiplantae > Streptophyta > Magnoliopsida > Asparagales > Orchidaceae > Vanilla > Vanilla planifolia. The sequence continues at coordinate 386,261 of JAIUJO010000050.1, read as the reverse complement.
TACACACATACACACACATGTGCAACAACACACACTTGCATGAACACACTCACACACTAACACATACACATATGCACATGAGAATAATCACATGTATGTACAAGCACACATGTGCAACCAAACACACAAGAACACATGCACACATTCACACACATACACATACACATACGTGCACACGCACACACACAAATATGCATGCACACACACAGAACCCACAAACATTCACATGCATGCATGCAAAAGCACAAAAAACCCAAAATGACATGTACTTGCACACACATGCATGCTCATAGATGTGCACAAATATAGCCATGCACACATGCACACACATTCATACATATGTTCAAATACACACATGCACATGCACTCATACCAACACACACATACACAAATAGTAACATACTCAACCATGCACATGTATAAGCATAGATGCACACACGCACACCACTCACATAGATATGCACATGCGTACGCACACACATGCACACATATACAAATACATACATGCACACATATACAAATACATACATGCACACACACACACATACACACATATGCACACATAAAACACAAGCACACACACATGTACATGAATAGGCACACATAAACGTAGATGCACTAGCAAGCACATATGCACACTCATATAATCACACACACATGGATGCATGCACACAACCATACACAAGCACCTATACACACATAGATACATGAACACAAACAAACACATGCATGCACAAGAACATATGCATATGTGCATGGAAATAAACACATGCATAGCTACACACACGTGCATGCATGCACAAGTGCACACACAAAAATACACACGTGTATATGCACTCACATCCACATAAGCACACATAGCCACACCTTCAAGCACACACTGCACACAAATACACACAAAAACACCCACACACAGGGATCCATGCACACGTACAAGCACACATGTACATAGGAACACACACAGATACACACATATGAACACACACATGTAATTGCATTTGCACACACACATACACACACAAAACATAAGGACACATAACGGCACACAATCATACATGCACATGCATATAAAAAGAAATGCACACCCTCCAACAATCGTATGTACCTGCATACACACACACACAAGTGCACACACACACACAAACAAGCACATGAGCATACAGGCATAGATGAACTCGTGCATGCAAACAAACACAACACAACTACACAACACATATGAGCACACATTCACACAGAGATACACATGCATACACACACACATACTAATAAACATACACACAGTACACACACGCACAAACGTGCAAGCACCTATGCTTGCATGCACACACATACACACACATGTACACACTCAAGCAAATGAACATGCATGTACATGCGAAGGAACATACATGCATGCACTTGCAGACATATATGCAAGCACACACTCCTAGCAACCAACATATGAACACACATTCTTGCACACTTACATGGCACATGGCATGCATAGATGCACACACCCATACACACAAATAAAAGCACACACACTAGTATACACACAAATGTACATATGAACACAGATGCAAACATATCCAAGGAAACATGCATGCACTCACACACACACCTACTCAAAAGCAAATGCACAAGCACATAGACATAAACACACATGTAGATACATAGGCATACTCATAGGCTCATAGAGATGGTCACACACAAGCACATACACATGCACAAAGAAATACACATGCATGCACACACACTCTTTGCACATGCATGCATGCTCACTTAGATGCATGAAGAAACATGTGCACATATACACACACGCACATACCCATACACAAACACATGCACACACTCACGACACGCATACACACATGCACACACACCTATATACAAAAACACACGTCCACAAATTGGTGCACACAAAAATACACACATGTGCAAACTCAGACGGACATGATCACACACATAAATAGACATGGATAAAAACACACAAATGCACACACACATAGATACACATGTACATGCATATAATTGGAAACTCACACACACACTCAAACATATAGAAACAAGTAGATGTAGACACACAAGCACACATAAATACACATCTACACACTCATGTAGACAAGTACGCACAAATGTATAGTGATACACACACATGCCCATATACACCCACACATGAAAAAACACACACACAAACACACACATGCAAACATGCACACAATATACACATGCACATAGACATACACATGCACACATGGGCACACAAACATGCACATATATACCCACATACAGGAATGCACATGGTCACAAACACATGCATGCACACACACATAAGTAAATGCACACATGCACACACACATGCAAGCATCTAGATATGCATGTGAACACACACACATGCACACACATGCATACACACCCATGCATGTATGCACACACATGCCCACACACACACACACATATGCACATGTACATGCACATAAGCATATAAACACATGAATGCCCACACACATGAACATGCATGCAAGTGTGCATGCACACAAATTGTGGACGTATACACACACATGCATGCACATGCTCAAACACGCACACGCACACACACACACATATGCACATGCAGCCATAGGCACACACATAGGGACACACACAAGGCACACAAATGCACACACATATGCACACACACTCACATGCATGAGCACACAAATATACACAAACACAAACATGCACACACAATGCACACACTCACATACAATAACACACACACACACACACACACATAAACATGCATACACACATGTGCACACACACATACACATACACACATGTGCATGCACAAATGTACAAACATAGATGGCACACACCCATATATGCATATAGGCAAATAGACACACACATATTTGCACAAAGACATGCATATAAGTACACATATGCACACACAACCCACAAATATCCACACACACACAAATACATGCTCGTGCACACACACATACACATTTGCACACTCATAAGCACAATCATGCACACGTACATGCAAAAACATGCACATACACTCTCACACAAGCTCACACATAGTCATAGGCATAGACATCAACACACACATACTCGTAGTACACATGTGCATGCGTACACTCAAAACCACATAAGCACACATATGAACAAGAAGTTGCATGCACACATACATACATACTTACACAAAAAAAATGCATGCTTCCACTCAATTACAAACATAATCACACATGCATGCACACACATTCAAACACATTCATAAATGTGTGCATCGAGACACAAACATATATGCACATGCATGTAAACAAAAGCACACACATGTACACATAGGCACATATGCACAAACTTCACACACACTCATGCATGCATACATGCACATAAATATGCACACAGGTGAACACACACACATGTTCATATATAGACCCATGCACAAACATATGTACATGCACAACTATTCACACAATGCACATGCACACACATGGACACACACACACACACTAGTGCATAAGCACAACATACAAATGCACATCTACAAACACATGTGCACACACACATACACACAGACACATGCATGTATTGCACACACATTCATACTTACATGCTCAAACATATGCATGCACATGCACGCACACAGAACGTGTGCACACATAAGGATAGACTCATGTATAGATATATGTACACAATCATGCATGCACACACATACATGAGTGAACATGATATGAAGACACACACAAACAAACACACACACACAGATACACATATGTGTATGCAGTTAGACACACATGCATCCACACACACACATACACACCCAAATACACGTACACACACACACATCTGCACACTCAAACATGCACACATTTGTGCATGTGCACACATATTCACACATGTATGAACATGCACATACACTTACAAACACACATTCCCATACACACATGCTTGTTACATATAAAACCACACACAAACTGACATACACCCACACACACATGTAATCACACAACATGGACACATGCACACATACACACACACACACACACCTGTTCACACATGCATGCACACAACCATGCATATATTTTGTGAGCACACATGCACACACGCACGCACTCACACACACATATGCATGCACCTGCCACTCACATAAGAATGCGCTTACACATGTACGTGTACACATACATGGACACATGAAGAAACACGAACACAAACACACATGCATGTATACTAACACACACAACATGCATACATGCACACTCTCACAAATACAAGCACATGTAGTCACACACACAAAACACACACACACACATACACTAGTAGACACACACCAAAATGTGCACACACATACACAAAAGAATATACACACTGACACACAAGCAAACACACACACACTCACACTCAAGTGCATAAATGCAAATACACATGCAAAAACTCACACATGAGCTTTCAAATAAATAGTAAAACATGCACAATCACACACTGACATATGCACATACACACAAGCACACAACCATTCAACCACACATACACATACACATACATGCACACACAAGCACAAAAACAATATGCACACACACACACATAAAATGATGCACACTTACATGCTCACACATGCATACATAAGCACACACATACAAGCACATGCACACCCACCCACGCCCACACATGCACACGCACAGACACATGCACTCTCATGCACAACCAAACACACTCTTGAACACACATATATACATACACACACACACTCACACACACACACATATACATGCAGACTTAGCATGCACACAAACACACACAAGTGCAAACACGCACACACATATACATGCACATGAAAATATACACACACTTATACACTGACTTACATACTCGCACACAAAAGCACACACATGCATATTAGCACACACACGCTAACACATGCACACACACATGTACACACACATAAGTAAAAATAAATGCACATGCACAAGCAAATCCACACACATAGATGCACAAAGATGCATGCACACATGCATTCATTCACACACATGCACATGATCACATGCACACACATGAACAAGGATGTACATATGTACTCACGTACACACATGTGTCTGTTTGCACACACATACACATAAACACATAGATGCACATTGATGCACATAGACACACACACTTGCACACACAAACACCCACAAATAGATGAAGCCACACACACACAAATGTACGTGCATGCACATGCACACCCATACACACACATGTATGCAAGCACACACATAGATACACACACATACACACACACACACACACACACACACTCGTTTATTCACATGCATGACAACACACACACATACACACTTACACATGTATAACAACACACACATGCACATACACACATGTACACACATAAACATATGCACATACACACACACATAGAGAAATATAGTTGCATGAACATAAAAAAATACACATAAGCATACACACAAACATTCCTATACATAAATGCATACATACACATGTGGGTGGATATAAGCAGGCACACATGCACAGACACATACATGCATGGGTGCAAAACAAGCAAACACACACACATGTACATGTGCACAAAAGCCCACATATGCACCACATACACATATATACATGCATATGCACATACACCCACACATGCCACATACTCATGCACAAATGTATGTGCAATGCATGCACCCATGAATACATATAAGCACAAACACATACACATTCATGCACACACAACCACACATGGACACACATATGCATGCATGCATACACACAATGACACATGCAACATCACACACATGTGTGCAAACATGCACACAAAAAAATAAACAAGCAAACAAAAATGCATCCACACACTCATATATGCCCATGTACCCACACACATGTATAAAGATACACATGTAATCACATCCACAAGCACACGTATGCTGACACACATAAACAGTCATACACACACATTAATGAACATGCACATATATATATATACCCACACACTCACACACATGTGCACATGCATGCAAATACACACACACATGCATGTATGTAGATGCACACAGGAAGACACAAACACATGCATACATAAATAGACTCCTACATATATGAACACACACACATATGCACACTTATGCACATGCACATGCACACACACATGTGCACACTTATGCACATGCACACACATGAAAATTTATGCATATACATATGCATGCACACATACACACATGTGCACGCACACATACATACATGTTCAAGAACAACATGCAAAGATGCACACACACATGCTCATGCACACATAGGTGTGCACACATGCACATGCACACACACACACATAAAAACATGCTCATGTACACATGTATGCACACACATTATTGCATACTCAAGCATAATCACACACGCACACATGAATGGATGCTCACACATACTCACCCCCACACAAAAATAAGAACACACAGACACATCTGCATACACACAACTACACACACATACCACACACAAATGCACCCATGCACACACACTCACACACATAAACCAAATGCATGCACACATGCACATGGACTAATAAGTGTAAACGCACATGCATAAAGAAAAACACAACAACACCCATGCACTTACATAGACACACATGGATTTACATGTGTGCACACAAACAACCACACACACATATGCATAGTTACACATGCACATACAAACACACGCATGCATTCATAGTAATACCCATGCACTTTTGTATGCACCTGAATACATGTACCTATGCAAAAGCATGCATGCATGCACTTGCACACATGCACATGGATGACAACACATAAGTGCACACACATGGACACACACACACATGCATGTGCCCATCCATAAGCTCACACATATGCACATGCATACAAACACACACACACACTCACTCACTCACGAACATGCACCTACACACACGTAAACACATACACATGTCAGCACATAAGAATACATACACTCATACACACTTTCACACACACACACACATGTGCACATGCACATAGATACCTACACATGACATGCACATAGACCCCCACATGCACATACAAACAAATAGGAACAAACACTCACACAAACACATGTAAACACACAAACACCCATGAACACACACCAACACACACACACACATGCACACATATACACATGCACACACACAAACATGCAATGATAACCATGCATGAATATACATGCACACACACATGTAGAACTCAATCACACACATGCACATGCAAACCTCTACAAACACACAAATAATGACATATATACACCCATACACAAGAAAAAATATGTTAACACACAAACACACAGGCACATGCACATAATCATACTCGCATACTAAATACATGCACATACTCATAAACATCCACACACACTTACATCAATGAACACTCATACATACATAAGCTCATCCATGCACATATACGCATATGTGCATATGTGTACATGCACTGAAACACACACACACATGTAAGTGCATGCACATGAATATAAACAATGCATATGCACATAACCTAACATGCACATGCAGACACTCACAAGGACATATATACAAACTCACACACACACACTCATGCACATGCATGTAGGCACAAAACACACACATATAAACAGAAGCACATGCATAGAAACAACCACACATACATTCACACATGTGCACACATATGCATAAATACACACTCATGCACACATAAAGGAACATACATGTACGCATGCAAGTACACATGTGTAAACACACACATATACATGCTTATGTGCACACGCTCTCCTATATGCATGCATAAATAGTACCCACAAACATGCACATGCACATGCATATGCTCATGCACACATAAACATACATATGCATGCACACACACACACATGTGTATGATTATTTATGTGTGTTTTTGCATGTGTGTGTGTTGTATCTGTGTGCAAGTGTATGAGTTTTGGTGGGTTGTGTTTATGTACGTGGATGTGTATGAGTATATCAATGTGTGCTTATGTGTGTATACATGTTTGTGTGTGTGTGTGCCTACACGTGTGTGTATGCATACATGTGTATGCATTTTTGTTTGTTTGTGTGGGTGTGTATATGTGTGTATGGATATTTGTGTGCATATATGTGTGCGTGAGTGCAATTGCATGTGCATGTGTCTATGTGTGAATCTATTTGTGTGTTCAGGTGCATGATTATATATGTGTGTCTACATGTTCCTACGTGTCTCTATTTGTACATGTTGTCTATGTGTTCGTGAGTGTGGGTGTGGGTTTGTGTGTTTTTTTGCAAGTATGCATGTGTAATTGTGTGTGTTTTTATACACATGTGTGTTGGGTGTTTACGTGCATGCATGTGTATATGCACATGTGTGAGCATTTGTGTTTGTGCATGTATGTATTTTTGTATGTATGCATACACATGCATGTGTGTTTATGTGTGTGTGTTTTTGTGTGTGCCTGTATGAGTTTGTGAGCATATGAGTGTGTGTGTTGGTGTGATCTTATGTGATTATATAGGTGCATGTATCATGTGTATGCATATGTTTGTGTGTATGCAAGTGTTTGTGGGTGTGCATGTGCATATGTGTGAATGTGTGTGCATGCAAGCATGCATGTGAGTGCTTGTAGGTTCATATGTGTGTGTGTATAATTGCATGTGTGGTTGTATATGTGTGTGGCTACATGTGTGTCTGGTCATGTGTGGGTGTGGCTATGTGTGTGTGTGTACGTGCCTGCATGTGTGTGGGTGTGTATGTTCATGCTTGGGTGTAGACGTGTTTGTGTTTGTATGTGTATATTTATTCATTTCTGTGCATGTGTACATGCATGTGTTTTTGTGGGTGTGTACGAGTCCATGTGCTTGTGTATGTTTGTGTGTTTATATGTGTTCACATGAGTGTGTGCATGTGTTTGTGTGTGTATGTGTGCATATATGCATGTTTATGTATGAGTGTGAGTATTTGTGTGTGCACGATTGCACATATGCATTCGTGTATGCAATTGCATGCATATGTGTATATATATGTGCATGTGTTCGCATCTTCGTATGTGCATATGTGTATATGCATAAGCATATTTTTGTGCATTCATGTGTATGATTATGCATTAGTGCATGCATGCAAGCACATGTTATTGTGTAAGAATGCATTCATATGGGTGTGTTTGGACATGTTTGTGTGAGTGTATGTGGTTGTGTGTGTGTGTGTGTGCCCTTGCATGTGTGTACTTGTACATGTCTGCATGCATTTTCATATAACATATGGCTGTGCTTGTAGAGATGCGTGGGTGTGCCTTATTGTGCATATGTGTGCCTATGTGTAAGTGTGTTTGTGCATGTGCATAAGTGTGCAATCGTACACATGTGTGTGTGTGTGTATGTGTGCCTACATAAGTACCTTTATGCATGGATGTATATGTGAGCATATTCATATGCATGTGTTTGCATGGTTGTGTGTGTGCATTTGCATAAGTGTGCATGTTTGTGTGTTTGCACCAATGGAAATGTGCATGTGTTCATGTGCATGTGCTTATGTGTGTGTGCTTTCTTGCATGCATGTATGTGCATTTTTGCATTTATTTGAGTTTGTATGCATGTGTATAAGTGTCTATGCTTATGAGTGTTAATACGTGTGTGTGTGTATGTGTATATGTGTGTGCATGAGCATGTGTGTGCATCTATGCATATATGTGTGTGATCATGTCAATATGTATGCAAGTGGGTGTGTGTTTGCAAGCCTACATGTGTATGATTGTTCATGATTTTGTTGGTGTGTGTGCATGTTTGTGCATGTGTTTGTGTGCATGTGTGTGTGTGTTCATGCTTGTGTGTACATGTGCAAGTGTGTGTGTACATTTGTGTGCATGCTAATCTACCTGTGTGTTCTCATGTCTTTATGTGTATGTGTGCTTGTACATGTGTGTGTGTGTAGTTGTGTGCATGTGTAGATATGTTCCTCTATGTGTGTGTGTGTGCATGTGTTTATGTGTGTGCTGATTGTGTGTGTATTTGTGTGTTGTTGCATGTGAGTGTGTTCTGTATGTACATGTGTGAACTTGTGCACAAAAGTACGTGTATGTTTTTGTGCATATGTGTGTATGTTTTTGCAAGTGCAGTTGTGTGCAAGTGTAGGTGTGTGTGTGTGTTGTGTGTGTGCGTGGTTTTTAGTGTGTGTATGTGCATATGTATGCATGGTGTGTGTGCATGTGTGTATATGTGAGCATGTGTGGGATTAATGTGTGTGGGTGTGTGCAAAAGTGAGTGCATGCATGCCTATATTTATATGTGTGTGTGTTAGCATATGTGTATGCATTTGTGCATGTCTATGTGCACATGCCTATTGGTACACATGCCTGTGTGTATGTATGTGTGTTTGTGCATGAGTGTGTACATATGCTTCATCTACATGCATGTGCACTTTTGTGTGTTTGAGTTCATATGTGTCTGTGTGTGCATGTGTGCATTCTTATACATGTGTATCTATGTATGTGTGCAAGTGTGTGTCTACATGTGAGTGAATGTGAATGAGTGTGATTATGTGTGCACATGCATGTGTGAACATAAGCATTCCTATGTGTGTTTGTATGTGTGCATGTTTGTGCACCTGTATCCTTATCCTCATGATCATGTGTGTGTCTTTTTGTGTATTGTGCATGTGTTTAAGAATTCACATGTTTTGTGTATTATATTTGTGCATAAGTGAGTGTGTACGTGCAAGTGTGTGTGTGTGTATGTGTATGCATATTTTTGTGTGTGCATGTGTTTGTGCTTGTTTGCATGCATGTGTATGGATGTGTGTCAGTTTGTGTGTGCATCTACATTTAAGTGTTCTTTTGTGTGTAGGTTCTTACATGTGTGCTTGTTTGTGTGCATACATGTGCATGTGTGTGCATGTGTGTGCATGTCTTTGTGTGTGTGTGTGCATACATGTGCACATATGTGTTTGCATGTATGCAATGTGTGGTTATATGTGTGTATGCAAGCTTCAAAAAGTTTTCATGCACGTGCATATGTGTATGTGCATATGTGTGTGTTGTGCATGCATTTGTGAGAATGTTTACATGTGTGTGTGCATGTGCACATGTAACTATGTGTGTATGCATGTACTCATGTGTGTTTGCATGTATTCTTGTGTGTGTCCATGTACATGCGTGTTCTTCTGTGTGTATGCACATGCACGTGTGTCTATCTAAGTGTGGGTGCATGTTTGTGTGAGTATTTTTGAGAGAACATATGTAAGTACATGTGCCTGTGTCTACACACATGTGGGTTTATGTGTATGTGCACGTGTGTTCATGTGCATGTGCATGTGAGTGTGAGGGGGGCTATTTGTTGGTGCTTGTGTGTGCAATTGTGTGTAAGTGTTCAAACATATATGTATGCATGCTTTTGTGTGTGTTTTAATGTGTACATGTTTGTGTTCTTGAGTATTTGTGTGAATGTGTTTGTGTGTGCACATTTTTGTGTGTGCATGGTTTTGAGTGCATGCATGCATGCAAGTTATGTGGATGTGTCTATGCTTGTGCATATGTGTGTGCTTGTACACATGTGTGTTTAGGTACATGTGTGTGCATGTGTGAGTGTGCATATGTGCATGCATGTATGTGTGTATATTTCAGCATGTACATGTCAGTGTGTGTTTGTGCTTGTGCATGTGTGTGTGTATGTGTTTATGTCAGTTTGTGTGTGTGCATGTTCATGCATCTGTCTCAGTGCATGTATGTGCATGGTGGTGCATTTGTTGTTGTGTGTGTGTATGCATATGTATGAGTGTGTGAGTGGGTGCATGCATGCACATCTGTGCTTTTATGCACGTTTGTGTGTAAATGTTCGTGTTCGTTGCTACAGTGATATGAGTGCATGTGTGTGTGCATCACATTGTGTGTGTGTGTGTGTCCATGCATATGTGTGTGTGTATCTGCAAGCATGTCGTTATGTGTTCATGTGTGTACCTATGCATGGGTGTGTGTGTGTGCTGATGTGTGTATGTGTATGTGCTTGTGTGAGTGTGTTTGGATGTGTGTGCATGTGTATATGTGTATGTAGGCATTTATGTGCATGTGCATGTGCATGTATGTGCATGTGCATGTGTGTGTATGTGAATGTTTGTGTGTATATGTGTGTCAATGTGTTTAAGATTATGTATGTGTATATGTGTGCATACATGTGCAAGCGTACATGTGTTTGCATTTTAGTGTGTGCCTATGTCTTTATGCACATCCATGTGTGTGCATGCTTGTCTATGTCTATGCATTTGCGTTGGTGCATATGTGTGTGTGCGTATATGTGAGAGCATGTGTATTTGTGCATTTATACCTATATGTGTTCATTTATGTGTGTATATATGTATGTATGCATGTATGTTTATGAGTGCATATATGTGTGTGTGTGTGTACAAACATGTGTGTGTGTGGTTGTGATGGGCGTTTGTGTAGGTCTGCATGTGTTTCTATGTTTGCATGGATGTTTGTATATGTGTGTTTGTATATGTGTGTACATATACATGTATGTCCATTTATATTAGTGTGTCAATGTGTGCATATGCATATATGTTTGTGGCATGTTTTTGTTATTGTATGTGTCTTTATGTGTGTTTTTGCATATGGGTTTAGGTCTATGTCTGTGCATGTGTGTGTGCAAGCACACACGTTTTTCTATATGAATGCATGCACATGCATATTTGCATATGCATGTGTGTGAATGTTTGTGTGCATGTGTGCAGGAACGTGTGTGGATGTGCATTTTTTTATGTTTGCATGTGTGTGGGCATGCAAGTGTTAGTTTGTGTGTGTTTGTGTACATAAGTGTGTGTGTGTGTATATAGGCATGTTTATGGGTGTGTGTACCTATGTGCCTATGTGTGTAAGTCTATGAGCCTATATGTATGTGTTCTTGTATGGTTGAGTGTGTGTCTATGTGTACTTGTGCATCTGCAAGTGTGTGTATTATTGTGCAAGTGCATGTGCGTGTATTTGTGCATGTGCATGAATATTTTTTTGTGTGTCACGCAGCTATGTGCATGTGTGTGCTTGTATGTATGTGTGTATATGTACATGCATGTGTGGTCGGGTGTGTCTGCATGCATCAGTATGCATTTGTGTGTCTGTGCAAGGGTGGGTATTAATGCATGTGTATCAATATGTGTGTGTGTTGCTGTGTGTGAATGGGTGAGTGTTCATGCATTTGTTTATGTGCATGTGTGTGCAAGCATTCAAGTGAATCATGTGTTTGGGTCAGTTGGTGCATGTGTGTGCATGTGTGCATGCAACATTTACATGTACATGTGTATATGTTTTTGTACATATATGCATGTATGTGTTTGTGTGCTTGTATGTGTTTATATGTGTGTGCCAACATGTAGGCATGTGTGTCTACGTGCATGTTGTGTTTGCATGTGTGCATATTGTTACATGTTTGCATGTGTGTGGGTGTGTTTGTTTATGTGTGTGTGTGCACGTGCATATGCATGTATGTTTGTGAATACATGTGCATGTGTATATGTGTGTATATGTGCTTCTGCGTGTGCATGTGCACAGATGTACATGCATGAGTGTGGATGCATGTGCACAAGCATTCATGTGAGAACACGTATATGAGTTGCAAGTGAGTGCGTGTATGTGTGTGCCCATGTGTGTTTGTGTGTGTGTGCATGTGTGTGAGTTCATGTGTGCATGCATATGTCTGTGTATTTATTTGTATGTGCCTATTGGCCGGTATGTGATTGCATATGCATTTTCATGTCTATGTTTCTACATGTCTGTGTTAAGGTTTATGCCTATGTGTGTGCCTGTGGTCTATACTTTAGTTTGTGTGCATGTGTGTGTGTGCATGTTTACATATATGTGTGATTGTGTGCGTATTTGTGAATTTGTATGTATAGGTGTGCTTTTGTTAGTGTGGGTGCATACGTGAGTGCATGTATGCTTGCACTCATATGCATGAGTCCATGCCTCTATGTTTGTACATTTGTGTTAGGGTGGGTGAGTGCTTGTGCATGCATTTTTGCATATGTGCACGCGTTCATGTCTGTGTGTACATATGAACACTTGTGCAAGTGCGCACATGTTTGTGTGTGTGTGTGTGTCAATGTGTGTCTATGTGAATACACTCATGGAAGTGTGTGTTTGTGTGTATTGCTTGTGTGTGTATGTTTGTGTGCACAAATGTATGTGCATATATGTGTGTGTTTGCTTATGTGTCTCTTGGCATGTGTGTACTTGTGCAAGTGTCTGTGTTCTTGTGTGAGTACATGTGTGATGGAGCTTGTGTCTTATGTATTCATATGTCTGCACTTGACATGTGTGTTTATGTGCGTGTGCATGTGCATGGGGCGTGCATACATGCATGTGTGAGTGTGCTCATTTGTATAATTTCATGGGTACATGTGTTTGTCTACATGAGTAGTTGTGTGAATACATGTTCATGTGCATGTGTGTGTGCATGTGTTAGTGTGTGTATGTTTGTGTGCATTTCCTATGTGCATTCATGTGGGTGTACGTGTGTTTGTGTATTTGTGTGTTTGCATGTGTGAGACCACCTGCAGATGTGTATGTCCATGTGTCCATCAGTTTGAGCAGGTGTGTGTTCGTGTTTATGCAAGAGTATGCATGTCTATGTGCATTTATGTGATTTTCATGTCTACATCCACAAGCATGAATTTGTGTATACTTGTGTGAGAGTGTAAGTGAGTGTGTGTTTGAGTGTATGCATGCATGTGCATGTGTTTGAGTGTGTGTGAGTGTGTGTTCATGTGCATGTGCATGGTATGTGCAAACTTATGCATGTGTATATGCGTGTGTGTGTGTGAGTGTGTGAATGAGTACAATTGTACATGTGTGTGGGTGTGTGTGCAAGTGTGTGCATGTATGAGTATTTGTTTACATGTGTGTGTGCATTTGGGTGCATATGTGTGTGTTTTTTTTGTGTGTGTCTATTTACTTCTATATTTTTGTGTGCATGTGTGAGTGTGCTTGTTAATGCTTGTGTGCATATGTGAAAATGTGTGTGTTCGTATGTATGTGTTTGTGTGTGTGTGTTCATGTGTGCATGTGCATAAGTGTTAGTGTGTTTCCATGCATGTGTGTACATGTATGTGTTCTTGTGTGTGTGTTGATTCATGCATGTGTGCTTGTGTACATGGATTGGTATTGGTGTGTTTATGTGTGAGCATGTGCATGTGTGCATGTGTGCATGCATGTGTGTGTGTGCCCATGTGAATGGGTGCATGTGCGTGTGTGTATGCACATGCACATGTGTTTGGGTTTGTGTGTGTGAGAGCTAACATGTGTGTGTGTGTATGGGTGCATTCTAATGTGTGCATGTGCTTATGTATGTGTGTGTTCATGTGTACTTGTATGTGTGTTTGCATGTGTGCTTTTTTATGTGTGTGTGTGTTCTTATGGGGGTGTGTTTATACATGTGAGTGTGTTTTAGTGCATATGCATATGCAAACCTTTATATGTGTATGTGTGCCTGTGTGTGTGTGTGTGTGGGAAGGGGGGTTTACGTGTACACATATGGATGTGTGTGCATATCTGTATGTGTGCACATGTGTGTGTAGGTATGTTTGTTTGTAGGTGTGCGTGCAATCATGTATATGTGTTAATGTGTAGGTGCATATGTGTGTGTGTGCATCTTTCTATGCATTGGTGTGTTTTGGTCTTTATGTGTTTGTGTGTGTGCATGTTGTGTTCATGTGTGTGATTATGCTTAAGTTCTTGCATGTGATTACATGCATATTCATACGTGTGAGTGCTTTGCATATTTCTATGTGTTTTTGTGTGCATCCATGTGTGCGTGTGGATGTGGGTGCATGTTTGTGTGCATTTGCAAGTATGTGTGTTTGAGTGTGCTTGTCTGTGGCCATGTGTGTGTCTGTGCATATGTGGGTGTGTTAGTGTATGCACATGTGTGTGTGCATACATGTGGACATTGTATACATATATATGTGTTTTTGCATGTATGCATGTGTGTATGTGTATGCATGTGTGCGTGCATTTTCATGTGTGCTTGTGTAAGTTTGTGTACATCTTAGAGTGAGTATGTGTGTATGTGATCTTGTATGAGTGTGTGGGTGCATGTTTGTGTATGTATGCATGTGTTTGTGTGTGTATACATGCATGTGTTTTTGTGTGTGTGCATGCAAATCTATGAGATCATGTGTGTCAGCATGCATGTGAGTTCTTATGGGTACTTTTGTGTGTGTATGTGAGCATTTGTGCTTGTATATATGTGCATGAGTGTGTGTGGGCATTTTTATGTTGCCTATGTGTGTGCATTGCATGTAATGCTTACATATGAGTGGTTATGTGTTGGTGTATGTGTGTGAATGTTTTGGTGTGCATGTGTGTATTTATGCATGTGTGTGTGTGTGCATTTGTGTGCAAATCTATATGTGCATATGTGTGTGAGTTAAGAGCATGCATGTGTTTTTGTGTTTGCATGTGTGTCTGTATGTATACATATGTGTACTTGTGTGCACATGTGTTTGTATGTATAAGTGTGCTTGCATGCAAGTGTATGTGTGAGTGTGCATGTGTGTGTGTGTGCATGTTTGTTCGTGTATCTTTGTGTGTGCATGTGTGTGTGCGTTTAGGTGTGTGTGTGTGTGTGTGTGTATGTGTGTGCATTCACAAGTGTGTATGTGTGAGTGCATGTTTATGCAAGTGTGCATGATTATGTTGACATGTATGTGTGTGTGTATATTTGCACGTGCATGCATATGTTTGTGTGCATATCCTTATGTATATGTTTACATGTATTTGTGTTCTTGGGTATGTGTTTGTATGTGTATGCATTCATACATGTGTCAATGTTTGCTTTTGTGCATGGATGTGTGCATGCATGTATGTGTATGTCTACACATGCATTTTTATTTGTTTATGTGCATATGTCTATGTATATTGTATTGTGTGTGTGTGTTGTTACGTGTACCATTGTGTGTGTATGTGCATGCATGTGGGTGTGTGTTCATGTGTATGCCTATGTACATGTGAGTGCATATGAGTATGAATGTATGTGCATTTGTGAATGTGTATATGTTTGTGTGCTTGTACATATGTGTGCGAGTGTGAGTGCATGTGTATGTGTGTATGTGCTTGTATGTGTGTGTGTGTGTGCATGTATGTGCAAATTTGTGTAGGATATCTAAATGTGCTTTATGTATGTGTACTTGTGTGTTGTGTCTATAAGTGTGTGTGTATTCATGTGTATATGTGTTGTTATGTATGTGTTCATTTGTGCTTGCATGTGGGTGTATGGATGGGTGTGTACATGTGTGTGCATATGGGTATGCATGTATGTGCATTTGAGATTGTGTGTGTGCTTGTCTGTATGTGTGCAAGCATGTGTGCATGTTTGTGTGTTTGCAGGTTATCTACATGTGCGTGCACATATGTGTCCATGTGTACGTGTACTCGTGTGCTATGTTTACAAGTGTGTGTGCATGTCTGTAGCATATGTGTGAATTCATGTGTGCATAATGGTGTGTGTGTGTGTGAGTATGTGTGCACGTGTGTATGCATCCATACAAGGATGTATGTGCGCATGTGAGTGCATTTGTGTGTGTGCATGCATGTTCACATGTGTGCATTGTGTTGGATGAGTGTGCATATGTGATTGCATGTGTGCATGCCTATGTATGTGAATATATGAGCGTACTTTTGTTTGCAATTTTCTTTGTGCATGTCTATGCATGCGTGTCTATGTGTCTATGCATGAGCATATTGTACATGTGTGTGTGTGTTTATGTGTATGTGCATGTGCATGTGTGCATGCTTATGTGTGTGTGTGCATGTGTATATGTGCATGAGTGTGCTTATGTGTGTGTTTGTGTGCATGATCATTTGTGCAAGCATGTGTGTGCTTTTGCATATGCATGTGTGTAGCCATTAGGTGTGTGTGCAACCTGTATAGATTAGTGTGCATGCATCTGTATGTGCATGTTAGTGTATATGTGTGCATGTGTAAGCTAGTTTGTGTATGTTCATGTGTAAATATGTGTATATGTGTGTGTGCTTGTGTGGATGTCTCTATATGAGGGCTTTTTTTTATTTATCCGTGTGTGTGCTTGTGTGGGTGTGTGCGTGCATGTGTGTATATTTGTTTTTGCTTGCATATGTGTGTGCATGTTTGCGCATGTACGTGTGTGCGGAGATGTTTATGTATGCATGTGCATGTGTATGCATGTGCATGCTTGTGCATGCATGTGTTCGTGCATGTGTTTATGTGTGAGTGCATGTAAGAATGTGTGTGTATTGTGCACATTTGTGCAAGTATTTTTGTATGTGTGCATTCATATGAGTGTGTGTGAACTTCTGTGTCTATGCACTAGAGTTTGTGTGTGTGTCTACATATGTGTAAGCATGTGCATGTGTGTACTTGTGTCTGTGCATGTGTTGCAAGTGTTTTTACATAAGTGCATGCATTTGTGTGTGTTCTTATGTGTTTGAGGATGTCTTTGTGTGTATTTATGCATGTGTGTGAGTGTGTGCTTGTGTGTGCATGTGTGTCTACATATGCATGATGTACATGTGTGCATGTGAGTGTTTGTCTATTTGTTGTTGCATTTGTGTTTGTGCATGTGTGTGTGTGCATATATGTGTGTTTTTTTATGTGGGTGTGCGCACGTGGGTGTGTATGTGTGTACGTATAGGTGTGCTTGTGTGTTCAAGTATGTGTTTGGGTGCATGTGTGCATGTGTGTTCATGTGTGTTCATGTGTGCATGATTATGTGCATGTGATTGAATGTGTATGTGTGTGTATTTATATTTCTATGTGTGAGCATGTTTGTGAGTGTTCATATGGTTGTGTATGTGTATTCATAAGTGTTTTTATGTATGCACTTGCGAGAGTACACATACATGCGTGTGCAAGTGCTTGTGTTTGTGCACTTGATTGTGTGTGCATGTGTTTGTTGTGCATGCATATGTGCATGTGTGTTTGTGGCTATTTTTGTGTGTGCAATAATGTGTATATATATGTGTCTGTGTGCATATGCATGTTCTTTTTTGAGCTTGTTTGTTTCTATGCATTTGTGTCCTTGTGAATGTACACGCATGTTTATATGCATATGTGTGCGTGCATGTCTTTGTAAGTGCATGAATGTGCATGGAGGTGGCTGCATGCATGTGCATGTTTATGTGTGGCTATCCATGTGCATGTGTGCATGTGTGTGGTTATGCACGTGTATGTGTGTATGTGAGTGTGTGTGTCCTCTTATCTATGCATGTGTGCATGCATGTGTATATGTGTGTATGTGTTTGTATATGTCTTTGTGCATTCATGCTTGTGTGTGCGTGGAGGGGGGGTAGGGGTGTGTGTGTGGTGGGAGGGGGGTAAGGGTGGGTGTGTGTATGCTTATGTAAGTGCATGCATATGTGTATGTGCACATAGGTGCATGTGTGTTTGTTCATGTGTGTATGTGCATGTGTGTGCATAAATACATGTGTGTGTGAGTGTATGTGTGTGTATCTTACATTCACATGTGCATATGGGTGCACAAACATATGAGTGTCTTTGTGTATGTGCATGCATATGTGTGTGTTTGTGCATATGTGTTTGTGTTTGTGTATGTGTGTGTGTGTGCTTGTGTGTGTATTTGAAGGTGAGTGTGTGCTTGATTATGCAAGTGTGTGTGGTTGTTGTGTACGACTTGTGCATGTGCTTATGCATGTGTGTGTGCATGTTGTGTGTGGGTGTTTGTGTGCATGCATGTTGGTGTTTGTGCACACATGTGTTTGTGTTTTTGTGTGTGTACATGTGCATGTGTGTATGTGTGTATGTGTGTGAGTGTGTCTACATGAGTTAGTGTGTGTGTACATATATGCATGTGTGTATGCATGTCCGTGTGGGTGTATATGTATGTGTTTGTGTGCTTGTTCATGTGTGTGTGTGCATGTATGCATAAGTGAATGTGTACATGTATGTGTCTATGTATACATGCATGCATGTCTATATGTGTGTGTGCATATGCATGTGCCTATTTCAGCTTGTCTATGTTTGTGCATGTGTATGCATTTTTATATGTGTACATGTGTGTGCATGTCTTTGTGGGTGCATGTGTTTGCATGTATCTGGTTGCATGCATTTGCATGTGTGTGTGGCTATGCATGTGGATGTGTGTGGTTATGTACGTGCATGTGTGTATGTTAGTGTGTGTGTTCTCTTGTCTATGCATGTGCACTTGCATGTGCATGGGTGTGTGTGTGTTTATATGTGTGTTCTTATGTATGCATGCTTGTGTGTGGGGGTAAGGGTGTGTGTGGGTGGGTGTCAGTATGCTTATGTGTGTGCATGCATGTGCGTATATGCACATAGGTGCATGTGTGTGTGTTCATATGTTTGTGTTCATGTGTGTATGTGCTTATGTGTGTATGCCTACATGCACATGTGCAAGTGGATGCACACAAGCATGTGTGTCTTTTTATGTGTGCATGCATATGTGTGTGTTTATGCTTATGCATCTATGTTAGTGTGTGTGCATGTGTGTGTATTTGAATGTGAGTCTGTGCTTGAATGTCCTAGTGTGTGGGTGCATGTGCATGTCTGGTACATGTGCTTATGCATGTGTGTGTGTGATAGTTATGTGCCTGTGTTTATGTGCATGCATGTTTGTGTTTGTGTTTTTGTGTGTGTGAGCATGTGTGCATGAAAAAGTGTGTCTATGTGTGTGTACATATCTACGTGTGTGTATGCATGTCTATAAGTGTGTATGTGTGTCTTTGTGTGCTTGTTCATGTGTGTGTGTGCATGCATCGTGAGTGAATGTGTACCAATGTGTGTCTATGTATACATGCTTGCATGTGTGTGTCTTTGCATGTGTGTTTGTATATGTGTGTGTGTCTATGTGCATTTTTATATGTGTGAGTGTGTGTGTGTGCATATGTGCTTGTGTGTGTTTATGAATGCATGTCGGTGTGCTAGTGTAGTTGCGTGTAGATGGGTATGTTCGTGCGAGTGTGCATGTGTGTATGCATGTGTGTGCATGTATGCATGCATGTAGGTGCATGTGTTCATTTATGTATACATGTTTGTCTGCATGTGCATGTGCCTTGTTCTTTTATGGGTATGCACGTTTATATATGTGCTTTTGTTTATACACGTGTATCCATGTGTGTGCATGTATAAGGCCATGCGTACACATATATATGTGTGTGCATCAGTTACTGTGGAGTGCATGTGAGTGTGCACGTATGTGTGCATGTGTGTTCATTCATGCATGTGTCTATATGTGCATCTAAGTGCAACTATGTGTCCTAGTGCATGTACATGTGAGTGTGCTTTTGTGTATACATGTGTGTGTATGTATCCATGAACGACTACATGTATGTGTGTTTGTTCTTTTGTGCATGCTTACATTTGCATGCACATGTGAATGTGTGTGTGTGTGTATGTGTGCATGTGAATGTGTGCGTGTTATTACGTGTATATGTATACATACATTTGTGTGTTCATATGCATGTGCAAATGAGTGTGCATGTGTATGTCTGTGTGTGTGCATATGTGTGTGTGTGCATGCTTGATCATCTGTGTGTGCATGAGTGTGTACATGTTTGTGAGGCAATGTGTGTGTGTAGGTGTCTACATGGGTAAGTAGTTGTGCATGCATGTATGTGTGTGTGTGTGCATGCTTGATCATGTGTGTGTGAAAGGGTGTACCTATTTGTGAGCCTATGTGTTTCTGTAGGTGTCTACTTGCGAAGGTACATGTGTGTCCAAGTAGGCATGCATGTACGTGTGTATGCATGTGCATTTTTCTATGTTTAAAAGGATGTGTGTGCTTATTTGTGTATGTTTTTGTGTATTCTCACATTTTTGTGTGTGTTTCAATACATGTGTGTCTATGTGGGTGTATGTCTGTATATGTTCATGGGGAATTGTTTGTGCTTGTTTGTGTATATGTGTGTACTTGTTTGTGTATTATCATGCATGTGAGTGTGCATGCATGGGTCATTTTGTGTGTTAATGTGTGGATAAATGTCTGTGTATGGGGTGTGTTTGCATGGATATTTGCATGTGTGTGTACTTGTGTGCACATGTGTGTACGTGTGTGTGTGTGTGTGATTGTGTGCATGTGTTGTATTTGCATGTGTATATGTGAGTGTATATCTATGTTTACATGAGTCTATGTGTATGTATATTTGTTTAAGTGTGTGCATGTGCACACATATGTATGTGTGTTTTTGTCTATATGCATGTGTGCTTATGTTTGTTCTTTTGTACATGCATTTTTTTGTGTGTTTTAAGCATGTGTATATGGATGTGTGAAGATGTGTGTGTGTGTGCATACACATTTGGGTGGGTGTATGTGTGTGTGACTATGTGTGGTATTATGTTTGTGGGAGTGTGTTCATGTGTGTGTGCACACATTTATGTGTGCTTGTGCGTGTGTGGATCGTGTATGTGTATGCAAGTGTTTGTGCATGCATGCACACAAGTGTGTTCGTGAGTGTGCACTTGTGCATGTGTTTGTGTGAGTTTTCCTATGATCATGTGTGCATGTGCACATGCATGCATGTGTGTGTTAGCATGCATGTGCATGTATGTGTTTGTGCATGTGCATGGGTGTAGGCTTTTGTGTGTGTTCTTATACATCCATAAGTGTAGGCACGCATATGCATATGTGTTTTTACGTATTTTCTTACATGTGTGTTTGTGAGTGGGTGTGTGCATATGAGTGTGTGTTCTATTGTGTGTTGGTGCACATGTGTGTATGTGTGTGTGCACTTGTGTGTGTGTGTGAGTGAGCATGTGTGTATATGATAGTGAGTGAGTGGGAGTGTGTCTATAGCTATGTGTATGTTATTGTGTGTGTTTGCACAAGTGTGTATATATGTCTTTGCATGGCTACATGCGTGCATGTACTCATATTTATGTATGTGTGTGTGTGTGCATTCTTATGAGTGGGTTTTTGTGCATGTTTGTGTGTGTGTGTGGGTGCATGTGCATGCATGTGTGTACGTCTATGAAGGTATGTTTGTTCGTGTGTGAGTGTATGATTGTCCATGTGTGTGTGTATGATTGTGTACATGTGGGTGCACTGATGGTATGCATATGGATGGGCTAGCTTGTACGTGTGTGTGTACATATGTGTCTACGTGTGTGTTCACATTTGCTGGCATTTGTGCATGCATCAATAAATGCTAGTGCAAGTGCATCTATATTTGTGCATGCATGTGTGTACATACATTTGTGTGTGTATGTGTGCATATATGTTTTTTAGTGCACGTGTATGTGTGAGCACATGTGTGTATTTGTGTGTGTGTGAGTTTGCATGCATATGAAATTGTCTGTGTACATGCTTGTCTTCATGTGTGCTTGGGTGCATGTATGTACAAGTGTTTGTGTTCATGTTCATGTTTGTGTATGTGTGCATGTGCACATGTTTGAATGTGTGTCTTTGTGTACAAGTGTGTGTGCGTGTGTATGCATGTGTGTGTGTTTGCATTTGTGTTTGTATATATTGTATGTATACATATATGCATGTGTGTATTCACATGTGTGGTAGAGTGTGTATGTGCATGCATGTATGCAAGCGTGTGTGTATGTGTGTACCTATATGCATGTGCATGTGCATGTGTGTGTGCATGTATGAGTTTTCATGCTTGTGCATATAGGTGTGTGGATGTGTTTATGTGGTTTTTCTTTGGGTGCATTTGCATTGTGTATGTTTGTGTGTATGCATTTGTGTTTGTGTATTTTTTCATGTGTGGGTGTGTGAGGCTATGTGTGTGTGTATGTGTGTTTGCATGTGCTTGTGAGTGTTTTTTGTGGGTGCTCACATGTGTGCTTGTATGTGCTAATTCATATGCATGCATGTGTACTTTTGTGTTGGTGTGTGTGTTTGCAGGTGAGTTTTTGGTGACGTGTGTGCATATGCATATGTGTCTTTGTGTGCATGCAAGTGTGTTTGTGCATGTGTGCATTTATGTGGGTATAGGTGTGGCTGTGTATACATAAGATTGCATGTGTTTGCATATGTGTGTGTGCATGTTCATATTCTTACAAATTTTTATCTATGTATATGCATGCATGTGTGTGTGTGTGGGCACACATATGTGTATGTGTGCGTGTGCACATGTGTGTGTGTGTGATTGAGCACATGCATGCATGTAAATGTGTATATGTGTGTGCATCTATGAGCTAGTGTTGTGCACATGCATGTGCATGTGTGTATATGTGTATGTGTAGGCATGTGTGTGTGTCACTTTGTGTGTGTCTATGCATGTGTGCATGCATGTTTGTGTGTGGGTGCATATCTAGAGGTGTGTGTGTGTGTGTGCATGAATGTGTGGGTGTGTGCATATATGAATAAATGTGTCGATGAGTGCGTGGTTGCATGTATTTGTTTGTGTGTGAGTTTGTCTATGCATGTGTGTTTGTTTGTGTGCATTTTTTTGTTTATACACAAGCATATGTATGTAAGTGTGCATGTGTTGGTGTTTGTGCATGAGTGTGGCAAGTGTGTGTGCCTGAATGTGTGTATTTGTGTCTTTGTGTATGCATATGTGTGTGCATGTGTTTGCACATGTGGACATATATGTAGGTATTCATGCATGTGTGCGTGATTGTGCACATGTGGGTGCATGTGTGTATGTATATGCATGAACGTTTACACATGTGTGCACGTCAGTGCTTGTGTGCATGCATTTGTGTGCATGTGTATGTTTATGCATGTGTGTGTGCATGCATGTGTGTGCTAGCGGGCATTTGTATAGGTGTGGGAGTGTGTGTGCGTGTGTGTGAGTGTGCCTACCTACTTTTGTGTGCATGCATGCATATGTCTATGCTTATAAGTGTGCATGTGTGCTTGTATGTGTAAGCATGTGTGTGCGCGTATGGGCATGTTCTTGTGTGTGTGCATGCATGTGTGTTTATGTGTGCATGCATGTGTGTATGTGTATGCGCAATTGTGCACGTGCATATGCATACATGTGTGTCTGTCTATGTGTTCCTCTATATGTGATTAATGTGTGTGAGGATAAGTGTGCATGTGTGTGCATGTTGGTGTGTGGATGTGTCTTTGTGCATGTGTGCGTGTGCCTACAAACATGTAAATGTGCTTGTATTTACAGTTGTGCACGTGTGTGTTCTATAAGTGTGTGCATTTGTGGATGTGTGTGCATATGTGTCTGTATGCATCTATTTATGCATGCATGTGTGTGTGTTTATGCATGCAATTTTGCAAGTGCATGTGCATGCATGTGGGTATATGTGTGTGTGTGTGTGCTTGTGTGTATATCTTTGTGTGCATGTGCATATGTGAAAGAGTGTGTTTGGGTGTTTTTGTCTACATGCAAGTGCATATATGACTCCTTGTGTTTTCCAATTTGTGTGGGTGGTGTGTGTGTTTGTAAGCATACATGTTTGTATGAGTGTGCCTGCATGTCTATGTGCATGTGCGTGTCTACATGTTTGTATGTGTGTGTGTGTGGTTGTGTGTGTGTATGTGTGTATATGTGTGTGCATGTGTGTGTGGGTACAAGCACACATATGTGAATGTGTATGTGTTTGTGTCTATTTGTTTGTTTGTATGTGTATGTTTGTGTGGTCCTTATGTGCATGTGTGTGTGTATGTGTATGTGCTTGTGCGTACATGTGCATGTTTCTTTGTGCATGTGTGGTTATACTAATTTGTGTGCATGGATGTCTGTATGCATCTGTGCATATGCATTCAAAGACACGTGTGTATGTACCTATGTGTGTGCTTGTGTGTGCATGTATTTATATAAGTGTCCATATTCATATGAATGTGTATGTGTTTGTGCATGCCTATGTGCATTGGTGTATGTAGGTTTGCATGCATACATTTGTGCATGTGTGTGCATGCATGAGCATATGTGTGTGTAGTCACATGTATGTGCTTATGCATCCAAGTATATGTGCATGTGTGTACATGCTTGTTTGTGTGCGTTTGTGGATATGTGTGAGTATTTTTGTTCATGTGTGTGTGGATATGCTTCTGGTGTGTGCATGTTTGTGTGCAAATTTGCATGTGCATGTGTCTGCAAGCGTGTTTATGTGTGTGCATGTGCATGTGTTTGTGCATGTGTGTGTTTCTATATGCATGTGTATTTGTGCATACAGTTTTGGAATTGTGTAAGAAAGAATGCATTTGTGTATGTCTTCATGTGCATGTGCATATGTGTGTGTGTGTGTGTTTGTACACATGCATATGTTTGTGTGCACGCTTGTGTGTGTCTATTTGTGTAGGTCCATGTGCGTGTTTGCATGCATGCACGTATGCACAAGTGTGCATGTATGTATGCAAGAGTATGCATACATGTGTGTGTGTGTGTGTGTTTGTGGTTTGTGAAAGTGGGCATTTGTGTGTGTGAATGTTCATTCATGTGTGTGTTTATACATGTGTGTGTGCATGTGCATGTGTGTTTTTATGTGTGCTCATTTTTGTTTGTATGCTTGTGTGTGCAATTGTGTGTGCCTGAGTACATACTTTTCTGTGATTTTGTGTAGATGTCTTTATACCTATAGATGTGATAGTGTGCATTTGTGCATGTGCATGTGAGAATGTGCATGTGTGTGTGTGCATGTATGTCTGTGTGAGTATGTGTGCATTTATGTGTGTTCTAGTGCAAGTGTAGGTGCTTTTATTTGTGTGCTTATGTGCAGGAGTGTGTGTGTGTGTGTGTGCTTTTTTGTGTTAGACTTGTTTACACGAGTGTGCATTTTTACGTGCTTGTACGTGTGTGCATGCGTTGTGGATTTGCTTACGTTTAGATGCCTTTGTGCACGTGTGTGTTGTACCTATGTATTTTTGTGTGTGTGCACCTATGCATATGCACATGTGCTTGTTTTTTTGTGTGCATGCACCTATGTGGGTGCATGCATGTGCACATGCTTTTAGGGTCTACAAGCATGCATGTATATGTGTTTATGTGTGTCGGTGGATGAGTGCATGTGTGTTCTCGTGTAAGCATGTATGTTGTGCATGTGTGTGTGTATATTTGTTGCATATGTTCATAAGTGCGTATATGTGTGTGTCGGTGGTGTGTGTGCATGTGTATGCTAGTATGCATGTATGTGTTAGGTGTACGTGCTTGCATTTGTGTGTGTGCATGTGTATAAATGTGTATGTGTATGCAAGTGTGTACATGTGTGTGTGTGTGTGTGTGCTTGTGCTAGTGCACATGCGTGTGCATGCTCGTGTGTGCATGTATGCATGTTTTTGTGTCGACACACATGTGCAGTGCTCTTGTGCATGCTTATGTTAGTGTTTGTGTACATATGTACTTGTTTATGTCTTTGTGTATGTCTTTGTGTATTTGTGTATGTCTTTTGTGTGCATGTGAGTGTGTTTGTGTGTACATGTGTATGGATATATTTTATGTGTGTTTATATTTTTGTATATACATTTACATGTGCCTGTTTGTGTGTGTGCATATGAGTGGTAATGTGTTCGTGTGTGGGGGTATGTGTGTGTTTTTGTGCTTGGGCAAGTGTTCTTATGTGTGTGCGTGGGTACATACATTTGTGCACATGTGCAACCATCTGTGTGTTTTATGCATGAATGAGTTTGTGGTTATGTGTGTGTGTGTGTGTGTGTGGAGGGGTGTGCTTTTTGTATTCGAGTGTGTTCATTTACATGCATGTGTGTGCGTGTGTGTTTGAGTATGTGTGCATGTGTCTATTTGAGAATGTGTGCATGTGTGCCTAGTTTTTCTTATGTGTGTGTGATTAAGTGCATGTGTAGGTGTGTGTGCTTGAGTGCATGTGTAAGTGTATGTGCTTTGTGTGTGCAAGGGTGCATGCATGTGTGAATGTGCAAGTGTTCATGTGTTTGAGTTCATGTGTGAGTTTGTGGGTATTTGTATGCAGGTGTGCGTGTGTCTGCAGGTGCGTATGTGAGTGTATTTATTCTTGTACTATTGTGTGTGCATATATGTGTGCACATGTTTGCAAGTGCATGTGGGTGCATGTTTGTGTGTGTTGAGCATGTGCATGCATGTGTGTCTTAGAACCAATGTGGTTATGCATATATGTGTGTTTGTGTTTATGTGCTTGTTCATGTGCATGTATTTCTATATGTGTTTGAGAGTGTTTGTTTATGTGTGTGTGCACTTGTGTATGTTGTTGTGCACATGCATCTAAGTGCATGTATGTGTGTGTCAAAATGCATACACATGTGTGCACGATTGTGCATGTGTATGTGTTTGTGTCTATAGGTTTTTATGCATTTGCATGCGGAAGTGTGAGCATGTGCAAGTCTATGTGCACGTGTCTATATGTGTATGTGTGTGTAGGTGTGTGTGAGTGTGAGTGGATTTATGGGTGTGGTTGTGTGTGCATGTGTTGCATGCATGGGCATGTGTGTTGGTGTGTGCATGGGTTTGTGCATGTGCTCATCTATAAATGCATTCATGTGTGTGCATGCATGAGTTTGTGGTTATGTGTGTGGGGGATGAGGAAGTGTGCATGATCATATATGTATGAGTGCATGTGCATGTGCATGTGTTTGTGCATGTTTATGTGAGTGCATGGGTGTGTGTGCATGAGTGTGCATGGGTGCACAATTGTGTGTTTGTACAAGCAGTCTTATGATTGTGTGCATTTGTGAGTTTGTGGCTGTGTGTGTGGGTGTGTATATGCAAGTGCATATGTGTATGTGTGTGCTTGTGCATGTGTGTGCAAGTGCATGTGGGTACATGTCTGTTTGTGTGGAGCATGTGCACATGTGAGTGTGTGAGTATCAACACACTTATGTGTACCTATATAGGTGTGTGTGTGTGTATATGTGCATATATATATATATATATATATATATGTGTGTGTGTGTGTGTGTGTGTTTTTGTGTATGTGCTTGTGCATGCACATGTGCATTATTTTGTGTGTGTGTGTGTGCACTTGTGTGTAGGCATGTGTACATTTCTTTACACATGCATGTGATTACATATGTGTGTGTGCCTACATGCATACACATGTGTGCATGTGTGTATGTGTGTGCATGTGTGGGTTTGCTTGCATATATATATATATATGCATGTGCATGCAAGTGTATGTGTGTGTGCATGTGTGTTGAGGTGTATCTATGTGTATGCATATGCATTTACATATGTGTGTGGTCATGCATACATTTGTCTATATGCATGCACGTGTACAATGCATATATATACAAGTGTACATGCGTGTGTTTGTGTTCATTTGTGTGGATGTATATTAATCTTTATGTGTGTGCATATGTATATGCGTGCATGAGTGCACGTGTGTGTGTAGTTGTGTGTGTTCATGGGGGCACATGTGTGTGTGCATGGTTGGTGGGTATGTGTTTGTGTATGTGTGTGTGTGCATGCGTGTGCACTTGTGTGATTGTGAATGTGTGTTTACATGTGTGTGTGTGCATGCTTGTGTGCGTGTATACATGTCCCTATGTTTGTGTATGTTTGTGTATGTTTGTGCATGTGTTTCTACGTGTGTGTGCACCTGTGTGTCTATACCCATGTATATGCATGTGTTTGTGTGTGTGTGTGTGTGCCATTGCTCGTGGGTACGTTTGTGCATGCATGCGTGTGCATGCATACGTGTGTCATATGTGTGTGCATGTACGTGCATGTGTGTGGGTTAGCAAATGCATGTTTGCATTTGTGTGTGTGCACATATGCATGTACATGTGTATCTGAGTGTGTCAATCTGTATATGCATGTTTGAGTTTGTGAGCATTTGAGTGTGTCTGTATCTGTGTGTGTGCTTAGTGGGTGTTTTGGTTTTTGTTTATATGAGTGTGTGTGAATGCACATACACATGTACTCTCACAAACACACCCACATGAACCCATACACTCTTGTATGCCCAACCATGCACACACATACATGCACAAAGACTTGAATACATAACCACGCATGGACATAGAAACACACAAATAAACACATGCAGAATTTCTCAAATATAACCCATGCATACACATGCATGCACACATGCACACGCAAACTTTTAGACACACTTATGCTCAAAAACCGACACACACATGCATATACACACACAAGCACACACACATGCACATATGCACACACATGCACACAAGCACACATACACACATGCACTCACACACACTTGCACATACACACACACACACAACCACACACATGCATGCACACCCAAATGCAAACAAACACATACATGCACAAAAACCTACACTCATAAGGAATAACACACACGTGCACTTGTGAGTGCACTTGAACACAAGGACACAAACACATTCATGCATGCACACACATATACACAGACATGCTTGTGCATGTCTACAAACACATGCACACTCACCTACACACACATGAACAAATGCAAACACACATAACACATTCACAGACATGCACTTTTGCAATTGTATAGACACATAAATAGACACACACACACACACACACACACATATATATATATATATATATGCACCAATGCACATAAACATACACACAGAGACAAATACACTTGCACATGTGCACACATGCATATGCACACACACACACACAAAAACACATCCTTGCACACTCATACAACATGCACATATAGATTCACAAACACATGCATGCAAAAGAACATTGCACACATATACACACACATGCACACACACATATGCATGTACACAAATTCAAACATGCACAAATGCATGCACAAACAAATATGCACATATACACATAGACATGTACTTACACATTTACATTTATATGCACAAGCATGTAGAAGAAAACACATAAACATGCACATGCACAGGCATACACACAGGCTCAAAAATCAGTTCACACACAAAGGCACACACACATGCATGCACTTACACAAACATACACACATTCATGTCACACACACACGTAGATACACACACAAACACATGTACAATCTTGCATACAAGCACACACATGCACTCACACCCACTCATATATCCAAAAAAACAAACATACATATGTATATGCTCACATAGATATACACACAAACTCGCACGAACTTACATGCTTGCACAAACACATACACACACATGTATACACACATGCATATGCACTTGTAGATCTATGCACACACAGACAAACATACAATCATATGCAAGAACACACACTAATACAAATAAATACATAGTCATACACACGGATACACATGTGCTCACACACTCATCACACACACACACACACACACACACACAGATATATATATATATATATATATATATATATATATATATATATATATATATATATATATATATATGTAAATATATTCATATTTAAGTACTCACACAAGCACATACACTCACACGCACTACCACTCTCCAAGTTATGCACATAAACATGCACACACATGCACGCACATAGAAACATACACACTCTTAGACAAGCATATGCACATGTACACTCATGCATGCATACAGACGCACACACACACATGAACGCATGAACAAAAACACAAACACACACATACACACATTCACATGCAAACATATACAAACATACATGCATGCACACAAACAGAAACACTAAAACTCTCTAACATATAGATGTTCCTACACACACATACATGTAGATGCACACAAATGCAAATGCCAACAAATATGCTCAATAGTCACACATATATACAACTGCACATGTGTGCACGTGAACACAGACATGTACACAAACACAAACACATACACCAACATACACCTGCACAAATGCACACTTGCACACACACATGCACATGTAAAAGCAAACATGCATGCACACTTTAGTGCATGAACATACACATAGACACATACATGCACAAGCATAAACACATGCACATGCAAATACAAGAACATGCACATGCACACATGCACAAACACATGCACATATGCACACACATGCCCACACACCATACAAATTCACGTATACACGCATGCACACATGCACATGCACATACCCACTTAGATGTGTGCATGCACATATGCACACTTGCATACACATGCATACACATGCACCCAGATGCACCTGCATGCACACATACATAAACACACATGGACACAAACACACATATATGCACATGCTCACATAGGCACACTCATGATACCCATACACATGCATGCACACACACACAGAAACACAACAACAATCACACATGCTTGCATATAGATACAAACATGCACAAGTACTCATACATGCGCAAACATACTTGCATAAATACATGCAGACAAGCATACTTGCATAGACACAAACACACATGAAGTACAAACACACACAACCACATTCACACGTTAGCACAAGCACAACACACACATACTTGCACATGCACACAAAAAATATATACACACACACAAACATGCACACATGAAGACCCATGCAAACACACATGCACAGACACATGTGTATGCACAAACATGTGCAAACACATGCATATCTTAACACGCACTTGAACAGGGACACACACACTTGTGCACAAGCAAACACACATGTATATAAATGCACACATAGATTTGTACACAAATGAGCACACATAAATACACACACATGCATACACACATGCATGTGCACACATACACAGAGAAGAATGCATGCATATATGCACACATAATAGGGCACACATGCACATATGCACACACACATATATAAACACACATGCACACACATATATATAGATAGACATATGTACACACACATGGATATGCACCTACAAATAGACATGTGCATGTATGCACTTACACATAGGCCACACTGATACTCACATACACAAGCTTGAATGCACACACTTACACAAATAAGCACATATACACCTACACACACGAACACACACATGTAGCCATACACTCACCCACACAAACATGTGCATGCATGCACACAAACACAAAGTCACACACATTCACACAAGTACACCAAAACACTCCTACCCCCCCCCCCACACACACACACATGGGTACATGTAGTTATCTACACACCACACACATAAACACATACTCACGCATGCACACATCACATGCTTGTGGACTCACAAATACACAAACAGACATGCACATGCATAGTCACACATATTCACAAGCATAAACATACACACACATAAACTCACATGCACATGTGAACACATATGCACAGACGTACACACATACTAACATGTGCACACACACATCCATGCATATGAAAACACATACCTACACACACATGTGCACATGCATTGCACACATGCATATGAATGTATGCACTCACATACAAGCACACGTACACACACACATGCATACACACATATGTTCTCACACATACACACACCAACAAACACACCCACACATAAACACACATGCAAACACACACTTGCACAAACATAAGCACATGCACGCACTTATAAACAGGAACACAATTGAAGAAACCCAAACAATGATGCATTGTACATGCACGAACACACAAACACATGCCCACATAAGCACAAAAACACACATGTACACAAACCCACATGCATGCTCACACACATCTATGCAAACAAGCATAAACACACACATAAATGGATGCATACATGCAAGCACACATATTACTATACACATACAAGCACACACACACACATAAGAACAAGTGCACACACATGCACACACATATGCACTCACATGTGTACACACAAGTGTACACACCCATACATACTAAGGTAAGCACATAAATACACACACAACCACATATGCAAGCACATATGCACACACAAGCACATGAACACACACACACTTACGAACACCCACACACACATATTCACATGCACTCCTACAAAAAAACACAAAACCACACACAGTCAAATGCACATGCACACATACTCATAAGCATGCATACACACACATCCTCAATCACAAAAGCACATAGAAATATAGACACACACACACACAAACATACACAATTATGAAGTCACACATATATATGCCCACACACATGCACATGTGCACACACCAACATGAAATCACACATGCACACACACAAACATGCACTCGCATACATGCACGTACATGCATGCATAAACACATGTATCTACACCCACATATGCACACTCAAACACAAGAACTTACAGACACACATGTACACAAACATGCACATATGTATGCACATTCCCACACACTCATGTAGACACACTAACACACATGCATGCATGTACACATGCACAAATGTACAAACATACACACTTACTCACACATGTAGGCACACACACACTTACTCATACCCACAACCAAACCCACAATAATAAATGCATATAGGTAATGCATACAAACATGCCCACACACCCATCCATGTGCACACAGACACATAGTCATATGCACACATGAACAGACATGCACACACATACATACACAACACACACATGCATATGCACACATGTATACACATACAAACCTACACACACAAAAACAAATACACCATATACACACATGCACACATACGCAAAAGCAAATGCACACAAACACATGCACATACACATTCACTCACACACATGCAAACATGTATGCACACATATACTCACACACATGCACACACACACACAATGATAATAATACACATATGCACAAGCTCATTCAAATAGAACTACACACACATGCATGCATGCTTATGTATAGGCACACTTACATAGACACTAGCACATGCAAATCACTAATAAGGACACCCAGATGTGAGGCCAAACACATAGGTGCAATCATGCTTAGATGCACACATGTAGATAAACAAATTCACACACACACACACACAAATGATAATGAACATGCATGCACAACCAAAAACACATGGATGCATACACTCATGCACACATGTACTCTCACAAAAATACAACCACACATGGATGTGTGGGTGCCTTTGTGCATGTTTAATTGGTTATATTTTTCTCTGTGTGTGCACATATGTTTTTGCATAAGTTTTTCTATGTTTTGGTGTATGTGTATGAGAGAGTTTGCATGTATACATGCATGTGTGTGTGAGTGTCTATGGTGTGCATGTGGATGCATGTGAGCTTTTGTGTGTTAGTGTACGTGTAAGTTTATGTATATGTGCATGCATGTGTTTGTGTGTGTGTGCATGCACGTGTGTGTGTAATTGTGTGTGTGTGGTCTTGTTTTTACTTGTGTGCATGTGTGTGTGTCTATGTGTGTGTGTATATGAGTTTGTGTGTGCGAGCATGTGTGCATGCATGTGTGTGTGTACTTGTGTACATGTTTGCATTTATGTGTGTGAGCAAGCTTGGGTGTGTAGATGGTTATGTATGTGCATTCCTACATCTATGTCTATGTACTTGTGCATGTCTTTGTGAGTGTGTGTGTGTATTTGTGTGAAGATGTGTGCTTGCGTGTGTGTGCATGTAAGAATTTGCACACATGTCTGCATATGTGTGTATGGGTATCAATGTGTGTTCATGTGACTGTCTTTACGAGTTTGCATGTGCGTATGCATGTGAGCATTTGTGCTCATGATTGCCTATTTGTGTCTGTGTGCTTATACATTTGTGCATGTTCGTGTATGTGTGTGTTCATGTGTCCATACATGGCTATGTTTATGGGTGCATTTGTACATGTTTACAAGTGTATGTGTGTGGCTGTGCATATGCATGTGTGTACATGTGTGTGTAACTGCTTGTGTGAGCATGTGCACATCTGTGCATTTATTTATGTGTGTGTTCATAAATGCAATTGGTGTGCATGCAACTATGTGTTAGTGTGTGTGTGTTTGCATGCATGCATGTGCATTTGTGTACTTGTGTGTGTGTGTGTGTTTGTGAGTGAGCATGTTTATGTGCATGCACATGTGTGTGTATGAAGTCAAGTGTGTGCATTGATGTGCATGCACATGTGCATGTCTTATGTGTATGCATATGTGTGTAGGTGTGTGTGTGTGTGTGTGTGTGTGCATGTGTATGAGCCTATGTTTACATGTGTGTGTGTTTGCATGTGCATGTGCTTGTGCATGTGAGTGTTTGTGTGTGCATTTTTGTTTATGTGTGTTTATGTGTGTGCAAGTGTATATGTGTATGCAAGTGTGCATGATGGGCCTACATGTATGCGTGTGTGTATATATTTATTCATGTGTGCATATGCTAATGTGTATGTTTGCATGCATTTGTGTTCTTTGGTATGCATTGATATTTTTCTTCATTCATACATGTGAGAATGTTTGTCTATGTGCATGGATGTGTGTGTGTGTGCATGTGTGTTTGTGTCAGCACATGCATGTTTGTTTGTTCATGTGGGTATTTCTATGTATGTGGGACTATGTGTGTGTGTATGTTGTTATGTGTGTAGTTGTGAGTGTGCCTATTCAAAAGAATGTGTGCATGCATGTGGGTGTGTGGATGGATGTGTGTTCATGTATGTGTCTGTATACATGTGTGTGTGTATAGGTATGCATGTATGTGCATTTGTGATTATGTGTGTGTGCTTGTGCATATGTGTGTTAGCATGTGTGCATGTGTGTGCATATGTGTGTGTATGTATGTGTGTGTGTAGATTATCTACATGTGCTTGTGCACATGTGTGGATGTATAGGTGTACTCATGTATTATGTTTACAATTGTGTGCATGTATGTATGCATGGGTGTGCATGTTTGTGTGTGTGTGTGTGAGTATATATGTGCATGTGTATGCATTCGTGTGAGCATGTATGTGTGCATGTTTGTGTGTGTGGGTCTATGTGTCTGTTTGTGCTAACGTGTGGGTGTGTGGGCATGTGTGTATGTGTCTTTTTGTACATACAAGCATATGCAGTTGTGTGTACATATGTGTTTATGTGTTCCTATGTGTGCATGGTTATGTGCATTTGTCCATATGCACGTGTGTGTGTGTGTGTGCCTCTGTGCTTGTGTGTTTATGTGTATGAATACATGTGAGTGTGTGTGTCTATGTGTGCATGTGTTTGCATGTATATATGTAAGCATGTTTGTGTCTGTGCATCTGAGCATCTATGCATATGTCCATTGCATGTCTGTATACTTGTGCATATGTGCATCATTACGTAAGCATGTGTTTGCGTGCCTATCTGAATGTGATTGTGTTTGTTCATTTATACATGTTGTGCATGCACATGTGTGCATGAGAATGCATGCATGAGTGTATAAGTGTGAGCATGACTATATGCAAGTGTGTGTCTCTTTGTAAAAATTTTCATGCATGCTTGCATGTGTGTGCTTGTGTTGTGTGTAGGTGTTCAAGTGTGTCTGTGTGTGTGTGTTTGAGTGTGCATGTGTTTGTGGGTGAGTGCATGTGTGAGCGAGTGTGTGTGATTATGCATGTGTTTATTTGCTAATGTGTGCTTATGTTTATGCATGTGAATGTGCATGTGTTTATGTGTTTGCATATATGTGTGTTTCAGTGTAGGGTTGTATGTGCGTTAGTGTTTGTGTATGTGTGTGTGTGTGCATTTGCACATATTTATGTGGTTGTGGATGCAAGCTTGTGTGTGTGTGGGTTCATGTTTGTTGGTGTGTGTGGATGTGTATGCACGTGTACATTCATGTGTCCTTGTACACTTATTTGTGTGTAGGCATGCACACATATGTCTGCTTGAGCATGTGTGTATGCATATGTGTGTGTGTGTGTGTGTGCCTATGTGTGTGCATGTGCATGTCTTTGTGTGTGTGTGGTTATGTACATGTTCTCATGCATTTTTTACATGTGCAATAGTGCATGAGTGTGTTTGTCTTTATGTATGTGTTTGAGTGTGTGTGCAAGTGCATGCATGTGTGCATGCTTTTATGTGTATGTGAATGATTGTGTGCATGCATGTGTTTATGTGCTCGTGTATATGTAAGTGTACAATCAAGAGTGTGTGAATATGTGTCTGTATGTATTTGTGTGTGTGTATGCATGATTATGTCAATACGTTTCTGTGTGTGTGCATGTGTTTGTGCATATGTGTATGTCTATGTGTGTGCTTGTACCATTGTGTGTGTGTGTGTGTGTGCACATGCAGTCATCTACTTTTGGGTGCTTTTGTGTCTATTTGTTTTTATGTGTGCATTTGTGTGCATGTATGTTTGTGTGTGTATGGGTGTGTGTGTATGCATGTGTGTGTGCTCGAGTGCCCTTATGTGTGTGTGCAATTGTTTGGCTGTGTGTGCATGCTTATGTGCATTTGCATGTGTCTTTAGATGCATATGTGTGTGCATGTATGTGTAGTTTCTACACTTGTTTGGGCATGCCTTTGTGCATATGTACTTGTATTCCTAAATGCATTCTAATGTGGGAATGCCCGTATGCGTATGTGATTGTGTGTGCATGTATGTATGCATGTGCATGTGTGTGCATTTGTGCAATTGTGTATGTGTGTATGTTCATGCATTTGTGCAACTATGTATATGTGTGTGTTCATTCATTTGTATGTGTGTGCATGTGTGTGCTTGTGTATTTATGTGCACATATGTATATAAGTGTGTGTGTGGATGCATGCGTGTTCTTGCATGAGTTGTGTATTGGTACATGTGTGTGTGTATGTAGATATCTATTGGTCTGTGATAGTTTATGTGGGTATGTGTGCATGTGTGTGTACATTTTCATACATGTGTGTTCGTGTATGCAATTATGCATGTGTGTGTAGGTGTGTCATGCATCTGTGTATGAAATTATGTGTAAGTGTTTTGTGGACTAGTGCATGCATGTGTGTGTATGCATACTTATTTTTTTGTGCATGAGTGTGTGTGTGCATGTCTATGTTTGTGTGTGTGCTTATATGTGTGTGTGCATGTGTGTTTACATGTGTGTATGTGTGCATGTACTTATGTGCACAAATTTGTGTGTGCATGTGTGGCAATGCATGTTTGTGCATGCACGTCTTTTTGCATGGGCATATTGAGTGTGCCTTTGTGTGTGCTAGCATTTGTGTGAGCATGCAAGCATGTGGCTATGTGTTCGTGTGTGTATGTGCATATGAGTGTGTGTGTTCTTGTGTGCAAGTATTTGTTTGGGAGTGTATGCATGTTTATGTGCATGTGTGTGCTTATTTTTGCATGCATGTGTGACTGTGTATACCTGTGTGTGTGTGTACATGTGTATGTGCATGTGTCTATGCATGCATGAATGTGTGTGAATACTTATGTATGTGTGAGTGAGTGTATGTGTATGTGTATGTGATTGCACATTTTTGTGTACATGTGTGTTTACATTAGCATGCATGTAACTGGTACATGTTTTGAAATATAGGTTCATATGTCTATGTGAAAGCATGTGTTTGTGTTTGTGCATATTTGCAAGTGCAAGATTATGCATTCTTATGCATTAATGTGTCTAAAATATGTGGGTTCACGTATGTGTACATGTGCTTTTGTGTATGTGTGTGTGTGTGTGTAAGCATTTGAGTGTGTCTGTGCAAGCGTGTTCTAGTGCATGTGTGTGTACAAGTGTGTGCACACATGTGCTTGTGCATGCATGTGCACTCATGTGTGTGTGTGTGTGCTTATGACTTATATGTTTGTGTGTGTGTATATGTGTGCATTCTCATGTGTGTGTGTGTGTCTATGTTGCATATATGCATGTTTGCATTTAGGTGTATTGGTGTGCATATGTGTGCAAGTGTGTTTATGAGCATGTGTGCTTACATGTGCATGCGTATATGTGTGCATGCATCTACTTGTGCAAAATTGTTTTCTTGTCTTTTTTATGTGTTTGTATGGTGTACCTGTATGTGAATGTGCATTGTGCATGTTTGTCTGTATGCATTTGTGTGAGTGTGTTTTTACATGTGCAGATGTGTCTGGCTATGTGTGTGTATGTGTGTGCTTGCATGTGCTTAGGTTCTTACATATGTGTTTGTGTGTGCTAATTCATATGCATGAATGTGTACCTTTGTGATTGTGTGTGTTTGCATGTGAGTGCATGATTATGTGTGTGCATAGACTTATGCGTCTTTATGCGCATGTGAGTGTGTTCATGCATGCATGCGTTTGTGTAGACATGGGCATGTGTGCATAAGATTGCATGTGTTTGTATGTGTGTGTGTGTGCATGTTCATGTTCCTTTAAGTTTTTATGAGCATGTGTGTGGGCACACATGTGCATATGTGTGTGTGTATGCATTTGTGCATGTTTGATTGAGCAGATGCATGTGTGCAAATGTGTATATGTATGTGTTTATGAGCTAGTGTTGAGTGCATGCATGTGTATGTGTGTATGTGCAAGGATGTGTGTGTGTCTATGCATGTGTTCATGCATGTGTGTGTTGCTGTGTGTGTGTGTTGATGTGTGTGTGTGCATACATGTGTGTGTGTGTGTGCATGGGTGTGTGTGCATATATGAACATATGTCTAGGTGATTGCAATGTTGCATGAATTTATTTATGTGTGGATGAGCCTATGCATGTATGTTTGTTTGTGTGCATGTTTATGTGTATACATAAGCATATGTATGTATGTGGGCATGTGTGTGTGTGTACATGAGTGTGGCAAGTGTGTGTGCTTGTGTGTGTGTATGCATATTTGTGTGCATGCGTGTAGGTGTTTGTGCATGTGTGCATGACTGTACATATGTGGGTACATGGGTGTAAGCATATGCATGTGTTTTTGCACATGTGTGTGTGTGTGTGTGAGTGCTTGCATGCATGCATTTGTGTGCATGTGTACGTTAATGCATCTGTGTGTGTAGGTGTGTGTATGATTTTGTGTGCATGTGAGTGTGTGAATGGGTATGTGTGTATGTTAGTGTCTGCATGTGAGTGTGTGACTATGTAAAAACATGCCCATGTGTGTGTGT
Organism: Vanilla planifolia; assembly: GCA_023846275.1. NCBI lineage: Eukaryota > Viridiplantae > Streptophyta > Magnoliopsida > Asparagales > Orchidaceae > Vanilla > Vanilla planifolia. The sequence goes on along the minus strand of JAIUJO010000050.1, from coordinate 345,688 downwards.
GTATGTATGTGTGCATGCACATGTGGGCTAGTGTGCATGTTTATGGGTGAGGGAGTGTTTGTGCATGTGTGTGAGTGAGTATGCTTACTGCTGTGTGCATGCATGCATATGTGTATGCTTGTATGTGTGCATTTGTGCTTGTGTTTGTATGCATGTGTGTGTATGTATGTGTATGTTCTTGTGTGTGTGCATGCATGTGTGTTTTTGTGCATGTGCAATGGTGCAAGTACATGTGTGGACATGTGTGTCAATCTATATGTGTCTCTGTATGTGATTGATGTGCGTCAGGATATGTGTTCATGTGTCAGCATGTTGTTGTGTGGATGTGTCTATGTGCATTTGTGGATGTGTGTGTGTGTGTGCAAATGTGCATGTATGCATTTGTGTATGCATGTATGTGTGTGTTTGTGCATGCATTTTTGCATGTGTGTGGGCATGCACACATGTATGTGTATGTGTGCGTTTGTGTGCATATCTTTGTGTGCATGTGCATGTGCATATTATGCATGCATGCTCATGTGTACATGCTTGTGTTTGTCTATTTTTGTGGGTGTATTGGTGTGTATCTATTTGTAAGCATACCTATATGCGTGAGTGCGCCTACATGTGTGTGTCTACTTTTCTACATGTATGTGTTGTTGTTGTGTGTGTATGTGAATGTGTGGGTGCAAGCACAAATATTTGAAAGTTTATGTGTGTTTGTATGTCTATTTGTTTGTGTGCACATTTATGTTTGTGTGGGTGCATGTGTGCATGTTTATGTGTTTGTGCATACATGTGCAAGTGTGATTAAGCTAATTTGTGTGCGTGCTTGCCTATGTGAGTTTGTGTATGTGCATTCAAGGGCATGTGTGTATGGACCTCTATGTGTACAACTGTGTGCATGTATGTCTATGAGTGTCCATGTTCATATGCATGTGTATGTGTGTGTGCAAGCCTATGTGTGTGTTTATACATGTGTGTGCATGTGCATGTGTGTTTTTATGTGTGTCCACTTTTGTGTGCATGCTTGAGTGTACATTTGTATGTGCTTGTGTACATACTTTTTTGGATTGTGTGTAGGTGTCTTTATACCAATATATGTGATTTTGTGCATGTACATGTGTTTGTATGAGTGTGCATGTGATGGTGTGCATGTGTGTGCACTTATGTTCACATGTGTGCATCTATATGTCTGTAATGCAAGTTCATATGCTTTTAAATGTCTATACATGTGTGTGTGTTTATGTGCATGAGGGTGTGTGTATGCATTTGTGTGTGTGGAGTTGTTTCAAGAAGTGTGCATGTGTACATTCTTGTATGTGTGTATTTGTGTGTGTGCAAGTGCTTGCGTGTACATGACTTTGTTCTTGCATGTGTGTACCTATGTATGTGCGTGTCTAGACACTTATGCATATGCATGTGCACATGTGCATGTTTTTTTGTGTGCACATGCATTCTTTTGTGTGGGCCTATGTGGATGTATAGATATGTGCATGTTATGTGGGTTTACAATCATGCATGTACTTGTGTTTATGTGTTTGGGTGGATGTGCATATGTGTTCATGTATGTGCACGTATGCACATGTGTGTTTGTACATGTGCACGTCACGTGTGTGTGAAAGTACCTATGTATATTTGTTGTATGTGTGCATGTGTGCGTGCATAAGTGTGTGTTTATGTGTGTCTATTGTGCGTGCATGTGTGTGCTATTAGGCATGTGCGTGTAGGTGTGCATGAATGCAATTGAGTTCGTGCAAGCATTTGTGTGTGTGCATGTGTGTATACATGTGCATGTGTGCGAGTGTGTACATGTGTGTGTCTAGACATGTGTTAGTGCACATGAATGTGTGTTCTCATGTGAGCACATATGCATATTTTTGTGTGCATGTTTTCTTATGCATGCTTATGTTAGTGTTTGTATGCATGTGTGTATGCTTATGTGTTTGTGTGTGTTCTCTTGTCTACATGTGTGTGTCTTTGTGCATACGTCTGTGTCTGTGTGCATGTATTTTATGTGGGTTTGTATTTTTGTGTGTATGTTTACATGTGCCTATTTGTGTGTGCATGTGCATGTGAGTGGTTGTGTTAGTGTGCGGGTGTGTGTGTGTGTTTGCATGCTTGGGAATGAGCTCTTATGTGTGTGCATGGATACATATGTGTGTGCACATGTTTAACCATTTGTGTGTTTATGTGTGCATGAATTTGTGGTTGTGTCTATATGTTTGTGTGTAGGGTGGTGTGTTTATGTGTATTTGAGTGTGTGCATTTATGTGCACATGTGTGTTTGTGTGTTTGAGCATGTGTGGATGTGCTTCTAGTTTTCCTTATGTGCATGTGCCTGAGTGCACGTGTGTACTTGTGTGTGCTAGAGTGCATGCATGTGTGAATATGCAAGAGTTTCTATGTTTTAGTTCATGTATGAGTTTGTGGCTATGTGTATGCTTGTGTGGATATGTGTGTGAATGTGCATATGCGTATGTGTGTGTGTTTGTGTGCTTGTGTTGGTGTTGTGCATGTGATGTGTGCGTGTTTGTGAGTTCATGTGGGTGTATGTTTGTGTGTGTTGAGTGTGTGCATGCATGTGTGTCTGAGAACCCATGTGCATATGCATATATGTGTGCATGTGTTTATGTGTGTATTTACATTTATGTGCCTGTTCATGTGCATGTATTTCTCTGTGTTTGTGTGTGTTTGTACATGTGTGTGCCCTTGTGTATGTCATTGTGTACATGCAACGGAGTGCATGTATGTGTATGTCTACATGCATGCACATGTGAACATGATTGTGCATGTGTGTCTGCGTGCATGTGTGAGTGTGTTTGTGTCTATAGTTTTTTATGCATGTGCATGTGCATGTGCAAGTACGAGCATATGCAATTCCAAGTGCTTGTGTTTGTTTGTTTGTGTGTAGGTGTGTGTGTGTGTATATGTGGCTTTGTGTGTTTTTGTTTGCATGGGCATATGTGTTTGTGTGTGTGCATGGGTATGTGCATGTGTACAGCTATTTATGCATTGATGTATGTGTATGCATGAGTTTATGGTTGGGTGTGTGGAGGATGGGGTTGTGTAATTGAGCATGTGTTATGAGTGCATATGCATATGCACATGTGCATGTGCATGTGTTTGTGTATGTTTATGTGTGTGTGTGGGTGTGTGTGTGTGTGCATTGGTGCATGCTTGTGTGCATGTACAGGGATTCCTATGCATGTGTGCTTGTGTGAGTTTGTGGCTATGTGTGAGTGAGTGAGTATATTCAATTGCATATGCATGTGTGACTTTGTGTGTGTGTGTGTGCTTGTGCATGTGAGTGTGTGCATGTGTGCTTGCAAGTGCATGTGAGTACATGTTTATGTGTGTTGAGCAAGTGCACATGTGAGTCAGTGTGTACTAGCACACTTGTTTGTATCTGTAAATGTGTGTGTATCTGCATGAGTGCATATGTGAGTGTGTGCGTTTGTGCATATGTGTGTGCTTGTTTTTATGTGCTTGTGCATACATGTTTGTGTTATTATGTGTGTGTGTGCATGTATTTGCGCACTTGTGTGCAGGCATGTCTATATTACTGTGCTCATGTGTCTGAGTACGTGTGTGTCTGCATGCATGCACATGTGTGCATGTGTGTACGTGTGTGCGTGGGTTTGCTTGCATATATGTATGCATGTGTGTGCATGTGTGCTGAGGTGTATGTCTGTGTATGCATGTGTGTGTGTGTGCATATGTGCGTGTGCTTGAGTTCATGTGTCTATATGCATGCATGTGTACATATGCATATATGTATAGGTGTACAAATGTGTGTTTGTGTTCTTGTGTGTGGATGTATATTGGTCTTTGTATGTGTGGGTATGTTATGTGTGTATGAGTGCACGTGTGCGTGTGTGTTTGTGCGTGTGTGTGCATGCAGGAACGTGTGTGTGTGCATGGGTGGTTGTATGTGTTCATGTGTGTGTGTGCATGTGTGTGCATGTGTGTACATATGTGTGATTGTGAATGTTTGTTTGCATATGTGTGTGTGTGCATGTGCTTATGTGTGTGTATGTCTGTGCATGTGTTTGTTCATGTGGGTGCATGTGTGTGTGCACTTGTTTGTGTCTATGCCCATGCATATGCATACATGTGTTTGCATGTTTGTGCCATTGTACGTGGATGCATTTGTGCATGCATATGTGCGTCCATATATGTGTGCATGTACTCACACTTGGGTGCGTGTGTGTCAACAAATGTGTGTTTGCACTTGTGTGTGGGCATGCATGCATATGCATGTGTATGTGAGTGTGTCAGTATGTGTATGCATCTTTGAGTCATTTGAGTGTGTGTGTATGGGTACTTAGAAGGTGTCTGGGTTCTTGTTTGTATGAGTGTGCGTGCATGTGTGCATAAGTTTTTGTGCGTGTGTGTGCTTGTTGAAGTGTCATGATGTGTATGTTTGCGTGTGTTTGTGCATGTGTGTTTTTGTTTACGTGTGTGTGTACATATGTGTTTTTGTGTTTGTGGGTTGTTTGTGAATGAGTGCGTGCACTAGTCTATCTGCTTGTTTGTGCATGTGTGTGTTCTTATTTCTAAACATATGCATGCAAATGTTTATACATGTGTGTGTGTGTGTGCATACATGCATACACTTGGGTGTGTGCGTGTGCATGTGTGCATGTGCATGCATGCATGCATGAATTTTTGTGTGCCTATGTTAACATTCATTTGCGTGCATTCATGTGTGCGAGTTTGTTCATGAGCGGGCATATTCGTGCATGTGTGTATTTATGTGGGTATGAATGTCTGTCATTGAGTTTGTCTGTGTGTGTGTGCATGCATGCATGTGTGTATGTGTGCATGCTTGTGCAGGTGCATACACGTACCTGTGTGTACACGAGTGCATGGATACAAGTGTGTGGGTCTGTGTGGAGGTGTATCTGCATGTTCGTTCATGGTTGTGTGCTTTTGTGTTACCATGTGTATCCGTGGGTATGTAGTGTGTGCTTATGTGCATGCTTATGTGTGTGCGTGGGCGTGTCTAGGTGTTTATGGATGTGTGTGAGTTTATGTGCGTGTGTGTGTTTGTTTATGTGCACATGTGTGTTTGTGTGTGTGCACATGTGTGTGCAATTGTCTCTACATGTTTGTGTGTGTACATGTGTATGTGCATGTTTGAGTGTTTATGCATGTGTGTGTGAGTGCATGTATGAGGGCATGCACAAGTGGGCATGTTTGTGCATGTTTGTGTTTGATTGCATACGTGTGCTCACATGTGTATGTGCGTGTCTACAAGTGCATGTGTGTGTGCATTCATCTATGTAGCACATGAGAATGTTTGTAGGAGTGCATTTGGATGCATGTGTGCAAGCAATCTTGTGCATGTGTGTATATGTGTATTTGAGTGAGTGTGTGTCTGTGTATGTATTTGTGTGCATGGGTTTGTTTTTGTGGGTGTCAGTGTGGGTGTGTGTGCAAGTCTTTGTGCATGTGTGCGTGTATATGCATGTGTGTGTTCATGTATCAATGCATGTTTGTGTGTGCATGCATGTGCATGTGGATGTATGTGTGTTTGTGCAAGTCAATATGTGTGTGTGTGTGAGTGTGTATATGAGCATGTGGTTTACTACGTACATGTGCATGTGTGTGTGTGTACATGTGTGCATGCTTGTGTGTGTATATGTGCATGTATGTGCATGTGTGTACATGTATGAACATGTGTGTGTAGCCACATGTGTGTGTGTATGTGCATGTACATGCATGTGTGTGAGTGTGTATTGTGTGTGCATGTGTGTGCATTGGTATAAGTGTTTATGTGTATGTGCAAGTGTGTGTGTGCATGTGCATATGTGTTCATAACTATGTCTGTGCTTGTGACCATGTGCACTTGCATACGTATGTGTGTTTATCAGAGTAGGCATGTGCATACATGTGTGCAAGTTTGTGCATGTGTGTGAGTTCATTTAAATGCAATCATGCATGTGCATGCGCACGTGAGTTTGAATTTGTATGCGTGTGTATGTGTGTTTATGTGTGCACGTTGTGTGCATTTGTCTGCTTAAGTACGTGTGCTTGGTCATGTGTGTGCATGTTTGTCTATGCACCTATGGGTGTGAGTGAGGTTTTGTGTTTGTTTGTGAGTATGTGTATGCATGCCTATGTTTGGTTTTGTGTATAGGTGTGCATATGTGTGCGTGTGTTTGTGTTTGTGAATGTGTGGTTTTGTGCTTCTGTATTTGCCTTTGTGTATGTGCATGCACATAAGTGTGCAAGCATGTGCATTTGTGTTTGTGCACACATGCATTCGTGTGTGTGTGGGCATGCATGTGTCAATGACTGCTTGTGTCTATTGTGTATGTGAGTCTTAATGTATTTGTGTGTGTATGAGTGAACATGTTTATGTATGTGTCTGCATGAATGTACATATGTGCATGTGTGTGTTTGTGTTCATGCATTTGTGTGTGTGGTTATGGGCATGTATTTTAGTTCTTGTGCATGTCTATGTGTGTATATGCATTTTTGGGCACATGTGTGTGTGCATACGTGTTTTTGTGAGCATGTGTGTGTTCATGTGTGTTCGTGTGTGCATATGTGTGTGGGTCAGTGTGCCTATGCTTAGGTGTTTGTACATGTCTGCTTGTTGTTACTTATGTGTGTATGCATGTGCATGTGCTTGTGCACTTGGGCATGTGTGTGTATGTGTGTTGCATGTGCATCAGTGTTTGTAGGCGTGTATGTGTATGTAGATGTGCTTTTGTGTATGCATTTATGTGTTTGTGAGCATTTGAGTGTCTGTGTGCTTAGTGGGTGTGTGAGAGCATGTTTGCCTGATTGTTTGTACATGTGCATCAGTTTGTGTGTGTGTGTGTGTGCATGTGCATGTGCAAGTTTTAGAAGATGTGTGTTGAGTGCACACGTGTCTTTTTTGTGTGTGTTTGTGTCTACATGTGTGTGCGTGTGAGTGTGTGAGTTTATGATGTTGTGTGTCCATGTGTGTAAGTGCCTCTATGTGCATGTGTGCTAGCATATGTATATGTGTGTGAGTGTGTGCATAATCATATTTATGTGTTCGCATGTGTGTGTGTGTATGTCTAAGCATACATTTGAATGTATCTATGCACATGCACATACACTTGTGCATGTGATTGTGTGTTCACGTGCATGCATGTGTGTGTGTGTGTGAATGTTCAAGGTTATGTGTGCGTTCACATGCATGCGTGTGCATGGGTCTTTATGGAAGTGAGTGTGCATGTGTGCTTGTGGGAGTGTGAGTTTGAGCACCTGCATTTACATATGCGTGTGTGTGGGTGTTTCAGGATGTGTGAGTGTGTCTATGTGCATGTGTGTGTTCATGTGTGTAGACATGTGTGGGCATATTTCTATGCATGTCTGTGTGTGCTCGCATGTGTATCTGTGTGTGTTTGTGCATGTGTGTCTCTTTTGTAAGCATCTATGTATTTTTTTGTGTGCATGTCTGCATGCATGTGCATGAGTGGGTGTGTTCGTACAGGTTTGTGTGCGATTATGTTCGTGCTTGTGGATTCACTTGTGTGTATGTGCTTGAGTTTGTGTAGTTATGTGAATCTGAATTCATCTGTGCATGACTACAAGTGTGTGCGCATGTGTTGTGCATGTGGGCCAGTGTGTGTGGTTGCATGTGTGTGTGTGTGTGCATGGATGTGTTTATACATGTTAATGTGTGCATGCATGTACATGTGCATGCATGTGTGTTTCTTCATGTGTGTGTGCGTACAAGCATGTGCATGATTGGGCATCTCTGTGAATGTGTGAATGTGTGTAGGTGCATTCGTGTGTGTGTGTGTGTGTGATTACATATGTGTGCATGTGTTTGTATGTGTGTGCGCATGTGTGCATGCCAATGTGTGTGTATGTGCATGTATCTTGATGTGTGTGTGCATGCATGTGCATCTAAGTGTGTGCATATGCATGTGCATGTATGTGTTTGCATGTGCATAGTCACACGTATGTATGTGTGTGTACATGTGCGTATGTGAATTTGCATACGCATGTCCTTGTGAATGTGTGTTATGCATGTGAATGTGTTCATTAGTACATGTGTCTATGTGTTTGTACATGTTCATGCATGGATGCATCTGTGTGAGTGTGTGCATGTGTGTGTGTGCATGTTTGTATGTTTGTGCTTGTTGGCATGTGCACATACATGTGTGCATACTTATGTGTATGTCTTCATTTTTATGCATTTGTATGTGGCAAGTGTTTGAGTGCTTTTAAATGCATGCTTGTAAATGTGTGTGTATGTGCAAGTTTGTGCACATGCAGACATGTGTACGTGTCTACGTGTGCATGTGCATGGTATGAGTGTGTGCGTATGTGCTAGTCATGTGTATGTGTGTGTGTATGTCCATGTGTCTGTGCACCTATGTGTGTGAGTAAGTTAGTGTGCATCCTTGTTGGTGTGTGCGTGCATGCCAATGTTTGGTTTTATGCGCACGTGTGCATATGTGTGTATGCATGTGTTTGTGAGCGTGTGTAGGCATGTGTGCCGTTGTGCATGTGTATATGTGCATTTGTATCAATACGTGTGTGAGGGGACATGTGCATGCATGTGTGTACATGCATGTATGTGCATCCATGTGAGTGGTTGTGGTTGCATATTTTTGTACATGTGCATGTGCATGTGTGTATATGTTTTTTTATATGCATGTGTGTGTGTGTGTATGTGTGTGTGTTTATGCATACGTGTGTGCTTGTGTTTGTGTGTGTGTGTGCATGTGTGTGTATGTGTTTGTGTAAGTGTGTAAGGGCATGCTTGTGTGTACGTGTGTGTATGTTTGTGTGCACTAGTGTGCATGTGTGAGTGCATGTGCACATGTCTATGTGTGTGTGGATGTGGATATATGTGTGTAGGAATATGTGTGTGTGTGTATGTGCATGTGCATATTTATACAAGTGTGGTTGTGCTTTTTTGTGTGCATGTGTCTGTGTGCTTGGGCACATGTGTGTGTGGGTGTCTATGTATGTGCGTACATGTATATATGTGTGCATGTATCTTGTGGTTGCCTTTTTGTGCATGTGTCTTCATGTGGACATGTGTGTGTGCATGCATGTTTTCATGTGCATGTGCATGTGAGTTTGCAAGTGTAAGTGCATGTGCATGTGCGTATGTGTGTGTGTGTTCATCAGTGTATATAGGTGTATGTGTGTGTGTATCTTTTTGTGCATATGTGTATGTCGACATGCACATGCCCAATTGTGTGCATATTTGTGTCAGAGTTTGCATGTTTGTTTACGTGCATGAGTGTACATATGTGTGCATTTGTGTGCAAGAGTGCATATGTGCATGTGTAGAAGTACATGTATAAGCACTTGTATGTGCTTTTGTGTGTGTATGTGCATGCATGTATTTGTGCCTACATGTGTCTAATTATGGGTGTTCTTGTGTATGTTTGCATGTGTGTGCATGTGTGCGCTTGTGTGTGTACATGTGTTTGCATTTGTGTGCACATGTGTCTGTGCATCTGCAGGTTTATGTGAGTGTATGCTTGTGTGTTTACATATGCATATGTGTGTGTTAATATCTGTGTGTGCATGTGTATTTTTTTGTAAGTGTGTGTGCGTGTGTGGATATGCATTTGTGTGTTAGTGCAAGTGGTCCTGTGTGCATTTATGAGTGCATGTTTGCATGCATGTCTGTTTGTACATACGTATGCATGTGTGTGTGTGTGTGTTTGTGTGGGTGTATATGCATGTGGGTATGAGTGTGTGAGTGCATGTGTGTGTGCACGTGTGTGTGTGTGTATGTGCTTATGGGTGTGTGGGTGTTTGCATGTGTGCTGGTCTGCATTCATTCATGTGCATGTGTTTGTGTGTGTGAGCATGTGCATTTGCATATGTGAATTTGAGTTTGTGCATGTATGCATGTGAGTGGATGAGCTTGTGCGTATCTATGCACACTTACGTGTGTGTGCATTTGTGTGTATATGGGTGTGGGTGTAGGTGTGTGTGCATGTTCATTGTGTTCATATGCACTTGTGCATGTGTTTGCCTGTGCGCTTGTGCATGTGTGTGTGTATTACTGTTCAAGTGTGTATTTACGCATGTGTAAGCACATGGGTGTTAGTGCATATGCGTTGCTATATATGTGCACGTGTATGTTTGTGTGTTTGTGTGTCTATATGCATGTGCATGCATGCATGAATGTGTAAGTGAGTGTGTTTGCGGGTGCATGTGTGATGGTGTGCATGTGTGATGGTGTGTGTGTGATGTTGTGCCTGTATGCGTGTCCCTACGTGTATTTATGTGCATGCATACATGTGTGTGTACATGTTCATGCATGCACATATGTGTGTGTATGGGTTTGTGTGAGTGTTTGTGTGTGTGTGCACATGTGAGTGAGTGTAGATATTAGCACATGTGTGTGCATTTTATTGTGTGTGTGTGTGCATATTGTTGTGCACAATTGCACATGTGTGTCTACATGTGCATGCATCTATGTGTGTGTGTGCGTACGAGTGCGCATGAATGTCTACACGAGTGTTTGTGTGCATGTGTTTGCACATGTGTGTGTGTGCAAGTGTGCATGTCCATGTGTGCATACTTGTGTGTGCATATCCATGTGCAAGTGCAAGTGATTGTGTCTATGTGGTTGTGTTTTCGTGTGTTTACTTTAAGTGTCAGTATGTTAGTGCATCTATATGTGTGGGAGTGAGTGAGTGTATGCAAGCACATATTTCTATGCACATGTGTGTGTATGCTAATGTGTGCTTGTGTGTGTTCTAGTTTATATGCATGTGCATGTGTCTATGCACATGTGTGTGTGCTCATGTGTGTGTATGTGTGTGTGTGTAGGTGTGTGTATGTGTGAGTCTATGTGCATGTTAGTGTGTGTGTGTGTGATTATATGAGGGTATCAGTGTTTTGTAATTTCGAAATGTATACATGAATGTGTGTGCTTCTATGAGTTTGTGGGTGTGTGTGTGCTTGTATATGCCTATGTGATGTGTGCATATATTTATGTGTTTTTTTGTGCATATGCATATGTGTGATTGAGTGTATGTGTTTGCTTATGTATATGTATGCATCAGATGTCTATTTGTGTATGTGCATGTGTGGTTGTGAAAGTGCATGTACATGTGTGTTTGAGGGCATTTTTGTGTGTTTTTATGTGTGTACATTTGTGTGTGCATGCTTGTTTTTGTTCATGCATGAGTGCGGATATGTGTGTGTATGTGTACATAGGTTTGTGTGCATATGTGTACAAGTAAGTATATTTCCATGCATGATTGCACAATTCTATGTATGCGCATGCATGTGTGTGTGTGCCTATGTAAGCATGTGTCTATGGATACATGTGCATGCATATTTGTGTGCATGCGTGTGATTGTGCATGTGTGTGTGTGTGTTTGCTTACGAACATTTGTGTGTATAGGTGGTATGTTTGTGCATTTTCATTCATGTACATGTGTGTATGTTTATTTGTGTATTTATTCTTATGTTTGTGTATATGTGCATGTCTACATGTACATGCCCATGTGTGTACATATTTGTGTAGGAGTGTGCATGCTTGTACATGTGCATAAGCGTACATATATGTGCATTTGTGTGTATGCGAGTGCATGTGTGTGTGTGTGTGCAAGTGCATGTGTAAGGAGTTATATATGCTTGTGTGTGTGTGTATGTGCGTGCATGTGTGTGTGTCTACATGTGTCTGTTTATGGGTGTGCTTATGTTTGTATGCTTGTGTGTGCATGTGTGCTTGTGCGTGTACATATGTTTGCATCTGTATGCACATGTGTGTGTGCATCTGTGCATGCATGTGTGTGTGTGCCAATGTTTTTATAGATGCATGTTTGTGTGTTAGTACGTGTGTGTGCATGTGCATGTTTGTGCATGAGTGCAATGTGAGTGTGTGTACATGTGTATTTGTGTGTTTGTGCATGTGGTCGTGTGTGCATTCATGAGTGTGTGCTTGCATGCATGTGTGTTTGAACGTGTGAATGCATGTGTGTGTGTTTTGTGTGTGGGTGTGCATGCATATGGGTATGAGTGCATGTGCATGTGTGTGTATCTATGCTTATGCGTGTGTGGGTGCTTGTAGGTGTGCTAGTGTTCATGCATTCGTGTGCATGTATATATGTGTGTGCATGTGCATTTACATATGTGAATTTGAGTGTGTGTACATATGCATGTGAGTGGGTGGGTGTGTGCGTGAGTGTATGCACACTCATGTGTGTGTATATATGTGTGGGTGTGTGTGGATATTCATGTGTTCATTTGTACTTGTGCATGCTTTTGCTGTGTGCTTTTGCATGTGTGTGTCTTCCCATGTGCGTATATCTATGCATCTATGAGCAAGTGCATGTGAGTGCATTATGTTGTTGTGCATGTGCATGTGTACATTTGTGCGTGCATGTGACTGCATGTGTGTGCAAGCATGCATGCATGTCTAAGTGTGTTTGTGCATGTGAGCTTGTATGATGATGTGCATGTGTGATGATGTGCATGTATGTGTGTGTTTGTGTGCACCTATGTGCATAGATACATGTGTGTGTACTTGTGCATGCATGCACATATGTGTATGTAGGTGCATAAGTGTGAATATTCATGTGTGTGGGTGTGTGTGCACATGTGAGTGAGTGTGGACATGAATGCTTGTGTGTACATTCATTTGTGTATGCATATTATGAGGCATGATTGTACATTTGTGTCAGCATGTGTACGCATTTGTGTGTGTGCATGCAAGTGTGCATGCATTTCTACACATGAGTGTTTGTGTGCATACGTTTGCACGTGTGTGGTGTGAGTGTGCATGTGCATGTGCATGTGTTCATACTTGTGTGTGCACATGCATGTGTGAGTAAAGTGTTTGTATTTATGTGGATGTGTTTTTATGTGTTTACTTATTTGTTTGTCCATGTGTAGGTGTGGGAGTGAATAAGTGTGTGTAAGCACATATTTGTGTGCACATGTGTGTGTGTGTATGCTAGTGCATTCTGTGTGCATGTTCAAGTATATGTGCATGCATCTATTATGCACATGGGTGTGTGCATGCATATGTGTGCGTGTTTCTACATTTGTATGCACTCTGTGTGTGTGGTGCTCATATGTGTGTATCTATGTATGTAGATATGTGTATGCATGAGTTTGTGTGCATGTTAGTGTGTGTGTATTTGTGTATGTATTTGTATGTGTGTGTGTGTAACTATATGAGTGTATAAGTGTGTGTTGCGATTGTGTGAGTGTACACATGCATGAGTTTGTGTATGCTTCTATGAGTTTGTGGGTGTGTGTGTGCATGCATGTGCCTATGCGATGTGTGCATATGTGTGGATGTCTATTTGTGCTTGTGCGCATGTGTGATTGAGTGTTTGTATTTGCATGTGTGTATGTACATGTCTATGTTTTTGTGTGTGCATGTGTGGTTGTGTAAGTGTATGTGCATGTGTGTTTGTGGACGTGTATGTGTGCCTATGTGTGCATGTAGGTGTGAATTATTTTTTGTGTTCATGCATATGTGTAGGTGTGTATGTTTGTGTATGTGTGCATATGCATGCAAGTGTGTATATCCTCATGCGTGTGTGCACTAGTTTGAGTGTGCATGCATGCGTGCATGTGTCTATGTGTATGCACATGCAGGCACATGTGCATGTGTTTGTGTGATTATGCATGTGTGTGTATGTCTTTGTGTGTATGTCTATGAGCATTTGTGTGTGTATGGGTGGCATGTGTGTGTATGTTAACTCATGCACGTGTGTGTATTTGTTTGCGAATTTGTGCAGTCATTTGTGTGCTTGTGCATTTGCATGTGTATGCAAGCATATGATCGGGTGAGTGTTCATGCATGTGTGTCTGTGAGCATGTATGTGTGAGTGTTTCTGTGAGTGTACATCCATGTGTGTGTGTACATATTTGTGTGCATGTGATTGTGCTCGTGTGTGCCTAGGTGTGTGCATATTAGTGTGTGTGTGTGTTCATAAGAATGCATGTGCGGGCATGTGTTTGTTTTTTTTACATCTATTCATGTGAGTGTTTGCCCATGCATTTGTGTGCATGGGTATAGGTTTGTATATTCATGTGTGTGTGCATATAAGTAGGCATGCTTGTTTGCATGTGTGTGTTTTTGTGCATTTGTGCTTTGTCGTGTTTGTGTGTATGTGTAAGAGAGTGCATTTGTGTGTGTGTGTGTCTATGTGTGTTTATATTTGTGCATGCATGTGTGCATATGTGTGTGTGTGTGTCTGTGTATTTTTTGATGCGTTCATTCATGTGTGTGCGAGTGTGTGCTCCAATTTGAAAGTGTGTGTACTACTTATGCCTGTGAGTTAGTGGGTTACAAATATGTGTATGTGTGAGTCGTGCATACGTGTGCCTATGTGCATGTGTATGCATGCATGCATGCAAGTGTGTGTGTGTGTGTGTATATCTATATATATATATATATATATATATATATATATGCATGTGTGTGCATGTGTTGTGTGTGTGTTTGTGCATGTGTGTGCTTGCATTGGCGAGAGGGTGCATGCATGTGTGTTTATGTGTATTTGTGCATGTATATGCATATGTGTGTATTTATGTGTGCATTTTTGTGTCTATGTGCATGGATGTCTTCATGTGTGTGTATGAATGTTGTTTGTGTGTAAGCATTCATGTGTGTGAAAGTGTGATTGTGTGCATGCATTAATGTTATTACATACATGTGCATTTGTGTGTGTTCTTAAATTTAGTAGTCTTTGCATGTCTACATCAGCATGTAAGTGTATGTGCATTCTTATGTGTGAGTGTGTGTATGTGCATCCATGTAGGTGTGCATATGTGTGTGCTTGTGTGTGTGTGAGTGAGTGTGTGTATTCATGTGTGCTTGCTTGTGCATGTGTGTGTGTGTACGTGTGTGTCTTTGTGTGTGTGTGTATGTGTGTGTCTTTGTGTGTGTGTGTGTTCATGTAGAAGTGCAAGAGTTAGTATTTGCATGTGTGTTTGTGTGTGTCTACATTTATGTGTGTGGGTATGTGTGTGTGTTCACGTGTATGTATGTGCACCAATGTGTGTGTATGCTTGTGCATGTGTGTATATGTGTATATGAGCGTGTGTGTGTGTGTATGCATGTGTGTATGTGGCACAAATGTGTCTACATGTGCATGTGTGTGGGTGCATAAGCGCATGTAAAAGTGTTCTTGAGTATCAGTCTGTGTGTTTATTCTTGTCAATGTATGTGTGTATGTGTTTTAGTGCATGCATATGCTTACATTTTCATATGTTTGTCTGTATTCTTTTGTGCATGTGCATGTTCATGCATGTCATCATGTGTTTGTGTGCATGTGCATGTGCATGTTTGCGTAAGCACACACATGTGAATGTGTCTGTGTGTATGCATGTGCATGCGGGAGTGTCCTTGTGTGTCTGCATGCAGACATGGGCATGTGTGTGTGTGTGTGCAAGCATGCATGTGTGCATATATGGTTGTGGGTGTGTTCATGCACCTATATGTGTATGCATGTGTGTGTGTGCTAATGTTTGTGTGTGTATGTGTATGCTTGTATTCTTGTTTGTGTGTGTGTCAGTATATATCTATGCTAGTGTGTGTGTAGGTATGTGTGAATGTCTGCATGTGTGCATGTGCATGTGTTTATGTAGATGTGTGTGTGTGTGTTCAATTGTGTGTGCATGTGTGTGAGCATGTGTGCATGAATCTATGTCTTTATATGTAAGTGTGCACATGTGTGTGCTTGCATTTATGTGTGTGCATGTGTACATGTTTGTGACCAAGAACACATGTGTATTTGTGTAGGTGTGCATGTTCTTATGCATGAGCGTGTGTGTGGGTGTGTTCATGTGTATGTGTCATTCGCATGCATGTTTGTGTGCATGTGCGCATATGTGTGCATGTGTGTTTATGACTTTTTGTGGGCATGTATGTTTGCGTATATGTGTGCATGTGTGTGTGTACATATTTTTGTGTGTGCATGTGTGTATGTGTGCTTGCACCCATGTGTTTGCCATTATATGTGCATGTATTTATGTGGGTACATGCACGTGAGCACATGTTTGTGTGTGCATGCATAGATTTGTGCATGTGTTTCTATCATTGTATGCATGTATGTGTGTGCCCATGTTTTTATGCATGCGTAGTTATTTGCAAGTTACAGTGGGTGTAGGTGTACATGTGTGTGTGCATGTGTTTATGCATGCATATGTGTCTGCATGTTTGGGTGTGTAGGTGTACATGTGTGTGTTTATGTATGTGAATGGGCATGAGTTATTGTGTGCTTGTTTGTATATGAGCACATGTAGGTGTGCTAGTTGTGCAATTGTTCCAACATGCATTGCTTATTTGTGTGTGTGTATATCTACATGTGTGTGCATGTGCGATTATGTCTATGTGTGTGTATGTTGTGAGCACTTGCATTAGTGTATGTGTGCACTTGTGTGTGTCCACATTTATGTGTGTATAGGTATAATTTGTGGGTGTGTGCATTTGTGTGCATGCATTCGTGTCGGTTGGTGTTTACATATTTTTGTGCATGTGCAAATATGCATGTGCACCTATGTATGTATGCATGTGAGTTTGCATGCACGAATGCATGTGCATGTTTGTGTATATATAGATGCATGTGTGTTCATGTGTACATGTGCTTGTTTATGTGTTTGTGAATATGTGCATGTGCTCATAGGAGATTACATGTGAGTGAGTGTGTGTTTGTGTGTGTGTGTGTGTGCAAGTGTGCATGTGTATTTGTGTGTGTTGTGTTTGTGTACATATGTGTGTGTGCATGTGTGTGAGTTTGTGTGTGCATGCATGTGTATGCTTATTAATGTGTGTGGGTGTGCATAAGTTTGCATGTAGATGCACATATGTGTGCATGTATTTGTCTATGTGTGTGCATGTGCTTGTGTTTATGCATTTGTATGTGTGTATATAGGTTTCTATGTTTTTGTTTTAGTATGTTTGTGTTCATGTTTATGTTTGTGCATGCATGTGCTTATCATTCTATGTGTATGCATGAATGCTTGTGTATGTGAATGTTCATATGTGTGCATGTATGCACGCATTCGTATCCCTGTTTCTATGCATGCATTTGCATGTGGGTGTTTGTGTTTGCTCGTCCATGTGTTTGTTCATTTGTGCACATGTTTAACAGTATGGGTGTACCTATGAGAATGTGTACATATGTGTTCGTATGTGTCTGTATGTGTGCATATGGTGTTTTCATGAGTGTATGGGTGCCTATTTTTCTATGTTATGCAAGCATGTATGTGTCGATATATGTGTGTGTACACATGTGAATGCATATTTTCATGCATGTAGATCTAGATGTGTGTGTATGTGCCTACTTGTGCTTATGTGGAGGTGCTTGTGTGTGTCCATGTATGTGTGTATTTGTACATGCACGTGTGTGTGTGTGTTTGTTGGTGTGTGTGTGTGTATGTTTGTGTTTGTGCGTTTGTGGGTGTGCTTGTGCATGTGTTTCTTTATATGTGTTAGTGCACATAAGGGTGTATAAATGAATCCAAGCACATATGTGAGTGTGTGTATGTGTGCATGTGTATGATTCTATATGTGAGTGTGCATGTGTGTGTCCATATGTCTGTGTATGTGCATGTGTGTGAATGTGTGTGCATGTGTGTGCATGTGTGTTCATGTGTGTGCATGTGTGTCAATGTGTATGTGTGTGCACATATGTGTACATGTGTGTGTGGTTTTGTGATAGTGCATCTAAGTGTATGCCTATGTGCTTATGTGTGTACACTTGCTTATGTATGTGTGTACATGTGGAAGCATGTGTATCTCTATGTCTATTTTTGTACATGGGTGTCTATACATGTGAGTAAGTGTGTGCATCTATAGGTGTATGCTTATTTTCTTATGTATATGTATGCATGAGTTTCTATGTTGTATGTGTGTGTGTCATGCTACACACATGTGTGAATAGGTGTGTAGAGATGCATGTGTGTGTGTGTGTGTGCAAGTGTTCATGTGTGTGCACATGCATATGGTAGTGTGTGTCTTCTGCATCTATGTGTGCTTGAAAGTGCATGTATGGCCATGTGTCTATGTGCCTATGGGCACATGTGTGTGTGCTTTTCTTTATGTTCAAACCTTTGTGTGGGTGTGTGTGGTTGTGTGTGTGTGCATTGGTGTGTGCATCTTTGTGTGTGCTTATTTTTGTGTGCAAGTGTGTGTGTGTGTGTGCATGTGTGGCTGCGCATGTATTCTTATCTGTGTGTGTGTGTGTATGCATGTGAGTGCATATGTGTGTGGGTGCATGCATCTATCTTTGTTATTTTATCTTCATGTCTGTGTCCATGTGTATTCATGTGTGTGTGTGCTTATGTATGTGTGCATGCATGCATATATGCATGTGTGCATATACTTGTATGTGTGTGTGCATGAGTGTGTGTCTGTGCATGTACATGTGTGTGCACATGTAAATGTGTGTGTGTGTGTGTGTCCGTGTGCATGTGCATGTATATGTATATGTGCATTCATGTGCGAGTGCATGTGTGCATTGTTCATGCATGTGTGCATGTGTGTGTATGTGTGCATGCATTTACACATGTAAGTGTGTGTATCCTTATGTGTGTTTGCATGTGTTTGTATGACTTGTGTGTGCGTGTTCTTGTGTGCATGTGTGCAAGCATATGCATGTATGTGTGTGGTGCATGTGTGTGCGTTTGTATGTATGGTTGTGTGTCTTTATGCATGTACATATGTGTGTATGTGTCTGTGAGCATGTGTTTGTGTTGATGTGTGCAGGTGTGTGTGTGTGCTTGTTTATGTGAGTCGGGGAGGTGCGTATTAATGTGTTTGCATGCTTGCTCGTGTGCGTGCACATGTGTGTCTATTATTATGTATACACATGTGTGTGGGTATTGGTTTGTGGCTGTGTGTGTATTCATGTGTGAGGGAGTTTGTAGATTTGTGTGTGCACATTTGTGTGTTTTGTGCATGCTTGTGTGTGGGTATGTATTAGGCATGAACAATTGCATACATGAGAGTGTGATTGTGTGTGTTTGTGTGAGTGATCCTATGTGTGTATATCTACATGTGCAAGTGTGTGTGTGCATGTGCATGTATGCATGCGTGTGTATGTGTTAATATGCGTATTCATGTATGCATGTGTGTGAGTGTGCTTATGCATTCATGTGTATTGGTGTGTATGTGTGTGAGCATGTGCAAGCATGTGTGTGTGTGTACATGTGTGTATGAGCATGTGTAACTGTGCTTGTGCACGTGCATGTGTGTATGTGTATGTCCGTGTGTGTGCATGTGCGTGAGTGCTAGTGTGTGTGTATGCATGTGTAGTTGTAAGTGTGTGTTCATGTTATTATGTTTTCAAGTGCATGTATGCTTGTGTGTTCATGTATGGGTTCATGTTTGTGGGTGTATTTCTATGTGTTTGTGGGCGTGCTTCTATGTCCATGGTGTGCATGTCTGTGCATGTTTGTGCATGTCTATGCGTGTGTTTGTATGTGTGTGTGCATGTAAGTGTGTCCATGCATATGAATTGTGTGCATTTGTGTTGGTTGTCTGCATGTGCATTCATGTACGTGTGCAAGTGCATATGAGTTCATGCACACATGCATGTTTTGTTTGCATGTGTATTCTTAAGAGTGTACATGTACGTTGGTGTGTGTGTGTGTGTGTGCATTTGCCATATAGGCATGTGTGCATTTACATGCACTCGTGTGCAAGGGTGTATGTCAACATTTGTGTGTGTGCATGTGTAATTGTGCATGTCTAAGCATGTGTATGTGTCAATGTACATGTGGGTGTGCACGTGCATGTGTGTGTGAGAATGCATGTGTTAGTTCATGTGTGTGTGTATGTATTTGTGCATGAATGGTCATATGCATGTGTGTGCGTGTCTCTGCACATATGTGCATTCAAGTGTTTGAGCCTATGTGCGTGCTTGTGTTTGTACTTATGCAGGTGTGTGTGTGTGTGTGCATATACACGTATGTACATGTGCCTCTATGTGCATTGGTGTACGTGTTTGCATGTGTGCCTTTGTATGTGTGTATGTGTATTTATGTGAGTGCGTGCTTATTTGTGTGTGTGTGTGTATATTCTTATATGTGTGTGTGTGCAAGTGTGTGCGTGTGTGCATGTGTGCATGTATGTGTATGCAAGTTTGTGCATGTGAGCTTATGTGTGCGTGTATGCATTTGTGTGTTTGTTCTTGTAGGTGCATGTATGTGGATTTGTATATTTGTGTGTGTGTATGTGTGTTGTTTGCATGTGTGTGTGTGTTTATACACACATATATATATATATATATATATATATATATATATATATATATATATATATTCTTATATTTGTGTGTGTGTGTGTGTGCGCGTGTGTGCATGTATGTGTATGAAAGTTTGTGCATGTGAGCTTATGTGTGCGTGTATGCATTTGTGTGTGTGCTTGTAGGTACTTGTATGTGGATTTGCATATTTGTTTGCATGTATGTGTGTTGTTTGCATGTGTGTTCATGCATTTACACATGCATATGTGTGCGTGTGTATGTGTGCGTGTATATTTGTGTGTGTTTGTGAATGTTTGTGTGTATATGAGTTTATGTGTGTGTGTGCTTATGTGTGCGCTTGCATGCATTCATGCTTGTGTGTGTCCATTCATGTGGGTACGAGTTTGTGTCAGCATATCAGAGTGGATCCATGTGTTTCTATGTGTGTGTTTGTACATGTCCATACTTGTGTGTGTGTGCATGCTTGTGTGTGTATATGTTTGTGTGTGTGCATGTGTGTCTATATATGTGTGCTTGCAAGTATGTGTAGGTGTGTGTGTGTGAGTGCTTATGCATGTTCTTGTGTGTGTATGTTTATTTGTGTATGTGTGCATATGCCTGTGCCTTTGCATGTGCATGCATGTCGATGTAAGCATTTGATTGTGTGTGTGTGTCTCTATGTGGCTACACATCTGCAAGCATGTTTATGAGTGCATGCATATGTGTGAGTGTTTGTTTGTGAGTATGTTTGCATGTGTGTGTGTGTGTGTGCGTGCATATGTGCATATATATATATACATATACATATATATATATATATATATATACATATACATATATATATATATATATACATATACATATATATATATATATATATATATATATATATATATATATATATATATATATATATATATATATATATACATATATATGTGTGTGCATATGTTTATGTGTGCATGCACGCATGTGTGTGCAAGTATGTGTGCGTGCCTTCGTTTGTGTCAGCGTGATTACATGTTTGTTTGTTTGTGCATGCATATGTGTGCTTGTGTGTCTATGTATGCACATGAGCCTGAGCTTGTGTGTGTTTGTACATATGTGTGTTGTTTATATATGTGTGTGTGTGGGTGTGCACGTGTGCATGTGGTTGTACGTATGCATGCTTTTCTGATCATATGTTCTTATATTTGTATGTGTGTCGATGATTGCATGTGCATATGCATTTAAGCATGTGTGCATAAATGCATGTATGTGTACATGCATGAATATGAGTGCATGCCATATATGCATGTGTAAGTGTGTGTGTGTGCACGTGCATGTACATGTATGTGTTTGTGCGTAAGTGTTTGTGCGTGTGTTCATATGAGTGCATGTGCGCATTTATGTGTATACATTTGTGCATGAGTGCATGTGTGTTTGTGTATGTTTAAGTATGCATATGTGTCAGTTCTTGTGTGAGCATGTGCATACAAATGTTTGCAACTATGTGTATGTATGTGCATGTATTTATATATGTGTGTGTGAGTGTACATGTGTGTACACTAGTAGTGCCTATCTGTATGAATTCTTAAAGGCATTGTGCATGCATGCATGAGTGTGTACATGCCTATATGTGCATGTGTGTGCATGCATCTATGCATTTAAGACTACATGTGTGTGTTGGAGTGGTTGTGTGTATATTAGTGTGTGTGTGTGTGTATGTGGGTGTAGTTGTGTTTTTGTCGATGTGTGCATGTGCGTGTCTATGCAATTATGTTAGTATGTGTAGGGCATGTGTGTGTGTGTGGGTACACATGTGCACATGTAAATTTGTGTGTGTGAGTGTGAATGTATGTGCGTGTGTGTGTGCACAAGTGTGTGTTCTGTAAGCATAGGTGCATGCATGTGTGTGTGTGAGCACATGTACATTTGTATGCATATGTGTGTTTGCATGTGTGTGCTTATTTATGATTCATGCATGCATGTGTTATTCCTATGTCTATCTTTATCTGTGCATGCATGTGTGTGAGTGGGTATAAGTCTGTATGCATGAGCACATGTGTGTGCTTGTGTGTGTTTTCATGTGTGCATGTTTGTGCACAAGTTTATGTTTGGCTATTTGTGTGCATGTGTGTACATGTATGTCTATAGGTGTGTCAACTTGTAGCTATATATGTGTATGTGTACATGTACTTGTGGGGGTTGGTGGTTTTTATGTGTGTGCATGCATGCATAAGAAGATATGTTTGTTTGTGTGTGTGTGTGTATGTGCATGCATATGTCCATATGTGTGTGTCCATGTGTTTGTGTGCTTGCATATGTTTGTGTGAATGTGTGGGTTCTAGTGTGTGTGTGTGTGGGTGCATGGATGTGTGTGTTCGTGCATGTTGGTGTGTTGGTTTACTTATTTGTATGAGCATGTGTCTCTATGTTTGTGTGTGTGTGTGTTTGTTACATCTACATGTGTATGTAGATGTGTGCATGCATGAGTGAGAGTGTTAACGTGTGTGTGGGCATGTGCTTATGTATGCATGTGTGAGTGTGTACATGCACATATATATGAATTTTTGTGTTTGTAGATCCATGCATGTGTCTATTTGTGCATGCATGAATTTTACTATGTGTGTGTATGTGCATATGTGTATGTATGGGTGTTTTTTATTATTGTAAGAGCATATATGTGTGCGTCTGTGTTAGATAAATATACAAGAACTTGTTCGTGTGCACCTATGTCTTTGGGTGCGTATGTGTATGCCTAAGTGCTTACGTGTGCATGCGTGTGCACACATCTATGTGTGCATTTTTTTGTGCTTGTGTATAAGTTTTTGTATGTCTGTTTAGAGGTGTGTGGGCATGTTTGTACATGCATGTATTCATGTGTGTTTGTGTGCATATGTGTATATCTACTTGCATATGTGTGTGTGCACATTTGAGCATGTGTTTGTATGCATGTGTGTTTATGTGGGTGGGTGTGTGCATGTTGGTGGGCTTGTGCATGTGTGTGCATGTATGTGTATATATGTGTGTGTGTATATGTGTGTGTGTGCACATCTATGTGCATGCATGTTTCTTTGTGTGTGTACGCTTTCACGTGAGTGTGTGTGTGTGTGTTTGTGCACTCATATGTCTACACATTCACTTGCACAAATACATGTGTGTGCATTTATGCATGCCTCTTTTTCTGTGCAAGTATGTGTGTACATGTGTGTGTGTGTGTGTGCTTCTATGTTTGTGAGTATATGTGTGTGCTTGTGTGACTGTGTATGTGCTTGTTTGCATGTTTGTGTGTGTACATGCAAGTGTCTTGTGCATATGTGGCTTACATAAGTGTGTGTGTGTGTGTGTGCATCCTTGTGCATTCGTGTGTGTGGGTGGTTGCATATGCTCGTCTGTATGCACGTTTGTATATGTGTATGTGCATGTAAGTGCCTATTGATGTAATTTGTGCTAAGCTAATGCATAAGAGATGAGTAAATTATGCTTTTAACCTTTTTACTAGTTTGAAAACCTTTTCTTAAATTGAAATTTTGTAATTATTAAATTGTTGATTTATTATTATTTAAATAAAAATATAAAAGAAAAAAATAATGATTTTAAAATACTTTTCAATAAAATATTTTATGCTTGATTAAAATAATTTTGAAAATTATTTATATATATTTTTTTAATTAAATGATATTAAATAAAATAAATATCATAAATTACATAATAATAAAGAAAATAAAACTACCAAGGATTTTTAAGTGGTAACTCGTGCCTGCATCCATACCCAGTCTACTTGACCAAGATTCCACTAACAAAACCATTTTCTTTCACCATAGCATTTAAACTTAATCTTTACAAACCACACCTTTGTGCTACAGCATATAGGGGTTCATTATCGTAATTTTAATTATAAAAGTTTACAATATTAAAGCATAACAAAAAGGTAATAATTAATCACAACATTCTATTATTCATTGGTAAAAAATATATATATAGCATAAGTCTATAGATTATGATGTTGGAATATGAATTTACTTATGAAAAAGTTTGTAACAACCTAAATGACCTAATTTTGACATATTAAATCAAAATATTTATCAATATGTACTAGCATTATTAAGAAAAATAAAATCAACAAAGATTTTTCATTATTATGATCTTTTCGAGAAGACTAAAAGGAAATAAGAAAATGAACAACCAATTGTAAATAAGACATGAATAAGATGTGCAATCAAAGGAAAATCTAAAGCAAGAAAGGGGTAAAATGAGTTGCAAACACAACTCCAGCAAAGGTGTCAAAATCAGATTGCAATTCTTGGTTTTGCATAGTCTCTTCTCAAAATATTAATGTACCAAGGTAAAACCAACTTTATCCAACTCTTAAGGCTTGTCTATGTATATTAACATATTATAAATTAAAATATAATTTTTTAAATAGCTAGAAAGGTCCTCAATGTAGCCATTAGCATTTCTACAATCAAAACAACTACAAATTGTTTTTTGGAATGTTGATTATGAACTAGAATAGTGATGACCATCCAATATGGGAAAACAAAAAACCACTCCCTAATCAAAATGCAAAAAAAGGGTATAAATCTAATCCAAAATGGATTTGATCTAGTTGATATATTCAACATTTTGGATGTACGATGATGATATGTAAGAGCACTTTTCACAATGGTAGAGACAATCAAATCCATTCAATTGAGCTTTACGAATGGACAACTAGATGAAATGCACTATTCATAAATGTAGAGAAGATCTCAACCATTTGATTAGATTTTATGTATCGATGGTGTGATGAAAATTGCGATTCAAAATGACAAAACTGATCTCAACCATTTGATTAGGCCTATCCTATAAGGGGTTAAATGGAATTTACTAGTCACAAAAGTGGGCACAATCCCAACCATTCGAGGGCAAAAATGCATGATCAGATGACACTAAGTCACTCCAGCTTTGGCTACAATAAGCACTGAAATCTTAGGCTCATATTCTCTAATTGCTATGGAGTTTTCACGTTATAAGGATTCCTCACCTCTTATAAAATGAGCCAATACATGGGATAAATAATCACATAAGTAGATGTTTTAGAGATGAACTCTTCATTGTTAGCTACTCCACCAAAAGTTTAATCAATGACCCCTTGATATGCCACTTAAGCAACACCATAGCCACAAAAACTATTTAATATTTCTTGACTTGTGGATTATTCAATGATATATTTAGTCAAAATTCTCTAATTGATTGATCCTCTAGGAGCTTAAGATACATGAACTAAAAGGTACTCCAAAAAAATATTAGAGAAACTAACATAATAGTTTTGTTGCATGAAATAAGTGGTGTCATGACCAAGGGTATAACAATCTCTTCCTATTTATGATAACAAACCATTAAGAAAATAAAGAAATGAGAAGATAAAAATCATGCAAGCATACACATGCTTCTCTATAATATATAAAGTTCATATAATTATGCCATAAACTTGGGATGTAAATAAGGGATGCACACAATAATAATATTTGTGCATAATTTATATTTTAAAAAGTAAGGGTACAAGCTATAATATATATTTGTTGGAAAAAATCTTATCAAAAAATAATTTATTAATTTTTAAGCATTAAAAAGATAATCATTAAACTTTATACGGAAAACTATTAGCAATCTTGTACAATTATAAGAATACTTATTAGCTTGTCATATATTTTATCCATGTTTAGTTTAATAATATTGATCATTTTAAACTATGTTACTCTATTTATATATGTTTTAATAATTCTTATGAGGCCTCAACTTAAAATCAAACCATGAGATCAAATATACTTACAAGTACCATCAGGTCACCTTTGGATTCGATAAGTCAAGTATTAAATATTTAACATTTTATTCTAATGGGTTTGTTTAGTGTGAATCAAGTATAATTTTTAATGAACAAGCCATGCACCATTGAAGATGGTGAATCAATGGTCTTCAAAGAGCCTTGGAGTGTTTAGCACTCGAACTAAGTAATGTATTAGTTGACTCGCATAAACCTTTATGTTATAAGTACGCTGAGGGGATGAATTCTTGAGCACACAAAGGGAGAGCCAGCCAAAATTAAGCTTTGAATACTTCTCTTATGCAAAAAAATTATGAAATCCAAATGCTTATCTTTCTTTGTAATGTGGGACGAAACCCCTTGTGCGTATCTACATCCAAAATTGTGAGCACCAGCACCATCTAATCATATATTTTCATGATTGCATAGTGGAGCTCTCCTCTACTTCATTTAACATTGGATCTCATGATTTGTATGATCTTCATTCAAGTTCAATGACCCAAGTCCATCCTACCTAATGGTTAATTATTATTCATTGCATTAGCCATTTTAAAAAAAAATATTTTAACATATTTGTAAAAACTTTTAAAGTTATTTGGCAATAATTTTTCAAATAGCTTTCTACACATTCTAACACCTACAATCAAATTTTTTTATAAATACCTAACCATTATAAATAGAATAACCAATGAACTTGAATGAAACTTTGAGATCTCAACAAAGCACTACTTAATATTCTATTGGCATAAATTCTACTAGTAATAACTACATCTCCTTCTCAAATCATCAAGATTTTCCAACAAATCCTTGTAGGTCTAAACTTTTAAATTCTCATTTCTCTTCTCATATGTTAGCTCATTGTAGCTTGTTCCATTAATCAACAAATATAAGAAGGTATATACATTTATTTAATTTTTTTCAACTTGTATTTTTCTTTTCTATTTTGTTTGGTGGCTTGACATTTGTAAAAACTCAAGTTTGATTTAATCTCATAAAAAAACTAAGTTAAGATTGAACTCATAAAATCTTAGGTTATGGTTGAACTAGTAAACGTTAGTAGGTTGGAGAAGAACTACAAGAAAAAACCTCAAATTGTAACCTTTTATTAGTGGTGTTTTTCCTTGATCTCAATTGGGGGGTCTATAGATTCTATTTTGAACTGAATCATCTAAAAATCCTTATATCTCAATTTAATTTTTATCTTCATTTTTGTATTATTTTTAAAAATAATATATATATATATAGTCAATATTTTTTATAAATATAAAATTAGTTTTGTGAAATAAATACTTTTAAAAATAAAAAAAAATTATTTCTAAGTATGTAATTAACCTCCTCTTATGAGATTCGTACACTAGTTTTCATTTCAATTAGTATTTGTCCAAATTTCCTATAAAAAGTGTGTAAAATCACTTGGATTATCCATCTTGTCCTTTTTAATTATTTTGTTTAGTTTTCTTAATTGTCATTTTCATTTCATACTAATTTAAATCTCCCTTTTATCATTTTTGCATGCTCTCCAAAATACTTGTTTATTAATTACTTCTTTATTTTTTAATATCTTCATTCATTATTAATATTGTTGTGACACCTGATGAAGGACCTTCTTCAGTTTACCCACCATTATTCATCGGTGAGTTTTATCTATATTAGAAAAATTGATTTAAAATTTTTGTTCTTTCAATTGATTTAGAACACTAGAAAGTACTTACTAGATCATATGATTTACATAGAGGTATGAATAAATAAAATCAAGTCTGTTGTGAATTTAGTAGTGATCAAAGAAGAATGACATAGCTTAATACAAGAGTACTAAAGTACCTTCATTATAGTATGTGTCCAAGTGAATTTAATCAAGTTATGATTTATACCACACATAAAGTTTGGGAAAAAAAAATCAAAAATTACTTATGAAGAACTTCGCAAGTAAAAGAAATTAAATTAAATCTTCTTACACATGGTTATAAGCTATATAAAATAGATTCAAGAGAAATTACAATAAGATGTTTATTCAAATCACTAATATTTCTAATGGATTAGCAAATCTTGGAAAAGTACTTTCTAATATAGATCTTGTAAAAAGGGTACTAAGGATTTTATCCAAAGATTATGATCCTCTTATTATGATAATAAAGATCATCGAAGATAGAAATCAGCTCCATTGGATGAACTACTAGGAAAATTATTAACAAAAAAAATTGAGATGAATAGAAAAGTTGAAGAGCAGGATTCTATTTGCAAGCCAAAGCATGGGGCAAGAAAGGAGAAACCATTGGCATTTAAAGCATGAAAGGAAGATTTAGATTCAGATTCAATATCCATCTCTTTTGTTGATTTGGAGGAAGAGGTAAATTTTCAAATTAAAAGCTTAGCAAAAAATTTGACAAAAAGTTTTGTATATAAGAAAAAAAAGAAAAAAAGGGAGAAGCTAAAGGCACCAAGGTATTATAATTAAGGTTAAACGAGCCATATCAGACGAGATTGTCCATAACTCACAAACACTAAAGAAAAGATGAGAAATAGAATAAAATAAAGAAGAAGAAAGCCTTTCAAGCTACTTGGAGTGCTTTAGAAGATTCTAACCCTACAACTTCAAATAGTAAGGATGAAGGGATTTTGTGCTTCATGACAAATGTTGATTGAAGCACATCTAGTAGAAAAGAAGAGAATGAGGTAAGCTCTTGGCCTTATGATGTTCGTAGAAATAATTACATAGAATTTATTAGTAATTTAACTTCTTTAATGTGTGTACATTAAACATTAAAAAAGTTTTACAAAGAAAAGATTGATCTTTGAGATTTTTTTTATGAAAGAAGGTGAGAACAAGAAAATAAAAATGCTTCAAATTTGTGATGGAACATTTTCAATGATTATTGAGAATTCTTTTTTGAAAGTGGAAATTACTAGTTTAAAATAAAAATCTACTTTCCTAAACATGAAAAATTTTCTAATACTTCACATGGTGTTTATTTTTCTAAACATAAAGATATGTGAAATTTTAAATACATGCAAAACTTTTCAAATATTACACACTTTTATTATTATAAAAAAATGACGTACCTTCAAGGATTGTAAAATTAAGAAGAACTTTTCTTATTTGAAATCATGTTTCAAATCAATAATTAAAATTGATATTATGAATTCTTTTGTAGTGAATATTAATATCCAATCCAAGCTGGCTTGGGTGCCCAAAGTTAAATAATAAAAATATTAACATAAGTTGTCACCATAATTGTGGTGTGGAGATATGATGTATAGAAAACATTCATAAGTTAGAAATAATATACTTAGAAATTATGTGTACAAGAAAGAATATAAACTAAGCAAATAAGACTTATATTTTATGATTAAGAAGTTAATATTTTTTTAATTTATGTAGTAATAGGTATAGAACAAAATGAGCATTTAGCTCTTGGGTGCTGAAAAGTAGATGCTCATGACATATGACTAGACAGAGATCAAAATTTGTATCAATAGAATAATGACCAAATAAATGGGTAACACTAAGGGACAATTCTAAGAAAAAGATAATTGGAATTGGTAATATAGGTATGCCTAATGTTATACTTTTAAATATTTTCTCAGCAGATAGATTAGAATTTAATTTAATTAGTATTAGTCAATTATATGATAATGGTTATTTTGTTAATTTGGATACCCAATATTACAAAAAATCAAAAGATGATTATGTATTACTAGTTGATAGAAGATAAAGTGACACTTATATGATTAAGTTTGATCAACTAGAAGTTAAAAGACTAGAGTATCTTGTTACACATTTAAATGAGAATAATTTATGGCATTGGAGACTAGGTCATGTAGCTTATTCTATCATAAAGAAAATAAGAAAGTTAAATATAGGTAGAGATCTTCTTAAACCAAACAAAACTAATTGAAAAAATATGTGAATCATGTCAAAAAGGAAAGCAAGTTAAACCTTCCTCTAAATTAAACGATGGCTTAACCATTAGTAGACCTTTAGGGAGTTTGTTTAGACCTCTTTGGACCCATACAACTCTTGAGTTTAGGTGGAAAGAAATGAGGATTTGTGACTATTAATGACGTTTTTAGATATGCATGTGTTGTATTTCTTAAGAGTAAGGGTGAGACCTTTGAAAATTTTGTTAATTTAATAAAAGATAAAAAACAAACAATTCTCAAATTAATTTATATTCAAAGTGATAATAGTTGTGAATTTAAGAATAATGATTTCTATGATTATTGCAAAGGAAAGAGAATCAGACATCAATTTATATGTCCTTATATACCTCAACAAAATGGGATTATAGAAGGAAAGAATAAAAACTTCGTAGAAATTAGTAGAACAATGTTGGCTAAATGCAATCTACCAATGTATCGTTGGGTGGAGGCAAATAATACAAAAATAGAATTAATTTTTTAAGGCCAATACTTAAGAAAACTTCTTATAACGTTTTTACAAATAAGGGGCCAAATGTTAGGTACTTTCATATTTTTTGGGTGTAAATATACCCTTCTTAGTAATAAAAGACTCAACATGAATAAGTTTGATGAAAAAGTAAGAATAAGAATTCTATTTGGATACTCTTTTCATAGGAAAGCCTATAGAAATTATAACATAACAACTCAAAAAGTAAAGGAGATAATGTATGTAATATTTTATGAGTCTATTCAAGAGATAAATAATAAAAATTACATGAAGAGATAAAGTCTTTAAAAAACTTAGACTTAAAAGAGGATGAGAAAAAATTGACAGTAAAAAAGGAGAAGAGATTAGTCATCAATTGCCTAAAGGTTGGAAGTATCAAGATTCACAACCAAAAGAATTAATAATAGGAGATGTTAATCAAATAGTTAAGACTAGACCTTCTATGAAAGAAATTAATCATGGTGCACCTGTATCTTTCATAAAATTAGTATCTATAGAAGATTCACTAAAGGATGACTACTGGGTTCAAGCAATGAATGAAAAATTAGATGAATTTGAAAGAAACAATTATGGGAATTAGTTCATAAGCCTAGTGTTTGATAAGTAATTGGAACCAAATGGGTATTCAAATAAATTTGAGGAAAATAGAGCGACCATTAAAAACAAAACTAAACTTGTTACTAAGGGTGATAATCACGTTGAATGTATTGATTTTGAGTAGTCATTTGCACCTATAAAAAGATTAAAGGTATTATACTTCTCTTAATATATTCTTGTCATACAAATTTGAAAATATTTTAAATGGATGTTAAAAGTATATTTTTAAAAGAGATAATAAAAGAATATATGAATGTAGAATAACCCACTAATTTTGAGACTCATGCACATGGTGATTATGTATATAAGCTTAAGAAGACACTTTACTAGCTTAAGAAAGCTCCCCATGCAAGGTATCATAGATTGAGTAGTTATCTCATTGATAGTGGTTCTAGGAAAGGAAAAGTGGATGCCATATTATTCCTAAAATCCTTAAATGATAATTTATTGGTTGTAAAAGTTTATATTGATGAAATAGTGTTTGAAAGCATAAATTAAAATATGTGTAATGAATTTATCTTCTTAATGACACAAGAGTTTGAGATGAGTATGATGGGTAAGATGAACTTTTCTAAGGATTACGAACTAAGAAATTAAAAGATAAGATTTGTATTACTCAAACTAAGTATTTAAAAGAATTATTCAAGAAATTTGGCTATAAAAATATGAAACATAGAAAGATTCTAATAAATCAATTAATCCATTTAGAATTAGATAAAATTAGGAAACCCATTAATCAAAAACTTTATGGAGATCTTATTAGAACATTACTATTTCTCACAAAAGGTAGATCAGATAAATTTTTTAGTGTTGGCTTATGTACTAGATTCTAATCAAATCCTAAGGAAAGCCATATAAAGATAGTAAAATTAACTTTCAAGCATTTAAAAGGTACAATGAATTCTAGTGTATAATACAATAAAAATATTTTTTCAAGTGATCTTATAGATTACATAGATTCAAACTTTGTAGGTGTTATGGTAAATAGGAAAAGTACCTCAGGTATATGACAATTCCTAAGAAATTGTCTAATTTCATGGTTAAGTAAGAAGCAAAATTGCATATCCTTATCAGCCACAAAAACCATGTAATAGCTAGAGTTGTGTTGCCCTAGTATTATGGTTAAGATAATAACTTCATGATTATGCTTTATATCTCTCATATATTCCGATTTGAATTAATACTGTCACTTTCCTGGCCTTAACATAGAATCAAGTTCATCATTTTAGGACCAATCACATTGATATAAAATATCCTTTTTTTAGAGATCAAGAAGCCAAAGGCTTAATAGAATTTGAATATGTTCCTACCAATAAGAATTGGTCAACATATTTACTAAGTCATTCCAACAAAGTAATTTCAAATCATAAGAAAACAATTAGGTGTAAGTTATATAAATTATACATCCCTTTTTTATGGTGTCAAAAGGAGTGAATGATACTTTGTTAGATAATTGAGAGAGAGAATTTAGTAAAGGTGAGCATGAAGTAAGGGTGAGCATATATATTTAATTTTTAATATCACTTATTAATTGTTAAATATGTGCATGGGTGTGTGTGTGTGCTTGTGCACATGTTTGTGTGTATATTTGTGTGTGTATGTGAGTGTGTGCATACGTATGTACTATATGAGTGCATGCTTATCTTTTCTTGTGTGTACTTTTACACGTGCATGTTTATGTATGTGTGCATGATTATACATATGTATGGGCATGCATGTGTTTGTGCATAGACATATATGTATTCATGCATGCACGTGTGTCTATGTGTGGGTACATGCAGATTTATATTTGTGCAGGTATATAAATGTAAGTGCAAGTTTGTGTGCATTTTTTTGTGTGTGCATGCATGCAACGATGCAAGTGTGTGTTATGCATATGTATTTGATTGCTTGTGTGCATATGAGTGTCTAGATGCGAGTGAGCATGCATTGGTGTTTGCATGTATGTGTGCATGTGCAAGTGTGTGTGTGTTCATAAGAATGTGTGTACATGTGTACACATGGGTGTCTACTTGTGTGTACATATGCATGAGTGCGTGTGCATTTAAGCATGTAAACATGTGTGTGCATTTGTGTGCGTGGGCTATGGATGCGCATAAATGTGCATGGGTGCACATGTGTGTGTGTGCATATTAGCAAGGTTATCAGTGTCTATGTGTGTGTATGTATGTGCTTGTTTGTATGTATGTGGGTGAGCATGTTTTATTGTGTGCTTGTGGGTGTGTGTGTGCATGCCTACATGTATATTTTTGTATTTGTGTGCATGTACATCTATGTGTGTTCATTAGTTTATATGCCCTTATGTTTGTGTGTGTGTGCTCACCTGTTTGTGCATCTATCTATGTTGTGCATGTGTGTGTGTGTGTGTTAGCATACACATGTGTTCTTGTGTTCACGTATGTGTCTATGCATATGTGTGCTTGAGCTTGTACATGCATGTTCACATGTGCATGTGTGACTATATGTGTGTGTACGATTGTGCATGTTTATGTGTGTTTGTAGGTGGTTGTGTTTGCATGTGTGTTGTTTCATGTACATATAGTGTCTGCATAGTTGCATGCATATGTCTCTATACATGTGTGTGTATGCTTGGGTGTGCATGTGTGCATGTGCGCATGTGCATACGTACATGTATGTGCATGTATGTTTGTGTGTATTCATGTGCATGATGTGTGCGCAAGTATGTGCCTATAAGTTTGCTTATGCATGCAGATGTGTGTGCTTATATGTTTATGTAAGCACAAATATGTGTGTGTGTGTGTGTGCATGCAAGCATGCATGTGTGTAAGTGTGTGTGCATGTACACACAATTTTGTAGGTGCACTCATGTGTATGTATTCTTATGTGTGTGAGTTTGTGCATATGTGTATGCATGTGTGTGTGTGTGTTCATTTGTATATGTGTGTGTTTGTGTGCATTCATGTGTGAATATGTGTGTCAGTGTGTGTATCTTTGTGTGTTCATGTGCATGTGTGCTTTTCTATGTGCTAGTTTGTATGTGTGTGTGAGTGTGTGTGCAAGGTTTTATGTTTGTGTTAGTATGCTTTTGTGTGTTCCAATGTGTTGGTATGTGTGTGTGTCTATGTGTGGTTGCATGTACATATTCCTGTAGGTTTGTACAAGTGCATGTGTGTAGATGTGTGTAGGTGTATATGTGCATGTGCGTTGGTGTGCATGCATGCTTGTGTCTGCATTTGTGTGTGTGTGTGTGTGCATGTTTGTGTATGCATGTCTATACATGTCTATGTGCCTATCTATGCATGTGTGTGTGTGTGTGTGCATATTTTGTCGATGTGTGTGCTTACGTCTGAGCATGCTTGCATGTGTGTGTGAAGGTGCTTATGTATATGCATTTGTGTAGGTGTGCGTGTTTGTCTATACATTTGTGTGCAAGTTTATGTTTGTGTACATGTGCATGTGCATGCATACATGCAATTACATGTGTGTATATTTGTGTGGGTATACATGTGTGTGTATCTATGCATGTAGGCATCTGTGTGTGTGTGAGTATTCGTGTCCATGTGTGTGTGTGCATGCTTGCACTTGTGTGTGTGTGTGTCATTAGGCTTCTATGCATTCCATTGTGTGTTTATGCAAGGGTGTGTGTATATGTGTGTATGCATTTTTGTGTGTTTGTGTGTGTATGTAAACATGTGTATGCTTGCATCATGTTTGCGTGCATGCGTGCGTAAGTGGTTGTGCATGTGTATGTGTGTCCATGTGTATGTTTGTGTGTATGTCTTTGCATGTATGTGTGTGTATGTTTGTTTATGTTCATGTGAGTGTGTGTGCACTTATGTGTGTGTGGGCATGCATGTGTGCATAAGTGCATTTTCTTGTATTTGTGTGCACCAGTATACGTGTGCACTTAGGAGCATTCATGTTTGCACATGTGTATGTGTGCACATTTGGGTATGAATGTGTGTTCATGCATGTGTAGATGTGTGTGTGTGAGTATTTATGCATTGGTATGTTTGTGTATGCGTATGTGCATGCATGCTTATACTCTTTTATTTGTTTGTATGTATGTGCATATCTGTGTGCATGTGCATGAGTGTGCATCTATGCTTATGTGTATAGATGATTGTGTTTGAGCACATGTGTGTGTGTGTGTCTCTTTGTATGTATCTATGTATGCATGTATGCATATGCATGTTAGTGTGTGTATAGGTGTGTATGTTCATGTACATAAGCATGGTAGTGCCTATGTGTTTGTGTGGGTGCACTTGTGTGTTTATACAAATGTGTGTGTGCATTCATGTTTGTATGTGCATGCAAGCATGTGTGTATTTGTGTGTGTTTGCATGTGTATAAGCATGTTTATGTAGGCGTGTGCACATGACCATATTCAAGTGTGTGTGTGTGTGTATGTGCATAGGTGGGTGTATGCATGCATGCTTGCATGTGTGTGCATGTGCATATGTGCATTGTTTTGTGTGTGCTATTATGTGTATGTGCTTGTACGATAATGATTATCTGTGTGCATGTACATGCATGTGTATTTGTGTGTATGTGTTATTATTTTTATGCATGTGTGTATCAATGTATGTATGGTGTTCATGCATGTTTGTGTGTGTGGTGCATGTGTGTATGTGTGCATGAGCAATCTATTTTGTATTTATGTGTGTTTGTGTGTGTGTACATGTGTTTGTGCTTGTGTCTGTGTGTCTGCATCTGTGTGTGCATATGAGTGGATGCGTGGGTGTGCATACATGTGTGTGTGTTTGTGTATATTTGAGTGCTTATGCATGTGCATGTGCCTATACATACGTATGTGTGCATGTGTGTGAGCATGTGTGTGCCTATATTTTTTTGTTTATTTGTTCCTTTATTCGTATATTTGTACATGTGTGCATGTGCATGTATGATCATGTGTGTGTCCAAGTCATGTGTCTTCATGGCTACACATGATATTTGTGGCCATGTATGCGAGTGTTTGTGCATGTATGTTTGTGTGTGCATGCATGTGTATGTGTGTATGCATATGTGCATGCATGTGTATGTGTATAGGTGTGTGTGCATGGGTGTGAGTTGTGTGCTTATACGTATGTGTTTATGTTTGCATATGTGTAAGTGTGTGTGTGTGTGTGTCGGTGCCTGTGTGTGTGCATGTGTTTTTGTGTGTGTTCGTGTGTGCATACGATTGTGTACATGTATGTGCAAGTAAGTTTGTGTGTGTATATATTTCCATGTGTGTTAGCATTTATGTGTCTATGCATGTGTGTGTGAGCATGGATGTATGTGTGCATGTGCGTGTATGGGTGGCTGTACTTGTATTTGTATATTTCTGTGCTTGTGTGTGTGGGGGGTGCATGCATGTGTACATGTATTAAACCAAGTGAATATAGCTCTGGGCATGCGTGCATGCATTCAATTATCTGTATATATGTTTGGGCAAGTGTGCATGCATGCATCTGCATGGATACATATACACTTGTGCATGTCTGTATGTGTGCATATCTATATGTGTGTGAATCTATGTTCTTTGTGTGCATATTTGTATGTGTATGCATTATTTCATCTTTATGTATGTGCACATTTGTACATGCATGCATGTCTAGGTGCATTTGCACACATGTGCAGATGCTTGTCTATGAGTGTGCATGTTTGTATGTGTATGTGCCGATGCGTAATGTGTGTACAATTGTGTGCATGTGAGTGCATGAACATGTGCGTGCATCTGTGTGTGCCTTCTTGTGTGTGTGTGTATATGTGTGTGCATGTGCATGTGTATTAGTGTTATATGCAAGAGTGTTCTTTTCTATGGGTGTGTGTGTGCATGTATGTGTGCATGAATGTGCATGGATTTGCATGTGTGTGCATGTGTATGTGAATTTTTGTGCACATGTAAGCATGCTTCTATGTTTTTGTGTGGGTGTGTATGTGTGTTTCTGTGAGGGTATGTGCATGTTTACGCAAGTTCATGTGCATGCATTTCTTGTGTGTATAATTTGATTAGTGTGTTTGCTAAGGTGCACGTGTTTGTTTGTTTGTACGTGGATGTTCCTTAGCGGTTGTGTGCATATGTATATGCATGTTTTTGTTTGGGTGTATGTTTGGCTATATGCATATCTGTCTATATTTGTGTTTTTGTGTGGGGATGCATGTGGTTGCCTACATATGAGTGTAAGTGCATGTGTGTGTGTGTCCATCTATTTGTGAGCATGTATAGGTGTGTGTATTCACATGTGTGCATGTGTGTGTGTGACTGTGTTTGTGTGTGTGCATGTATGTGTTTTTGTGTGCATGTTTGTGCAAACGTGGCTGCATGTGTGTGTGCGAGCAAGTATGTGTGCATGTGTGCATGCATGAGTGTGTGATTATGTGTGTTCTCATGTGCGTGCCTCTGTCTATGTGTATTGACATATGCGCATGTATGTGAATGTGTGTGTTTGCATATGTGCATGTGTGTGCGCATGAATGTGTGTGTGAGTGTGTGTGTGTGTGTGTGTTTGCATATACGTATGTTTGTTTGTGTGCGTGTGTACCTATATGTATGTATGTGTGAATGTGTGTCTATTGGCAAATAGACATGTGCGTCTTTGTGTGTATATGTGTGCGTACATTTGTGTAAGTGTGAGTGCATGCATGTGTGTTTTTATGTGCATATACAAGTGCATGTGTGTTTGTATATGCTCATGTAAGGGGTGTGTGGGAGTGTAAGTGTGCTTGTGTGTGCATTTGTGTATATGTATTCATATCCATATGTGTGCATGTTTGGTTGTGTCTGTATGGGTGTGTGTGTGTTTGCTTGTGTAGGTTCACATTTCCATGTGTGCATGTGCACGTGTGAGCGTATGCTTGTACATGTGTGTGCATCTGTGTGCATGTGTTCATATACATGTGCATGTACATTTGTATGCATGTGCATATGGGTGCATGTGTGTGTATCTGTGTGTGCATGCATGTGTGTGTGTAGATGTGTTTTAATATGGCTATCAATGTGTGTGTGTGTGTATGTGTATATTCATATGCATATTTTTGTGTGTGTATTTATGTACATGTGCATTTGTGTGGGCACATGTGTGCATGTCTGCATGAGTGTGTACATGTGTGCATGTGTGCAGACATGCACAAGTCTATGTGTGTGTGTGTGGCTCTAAGTGTATGTGCTTGTGGGTGCATGCACATGTGTGTGTGTGCATGCACATGTGTGTGTATATGTGCATGTGTGTGTTTGTATTTAAATGTGTGTGTACTTATGTGTGTATAAGTATACATGTACATTCATGTGCATATGGGAATGTGTGTGCATGTTCGTCTCTATGCATGAGTGCATATGTGTGCCTTGCAAGCATATGTGTCTCTATGAGTGTGTGTGCATGTGTGTGTGTGTGTGATGTTGTAAGTGTGTATACAATTGTATGTATGTGGAGGTGTCTACAAGTGTGTGTGGTTGTCCATGTTTTTGCTTTTGCATTTGCATTTATGCATGCATGTCTTTTTGTGTGTGTATGCATGTCTTTAGCATGTTTGTGTGTGTGTGATTGCATGTGCATGTGTGTGTGCATATGTGTGTGTGTGAGTGTGGGTGCACAAGTGTGTATGTGCGTGTGTGTGTTATTGTGTGTATGCATGTTTGCATGTGTTCATGTGCATGTGTGCATGCATTCATTTGTGTCTGTCTGGGAGTGTGTGCATTTGTATATGAGTGCATGTATAAGTGTGTGTGTGTATATGTGAGTGTGTGTGTGCATGTGTGCATGCATTTGTGTGTGTGAGTACATGTCTGTGCACCTGTATGTGCATGTGAGCATGTTTGTGTTCGTGTTTGAGTGTGTTGTGTATGCATGTGTGTATGTTGGCATGAGTGTATACTCATGCACATGTGTGTATGCATGTGTTTGTGTGTGTGTGTATGTGTGCATGTGTACTTATGTGTGTGATTGTTTGTTTTTGAATGTGTGTGTGTGTGTTCATATGTGTGGTTATGTGTGGGTGTTTATGCTTTTACATCTGTATGATTGTACATGTTTGTATGTGCATGTTGGCACATGTGTGTGTGTGTGTGAGTGCATGTTTGAGTGTCTTCATATGTGTGTGTGTGCACATGCATGTGTGCAACTGTGCATTTTTTTGCATTAATATGCACATGTGCATGTGCTTTCATGTGTGTCTGTTTGGACATATGCATTTGTTTATGCACGTGTGTCTGTGTGTGTGTGCTAATGCACACATGTGTGTGTGCACATTGGAGTTTGTGTAGAATTGTTTGCTTATTCATGTATTTGTGTGTGTTTTTTTATGTGCATGTGCCTGTATATGAGTCTGTGTGCATTTTGAGTTTGTGTGTAAGTGTGTTTGTGTGTGTGTGTGTGTGCATTTGAGCTTGTGTGAGTGTATGAGTGCATGTGTATATTTGTGTGCGTGTGCATATGTGTGTGTGTATGCATATGCATGTGTATGAATGTGTATTTGCATTAGTGTTTTTTTGTGTGTGCACTTATGCATTTGTTTATGTATGTTTTTGTGTGTTCATGTGTCCATTTGTGTGTATGTGTGCATATGTTTGTGTTTGTGTATATGCATGTCTGTTTGTGTGTGTGTGTGTGCACCTACATGTGTGTTTTTGAGTGAATGTGTGTTTGTGTATTGTTTGTTGATATACATGTGTATATGTTTGTATACAATTTTGTATTTGTTGATGTGTGTGTGCTCTTGTGTGCACAAGTGTGTGGCCATGTGCATATGTGTGTGTGTATACAGTAAAGTGTGTAAAGGGTGTGTGGGTACATGTGTGAGTATTTGTGCATATGTTTGCATGTTCATGTGTGCGTGCATGGTTGTGTATGTGTGTATGTGCATGCATGTGTATGTGTGTTTGTATGTGTTGGTTTGCATACAAATGCAGGTGTGAGTGCATGTCTATGCATTTGTGTGTTTGTGTTTGTGTTTTTGTATATATGTCTGTGCATGAGTGATTGCATGCATATGTATGTCAATGTACGTGTGCATATGCATGTGTGTTCGTGTGTGCGTGTGTGTGTGCCAATGCATGCATGTGTATGTGTGTGTGCATGAGTGCATGAATGTGCAGATGTGTCTATATGTGTGTCCCTATGTGTATGGGTACGTCCATATGCATGTGCATGTTTATGTACATTTGTCTGTGTGTGTGTGTGGGTGGGTTTGTGTGCATGCATGTGCTTATGTGTGTGCTTGCACACATATATTTGTGTGTACACATGTGCGTGTTCGTGTGTGTGTGTGTGTGCATGAGAGTGCATGTGTGTGCCTGTGTGCATGCAAATGCATGTTTTTGTGTGTGTGTGTGTGTGCATATTTATGTGTTCAAGTACATGTTCTCATGTGTGCATGTGTGTGTGCTTGTGTGATGTTGTGTGTGTGTATGCAATTGTGTGCATGTCGGTGTATACAAGTGTGTGTTGTTGTGCATGTGTTTGCTTGCACAAGTGCATTTTTGTGTGTCTATCTATTTGTGTTTTGTGCATTCATTTGATTTCTATGTGTGTATTTGTGTGAAAGTTTGTGCATGCATTTATGTGTGTGCATGTTTGTATGCATTCATGTGCATTTGCTTCGTGTGTGTCTATGTGTGAGAGTGTGCATGTGTATGTTTATGTGTGTGTTTGCATGTGTGTGCTTGTGCTTATGCATGTGTGCATGTATTTGTGTGTGTGTGTGCATGTCTGAACACTTGTGTGTGTGTGTGTGCGAGCATGTATGTGTCTCTATTTGGGTGTGTTGTGCACATGCGTGTGTGTACATGGGCATGAGTGTATGTTCATGCATATGTGTGTTTGCATGTGTGTCTGAGTGTATGTGTACATGTGTGTGCTTGCATGTATGTGTTGGAGTGTGTGTGTGTGTGTTTGTGTGATTGTTTGTTTTTGAACAAGCCTGTGCTTGTGCGTGTGTTCATGTGTCTATCTGTATGTTCATGTGTGTGTCTGTGTGTGTGATTATGCATCTGAGTTTGTGAGTGTATTTATATTTGTAAGTTTGCATATGTGTACATGTGTATGTGTGTATATGTGCTTGTGTGTGTGTCGAGGATGTATGCATGTGTGTGTATGTGTCATGATGCACCTACATATTTGTGTGTGTGCATGCATGGGCACATGCACAAATGTGTGCTTGTGGGTATGCACGTGTGTGTGTTCAAGTGTGTGGGCATTTGTGTTTATTCATTTATATGTGCTTATGAATAAGAGCATGTGTGTGCATGTTGGCCAATGTGTGTGCTTGTGTGGATGAATGTTTGTGTGTCGTGATGTATGTGCGTTTGTGCATGCATAAATGTGTGTGCAAGAATGTGTGTTTGTGTTTGTGTGTACATGTGCATATGATTACATGCGTGTGTGCATGTATTTGCGAGTGTGTGTGCTCACCCGTGCTTTTGTTTATGCACGTGCATGTTTTTGCATGCATGTTTGTGTGTGCACACTTTGGTGTTTTTGTAGAATTATTTACATATTTTTTTTGTTTGTATGTGTGTTTGTGTATGCACATATGCATCTGTGTGTACATCTATATTTGTATGCATGCATTTGTATGTGCATGAGTGTGTGTATGTGTGCATGTGTGTGTATATTCATGTAGATGTGGGTGTGTGTGTGTGTGCACGTGTAGGTGTGTGTGAGTTTATGTGTGTGCGTATGTGTGTGTACTAGTGCTTGCATGTGTGTGTACTAGTGCTTGCATGTGTGTGTGAATGTGCATGAGCATGCATGTGTGTATATACATGTGTGAGTTTTTGTGCACGTGACTATGTGTGCGTTAGTGTATGTAAGTGTATGTGTGTGTATGAGTGTGTGTGTGTGTGTGTGTGTTTGTATGCATGTCTGTATATGCATGTGTGAGTGTTTGTGTGTGTGCATGTGTATGAGTCAATGTGCAAGTATGTGCATAGGTGTGTGCATATGCATGCGTCCATGCGCGTGTGTGTGTGTGTATGGGTGTGTGTATGAGTCATTGTGCATGTGCATGATTACATACATGCACAAGTGTTTACATGTGCATGCACACACTTGTATGTGCAATGGGTTTGTGTTCGAGTGTATGTTGGCATGTGTGTGAGTGCATATGTATTTACATGTCTCAGTGTGTGTGTACATGCATGCATGCAAGTAGTGTGTATGTACATTTGTATGTGTGTGCACATTTTTGTCTTTCTTATGCTTGTATTATGTGCATGTATGCATTTGTATGCTTGTGTATATGTGCATGTGTGCATGCATTTTAGTTTGTGTAGATGTCCATGTGCATGCATGCGTGTGTGTGTGCATAAATTAATATGTGTATTTTTACAATTGTGCATTTGTGCATGTGTGGGCGTTTATGCATGTGCACATGCATGTTTGTGTTCATGTAGGTGTGTGTGCATTTAGTTTGGTACATGTGTATGTATAATTGCATATGTGTGTGTAGATTGTGTATACGTGCATGTGTGCGTGCATGTGTGCATGCTTGTACATGTGTGTGCATGTGGCAATGCGTACACATGCATGTGTGTGTGTTCCTATGCGTGTGCATGTGAGCCTATGCATGTGCATTTGCATCACCATGTGAGCATGTGCGTGATGATATATGTGTGTGCATTTTGCATTCTTATGTTTTTATGCATATTTATTTTTGTGTGCATCTTCATATGAATTTGTATGTGTGTGCATAAGTATGCATTTGTGTGTGTGTTTGCATGTGTGTGTAAGCAAATGAGTATAGGTGTGTATCTATGCCAGTGCATGTGCGTGCATGCATGTGAGTATGCATGTGTACACGTGTGTATGTGTGTGTGTGCATTTATGAGTTTTTGTGAGTTTGTATACATGCTTGTGTACTTGCATACTTGTAACTTTGCAGTTGTTTGTTTGCTTTTGTGCATGAGTCAATGTGTACCATATATGTGCATGGTCAAGTGTGTGTGTGTGTGTGTGTGTGTGCATGCGTGTGTGCATGTTTGTGTGTGATTGCATGTGCATTTGTGTGTAGGTCAGTGTTCAAGTGCTTGTGTGCTTGTGTTCAAACTTGTCTATTTGTGTGTGAATGGACTTGTGTGTTTGCACAGGTGCAAGCATGTGCATGTGTGTGTTTGTGTGCATCTGTGAGTGTCCAAGAGTGGGCATGTGTGTCTTCAGGTTGGTGCGAGTATGCATGTGTGTCTGTGAATTTGTGTGGCCTCAGCATGTGTTCGTGCATGTGTGTGTATGCGGTTTTTTGATGTGTGTGCATGTAAGCTAACGACGTGTGCCATCAAGCCTGTGTGCATTCATGCATGTGCATTTTCCCATGTGTGTGTATATTTTCTTGTGCAAGTTCATGTATGTATGTGTGCATGTGCTTGCATTTGTTTGTGCGTGTGTGTGACCATGTGAATGTGTACATTTCTATGGTCGTGTGTCTATGCATGCACAAGTATTTTTATGTGTGTTTGTGTTATGTGTGCATGTATGCATTTGTGTGTGTCAATGTGTTTATGTTTGAGTGCTTAAGCCTATTTCTATTTGTGAATACACATGTGTGTATGCTTGTGTGTTTTTATTTGTGCATTTTTAATATATGCATGCATATGCATGTGTATCCATGTGTGTTTGAGTGTTTGTGCATACTTGCATGTGGGTGCATGTGTGTGTGTGCATGTGAATATGTGTGTGCAAGTGCATATGTGTCTATGTTTATTTGAATGCATATTTATGTGTTTTTGTGTGTGTGCATGTGCTTCTGTGTGTTTGTGCATGTATGCATGGGGGTGTATATGTTGATGTGTGTGTGTGTATCTTTGAGTGGATGCGCATGTGTGCATATGGGAGTGCATTTGC
Organism: Vanilla planifolia; assembly: GCA_023846275.1. NCBI lineage: Eukaryota > Viridiplantae > Streptophyta > Magnoliopsida > Asparagales > Orchidaceae > Vanilla > Vanilla planifolia. The sequence goes on along the minus strand of JAIUJO010000050.1, from coordinate 301,954 downwards.
TTGCAAGTACTTTTCTATGTGGGTGAGTGCAAAAGTGTCTATGTGATCATGTGTGTGTGTGCTTCTATATATGTGTACATGTTTTTATGTGGTTGTGTGCTTGTGCAGGTGCAGCTATTTTTGTATGCATGTGCATGTATGAGTATGTGTGTGTGGATGTGTGTACATATGTGTGTGAGTGCATGAGTGCATGTGCATCTATCTATTTGCAAGCATGTGTAGGTGTGTGTATACATGTGTGTACATGTGTGTATCTATGAGGGTGTTTGTGTGTGTGATGTGTGTGTTCATGTATGTGTTTTTGTGTGCATGTTTTTGCAAACGTGATTCCATGTGTGTGTGCGTGTGTGCATGCGTGGGTGTGATTGTGTGTGTGCTCATGTGTCTGCCTTTGTGTGTGTGTGTGTGTCCATATGCGTGCATGTATGTGCATGTTTGTGCATGAATGTGTGTGGGAGTGAGTGCGTGTGTGTGTGTGTTTGCATGTATGCATGTTTTTTCATATGTGTGTGTGTGTGTTCTTATATGTATGTATGTATTAATGTGTGTGTCTATTGGCATACAGATATGTGTGTTATTATGTGTATATGTGTGTGCACATTAGTGTATGTGTGGGTGCATGCATGAGTGTGCATGTGTCTTTTTGTGTACATATGCATTTGCATGTGTGTTTGTATATGCTCATGTAAGGGGGGTGTGTGTATTTGTGTATATATGTTCATATCCATATGTGTGCATGTTTAGTTGTGTCTATATGGGTGTGCAGGTTGGCATTGGTGTGTGTGCAGATGCACTTGTGAGTGTATGTGTGTGTATATGTGTGCATTTGTGTACATGTGTTCATGTGCAATTGTATGCATGTGCATGTGGGTGCGAGGGTGTTCATGTGTGTACATGTGTTTGTGTTTATGGATGTGTGTGTTCTTATAAGGGCATGTGATTGTGTGTGTGCATACATGTCTTTGTGTAGATGAGTTTGTATGTGGCTATCAATGTGTGTGTGTGCATGTGTATGTGTATATTCATATGCATGTTTGTGTGTGTGTATTTCTGTGCATGTGCATATGCCTATTTGTCCTAGTGTGTGCATTGGTATGCATGTATACATATGCTTATGTGTGTGCTTGCACATGTGTATTTGTGTATGCAGATGTGTGCATGTCTGCATGAGTGTGCATGTGTACATACATGCACATGTCTATGTGTGTCTGTGTGCCTGTAAACATATGTACTCGTGGGTGCATGCACATGTATGTGTGTACATGGGCATGTGTGTGTGTACGTGGGCATGTGTGTGTTTGTGTGTGCATGTGTGTGTACGTGTGTTTATACAGGTATGCATGTACATGCAAGTGCATATGGGTATGTGTGCGCATGTTCGTCTCTACGCATGAGTGCATATGTGTGCCTTGCAAGCATATGTGTCTCGATGAGTGTGTGTGCATGTGTGTTTGTGAGCATGTGCGTGTGTGTGATGTTGTAAGTGTGCATGCAATTGTACATATGTGGAGGTGTGTACCAGTGTGTGTAGTCCATCTTTTAGCTTTTGCATGTGCATTTATGCTTGTATGTCTATTTGTTGTGTGTGCATGCATTTTGTGTGTGTGTGTGTTTGATTGCATGTGCATGTGTATGCATATGTGTGTGTGTTTACAGATGTGTGCGTGTACGAGTGTGTGTGTACATGTGTGTATGTGCGTGTGCTTGTGTGTATGCATGTTTGCATGCGTTCATATGCATGTGTGCATGCATTCATGAGTGTTTGTCTGGGAGTGTGTGTATATGTATGTGAGAGTATGTATAAGTGTGTGTGTGTGTGTGTATGTGAGTGTGTGTGTGTGTGTATGTGTGCATGCGTTTGTGTGTGTGTGAGTACATGTCTATGAACTTGTATGTGCATGTGAGCATGTCTGTGTTCGTGTTTGAATGTGTTGGTGCATCTGTGTATGTTGGTGTGAGTATATACTCATGCACATGTGTGTATGCATATGTGTGTGTGTACGTGTGCATGTGTGCTTGTGTGTGTAATTATTTGTTTTTGAAAAAGAGTGTGTGTGGTTGTGTGAGGCTATTTGTACTTTTGCATCTATGTGATTGTACATTTTTGTATATGCATGGTGACACATGTTTGTATGTGTGTGTGTGGGGGGTGCATGTTTGAGTGCCTTCATTTGTGTGTGTGTGTGTGTGTGCTTGCATGTGTGCAAATGTGCATTTTTTTGGCATCAATATGCACATGTGCATGTGCTTTATGTGTGTGTGTTTGTACATATGCATTTGTTTATGCACGTGTGTGTGTGTGTTCACATGGGTGTTTGTGTAGAACTGTTTGCTTGTTCATGTATTTGTGTGTATGTGTTTTGAGTTTGCATGCAAGTGTGTATGTGAATTTGAGCTTGTGTGAGTGTATGAGTGCATGTGTATGTTTGTATGTATTTGTTTGTATGCATATGCATGTGTGTGTGTGTTTGCATATGCATGTGTATGAATGTGTGTATGCATGTGTGTTTTTGTGTGTGTGCACATATGTGTTTCTTTATGTATTTGTTTGTGTATATACATGTCTATTTGTGTGTGTGTGTGTGCCTATATGTGTGTCTTTGAGTGAATGTGTGTTTGTGTATGTTTCTTAGGATACAGACATGTGTGTCTTTGTGTGTATATGTTTTTGTACATTTTTGTATGTGTGTTGTGTGTGTGTTCTTGTGTGCACAAGTGTGTGTGCATGTGCCAAATTATGCTTCTGTGTACATGGTCATATGTGTAAGAGGTGTGTGTGCGCATGTGTGAGCATTTGTGTATATGTGTGCATTTGCATGTGTGCATGCATGGTTATGTGTGTGTATGTGCATGCATGTGTGTGTGTATTTGTATTTGTCAGTTTGCATACAAATGCAAGTGTGAGTGCAATTCTATGAATGTGTGTATGTGTTTGTGTTTGTGTACATATGCGTGTGCAAGTGTGTTTGCATGCGTATGTGTGTGGGTGTATGTTTGCATATGCATGTGTGTTTGTGTGTTTGTGTGTGTGTGTGCATGAGTACATTAATGTGTAGATGTGTCTATATATGCATCCTTATTTGTGTGTCTGTGTGTTTGGGTATGTCCATATGCATGTGTATGTATATGTACATTTGTCTGTGTGTGCCCTAGTGTGTGCATGGGTTTGTGCACATGCATGTGCTTGTGTGTGCGCTTGCACTCATGTATTTGTTTGTGCACATGTTTGTGTTCATGTGTGTGTGCATGAGCATGCATGTTTGTGCTTGTTTGCATGCGTGTGCATGTCTTTGTGTGAAAGTATGTGTCGATGTGTGCTTTTACCTATGCATGTGTTTTTTTGTGTGTGTGTGTGTGTGTGTCCATGGCCATGTGCATCTTTGTGCATGCATGTCTGTGTGTGCATGGTTGTATGTGTATTGTTCTACGTGAGCATATTCATGTGATGTGCATGTCGATGTCTTTATGCTTGTCTATGTGAGTGTGTATGAGGGTGTGTTGGTGAGTGTGCATGTATTTTTTGGAAGTGTGCATTTGTGTGCTTGTAGACATGTGTGTGTATATGTACAGATGTGTGCATGTGCACAGGTGTGTATATGTGTGTGTATGACTGTGTATGTGCATGCATACACATGTGTCTATGCATGTTCATGTTTGTGTCTATATTATACATAAACATATGCATGTGTATGTGTGGGACGTGTTTGTACATGTAATTATGTGTGTGTTTATGTGTACTCATGTGCATGTGCAAGTGTATGTGTAAGGATATGTGTTTGTGTGCTTGTGCATTTGCATATATGTTGTGGGTGCAAGCATGTGCTTATGTTTATGTGCTTAGATGTGCTTGTGTATGTGTTTGTTAATCCATGTATGCATGTGTGTGTGCATGTGTGGATGCGTACATATTAGGTTGTGTATGTGTCTTTGTGCAACCATATGTTTGTGCGTATGTGTGCATGGGTAAGAGTTTGTTTGGGTGTGTGTGACTTTGAGTGTACATGCATGCATTCTTGTGTGTGCATGCATATACTTTGAGTGTGTGTGTGCATCTATATGTGCATACATGTGTGCATGCATATGAGTAAGTTCATGCATGTGTGTGTATGTGTTTGTGCATACATTAACACATGCGAGTGCATGCAGGTGCATGTGTATGTGCATGCACACGTGTGGGTGTTAATTTGTGTGTGTGTGAATGTTTGTATACACATGTGCATGTGTGTGTATATTTGTGTGTATTTGCATGTGCATTTGTGTGCATGTGTGTGCATTTGTGTGAACCTATGTGAGTGAGTGCATGTTTTTGTAAACATGTGCATGTGTGTTCATATATGTGTACATGTGTGCATGCATGCTTGTGCATGTGTATGCTTGTGTGCATCTGAGTGTGCACATGTGTGTGTGCAAGTGTTTTCTTACATGTGCTTTTGTGTGTGTATTTCTGTGCGTAGATGTGCATTTGTGTGCATATGTGTAAACATGTCTATGTGCTCAGTGTGTAGATGTGTGTGCAATTATGGGTGCTTGTGTCTACATACACATTTTTGTGCATAGGTACGTGTTTGTGTGTTACTATGCATGTACAAGTACTTGTTTATGTGTGTGTGTGTGTGTAAATTTGCATGTGCGTGTGCATTCATTTGTATGCATGTGTGTGTGGGTGTGTGTATGTGCATAGGGGTGTGTAGGTGTGAGTGTTGTTTTGTGTATGTGTGCTTGTCTGTGTATTGGTGCATACATGTGTGCTTGTGAGTGCGTGTTCATGTATGTTTGTGTATTTATATTGGTGTGATTATGTATGTGTATGTGTGTGTGTGCATGTATACGTATATGAGTGGCTGCATTTGTGAATGTGTGTACGTATGGGTGTGTATGCATATTTGTACATGTGCTGTGTGTGTGTGTGTGTGGATGTTCTTGTAAGTGTTTGAATGTGTTCATATGCGCTTGTGTGTAAGTGTGTTTTGCATGTGTGTGTGTGTGTGTTCATGTGTGTTCCTATGTATGTGTGTATGTTTGTTTCTATAAGTGTATTATTATATATAAGTGTGTATGTGTGTGCCTTTGTAAGTTGTGTGTGTGTCTTTGTGCATATGCATTTTCTTGCATGTGTGTGTTGGGGGAGTGGTGGGTTATGTGTGTGCATGCATATGTGTATGTGTGTATGTGCATGTGTGTGTGTGGTAGGCAGGGTGTTTGTGTACTTGCATGTGTGTGTGCATGTCTACGTGTGCCTATGTATGTGTGTGCGTGTGTATGCATGCACAAGTGCTTGTGTGTGGGTTTGCATGTGTATATGTGCATGTTTATGTTTATATATATATGTGTTGGTGTTTATGGTAGAGTGTTCATGTTTGTACATGTGTGCTTGCTCTTGTTTGTCTGAACACGAGCACATGTGTGTGTGTGCGTGCATATGTGTCCATGTGTGTGATTCTGCATGTTTTTTTGCATGTGCACACATGTGTGTGTGTGCATGTGTGTGTACATGTGTGTGTGCATCTTGGTGTACATATGTGTGTGCATGTGGTGTATGTGTTCATGTGTGCTTGTGCACGTGTGTGTATGCTCATATGTGTGTGTATGCTTTGAGAAGATGTATGTGTCTATTATGTGAGCATGTGCTTGTGTGAGTATGGATGTGTCTATGTTTGTGTGTGTATGCTTTTGTTTGCTTGTGCATGTGTGTGCATGTGGTGCATAAAAATATGTGTGTATGCTTTTGTGTGCTTTTGCATGTTTGTGTGTGTTTGTGCATGCTTGTGTTTTTCTATGTTCATGTGCATGTGAACATGTGTTTGTATGTATATGTGTATGTATGCATGTGTGCATTTTTGAGTGCATGTGTATGGTTGTGTATGTGTGTGCAAGCATGTGCATCTGAGCAAGCGCACACATGCCTTGGCGTGTGGGTGTGCAAGAATGTGTTGTCATGGGTCTTTTTGTGTATGTTTGTGTACATGTCTATGTGTGGGAGTGTGTGTGTATGAGTTTGTATGCATGCGTATGGGTGTATATTTATGTGTGTGCATATGTTAGTGTGTTTGTGTAGTACATGCATGCGTATGTGCTTGCCTGTGTGTGTGTCTATGTGTATGTGTATGTGCATTTGTTTGTGTGTATGTGTTTGTATTAATGTATATTTATGTGTGCATTTGTGCACATGTATGTATGTTAGTGTGTGAATGTTTCTTAGTTTGTGTATGTGTGTATGTACTTGTGTGTGTTTGTCAAAGTGTGCACATGTGTGTCTGTGTATGTTCATGTGTATGTTTATGTATTTGTGTGACTATGCAAGTGTGTGCACATGTGGGTGTGTTCATGCATGTGCAAGTGTGCATGTATCTGGATGCATATATGCTTGCATGTGTGTGTGTGTGTATGTTTGCATGTATGTGCATATATGTGTAGGTGTGCATGAGGATGTGTGTTTGCATGAGTATTTGTGCATGAATATATGGCTACGTAATATAGTGTGCATACATGTTCATGTGTGTGTGTTAGTGCATATGTGTTTGTGTGATTTTGTGCTTGTGTATGTGTGTGTGTGTGAGTGTGTGCATGACTGCATGTGTATGCATGTGCGTATGGACATGTGTTTGTGTGTTTGTGTGTTTGTGCTTCTGGGTAGATGTTTGTGCATATGTGCATGTACTTACATGCATGGATGTGCACGTGTGTGTGTGTGTGTTTGTGTGCATGTGTCTGTGTTTATGTGTGCGACTCCATATGCATGTGCATGTGTGTGTCCATGTGTGTGTGCATGTCTGTGCATGTATGTGTGGGAGTGTATTTTTTGTGCATGCATTAGGTGTTTCCCTACCTATGTGTATGTGTTTGTGCAAATGCATCAACATGTGTGCATGTGTTTGTGTACATCTATGTTCATGGGTTCTTGTATGTACATGTGTGCATGCTTGTGTTCATGTTCATAAATTTGTGTGTGGTGTGTGTGTGCTTGTGTATGAGTGTAATTGTGACGTGTGCTTGTTTTTATATGTGTATCTGTTTGTGTGCATGTGTGTGTGTAAGCATCTATTGTGCATTTGTTTTAGCATGTCCATGTATGTCTATGATAATGTTTGTGAGCTTGCATGTGCATCTATATTTTTGTGTGCATGTGCGTGTGCATACATGTGTCTTTATGCCTACATTTGTGTGTGCATGTATGTTTGTGATTTTGTAGTTTTTTATTTGTGGTTTACATATGATGGTGAGTATGTGTGTGGGCATGAGTGTGTGTGGATGTGTGCACATCTGTATGTATGCATGTGCATGCATGTGTGTTTGTGTGTGGGTGTGCATGTATGTGTGTCTATATGAGTGTGAGCATGTGTGGGTGCATTTGTGTGTGTGTGTATGTGTGTTTTGGTACATGTGTATGATTGTATATGTGTGTGCGTGCATTAGTGTGTTTGAGTGTAAGTGTGTGTTTTGTGTATTTGTGTATGTTTGCATATGCATGCATATGTATGCATTACCTATATATATGAGTGCATATGTGTTGTCCATATGTGAGTGTGTGTGCTTTTGTGTGTGAGTGTATGCATCTATTTGTCCATGTGCATTTGCTTGCTCATGCTTGTGTATTTATGTGTACACACATGTGTGCTTGTGAGTGTGTGTGCATGATTGAGCTTGTGATTCTATGTGCATATGGTTATGCATATGTTTTTATGTGCATGTGATTGTGTATGCATGTGTTCCTTTTTGAGTTCATGTATTTGTGAGTGCATATGCTTGTTTATGCTAGGTTCATATGTGCAAGTGTGTGTGCGTGCATGTGTTTTTGTGTTTGTGTGTGCGTGTGTGTGTGCGCACATGTGTATGCTTTTTTATGTGTGAGAGGGTTGTGTGGGCATGTGCATAAGGGGTGAGGATCTATAGGCATGTGTGGATGTGTGTGTACGTGAATGTGTGTGTCTGTGTGTATATGTGCACATGTGTGGGTGGGTGAATACAAGTGTGTTTGTTTGTGAATGTTTATGTACATGTGTGCACGTGCCTATGTGTGCATGTGTGAGAGTGTGTATATTTGTGTATGTGCATATGCACATATGAGTATATGTGAGTATGCATCTATGTGTGTGTATTCAAGCATGTGCATGTGTTTTTGATGTGTGCACATGTGTGTGCATGTGTATTCTTATGTATTTATATGCATCTGCATATGTCTGTGTGCTGGAGTGTATGCATTGTTCTATGCTTATGTGCATGTACATGTATGTGTGTCTGTGTCTAATCTATGTAGATGTGTTCATTAATGCATGCACACTCCCACACATGTGCATGTGTGTGGGTTTATGTGTGTGTGTAGATGTGTTTTTTATGCGTGTGTATGCATATGCATGTTCTTACATGCACATTTGTTTGTGCATTCACGTGTGTGTATGTGATTCCATGTGTTCATATGTATTTCTATGTGAGTGTGTGCATGTATTTGTGCATGTTTATATGCATGCCTATGCATGTATGAGTGGCTGTGAGTTCATGTATTTGTTCATGTTTGTTTGTGTATGTGTATTTGCATATGTCTATGTGTTTAGGCTTGCATGTGGGCACATGTGAATGTGTGCATGTTTGGGGATGTGTGTGGTAATATGCATGTGTGCAAATGTTCATGAGTGCATGATGTATGGATGTGTGTGTGCGTGCTTGGTTGGATTTGGGTGTATGTGCCGTGCCACTCACGTGTATGTGTGTGTGTGTGTGTGCATGTGTGTGCTGATGTAGGTTTATTTTATGCATGTATGTGTATATGTGTCCATGGGCATGTGTGTGGGTGTGTGTGACTATCTGTGCATGTCTTTCGATGTGTGCATGTATGAGTGTGTGTGCATATGTGCATGTGTATGTGTACATATGTGTATGTCTGTGTGCATATGTGTGTGTGTATGCACGTGCATGTGTGTGACCGAGTGTGTACGGATGCATGTGTGTGTGGGTGTGCATCGTGTGCATGTGTAAACACATGTATGTTGCATGTGTGTTTGTGAATGAGTGTGTCTGACTGCACATATGTTTTTATATGCATGTTCATGTATATGTACATGTGTGTGCATGGGTGCATGTTTTTTGGTGCATGTGTGTAGGGTTGCATGTGTTTCTAGCTATGTGTATATGGTTGTGCACATGTATTTTGGTACATAAGTGTGTGTGTGTGTGTATGCGTTTGTGTATCCATGTGTTCCTACATGTGTTTGTGTGTCCATGATTGTATTTGTGTGTATGTGCATGCACGTGTGATTTTGTTTACATTTTTATGTGTTTGTGTGACTATGTGTGTGTGTGTATTGTGTGTGGGTATGAGTATGCATGTGCGTGTGACTGCATGTGCACACAGGTGTGTATAAGGGCGTGTGTGCATGTGTGGGTGTGTACATTTGTGATTATGCTTGTGTACATGTTTGGATTAGTAAGTGTGTGTGCATGCATGCAGATATGTGTGTTTTGGTGTGTGCATGTACAATGTGGTGGTGTATGTGTCCATGTTTATGAAGGTGTGTAGGCTTGAATGCGTGCATTTGTGTATGCACATGTGCATGTGCATGTTTGTATGTTTTAGTGTGTGCTTGCATGTGTGTTCCTATGCTTGTGCATGCACGTGTGTACATGTTTGTTTGTGTGTGTCTATGTTCTTGTACTTTGTGTGTGTGTGTATATGTGTTTCTATTTATATGTGTGTATGTGTGTGGATGCATGTGTTTGTGCATGTGTGTGTGTGAGTGTGTGTTGTGTGTGATTGTTTATGCATGTGCATGCATGCAAGTGGGCCTTAGAGCATGTATGTGTGCTTGTGTTTGTCCATGTGTACATTTTTTTGTGAGCTTATACATGTGCATATGTGTAGGCATGCATGCATGTCTAAATTTGTCTGACTACACGTATATGTGTGTGTATGTGCATCTTTATCTATACATGGATGTGTGTGTATACATGCATATGCATGTGTAAACGTGCATGCGAGTTTGTGTGCATGTGTGAATGTGTTTGTCTACAGGAATATTTGTACATGTTTGTGTGTCCATGTGTGAGTGTGTGTGCATGTATGTACATGTGGGTTTGTATGTGTGTGTGTATAGGTACATGTGTGTGGGTGTACATGTGTGTGTACATATGTGTACATGTCAATGCATGTGTGCATCTATGTGTGTGTGTGCATTAGCATTCATGTGTGCTTGCATGCATTCATGTTTGTATGTGTGTATGTATATATCTATGCATGTGTGTACAGGTTATTCATGTGCATGTCCTCATGTGTGTGCCTATGTGCATGTGTATGCATATGTTTATGTATGTGCATGCGTGTGAGTGTGGGCATGTATGTGTGTGTGTGTGTGTGCATGTGTTTGAATTTGCATGATACGTATGTGTGTGTGCTTGCATCTGTGTTTGTGGGTGCATACGCATATATATGAATGCTCTATGTGTGTTTGTCCTTGCACGAGTATGTTTATGTGTATGCACATGCATGTTTCTTTTGTACATGCATGAATACACATCCACGTGTGATTGTGAGTACATGCATGTGTGCATTTGTGTGAGTACATGTGCATATATGTGCATGAGTGTGTGTTCATGTACATGTGTGCAAGCATGTGTATTTGTATATGTGCATGTGTGTGCATGTATGCATATGCATGTAGGCCAAAGTGTGTGTGCATGATCATGAGCTTGTGCTTGTATGATTGCATGTGTTTGTGCTTGTGTGTGTACTTATGCAGGTGCATGTGTATGTATACCTATGCATACATGTGTTGTACTTGTGTATGCATGAGCATGAATATTTATCTAAATGTTTGTGTGCGCATGCTTATTCATGTGTATCCTTATACTGATGTGTGTGTGTGTGGATTTTTCTATGTGTGCATATGTGTGTGTGTGTTTGTGTTGATGTATGTGTGTGTGTGTTTGTGTTGATGTATGTGTGTGTCTATGCCTACATACATGCATGTATGTGAGCTTATCTATGAGCATCTGTGTGTATGTATGTACCTTAATGTGCATGCCTTTTTTCATGTGTGCGCATAATTGTGTTTCAATGTATATGTGCATATGTGTGCGTGTGTTTGCATTTGAGTGTGTGCATGTAATCATGCGTTTGCATGTTTGTGTATGTGCATGTGTGTGTTTGTGCATGTGTAGTTGTGTTTGTGTGTATGTGTGCTCATGTGTGTGAATGTGTGTTTGTGTGCATGTTTGTACATGTGAATGTGTGTGTATGGATATGTGTGTGTGTATTAACATGTTTGTGTGTGTACAAGTGAGTGTGTATATACATCCTAACATGCATGTGTGTGTGTATTTATGCATTAGTGTGTGCGAGTTTTTGTGCATGCGTGAGTTTGTATACATGTGTGGGTGCACATGCATTTGTGCATGCATGCATATTGTTCTTGCATGTGTGTGCATGTGTGCTTGTGCATGTTTATGTGTTTGTATGTATGTGCATGTGCCTATGTGAGTGTGTTTAATTGTTTGTATGTGTTTATGTTTGTGCATGTGTTCATTTGTGTGTTATGTGTCTCCACATGTGTGTGCTTGTGCATGCATGCACATGTTCATTTCTGTGTGTGTGTGTGTGTGTGTTCAAACATGCATGTGTTTGTGGGTTCCTATTTGTGTGTGCATCTATGGCTGCAAGTGTGTTGAGGTTTGTGTGTGTGTGTAGCTATCTACGTGCATGTGTGCATTTGTGTATGTGTCTACTTGTGTATGTATGTGTGCATGTGGGTGTATGTGTGTGCATACATGTGTGTGCTTGCATGCATATGTATTTATGTGTATGAGTAGCTACATGTGTATGTGTGTATGTGTGCACTTGTGTGTGAGCATATGTGCATGTGCATGTGTATGTGTGTCTACATGGGTAGACATGTGTGTGTGGGCACTTGTATATATATGTTAATGTGCATAAGTGCATGTGGGTGTGTACGTATGCATGTGTGCATTTGTGCGCATGTGTGTCTGTGAGAGTGTGTGCACACATGTGTGTCTTTATATGTTTGTGTGCTTGTGTGTATTTTCATTCATATGTGTATGCATGTGTGTATTTTCATTCATATGTGTATGCATGTGTGTCTTTGTGCATGTGTTTCTACAAGTGTGTGTGCAAGTGTGTGTATATGTGTGTGCATGTGCATGTGTGTGTGTGAGTGTTTGTGTGTGCATATGTTTGTACATGCATGTGTGTGTGTGTGTGCACAAGACACTAGTGTGGGTTTCTATGTGTGCATGTTAATATTTTTGTATGTGTATGAATGTGCCCACATGTGTGTGTGTGTGCACGTGTGTACATAAATATTGTGCATATGTGTGCATATGAGTGCATATGTTCACATGTGCATATATGCATTCATGTGTGCCTGTGTTCTTGTCCACATGTATGTTTGTGTGCATGCATGCATGTGTGAATCTGTGTTTACGTGTGTTTGACTGTGTGTGTATGTGTACATATGTGCTTGCATGCATGTGTTTATGTTCACGTGCATGTGTTTTTATGTGCATGTGCATATGCGTGTGCTTGTGCATGAGTATTTGTGCATTTTTGTGTGCATGTCTATGAGTGTCTGACTTGTGCATGTTTTTGTGCATGCATGTTCATGTTTTTGTGCGTGTGTGCGCTTGCACACGTGTGTGTCTATGTTTGAACACATCTTCATGAGTGTGTGTGTATGTGCGTGCTTGTTTGTGCATATATGTGTATTGTGCATGGGTGCATGAGTACAAATATGCATGTGTTTGTGCGATTGTCCATGTGTGTTTATGTAAGTGCAAGCATGTTTATGTGAATGATTGTCTACATACACATGCATGTTTGTGTTTGTGCATGTGTGTATGCATTCATGTGTGTGTCTGTGCGCATATGCGTGTGTGTGTATCGATGTTGACTATTTGTGTACATGTGTGCATGTTTACATGTGTGTGTGATTGTGTGGTGGTGTGTGTACATATGTGTGCAAATATGGGTGTGTGTGTGAATGGGCATGCTTGTGAGTGTGTGCATTGGTGTTGTGCATGTATGTGTGCTTATTCATGTAAGTCTACCTATGTGTGCATGCATGTGTATGTGTTTGTGCATATGTATGTGCTCATGTACATGTGTGTATGTGTTTGTTTGTGCTTGTATGTATGAGTATGTGTGTGTGTGAATGTGTATGCATGTTCATGTTTTTGTGTGTGTGTGAGCATGACCATGTGTGTATTTTTGTGTGTATGTGTGTGCATATCTACATGAGTGTTGTCCATGTACATGCATGTGAGTGTGCACATGTGCATGTATCCCTGTGTTTGTGTACTTTTCCATGGGTGTATGTGTGCATACAAATGTGTATGAATATGTGTCTGCTTGTGTGTGTGAGTACATGTGTGTATGATCTTGTGTGTATACATGTTATCCTATGCAAGTATGTGTGGGTATGCATGCATGCATGTGTATGCATGTGCATATGTGTGTGTTTGTATGCGTGCAAATGTGTGTGTGTAGGTGTCTATGTGTGTTCATCTATGTGTGCATGTGTGCATGCATGCATGCTTGTGTATGTATTTGTGTGTGCTTGTGTGCATGCATGTTCATGTTTTTGTGTGTGTCTCTTAGTGTGTGTGCATATGTGCATGCATGCAAGTGTGCGTGTTTGTATATATGCATGTATCCATGTGTTTGTTTGCTTGTCTATGTGTGCATGTGTGCATAGGAAAGTGTATGAATATGAGTTTGCTTGTGTGTGTGCATGTGTGTATAATCATGTGTGAATATTTGCATGCCTGTGCAAGTGTGTGGGGGTGTGTGTATGCATGTGTGTATGTGTGTGCGTATGTGTGTGCTTGCATGCATGTACATGTGTGTGTGTGGGTATTTGTGTGTGTTCATCTATGTGTGCATGCTTGTGTGTGTATGCACACATGCACATATGTGTGCATGTAGGGGTACACGCATGTTTGGACTTTGTATGTTTGTGTATATGTGTATGCATACATGCTTACATGTGTATACATGTCAGTGTCTTGGGGGCATGCATGTGTGGTCATGTATGTTCATGTGTGCATGTATGTGTGTGTCTACATGTGAACACATGTGTGTATGTCTTCACTTGTGAAGGTGCATATAGGCATGTGTGTATGCATGCATGATTGTGTGTGCGCATTTGTGTTCATGTGTGTGCGTTGATGTGTGTGCAAGTGTGAGTCTTCATGTGTTTGTGCTTCTACATGTCTTCATGCATACGTGCATGTGCGTGTATGTGTGTGTGCATGTGTGTGTTTAAGTAGGTGTGTATGCACATATATGTGATTGTGTGCAAATGCATGTGTGTGTGTTAGTGTTTGTGTGTGCATGTGTGTGTGAATACATGTGTGTGAGTGCATATGTATGCATGTTTATTTTGTTTTTGTGGATGTATGTGTATGTCTGTGCTTGTATGTATGCATGTGTATGAGCTTATCTGTATACATCTTTGTGTGTGTGTTTGCCTATGTATGTGCATGCCTTTTTGCATGTGTGTATGCATATGTACATGTGTGTGCATAAGTGTGTTTGCATGTATATGTGCATATGTGTGAGTGTGTGTGCATTTGAGCATGTGCACATGTGTGTGCATGTAAGCATGTGTTTGCATGTGTGCATGTGTGTGCATTTGCATGTGCGTGTTTATGCATGTGTGGTTGTGTTTGTTTGTATGTGTTTTTGTATGCATGTTTTTACATGTGTGTGTGTGTGTATTAACATGTTTGTGTGTGTGCATGTGAGTGTGTATGGACATTCTTATGTGCATGTGTGTGTGCACATGTGTACATAAATATTATGCCTTGAGTGCACATGTGTGCACGTGCATCTATGAATTCATGTGTGCATGTGTTTGTGTGCTAGTCCATGTGCATCTATGTGCTTGCATAAATGTGTGAATCTTTACTTGTGTTTGTTTGTATGTGTATATGTACGTGAGTGCTTGTATGCATGTGTGTATGCTTATGCATGTGTGCATGTGTGTTCATGTGCACGTGCATATGCATGTGCTTGTACACGAGTATTTGTCCATGTTTGTGTGTGTGCTTTTGCTTGTGTGTTTGCATGCATTTTCATGTTTTTATGCATGTGTGTGTATATGTTTGCACACATCTACATGAGCATGTATGTGCTTGCGTGTTTGTGTATATATGTGTGTTTACGTATGTGCATGTGTGTAAGGGTTTACATATATGCATGCATGCAAACACACATACTGACGTATGTATGTGTGTGTTTACATATGTGTGTGTTATGTATATGTGCGTTTGTGTGTGCATGTGTGTGTGAATACATATGCATGAGTGTTTGTTCATGTATGTTTACATTTTTAATACATGTGCATGTGTGTGTGTGTGTGTGTAGGTGTGAAAGTGTTGTGCATATGCATGCATGTGTGCATATGTGCACATGTGCACATGTGCACTTCTGTGTGTATGTGTGCATGGGTTTGCGTGTTAGTTCATATGTGTACGTGTGTGTGCATGCAAACATGTGTCAATGTGTTTACATGTGTTGGTCTGTGTGTGTGTAAATGTGTACGTGCATGTTTGTGTGTGGGTCTATGTGTGTGCATACATGTGCAAGTGTCTGTGTGTGTGTGTGTGTGTGTGTGTGCATGTTCATTTTTTTGCATGTGTATGCTTGTGCATATACATGAGTGTGTGCATGTGCGTGCATGTGTGTATGTGTATATATGCATGTGTGCATCTGTATGTCTTTTTGTACATATATGCATATCTTTATTTGCTTGTCTATGTGTTTTGCTTAGTGCAAGAAGTTTTATTTGAATGCCTATTTGCATGCATATGTGTGGGTGTGTCTGTGCTTGTGTGCATGCATGGATGTGTGTGTGTATATGTGTGCATGTGTGTGTGTGTGTCTATGTGTGATTGTTTGTGTGCTTGTGTGTATGTCTACATGTGTGTGCATTTGTATGTGTGGTTGCATGTTTGTGTACATATGTGGTTGAGTGTGTGTGTGTGTGTGTGTGCATACATGAGTATGTGTGCATGAGCATGCTTTTGTGCAACTTAGAGTGTGCATGTGCATCTATGTTTGTTAATGGATTTGTGTGTAATTGGGCATGCATGTTTGTGTGTGCACATGTGTGTGTGTGCATTTGTGTGTGCATGTGCATGTTGGTGCACATTAAGACTTTTTTTCTTGTGTGTGTTTGCTTGTGCATGCATTTTAGTATGTGCCTGTGTATATATGTATTCATGTACCCCTATGTACTGCTTGTTCGTCTGTGCATATGTTCTTGTGTGTGTGTTAGTGTGCATGCATGTGTGTATGCATTCATGTGCATGTGTGTGTGTGCATTTGTGTGTGGGTATGTATGCATGTTCATGTGAGTTATGGTGTGTGCATTCGTGATTGTGTATGCATGTGGGTGTCACTGTGTGTGTGCGTGTGTGTGTGCATGCCTTCATACTTGTGTGAGTGTGTGTATGTGTCTACATGTTTGTGTTCCTGTTTGTTCATGAGTGCATTTGCATGCACTTGTGCATGTGTGCATTAATGTATGTACAAGTGCAATTGTGTGCATGTGCATACACATATGGGCATGCATGTCTACATGTGTGCATGCTTATGCATCTATATGTATGCAAACACATATGCAAATTTGTATGCAAATGTGTGTGTATGTGCAGTCATATGTGTACATGTGTGCATTTGTGTATTTATGCAGTTTTGAGTGTATGCATGTTTGTCTAAATGAGCTTGCATATGCACATGGGTGTGTTTTCTTAGTTTTACACTTCTGTGCACATGCGTGTTTATGTTTGTGTGTGTGCTTATATATTTGAGTATGTGCATTGGTGTATATCTATGTGTGAGCGTGTGTGTGTGTGTACATATGTATGTATGTGTGTTTGTGTCTATGTGCATGCATGTTTACAATCATATGCATGTGTTGGTAAGTTTGTGTGTGTCTATGGATGTGTGTATGTATGTGTGTGCATATGCATGCATGCTTGTGTGTATGTATGTGTGTTTGTGTATTTGTGTGTATGTGCTTGCATATGCATTTATGTGAGTTTAAGTGGGTGTGTGGGTCTTTGTGTATATGTGTTTAGGCGCATATGTGTGTATGTGTGTGTTTTTGTGTGCATGCATATGTATTTGTGCATGCTTGCGTGTGGGAATATATTTATGTGTATTTGCATATGTGCATATGTGTTTGTGTATGAGTGTGTATAGGTGTGCGAGTGCACATGTGTGTGTGTGCATGCAAGTGTGCTTATGTGTGCATGCGTGTGTATTTTTGTGTATGTGTGTGAGTGCCCGTGTATGTGCATGTGTGTGCTTGAGCATGCATGTGTTTTTGTGTGCCAATGTTTGTTCTTATGTACATGCTTATGTTAGTGCATGAATGGGTTCTTGTATCTACATGGCTACACATGTGCTTAAATGTGTGTGTATGTCTTTGTGTGTGCAAGTGTTTTTACATCCATGTGTGTGTGCATGTGTGTAAGCATACGTGTGTATGAGCATGTGCGTGTGCATGCATATATGTCTTTCTGTGTCTGCTTGTCCCTTTACATTTGTGTGTTTATGCATATGTGCACGTGTGTGCATTTGTGTGCCTATGTATGGGAATGTGTAAGTTTTTGTGTATATGTGTTTAGGTGCATATGTGTGTATGTGTGTGTTTTTGTGTGCATGCATATGTATTTGTGTATGCTTGCGTGTAGGAATATATTTATGTGTGTGTGCATATGTGCATATGTGTTTGTGTATGAGTGTGTATATGTGTGCGAGTGCATGTGTGTGTGTGTGTGCATGCAAGTGTGCTTATGTGTGCATGCGTGTGTACTTTTGTGTATGTGTGTGAGTGCCTGTGTATGTGCATGTGTGTGCTTGAGCATGCATGTGTTTTTGTGTGCTAATGTTTGTTCTTATGTACATGCTTATGTTAGTGCATGCATGGGTTCTTGTATCTACATGGCCACACATGTGCTTAAATGTGTGTATGTCTTTGTGTGTGCAAGTGTTTGTACATGCATGTGTGTGTGCATGTGTGTAAGCATATGTGTGTATTAGCATGTGTGTGTGCATGCATATATGTCTTTCTGTGTCGGCTTGTCCCTTTACATTTGTGTGTTTATGCATATGTGCACGTGTGTACATTTGTGTGCCTATGTATGGGCATGTGTGGGTCTTTGTGTATGTGTTTAGGTGCATATGTGTGTATGTGTGTGTTTTTGTGTGCATGCATATGTATTTGTGCATGCTTGCGTGTGGGAATATATTTATGTGTGTGTGCATATGTGCATATGTGTTTGTGTATGAGTGTGTATATGTGTGCGAGTGCACGTGTGTGTAGGTGCATGCAAGTGTGCTTATGTGTGCATGCGTGTGTATTTTTTGTATGTGTGTGAGTGCCTGTGTATGTGCATGTGTGTGCTTGAGCATGCATGTGTTTTTGTGTGCCAATGTTTGTTCTTATGTACATGCTTATGTTAGTGCATGCATGGGTTCTTGTATCTACATGGCTACACATGTGCTTTAATGTGTGTGTATGTCTTTGTGTGTGCAAGTGTTTGTACATGCATGTGTGTGTGCATGTGTGTAAGCATACGTGTGTATGTGCATATATGTGTGCATGTGTATATGTCTTTCTGTGTCTGCTTGTCCCTTTACATTTGTGTGTTTATGCATATGTGCATGTGTGTGCATTTGTGTGCCTATGTATGGGCATGTGTGTGTGTGTGTGTGTGTTTATTTGTGTGCATTTCTATGTGCATATTTTTTTGTGTGTGCATGTGTATATACATGTCTGTGTGTGTATGTGTGTGTGTGTGTGTGCATCTATATGAGTGCACGTGTGTGTGATTGTTTGTGGGTGAGTATGCATGTGTATAGGTGTGCATGTGTGTGTGTACCTATGCTTATTCGTGTGTTCTTTTGTGTTTATGATACATTTGTTTGTACATGCATTCTTGCAAGTGTACTTTGTGCATGCATGTGTGCATGCATTTATGTGTTTTTACATACATATGTGCATGTAGGTGTGCATGCATGCTTGGGCATGCTTGTGTGTGTGAGGGTGTGTGGGTGCGTATATGTGTGTATGCAAGTTTATGTGTGGGGGGAGTGTGTTTTTGCATTTATATGGGGATTCTAGCATATGTGTGTGTTGGTGTGTGTATTTGTGTGTGTATGCAGATGAGTGAGTTTGTGTATCTTTGTGTTTGCTATATGTGCATGTGTGTGTAGGCATCAATGTGTGTGAGTATTACTATGTGTTTCAACATGTGCATGTGCATGTGCATAATTCTATGTTTGCGTGTCTGCATGCGTGTGCCTATGTATGTGTGTGCATTAGTGTGTGTTGGTTGTGCACATGTGCATGCATACTTATGTGTATGTATACCTTTGTTATTATCTGCATGATTATGGATGTGTGTCAGTGTGTGTGCATGCAAGCTTGCTTGTACATGCATGCATGTGCATATGTATGCATTTGAGTGTGTGTGCCTATGATTACATGTGCAAGTGCAAGTGTGTGTATGTGTATGCTTTTGCATACATGTGCATGTGTGTGTGCATGTTTTTTGTTTGTGTGCATATGTGTATGTGCAAATGCTTGGGGGACACTTCCACGCATGCATGTACATGTGTTCCTACTTGAATATGTGTGCATAAGCATGTGTGTGCTTGTGTGTGGGTACATGCGTGCATATCTACATGCATGTGTGTGTGCATACATATGTAGGTGTATGGACATGTGTGTGTGTTCATGTGCAAATGTATGTGTGTGTGCACATGTGTATGTGTGTGTGTAGGTGTTTTGAGTTTGTACATTTGAGTATGTGTGTATATGCATGTGTGTGTATATGTGTGTGCACTTGTATGTGTGTTTGTAGTTGTATACTATGTATACGTGTGTATGCATGTGTGTGGGTCTATGTGTGTATACATGTAAATGCTTGTGCATGTGTGTTCATGTTTGTGTGTGTTTGCATGTATGGATGTGTGCTTTTATGTGTGTGTGCATGTGTGCTTTTATGTGTGTGTGCATGTGTGTATGCATGTGCATGTTCTAGTATGGTGTGTGCATGTCTATGTGAGTGCATATGTTTGATTGTGTGTGTGTGATTGAATGTGATTGCATGTATATGTTCATGTATAAGTTGTACTATGCACACGCATGCATGTATGTGTGTGTACGTGTGTCTGTATGTATGTGTCTGTGTGCATGTTTGTGTGTGTGTGTGTTTGTCATGTTGTGTGTGCATGTGTGTGCGTTTGTGTGCATGTGCATGTATGCACATGGATGTGTATGTAAGTGCATATGTGCATGTGTGTGTTCATGTGTATGGGTGTGTAGGTTTGTATGTGTTTGTATAAGTGCATGTGTGTATGGGCATGCACATGTGGGTTTATGGGTGTGTGTCTTTGTGTGTGTTCATGTGAATGTGTGTGTCTACTAGTACAAATGTGCATGTGTCTATGTGTGCTTGTGTGTGTGCATGCATGTGACCATGTGTATTGGCGTGTACATGTGCACATGTCTATATATGCATTATGCTTGTACAAAATTTTTTGATGTGCATGTCTGTCCGCCTATATGTGTGCCTATATGTGTGCATGTGTGTGTGTGTTCATGTACATGTTGTTGTGTTTTTGGATGGATGTGCATGTGTGTATACATGTTGACATATATGAGTGTGTGTGCATATGTGTGTATGCATGTCTACGTGTGCATGTGCATGTGTTTATGAATGTGTTTGTGCACAAGTTCATGTTTGTGTGTGTGCATGCATAGTTGTGTGAATGTGTGTATGTTCTTGCATGCATGTGTGTTTGTGCTTATATGTTTGTTCCTATGTGAGAGTCTTTGTATGTGTGTACATGTGTGTGCATGTGTGCACATGTGTATTTCTATCTGCATGTATGCATACACATGTGTGTTTGTTTGTTCATGCAGGTAGACATGTGTGTACATGCACGTGTACATGTGCATGTGTATGTGTGTGCATGTGTTTGTTTGTTTGAATTTGTATATGGGCATGTGCAAATGTGTGAGATTGTGCTTTTGTGTGTGTGAGTGTGTATATTTGCATGTGTGCATACTTATGTGTGTGTTTGTTTGAACATTTGTGTTCATACATGTGAGTGTGTGAGTGTGTTTTCACATGGGTTGATGTGCATGCATGTGTGTTTGCATGGGTTTGCATGTATATGAACCTTTGTGTGTACGTGCATTCCTGTGCTTATGCATGTGCATGTGTGTGCTTGTGCTTCTGCTTGCATTTGTGTTTGAGTGTGTGGATGTGCAAGCACATGTTTGTGGGAGGGTGTTTGTGAGTGTGCACATGCAAGTTCGAGCGTGTATGCGAATGTCTACGTTTGTGTGCATGTGTGTTTGCATGTGTTCATATATTTGTATGTGTATGTGTGCAAGAGTTGACATGTGTGCACATCTGTTCTTTGGTATGTGTGTGTGTGTGTATGTGGGTGCGTGTGTGTGTGTGTCCATGTGCATGCATGAGTGTGCAAGTACATGTGTGTATGTGTGCACAAGTAGGTTTATACTTTTTTCTGTCTATGTTTTGTTTGCATGTATATAGATGTGTATGCATGTGCATATGTGTTTGTGTGTGCTTTTGAATGTGTGTGAATATGCCTGCATGTGTATGAGGGCGTGTTTGTGACTATATGTATGTGTGTGTTCATATGTATATGTTGTGCACGCTTATGCATGTGTGTATGGAACTGTGTGTGTGCTCGTGTGTGTGTGCATGTGCATGTGCATGTTCTTGTATAGGTGTGAGTGTGTGCATCCAAATATTTGAGTGCATGTGTTTTTCCTTGTGTGCATGTGTATACAAGTTTGGGTGTAGAGTTGTACGTGTACATGTGTTTATGTATTTGTGTATGTGTGTCTACATGCATGTGTATGTGTGAATATTTGTAAATGTGCATATCAATTTGTGTGTGTGCATGTGCACATGTGGCGAGTCCTCATGTGTGTGTTCACGTATTGGCTGGTGTGTGTTGGTGTGCAATGTGTATGTGAGCACATACGAACATGGGTGTGGGTGTGTGTCTGTGTTTGCATATGTGTTTATGCATGTGCATGCATGTGTACGTTTGTGTATGTATGTGTGCATGAATTAACAAGTGTGCACATGTGTTCTTTGGTGTGTGTATGTGGGTGGATGTGTTTGTATGCATGTGCATGCATGAGTGTGCAAGTACATGTGTGTATGTGCTCATTAGTAGGTTTGTGTATGTGTGTGTATGTGTTGTTGTTTGCATGTGCTTTAATGAATGCATGTGTATAGATGTGTGTGCATGTGCATATGTGTATGTGTGTGCTTTTGAATTTGTGTGAATAAGCTTACATATATATGAGCATGTGCTTGTGTTTGTATTAATTTTTATGCATGTGTGTTGGGTCTGTGTGTGTGCTCGTGCGTGTGCACATGTGTATGTTCTTGTATAGGTGTGAGTGTGTTCATCCAAATATCTTAGTGCATGTGAGTTTCCATGTGTGCGTCTGTATACAAGTTTGGGTGTGGGGTTGTATATGTACATGTGTCTATGTGTGTGTGTATGTGTGTCTACATGTATGTGTATGTGTGAATATTTGTAAATGTGCATATCAATCTGTGTGTGTTCATGTGCACATATGTGTGAGTCTTCATGTGTGTGCACATGTGTTTGGTGGAGTGTGTTGGTGTGCATGCTAATGTGTGTGTGTGAGCACATATCAACATGGGTGTGAGTGTGTATCTATGTTTGCATATGTCTTTATGCATGTGCACACACATGTGTGTATATGTAAGTGTGTCTTTGTGTTTGTTTGTTTGAGTGTTTTGCATCTATATGTGAGTGTGTGTCCATATGCATGTGTTAATATGCGCATTGTGCTTATTGTGCATGTGTGTGTGCATGAGAGTGTATGGGTGCATGTGCATGTGTTTCTGTGTAGGGGTGCATGCAATCATGTGTATGTGTGTGTGTTTGCGTCTGAATATGTAAGCATGTTTGCTTGTGTGTGTTTGCATCTATATGTGTGAACATGCATGCATGTGCATGTCTGCATATCTACATGTGTGTGTGCATGTGTGCATATGTTTGTGTGTAAGTATGTGCTTGTTTGTGTGTGCGTGTGTGTATTCACACATAAGTGAATGTGTTTGTGTGTGTATACATGTGTGTGTGTCTATGCATGTGTGCATGAGTGTTTGCATGCATGTGTGTTTTTGCATATATGTGTGTGCATGTGTGTTTCTATCTATGTGTATGCATGAACATGTGTGTGTTTTAGTGTTCTTATGTGCAAGCAAGTGTGTGCATGCACGTGTACATGTGCATGCTTGGGTGTGTGCATGTGTTTATTTGTGTTCATCTTTATGTGGGCATTTATATATATGTGTGTTTATGCTTATATGTGTGTGGGTTTTTGTGTGTGTGTGTGAATGTGTGTTTATGCATGCTAGTGTCTATTTGTGTGTGCATGATTGTGCATATGCATGCCTTTACATGCATGCTTGTGTGTGTATGCATATGCATGCCTATGAGCATGTGTGTATCCATGGGTGTGTCTATTTGTGAGCCTTTGTGTGTGCATATATGTGTGTCTATACCTATGTATGTGTGTGTGTGTCTGTGTGCATGTGCTTAAGGTTACATTAGTGTGTGAGTGTGTGTGTGTGTCTATATTCATATGCATGTGCATATTGCTTGAGGGTGTGTGTGAGTGTGCGCATGCATGTTTGTGCATGTGCATATGTGAGCATGTGTGCTTTTTTTGTAGTATGTGTGTGGGTGCATGAGTCCAAGTGTGATAAGTGTGTCCTTTTGTGTGTGTTTGTTAATACATGCATGTGTGCATGTGTGTAAGCAAGTGCGCAAGCATGTGTGCATTTGTAGGTGTGTACGTGTGTGCATGTGTGTGCTCATGTCATATATGTGTGTACATGTATATGTGTTTAAATGTGCGCATGTGCGTGTGTGTGCAGGTGTTGTGTGTATGTATTCCTGTATGAAATTGTGTGTGCTTATGCATATTTGTGTGTATGCATATGTATGCTTGGGAGTGTGTGCATATAAGCCTACATGTGCATGTGCATGTGTGTACACACAGACACACATGTGTGTTCCGATGTATATACTATTCATGCTTGTGCATACATGTACGCATGTCTGTTGGCCTGTGGGCAAGTGTATGCATTTTTACTTGTGTGTGTTAGCATGTGTGCATGTGTGCTTGTGTATGTGTGAGCATGTGTGTACATGTGCATGAGCTTGTTTCTATATGTGGGTGTGTGTGTGTGTATGCAAACATGTGAATGTATGTATTTGCATGTGTATGCATGTGTGTGTATACACATGTGTGTATGTGGGGTTGTGTGCATTCATTCATGTATGTGTGTGTGTGTAAATGTGTTTGTGTGGGTGTGTCTGGTTGCTTTTTTATGCATATGTGTGTTGGGTGGTGTGTGTACTTATTTGTATGTGTGTGTACACATATGCACATGGACGTGCATGTGGATGCATATGTATGTTCATGTTTGTGGTTGTTTTTGGGTTTGTGTGTGTTTACGTGTGTAAGTTTTGATGCATGCTTATGTGTATGTGTGTTTACATGCTCATGTGTGTATATGTGTGTGTGTGTGTGTGTGTGCATGTGAATGTGTGTTCATGTG
Organism: Vanilla planifolia; assembly: GCA_023846275.1. Lineage (NCBI taxonomy): Eukaryota > Viridiplantae > Streptophyta > Magnoliopsida > Asparagales > Orchidaceae > Vanilla > Vanilla planifolia. The sequence continues at coordinate 277,279 of JAIUJO010000050.1, read as the reverse complement.
TGTGTGCATGTTTGTGTATGCTTATCTTGTGCACACACGTGGGTGTGCATGTGTGTTGTACATATGCATGTGTTTTTGCATGTGTATGTGATTATGCAAGTTTTTGGTGGTGTGCATGTGTGTGCACATGAAAGTGTGCACGTGCTTGTGCATGAGTGTGCATGTATGCATCTGTTTGTGTATTTGGGTGCATGCACATGTGCATGCATGTATGTGTGCATGTCTATAGGTTTGTGTGTGCATGTGAGTGCTTGTGTGTATGTGTGTGCATGTACACAAGTGTGAATATGTGTGTGTGTGTGTGAGTGCTTGTGTGTATGAGTGTATGTATGCTTGTGAGTGCATGTCTTCTTGTGCAATTGTGTGTGCACACAAGAACATGTTTATGTGTGGCTTTATGTGTGTCTGTGTGTGGGTATATGTATGTGGTTATGCTTGTGTGTGTGCATGTATGCACAAGTGCAGGTGTGTGTGTGAGTGCATGCTTGCTTGCATGTTTGCGTGTCTTTTTGTGTTTTCAAGTGTATGCTTGTGTGTCTTTGTTTGCATGTGTGTGTACATATATGGGTGCATGTGCATGTGCATGTGCTTGTGAGTGTGCTAGTGTGCACATAAAAGTGTACGTGTGCATGTGTATGTGGTCGGGAGCATGTGTACATATGTGTGTGTGTGCATGTGCATGTGCATCCATATAGATGTGTGTGCACATGTGCATGTTTCTATATAGGTATTAGTGTGTGCATCCGAATGTGTGAGTGCATGTGTTTTTTTATGTGTGCACATGTGTGTATGTATGCAAGTTTGTGTGTAGGGTTGCACACATACATGTGTCTATGTGTGTGAGTATGTGTGTCTACTTGCATGTGTATGTATGCATATTTATAAATGTATGTATCAATTTTTGTGTGTGCATGTGCATATGTGTGTGAGTCTTCATGTGTGTGTGTGTGTGCTGGGTGGTGTGTGTTGTTGTGCATGCTAATATGTGTGTGTGAGCACATACGGACATGGGTGTGAGTGTGTGTCTGTGTTTAAATATGTTTTTATGCTTATGCATGCACATGTGTGTTTATGTATGTGCACCTTTGTGCGTGTTTGTGTGATTGTTTGTGTTCATGTGTGAGTGTGTGTGTATGCATTTGCATGTGTTTGTATGCACCTTGTCTTTATGCATGTGTTTGTGGGTGTATGTGTGCATGCATGGGTGCATGTGCATGAGTGTGTGTGTGTGTGTGTATGTGTTTCTATGTGTGGGTGCATGCACAAATATGCATGTGTTTGTGTTTGCATCTAAATGTGTGAGCATGTCTACTTGTATGTGTTTGCATCTATAGGTGTGAGCATTTGTGCATGTGTACATATCTACATGGTGAGTGTGTGCACATGTGTATGTGAGCAAGTAAGTGTTTGTTTGTGTGTGTGTGTGCGAATTCACCCATATGCGAATGTGTTTTTGTGTGTATACATGTGTGTGTGTGTCTATGCATGAGTGCTTGTATGAATGCATCTATGTTTGTGCGTATATGTTTGTGCATTTGCATTTATGTGCACGTGTGTTTCTATCTATGTGTATGTATGAACATGTTTGTGTTTCAGTGTTCTTATGTGCAACCATGTGCATGCAACCATGTGTGTAAGTGCATATGTTTGTTTGTGTGCATCAGTATGTGGGCATGTGCATATATGTTTATTTGTGCTTATATGTGTGTAGGTTCTTGTGTGTGTGTCTGTGTGAATGTGTGTTTGTGCATGCTATTTGTGTGTGCATGATTGTTCATATGTGTGTATTTGCATGCATGCAAGTGTGTGTGTGCATACATGTGCCTGCTTTATGTACATGTGTGTATGCATAGGTGTGCATGTCTATGAGCCTTTATGTGTGCATATATGTGTGCCTATACCTATGCACATGTGTGTGTGTGTGTGTATGTGCTTATGTTTACATTAGTGTGTGTGCCTATGTGCATGTGCAAGTGCATATTATGGAAGAGTGTGTGTGAGTGTGTGCATACATGTTTGTACATGTGCATACATGAGCATGTGTGTGCATGTGTGTATGTGTGTGTGTGGGCATGAGTCTACGTGTGATCACGTGTGTCCTTTTGTGTGCGTGTGTTAGCGCATGCATGTGTGCATGTTTGTATGTGTGCAAGCATGTGTGCATTTTGTGTATGTGTGCAAGCATGCATGCATTTGTAGGTGTGTGCATGTGTGTGTTCATGTCATATATGTGTGTGCATGTATATTTATTTAAATGTGTGCATGTATGTGTGTGTTGTGTGTTCATATGCCTATATGAAAGCATGTGTGTGGGTGTGTGTGCTTGTGTGTATGTGCATGTGTATACATATGTGTGCTTGGGAGTGTGTGCATATAAGCATATATGTGCATGTGCATGTGTGGCATGGGTATGTGTGTACATGCACAAGTGTGTGTTCCTATTTATATACTATTCGTACTCGTGCATGCATGTACACATGTCTATTGGCCTATGGGCATGTGCATGAATGTTTACTTGTGCATGTTTGCATGTGTGCATGTGTGCCTATGTGTGTGTGTGAGCATGTGTGTGCATGTACATGACCATGTTCCTATATAGGGGTGTGTGTGTGTATGCAAACATGTGAATGTATGTATTTACATGTGTGTGCATGTCAGTGTGTGTACACTATGTGTATGTGGGGTTATGTGGATGCATGTATGTATGTGCATGTATAAGTCTATCTGCATGGATATGCATGCCTGCATGTTTGTGCATGTGTGTGTCAGTTTGTGAGTGTGCTAGTATGCATGCTTGTGTGTGTGTGCTTATTTGTATGTGTGTGTACACATACGCACATGGGCATGCGTGTGGATGTGTATGCATGTTCATGTGTGTGTATGTTTTCATGCATGCTTGTGTGTATGTGTGTATATGCACTTATGTGGGTATGTGTGTGTCTGTGCTTGTGTGAATGTTCATGTTAATGTGTGTGGGCATGTGTTTGTGTGTGCTTGTGCTTGTGCACACATCTGTGCATGCACATGTGTGTGTGCATATACATGCATTTGTTTATGCATGTGTATGTGCTTATGCACGCATTTGTCGGTGTGCATGTGTGTGCAGATCAACATGTGCATTTACTTGTGGATGTGTGCATGTGCTTGTGCAAGTGGGTGCATGCACGTGTGTGTGCATTTGAGTATTTGTGTACATGTATTTGTGTGTGACAGTATGGTTTGTGTATGTGTGTGCATGCACACAAGTGTGAATATGTGTGTGTGTGTGAGAGTGTGTGCATGTGTGCGAGTGCATTTGTTATTATGTAATTGTGTGTGCACAAAAGAACACGTTTATGTGTGGGTCTATGTGTGTGTGTGTGTGCATTTGAGTATTTGTGTACATGTATTTGTGCGTAACTGCATGTTGGTGTGTGTATGTGTGTGCATACAAAAAAGTGTGAATATGTGTGTGTGTGAGCGTGCTTGTGTGTGTGTGTGCGTATGTGAGTGCATGTGACCTTGTGCAATTGTGTGTGCACATAAGAACATATTTATGTGTGGGTCTATGTGTGTGTGTATGTGTGTATATGAAAGTATGTGATTATGTTTGTGTGTGTGCATGTGTGCATGTGTGTGTGATTGTGTGCTTGTTTGCACGTTTGCGTGTGTGTTTTTTTAGGTGTGTGCTTGCATGTGTGTGTGCATTTATGTGTGCATGTGCTTATGAGTGGTACACATAAAAGTGTACATGTGTATGTGTGTGTGTTTGGAAGCTTGTGTATGTATGTGTGTGCATGTGTATGCATGTCCATATATGCATGTGTGTGTGTGCATAAGTGTAAATTTTTGTGCATATGTGTGTGGGTGTACATGTGTGTATGTGTGAATGCATGTTTGTTGCTTATGTGCACATGTGTGTGTGCATTTGTTTGTGTTTATGTGCATGTGTGTGTGTATGCATGCACATGTGGGTCTAAGTGTGCATGTGTGTGTGTACTTCTATGTCTTTAGGTGCATTAATGTGTGTTTATGTGCATGCGCTTATGTGTGTATGCTTGCATATGCATGTGTGTGCATGTGCATTTGTCTGTGTGTGCATACATCTGCACATATATGAGTGCATATGTGCATCTATGTTTGTGTGTGTGCCTATGAGTGCATGTTTGTGCATATGCGAATGCATCTATGTGTATCTATATTTGTTCTTTATATGCATGTGTCCATGTGTTTGGGTGTAGGTGTGTGAATGTGCAAGTGCATCTACTTACATGTGTGTGTGGTTGCCTTGCTTTGTATGTTTGTATGTACGTGCGTGTGTGTGTGTGTTCTTTTGTGAGTTTTAATGGAAATGTGTGTGGTGCATGTGTGCATGTCTGTATTCACAAGTGTATGTGGCTATGTTCGTGTATTTGTGTACATGTGCATGTGTGTGTGTGTGCATGTGTACAAACATATGTCTATGTAAGTTTGTGTGCATGTGTAAATGCATGCATTCATGCATGCGTGCATATGTGTTTCTACATTTGCATGTTTGTGCATGGGCGTGTTTGCATGTGTTCAAATATGTGTGTCTATATGTATGAATGTGTATATGCATGCATGTGTGTGTGTGTGTTTGTGTTTTTAGATACATGTGTGTGTGTGTGTTTTCATGTTTATGCATGAGCAAGTGTGTGTGTGTGTGTGTGTCCATGAGTTTGCACATGTGTGTATATGCATAAATGTGTGTGCGTGTGTGCATGTGTGCATGTGTACTTTTGTATGTGTTCTTGTACATCTATGTGTGTTTGTTTGCCTATGCATATGTGTGGTTGCATGTGTGTGTGTATGTTTTTGTCTTGATTGCTTGAGTGTGTGTGTGTTCATGTATTAGTGTGTGAATGTGTGTGTGCTTGTGTGTGTGCCTGTGTAAATGTCTATGTCTATGCATGTGTGTGCATGAGTGTTTAAGCATGTTTGGTTGTGGCTTTGTGTATGCATTCATGTGTGTGTGTGCATGGGCATGTGCATGTGCACAATATGTGTGCTTATATGTCTTCATATGAGTGCATCTATGAGTGTGTAGGTGTGTGGATGTTTGTATGTATGTATATATGCATGTGCATGTGTTTGTGTGTAAGAGTGTGTGTGTGTATGTGTACATTCATGTGTGTGTATGTTTGCATATGTGTGTGCATTTACATGTATGTGTGTGTGTGTGCATGTTTTTCTTGGTGTGTGTGCATTTACATGTGTATGCATGTATCCATGTTTCTGCATGCATGTGTTCATATATCAATGTGTGTATGTGCACACAACTATGAGTTCAGCTATGTGTGTGTTTGTGCTTGTGTGTGTGCACTCGTGTCCATATTTGTTTGTGTACTTACACATGTATGTGTGCATGTGTGTTTGGGTGTATGTGTGTATGTGAACATATGTGTGTATATGTGTGTGTCTGTTTTCATCTATATCTATGTTTGTGTGTGCGTGTGTGTGCTTGTGTGTTTGTCTATGTATGTGAGTGTGTGTGTGTATGTTTGCATGTGTGTTTGTTTATGAGTATGTGCATGTGTAGTTGTTTGTTGGTGTGTGCATGTGTGTGCATGCTCATGCACAAGTGTGTGCAAATGTGTCCATGCATGTGTGTGCCTATATTTGTGTATTTTTGTATGTTTGTGTTTGTGTGTTTGTGTGTTTGTGTGTGAGTGTGTAAGTGTGTTTATGTGTGTGCATATGTATGCATGCATGTATAAGTATATGTTTGAATGTGTGTGTGTACATGGGCTTATGTGTGTGCTTATGTGCATGTGTATGTGTATGCACATGTATATGTGTGTGGACGTGTGTGTGTGTCTGTGTGTGAGAGTATGTTTGTGCATGAGTGCATACATGTGTATGTTTATGAGTTTATGTACGCATGTGTGTGCTTATGTTTGCATGTGCACATGTCCATGCATTTGTTTTTGCATGCATGTGTGTGTATTCATTACTGTGAATGTACATGTGCATTGTGTGCTTGGGTGTATGTGTGTGCATGCATGTTTATTTGTATGGAGGTGATCTTGTGTATGCACGTGTGTAAGTTTTTTTTTGTGTGTGCACACCTAGGTGCACGTGTGCTCTTTTGTGTGTCCATGTGTGTGTGTTTGGGTGCATGAGTGTGCACATGTGTGTGTATGTGTGTGTGTGTGCACATGTGTGTGTATGTGTGTGTGTGTGTATTTTTTGTGTGTATATGTTTGTACATCTATATTTATGTGCCTTTGAGTGTGCACATGTTAGTGTGTGTGTGTGTGCATGCATGTGTGTTTATGCGTGTGCATGGAGGTTGTTCTGTATGTGTGTGTGCACACGTGTGCATGCATGTCATTGGACACATGTTCATGCATGTGTGTGCACACATGTGTGTGTACATGTATTCCCATGTGCTTGTGTGTGTACATATGTGCACATGTGTGCCCATGTGAGTGTGTTTGTGTTCATGTGTGTGTGTGTGTGTTTATGTGCATGCATGTGAAAGTCTTCATACATGTGTGTGCATGGTTATGTGAGTGTGCATGTATGTGTGGATGTATTTGTGTCTATGCATGTATTTGCATTAGAGTGTTTATTTGTGTTGATATGTGTGTCTGTGTATGTGCCTTCGTGTGTGTGTCTATATGTATACAAGTATGTGCCTACTGTGTGTGCATGTATTTCATGTGCATGTGCACGTATTTGTGCGCTTGAGTCCACGTGTGGGCTTGTGTGATATGTGTGTGAGTGTGTATGTGGGTGCATGCATGCATGCAAGTGTGTGTTTCTATGTGTGTTCATGTCTATGTATATATGCATGCAACTGCATATATGTGAGCTCATTTGTGTGTATGTGAGCATCTTTGGATATTTGTGTATATGTAGATGTATGCATGCATGTGTGCATAAGCATGTACATGTGTGTTCATGTGCATGCGAATGTGTGTGCTTGCTTATGTATGTGCATCTATATTCCTGTGTTTGTGTGCATGTGCATGTGTATGCATTTCTATGTGTGTGTATGTGTGCATGTGTACGTGTGCATGCGCATGTGTGTGTGTGTATTATTATGTGTGTATGCACTTGCTTGTGTGTGTGCATGTTTGTGTGAGTGCCTGTATGTTTGCTTGTGACTGTGTGCATGAGCACATGTGTGTGCTTGTGTGAGCATATGTACATGTGCATATCTATGTGTGTGCTCCAATGTGTGTGGGTGCACATCTTTGTTTGTTTGTGTATGTATGCCTATGTGTGTCTGTGTTGGTGTTTTTGCTTATATGCATAGGTGATTGTTTTTGTATACATGTGCATGTATATTTGTGTGTGTGCGTGTGCATGTGCACTTGTGTGTGTGTGTGTGCATGTGTTTGTGTGCATGTGTATGTGTGTTTGTGTGTGCATGCATGTACAATACTTCAATGCTCAACTTACTGACTTTTTAGCCAAAGATCATATTTTTTGTAGATTGACCAATCTACAAAGAATTATATTTCTAAATATTTATATGATTAACATGTTGAACCTTTTTTTGTAATTATTACACATAGGATTATCATGATTTATGAATATTTGATTTAGTTTTTTTAGTGATGCTTTAAGTTACATTTGGTTTTTAAAATTAAGTCTTTATTGAATGACTGAGTGCCCTTCTACCTTTGTGAATAATATCTTGATCATCACTACAGCCTATCCAATTTTTGATCTAATGATCTAGATTATATCTATCTATGATTAGATCTAGATCCATTGATGGTTATTTCAAGTGTATGTGTGTATATATTCATGTATGTGTCTACTTGTGTTTATGCATGCATGTGTGTTTATTTGTGTATACATTTGTGTGTGTGTGTCAACATGCATTTGCACATATTTGTGTGTGTGTGTGCATATTTGTTTATGTATGTGTGTGGTTGTGTGTTTTTGAGTATGTGTGCATAAGATTGTGTGTGTGTGTGTGTCCATGCATGTGTGTGTGGTTTGTGTGTGTCTGGGTTAGTGCATGTATGCATGTTAGCATGTGTTTGTATGGATGTGTTTGTGTATGTGTGTGTGTGTATGTTTGTGTGTGCTTGTGCATGCATTTGTTGTGTGTTTATATGTTCTTATGATCATCTCCATGTGTGTGCATGTGTATGTACACACATGTACATGTGGATAGTTGTGTATGCGTCCTTTGTGTTTGTGAGCATGTGCCTGTGCTTGCACACATGTGTTTGTGCACACACGTGTGTTCATGTTTGTGAGCCTTTACATGCACGTGTGCATAGGTGCATGGAATATGAGTATGTGGGTGCATTCATTTGCATGCATTTGTGCACTAAAATAGGAATGTATGGATTTATGTGCGTTTACTATTTTGTGCATATGTAAGTGCAAGTGTGTATCTATATGTGTATGTGTGTGTTAGTGCATGTGCATGTGAGTGTGTTTGTGAATGTGCTTCTTTGTATGCATGCATGTGCATGTGTGTGTGTGTGTGTTTGTCTATCTGTAAGTTTGTGTGAGAGTGTGTGTGCTTATGCGTGCAAGTAAGAGAATGTGTGTTTACAGGTGTGTGCGAGTGTGTACCTGTGTGTGCGCATGGACGAGTGCATGCGTGTGTGTGTGAGTTTGTGTGCATGTAAACATATGTGTAAGCATGTGGTTATGTATGTTCACGTGTGAGTGCATGTGCATGTGCATGTTTGTGATTTTGTATATGTTCATGTGTGTGTGTGTGTCTATGTGCTCGAGTATGTGCATGTGTTTGTGCCTATGTGTGCCTCCATGTATTTGCATGTATTCATTTGGTTGTATGTGTGCACATGTGAGTACTAGTGTATGCATATGTGTATCTATGCATGTGTGTCATTTTGTGTACATGTGTTCATGTGTATGCATTTGGTTGAGCATGTGTGTAAGCACATGCATGTGTGTGTATGTGTGTTTGTGCATGTGCATGTGACTACATCTATGGGCTTTTGTGTGTTTGCAAGTGTGTGTTTGTGCACATGTGTTTATGTGCATGTGCATTTATGTGTACATTTGCATGCACCCTTGTGTGAATGTCCATCTATGTGTGACATGTCTACATGCGTATATGTGTAGATGCATGTTTGTGTGCGCATTTGTGGTTGTGTATGTATGTGTATATTCGTGTGTGCATGCATATGTGAGCCTAAGAGTTTATGTTTACTATTATATGTGTGTGTGTTTGTTTATGTATGTGCATGTGTATGGGAGTGCTTTAGTACATGTGGGCATGGATGTGTATGCATATATGTGTACATGTGTGTGCATGCATGTGTGCATTTACATGTGCACAAGGGTGTGTGTGTGCATGTACATTCATATGTGTGTGTGTGCATGCATTGGCACATGTGTGTGTCTGTGTATGTGTGTGGATGTGTGCACTTTCGTGTATAGGTATGCATGCATGTCTATGTGCATGTTTATGCTTATTGTGTGTGCATATGTATGTGCATGTGTGTGTGTGTGTGTTTGTTCATGTGTATAAGCATGTGTGTATGTGTGTGTGTGTGCATTTACATGCATGTGTGTATATTTGTGTTCGTATACACCTTTGTGTTTATGCATGTGTGTATGTGTGCAAATATTTTTGTTCGTATGCATGTTTGTGTCTATATTTTTATATTTGTGATCGTATGTGATTGTTTAAATTTCTATTTTTTTGTGCATGTGTGTGTGTATATGTGTGTATTTGCATGTGTGTGTACCTTTATGAGCATGTATGTGTGTCTACACATGCTTTTAAGTGCAATTGTGTGATCATCTATCCACATGTTTTTGAGTGCCTATGTGTGTGTTCCTATTCATGTATTTGTGTTTGTGTGAGTGTGCAAGCACTAATGTGTGTGTGTGTGTGTGTGCATGTGTGTATGTGTATTTGTGTGTATATATTGCATGTGTGTAAATGTTTCTATGTGTGTGCATCTATATTTGTGGATCTAGGTGTATGCTTGTGTGAATATGTATCTAAGTGTATGTTTATGCATGTGTGCATGCTTGTGTGTGTGTACCCCTATATGTATGTGCTTGTGTGTATACGTGTGTGTGTGCATTTGTGCATTTGTGGTTGTGCGAGTGTTTGTGCACATGCATGTGTATGTGCAAGCGTGTACTTGGCAATAGCCATGTGTGTAGGTACCTTTGTGTTTTTGTGTCTATGTGTTTGTGTGTGTATGTGTTGCTATGCTTGTGTGTTCATATGTATGAATATAGGTATTCTTATATGTGCATAAATGTGTGTGTGCTTGTGTGTATATTTGTGTTTGCATATTGATGTGTGTGTATGTGCATGTGTGCATACATGTGTGTATGTGTCCATGCTTATGTGTGTGTGTGTGTACTATGTGTTTGCGTGGGCATCTTTATGCACCTTGTCAGAATATGTGTGCATTCCTTTGTGTATGTGTGTAAGTATTTCTTCATCTGTGTTCATATGTGCATGTCTGTGTGTGTGCATGTGTGTGTTAGTGCATGTGTGTGCATATAGATTGTGAGTGTGTGTGTGTGCAATCACATATGGCTGTATGCATGTCCATGTGTGTGTTCTTGTGTATGTTTGTGTGCATTTGAGTATGCATGTATGAGTATGTGTGTGTGTGTATGCATGTGCACCTATCTATATGGGTGCATATGTGCATATATATGCACATGTGTTAGTACATGCTCTAGTGTGTGTACATATATATGTGTATTTGTGTGTTCAGACATGCTTCCATGGACATGCATATGTGCATAGGCTTGTGTGCATACGTATGTGTGTCCATTTTAATGTGTGTTTGTACATGTATTTGCATGTGTGTATGCATCTGCATGTGTCCATGGTTGTGTGTGTACTTATGTTTGTGAGTGTGTGCCAGCATGTGTGTGTGTTGTTGAGTGGGTGTGCTTGTTTGTGTATACATAAGCATGCATGTAAGCTGATGTGCGCAGGTGCATGTACGTGTGTGCTTGTGTGCATGTGCTTGCATTTGCATGTGCATTTGTGCCATTGTCTAGCATGTGTGTGTATGTGTGTGTGTGTGTGCATGTTTGTGCATGTTCTTTTATTTGTGTATGTAATTATATTGATGCATGTGTGTGCTTATGTGTGTGTGTGCATTTTTGTGCGTGTTTGTGCATATATGTGTGAGTGCTTTTGTATGCATATGTGTGTGTTTGCATGCCTATGTGTATATGCATATGTGTGCATGTGAGCATGTGTTCATTTGTGTGGATTTGCATGTGTGTGTATGATTCTCTGTGTGTATTTACATACACATATGAGTGTATGTGTGTGAGTAAATGCATGCATGTTAACACATTGTGCACGTGTGTATTTGTGTCTATGCTTGTGTTCATGTGTGTGTGTGTGTGCATGTGGGTGAGTGCATCTGTGTCTACATGGTTTTATGTGTGTCAGTGTGTGTGCATGTTTATGTTTGTGGTTTTATATATGTGTGCATGTGTACGTGTTTGTACATGTGTATGTGTGTGTGTTCTTATGTGCGTATGTCTTTGTATTTGAGTATGTGTGTATTTACGTGTGTCCCTGCTAGGGTGCATTTCTAAGTGCCTGAGTGTGCAAGCATGTGCATCTATGAGTGCCTATGCATGTGCATGTGCTTAGATGTGCATGCACATTTGTGTTCGTCTATACATTTGTATGTGCCTGTATTTGTTCATATGCACGTGTTCCTCAGTGTGTGCATGTGCATATGAACTTATGTGTTTACATGTGTGTGTTCGTGTGTGTGCATGTATTTGTACATATGTGTGTGTGTGTGTGTGTGTGCATATGCATATTCATGAATGTGCATATGTCTGTACTTGTCTGCATGGTTATGCATGTGCAAGTATATGTTTATGTGTGTGAATGTATTAGTGTGTTTCTGTGTGATGCAAGTGTTTGTGAAGGTGTGTGTATGTATGTGCAAATGATTTTTTTCATGTGTATGCATGTGTGTGTGTGCTTGTGAATCTATACGTGTGTGAATTCATGCATTTATGTGTGTGCTTGTGCAATTGCATGTGTTTATGTGTATGCATATTTGCATGACTGTGCATGTGTCTATGTGCATTCATGTGCATGTGCATGCATGTGTTTGTGTGCATGTTTGTGTGTGTGCATGTATAGGAATTTATTTTTCTTTGATTATATATTTGCATGTGTATGCATGTGTGTATGCATGTGTGCTTGTGTATATATATATATGAGCATATTCATGTGCTAATGAATGTGTTGTGTATCTACTTGTTTGTGTGCATGTGGCTATTTTTATATGCCTGTGCACGTGTGTGTGTGTGGGTGTGTATTATTGTACATGCATTTGAGCCTGTATGTGCTTGCGAGCATGTGTAAGTACCTGCATGCATGTGCAGTTGCATGCGTGTGCATGCATATATGCAAGTGTGATTGTGAATTAGTGTTTGTGTCTCTATGTTCATGTATGTATCTATGTTTGTGTAAGTCTATTTGTTGGTAGCATATGTGTGCTATATGAGCATGTATGTGTTTTTGTATGTGCGAATATACATGTGTGGGTGCATGCATCTTTGTGAGCATATGCATGTATGTGTGTGCATGCATATTTGTGTGCATATATGCATGTGTGCATGTGTGTGTGAGTGTGTGGGTGTGTGTGCATAAGCATTTATGTGCATGTGTGTGCACATCATGTATGTGCATGCTTTTATATCTACATGTGCATATGCAGTGTTATGCATGTGTGCATGTACAAATGGGCATGTGTGTGTGTGTGTGCAAATGCATATGCATGTCTGGTTGAGTATTTGGTTGTTACATGTATGTGCATGTGTGTGTGTTGTGTGTGTGGGTCCATGCATGTGTGCATATGTGTGTGCATTTGTGACTATGTGTGCAAGCATGCATGTGTGTGTGTGTTTGTGGTTGTGTGCATGTGCATGTGTGTGTTTGTGCACGTGTTTGCATGTGAGTTGTGCATGTAAGCATGTGGGTGTGTGCTCATGTAAGTACATGTACATTTGTGATATGAAAATTTATGCATGTGTGCATAAGCATAGGTGTGTATGTGGATGTGCGTTCATGCTTATGCATTTTCACCTATGTGTAAGAGTTTGTGTTTTTTAAAGTGTGTGTGTTTGTGTGTATATGAATGTGTGGGTGTGTATTTGTGTACAAGAATGTTTTTTAGTGTATGCGTATGCATGCATGTATGTGTGTGTGTGCATATGGTTATGCACATGCATTTTTGTACATGCGTGCTTGTGTGTATATGTGCATGTGTGTAGGTTTATGGGTGTGAGCACGTGCATCTGTGTGTGCAAGCAAGCCTATATAGGGGTTGTTGATGTGTGTCCATTTATGTATGTGTGTGCGTGCATGCATGTGTGCATGTGTGTGGTTGTGCCGATATGTTGGGTGTATGTGTGCATGGGGGTGTACGTTGCGGTGCAAGTATGTGTGTGCATGTGCATGTGTGTATGCATATGTGCACGTGTGTGTGTGTGTGTGTGCATGTGTCTAGGTGTGTGTGCTTCTATGTGTAAGGATGTGCATATGTTCGCATGTATGTGTGTGTGCATGTGTATGTGTGTGTACAAATTTTTTTATGTGCGAGTGTGTATGTGTGCGTCTGTATGCTCTAATGTGTGTGTATGTGCATGTGTCCATTTGCATGCACATGTGTGTATGCATGTGGGTATACATGGAACTTTGTGATTATACATGTACATGTGAACATGTTTTTGTGCGTGTTTGTGTGTGTGTGTTTTTTTGTTTATGTTTGTGCTTTTATAGGAGCATGTTCTTGTTCTTGTCTGTGTGCATGTTTGTTCATGGATGTGGGTGTTGGCATGTGTGTTTATGCATGTGCATATATGTGCAAGTATTTGTGTGTGTGTTTAAGAATTTGTACATGTAAGTGAGCATGTGCATGTGTGTATGTTCTTGCGTGTGTTTGTGTGCATGTTAATGCATGTATGTGCAATTGTGTGCATATATGTGTCGGTGTGTGTCTGGGGGTGCATGTGGGCATGTGTATTTGTGTGTACCTATGCATATGTATTTGTGTTTGCACATGAATGTGTGCTTGTGTGTGTGCATTAGTGGAGCATGTGCTTCTACATGCATGTCAATGTGTTCATGCATGTGTATGCAAGTGTGTGTGAATGTGTGTGTTTGTACTTTTGTTTGCATGCGAGTGTGCATGTGCATGTGAAAGAGAGAGTCAGTATGGTGTATGTGTGTGTGTGTGTGGGGGTATGTGCATGGGTATATGTATAAATGTATATGGATGCATATGTGTATGCATAGATATCTATGTGTGAGCATGTTTGTGCATATATTGGGGTGTATGTGGGCATGTGTGCTTACATGTGGGTTTGCATGTGCGTGTTTGTGTGTGGGTATATGCATTAGTGTGTGTGTAAGTGACAAGTGTGCACAAGCATGTGTGTATACACACTTGTATCTATGTGCACATCCATGTGTGTGTGTGCATGTTTGTGAGCTTGTTTATGTGTGGTCATGTGTATGTGTGTGTATGCGCATGTGCTTGGTGTATGTGTGTGCAAGAGCATGTGTGTATGTGTGCATATGTGCATTTTTGTGCATATGTCATTGTGTTTGTTTGTATGCATTTAGATGTGTGTGTTTGTGTGTGCATGTGCATCAATGTGTATAAGTTTGTGTGCATGTTTGTTTGTACATCTGCATGTGCTTCTATGTTCATATATGTGAGTGTGTGTGTGTACATGTGTGTGCATGTAAGCATGTGTGTATACATCTGTGTGTGCATGTGAGCATATGTGTGTGCATGATTGCTTATGTGTTGTTTTTGTGTCTACATATGCGTGTGTGTGCATGCTTGCATACATGTGTGTATATTTGTGCATATCTATTCATGCCCTTCTATGTGGTTGTGCACATGTGTGTGCACCCATGCATATGGTTGTAAGTGTGTGTATGTTTTTCATGCAATTGTGTGCATATGTGAAAGTTTGTGCTTGTGTATGCATGTGTGTGTGCATGCATGTGTGTGAGGATATGTGCTTGTGTGCTTATGTGTGTGTGTGTGCATATGTTCATATTTGTGTGCATGCATGCACGTGTTGTTTTGTAGGTACTTGTATGTGTATGTGTGTTCATACATGTGTGTGTTGTTCTATTGGTTTGGTTGTGCACATGCATTTGTGTGTCTGCTTGTATTTGCTTGTGTGTGAGAATGTGCATGGTTTGTGCAAGTATGCGTGTTTGTGTGTATATGCGTGTGTGGGGTGATGTGTCTATGGGTTTGCATGCATGTGTGTGTGTTCAAGTCTGTGTATGTGTGGGTTTGGGTGTGTTTGTGCATGCGTGCATGCATTCATGTGGAAATGTATGTGCATACATGCATGCACATATGTGTGTGTATGGGTGTCAATCAAATGTGTAACTTTGAGTGTGCGTGCTTTTGAATATTCACTTGTGTTTGTTTGTGCATGTGTGTATGGGTGTGTTTGAGCATATGTGCACATATGTGTGTACCTATGCATGCCTCTCTATCTATTTGTGGATGTGCTTGTATGTGTTTTTGAGTGCCTATGTGTGTTCATGTCTATGTTTTGTGTATGTGCATGCATGTGTGTACATATTCATGTATTTGCACTTGTTTGAGCATACGCAAGATCGCACATGTGTGTGTGTGTGTGTCCATGTCTAAGTGTGCTTGTAGTTGTGTATATGTATGTATGTGCATACGTATGTGTGTGTGTAGGTGCATGTGTTTGTGTACTTGTCCATTTGTGCATGTGTATGTGCATGCAAGTGTGTTTAAAGATGTGTTTATGTGCATGTGTGAGTGTGTGTGCATGCATGCACGTGTGTGTGTGTGTGTACATGAATGCATGAGTGTGTGTATGCATGCACATGTGTGCTTTCATGTGAACATGTGTGAATGTGCATGTGTGTGTGTGTGTGCAAGTGTGTGTGTTTGTTTGCATGTGGGTGTGTGCATGCATGATTGTGTGAGTATGTGTTCATGTTATTATGTGTGTGTGCACACAGGTGCATGTGTACAAGTGTGTGTGTGTGCACACAGGTGCATGTGTACAAGTGTGTGTGTGTGCATGTGAAAGGGCATGTGTGAGTGTGTCTTTGTGTGACCATTTGCATGTTTTTGTGTGTGCATATGTGTGTGTACGTGTGTGTGCATCTTTGTTTGTATGTTGGTGTGTGTGTGCTTCTGTGTATACGAGTGTATGTAAATGATGTGTTTATGTGCATGTATATGTATGTGTATGTGTGGGCATGCGAGTGCACAATGTTCCATGTGCATGTGAACCTTTATGCATCTTTGTAGATACTTAATTGTGCAAGTGTATATGTATGCTCATGTGTGAATGTGCATACATGTGTGTATGCATGTGGATTGTCTGTGCATGTGCTTGTCTATATTCATATATATGTGTATGTAGTTCATGTGTATGTGCTTATGCATGTGTGTATGCATGCATGTGTGCATTTGGACATATTTGTGTGTGTGAGTGTGCATGCAATTGTACGTGTGGTTGTGTGTGTGCATGTAAGATTACATGTATACATCTATGTGTACTTGCTCAAGTGTGTGTGTTTATGTGTTTTTATGTGCATGTGTGCATCTGTATATATATGTACATATGTATGTGTGTTTATACATTTTTTTGTGTGCTTATAAAAAAGTGTACAGATGTGTGTGTCTACATCTGTGCTTGGATGGGCATGCGTTTTTGTGGAACCATGTATGTGTGAACATGTGTATATGTGTATGAATATGCATGTGAGCGTGCGTGTAAGCATGTGCTTGTGTGTGTGTGCATATGAGTGTGAATGTGTGTGTGTGTAAGCCTATGTGTAGGGGTTTGTTGCACATGTGTGTGTGTGTGCATGTGCATGTCTATGCATGGGTGTGCACATATGTGTATAACTGTGCATGTGTGAGTATTTTTGCATGTGTGCATTTGTATGTGCATGTTTATGCATACGTGTGTGTGTGGCTATGGGTGTATTTACATGTATATGTGCATGTGTTTATGTGTTTGTGCACATATGCAATTGAGTGTGTGCACTTTTGTGTGTGTGTGTTTGTAATCACACTTGCATGTATGTGAATGTGTTTGTATATCTGCATGCAAGCATTTATGTATGTATGTGATTGTGTGCATGTGTATTTATGTGTAGTCCATGTGTGCAATTGTATGCATGCATTTGTGTTCTTGTGTGTGTTTGTGCATGTGCATATGTGTGATTATGTTTGTGCATATAAGTTTATACTTTTGTAAGTACATTGGTACATGTTTGTGTTTATGTATATGTGCATGCACATGTGTTTGTGCATGAGTATGCATGTGTGTGCACAAGGGTGTTTGTGTGGCTGTTCGTGAGTGAGCATGTGTGTGCATATATGATTGCATGTGCATGTGGATGTATGCACTTGTGCATACTTGTGTGTGCTTGTGTGTGTCTATGCAAGTATAAGTGCATGTGTTTATGAGTATGCATATTTGTATGTGTGTGCATGTGTGTGTGTGTGTGCAGGTGTGAGCTTTTACTTCTGTTCTTTTGTGTGCTAGTATGTGTGTGTGCATGTGCATGTGCATTCATGTATGTGCATGAGCATGAGAACTTGTGTATATACATGCGTTTGCATTTGTGTGTGCATGGGTGTGTGTTCATGTGCATGTGCATTTGTTTGTGGTGTGTCTTTGTAAATTCTTTTAAACATGTATGAGTACATGTTTGCATGTGCACATGCATGCATGCATGTGCATGCACACACACATGAGTGTGGGTGTGTGTGTGTATCTGTGTATGCATGTATATATCTATGTGTGAATATGCCTATTCCTGGGTCTATTCATTTGTGTCTATTGTGTAAGCATCTATGCACGTGTGTGTGTGTGGCCATCATTGTGAGCATATGCAAACACATGTCAGTGTATAGGTGTGCATGCATGCATGCATGTGTATGTATGTGCATGTATGCATGTGTGTTCATGTGTGTGGGTGTGTGTGTGTTCACAAGTGTGTAGATGTGTGTGCAATTACATGAATGTGAATGCGATTGAGTCTGAGTGGGTGTGCACGAGCATGTGTTTGTGTTTGCATGTGCATGTGCATGTGCATATGCATATGTTTTTCTTTGTGTATTTGTGTGCACACGCTTGTATGTGGGTGTGTTCATGTGTGTGTGTGTCTTTCTGCCTATATGAGAGTGTATGTCAGTGCATATTTGTGTGCATTCTTCTTGTGTGTATGTGCATGCATGTGTCTCTTTATGGGTGTGAGCATGCGTATGTGTGTATTTTTGAATTTGTGTGTGTGTGTGGGTGTTTGCATGTTAATGTGTGATTGTACATGTGTACGAGTGTGCTCATGTGTGTCTGTGTGTGTTTGTACTCTGTGCACTCATATATAAATGTGTGTATGAGTATGGGTGCGCATGTGTGTGTTTATGCATGTGCATTTGTGTATGCTTATGTGTGTTTATATGTGTGCATATGTGCTTTTTGGTTTGTGTATGTGCATGTGTGTGTACATGTCCTTAAGTGCATGTGTGTGTGTGTGGGTACAAGTGTCTATGTGTGTGCGTGTATATGTGTGGGGTGTGTGTGTGCATATGGTTGTGCTATGCAAGCATGTATGTGTATGTGTGTCTATCTTTGTGTTTGCATGCACGAGAAAGTTTGTGTTTTCGTATGTATGTGTGAGCATGTGCATTCATGTGTGAGTGCTTACACGTGTGTGTGTGTGTGGGGGGGGGGGGTGTTTATGTGACTATGTTTGGATGTGTGTATGTGTGTGTACGTGCATATGTGCATGTATCTATGTGTGTCTGAATGTGCATGCATGTTTGTGTGTGTGGGTTTATCTTAGTGTTCATGTGTGTGGATGCGTGTGGATTTATGTTTGTTTGTGTGCGCATATGTGTATTCCAAAGCATACCTTTATGTGTGTGTGTATGCATGCATGCACATGTGTGTATATATGTGTGTGTGCATGTGTGTGCTCGTGTGAGTGTGTGTATATGTTGTGCATGTGCATGTGTTTGTATGTGTGCATGCATATGCACACGTGCGTGTATGTATGTGTATAAATCTATGTGCGTGTGCGTCTATATGATGTTCTACATGCATTTATGAGTATGCTTGTGTGTGCATGCATGTGTGTGTTAGTGTATTTTAGCATGTGTGTATGTGTCTATGTGTGTGTGGGCATGTGTATGTATATGTGTGTGCATGTCTTTATGTGTGAGTATGTGGGCGTGAGCACATCTATATTTTTAAGTATGTGCATGAGTATGTGTATGTGCATTTGTCTATGTGCTTGTGCATATTTTGTGTGTATTCACGAATAGGTCTATGATAGTTTGTGTGTGTGCATGTGTGCTTACATGTTTGTGTGCATTTGTCTATTCGTGCATGAATGTGTGTGCATATATGTTTGTGTTTGTGTATGTACATAGTTGTGAGTATGGGTGTGTGCATGAACGTGTGCATGTGAGGGTGTGTGTTTGCATCTGCATGAGCATGTGTGTCCATGCGAGTATGCATGTACATGTGTCTATGCATGTGTGTTTATGTGTATGCACGTATGTGTGTGTGACTATGTGTATATATGTGTGTATGTGTGTGTTAGTGTGTGTGTGTGAATATGTGTATGTCTGCATATGTGTGGGTGTTTTCTTTTGTGTGTGCACGAGGGTACATGCAAGTGTGCTTGAGATACATGTGTGCAAGCATGCATGTACATGTGCCTGTGTGGATGCGCATGTATGTGTGTGCATGTTTGTTTGCATGTGTATTTTTGTGTGTGATTGTGCATGTGCGAGGGTGCGTCTGTGCATGAGCATGTTGCGTGCATTATGTTTGTTGTGTGTGAGTATGTCTATATGTACACATGCTTATGGATGTGCTTGTGCATCTTTGTTTGCATTTGTATGCATGAGCATGCATGGGTGTGCATGCATGTATGTATGTTAGTGTTTGTATTCATATGCATATGTATACATTTTTACGAGTGTGCAAGCATGTGTGTACGTGTTTGTGTGAGCATGTGTGCATCTTTGCATGTTTATAGATTCCTACACATGAATACATGCATTCATGCATGCATGCTAATGTGTGTGTTTGCATGTTAATGCTTGTGTGCCTATGTGTGAGTGTGTCCATGCATGTGTGTGGATATACGTGTATGTGGGCTTATTTTTGCATGTAGGTACATGTTAGTATGTGTGGGTATGCACGTATTTACATGTGCATATAAATATGTGTGTGTGTGTGTGTTTATCCATGTGTGTTTGTGTGTTTTATGTATGTGTGTATATATTTGTATGCATATATGTATTTGTGACATTGTGCAGGTGTTTTTGCATGTGTATGATTATATGTTGCATGCATGCTTATGCATGCATGTTTGTATGTGAACATGTGATTTTTTGTGCTTATGTGTGCATGGTTGCATGCATGGGTTTGTGTGTGTCTTAAGGTGAGTCTGTTCATGCGTATATTTGTGTTCTTGCTTGTGTGTGTATGTGTGGATGGGTGGGTGTGTGCATGTGTGTGTGTGTGTGTGTGTACATGTGTGCATGTGTGTGTATGTGTGTGCATGTTCATGCATGCATGAATATGTGTGTCTGCTTGTGTGCATGTGTGTACATGTTCATGTGTGAATTACATGCACGTGTGTGCATGTGTGTGATTTTTTGTGTCTATGTGCATCCATGTATGTACATGTGCTGAGTGTGTGTGTGAGTACATGCATGCACGTATGCTCACTTGTGTGTTTGTGCTTGTGTGTCTGTGTTTGTGACAATGTGTGTTGTTGGATTCACGTGCATGTCTGGGTATGCATGTGGTTATGCATGTGCATGTGTGTACATGTGTGTGTGTCTAAGTATAAGTGCATCTATGCATGCATGTGTATTTGTGTGTGTATGCATTGTGTGTGCATTTGTGTGTGTGTGTAAGTGCATGCATAAGTGTGTGTGTTTCAATACGTGTGCGTGTGCATGTTCATGTGTGTGAGTGTTTGTATGTGTTTGTATATGTGCATAATTCCTTATGTGTGGATAAGTGTATGCATCAAGCATATGTCTGGGTATATATATGTTTGTGTATTTTTGTGACAGTGCATCTATGTGTACATGTGTGTCTACACATGTGTATTCACATTCATATGTGCACATGTGTTTTTTCATGTGTATATGAATCCATGCAGGAGGGTTTTCATGTGTGTGCATATGGGTGTGTCTATGTGTGTGTACTTGTATACACATGCACATGTGTGTGTGTGAGCATGTGCATGTGTGAGTTTTTGTGGGTTGGAGTATTTGTGTGTGTGTATACATTTGTACTTATGTACTTGTCTATGTGTGAGGGCACATGTTTGTGCTTACGTGCTTGTGCATGTATGTATGCATGTGTTTGTGTGTATTTGCATGTGTTTGTGTGCATTTGCATGTGTTAATGTGTGTGTGTGTGCATGCTTGTGTTTATTATTGTGCATGTGTGTGTCTGTGCATGTGTGTATGTGTGTGCATGATGTCTATGTGCGTGTGTAGGGTTTAGTGTGAGCACACATGTACGCATGGGCATGTGTGTGCATGTTTGTGTGCATTCATGTGTGTGGGTTGCATGGGTGTATGTGTGCATGTTCTGTGCATATGTGATCAGGTTTGTGCTTGCTTGTGTGTTTGGGTGCTTGTGTGAGTGTGAATGCATGCATGCGTATTAGTGTGGGCATGTGTTTGCATGAGTGTTTGCATGTGTGTGCACATGTATGTGTGTGCGCGTGTGCATCATGTGTGTATACAAGTGTATGAGTGTGAATCTATTTGTGTGTGTTTGTATGTATGTTCATGTTTTTGCAAGTGAGTGTGTGTGTGTGTGTGCATGCCTATGCATATTTGTATGTGTGCAAGTCTACAAGCATTCGCATGCATGCACAAACATACGTGAGTGCACGTCTTTGTGTGTTTGCATTTGCATGTATGTCTATGAATGCACGTATGTGCCTTTGTTTGTGTGTGTATGCGATTGCATGTTTGTATCAGTGCATGTGTGTATGCATGCGTGTGTATTTGTACTTGTGCATGCATGTGTTTTTGTGCATTTAGGCATGTATGTCAACATGTTCAAGTATGTGCATTCATGTGTATGTGTGTGCACATATGTGAATGCATGTGCCTTTTTGTGTATGTGTGTGTGTGTCAGAGTGTGCTTGTGCATGTGTGTACATGTGCATGTGTTTGTGTAAGAATGTGTGTGTGTGTGTACATGTGAGCATGTGTGTCCATCTATGCTCCTATGTGCGTGCTTGTGCATGTGTGTGTGTACGTGCTTGTTTGCATAAGTGTGTCTTTGATTTTGTGTTTATTACTATGTGTGTTTGTGCATGCATGCGTGCATGTGTGTATGCCTGTGCTTGTGTGTGTCCTTGTGCATGTTCATGTGAGTGTGTGTGTGTGTGTGTATGTGTAAGTGCCACTCCGTGTAGGTAGATGAGCATGTCCATGTGTGCATGTGTGTGTCCATGATTGTATATATGTGCATGTGTGTGCATGGGTACATGCATATGAGCATACTTGTTTACATATGTGTGTGCCTTTGGTCTTGTGTTCATTCTTATGTGTGTGAATGGAAGGTGTATGTGCTCGATTTTGTGTATGGGCATGAGCACATGTGTGTGTATTCGTATGTGAATCTGCATGCATGTTTGTGATTGTATTTGTGCATTTTCTTTTGGGTGTGTGTGTGCATGCCTATGTTGAGTGTGTATGTGCATGCATGTGTATGGGTGTGCGTGCTTGTGTTTGTGTGTGCATACATCCATTTGTGAGTGTGTATGTGTGTGCATGGATGTGTGCATATATGTGTGAATGTGCCTATGAGTTTGGGCATGTGTGCTTGCATGTGTGTGTGTGTGCATGAATTTTTTTATGCGCACATGCATGTGTATGGATTTATGAGTGTGTTTATTTTTGTGTGCATGTCATGTCTACACTCATGTGTATATGTGTATGTGCATGTGTATGTTTAGGTGTATGTGTGTGTTTGTGCTTGTATGTGTGCATGTGTTTGTGTGTTTGTGCATGTGTGTGTACAACTTAGCACATGTGTATATTTATAATGCATGTGTGTGTATGTGTTCATGTGTGTGTGAGTGAGTATATGTGTGAGTGTGTGTATCTATATGTGCATATTTTAATGTGCGTGTGAGCCTTTAGGAAAGTGTGCATTTTTATGTATGTGTGTGTATGCATTTGTACATATGTGCGAGTGTGTGTGCGTGAGTGCATGCACATGTGTTTATGTGTGTTTTGTGCATGTGTCTATGTGTGCATGTGTGTATACATATTTCTATGTTTGTGTGTGCCTATATGTGCATAGTTGCATGTGTGTGCGAGTGTTTGTGTGTGCATGTGCTTCTATGACTATGTGTGCATGTGTCTAACCATGTTTATTTGTTTTCTTGTGGGAATGTGTGCCACTACCATGTGTGCACATGTGTGTGACTCTGCATGTGTTTTGGTGCACTTGCTTGTTTTTGTGCTTTTATGCATGTTCATGTCTATATGTGTGTGTGGACATGTGCATGCATCTATGCATGCATGTTTGTGTGTGTGTGTGTGTGTATGTTTGAACATGTGTGTGCATGCAAGGGTGTGTGCATTTGTGACTATGTGTGCATGCATCTTTGTGGTTATGTGTGTGTGCAATTTTGTGTGTGTGTGTGTATCCATAGGCTTGAGTGTGTATGGGACTAAGTGCATGTGGGTAAGTGTGTGTGCATGGGCGTGTGCATTCGAACGTGCCTATATGTGTTTTTGTGAATTCAACTATACATGTGGTTATGTATGTGCATGTGAGCATATGTGTATACATTTATGTGTACTTGCTTGAGTGTGTGTATGTATGTGTGTATTTTTGCATTTTTATGTGCATGTGTGAGCATGCACATGTGGATGTGCATATGTGAATACATACATGTGTTTGTGTATATTTCTTTGTGTTTTTGTAAAAAAGTGCGCATGAGTGTGTGCAAGTGTGTGTGTTTCAAAATGTATGCTTGGTTGGGACTATTTGTTAGGGTCCACAAGTGTGTGAGACAGTGCATGCATGCATGAGTATGTGTGTGCATGTGTGCATGCATATGTGTACATATGAGTGTGCATGTGTTTGTGTAATCTAATGTGTGGAGGTTTGTGTGTGCATGTGTGTGCATTTGTATATGCATAAATGTGCATGCTTATACAAGAGTATGCACGTGTTTGTATAAGTGTGCCTATGTGAGTGTTTTTGTGTGTGCATGCATTTGTATGCATATGTTTGTACATATGTCTGTATGTAAGTGTATTTGCAAGTATATCTTATTGTTTGTGCATGTATGTGCTTGAGCACACTTTTGTGTGTATTTGCAGTCGCACTTATGTGTGTGTGTCTACATGCAAGCATATGTATGAGTGTGTATTTATGTGTAGTGCATGTGTGCATTTGTGTTCTTGTGTGAATGTGTGCATGTGTGTGTGTATGTGTGATTGTGTTAGTGTATGTGTGTGCATGTGTTTGTACTTTTGCATGCATGTGTGTTTGTGCATGTTTGTACTTGATATATGTGTGTGTGTGCACAGGTGTGCATATATGTGCATATGTGTTTGTGCATGAGTGTGCATGGGTGTGCATCTATGTTTGTGTTTGGGTTTATGTGAATGTGCATGTGTGTGCATATGTGACTATATATACATGTGTATGTATGCACTTGTGCATACATGTGTGTGTATGCACTTGTGCATACATGTGTGTGTTTATATGTGTCTATGCAAGTGCAAGTGCATTTGTTACAAGTATGCATATTTGTATATGTCTGCATGTATGTATTTGCATGCATATGTGTGTGTACATGTCTATGAATTTACTTTTATTGTTTTGTGCATTAACATGCATGTGCATGTGTGTGTGTGTGCATGTACATGTGTGTTCATGTGTGTGTGTGCATTGGTGTATGTGTATGAGTGCATGTACATTTGTTTATATGGGTGTGTGTGGGCATGTGTTATTATACATTCTTTTGAGCATGTTTGAGTACATGCTTCCATGTGTACATGCATGTATGAATGTGTATACACACACGTGTGAGTGTGGGTGGGTGCGTATGTATCTCTTTATGCATGTATGTGTCTATGTGTGAATATGTGGGTTTGCCAGTATGTGCATGTGCGTGTGTGCTATGTGAGCATTTGTGCAGCTATATGTGTGGCCATCTTTGTGACCATATGCATGCATGTGTGTGTGTATACGTGTGCATGCTTATACGCATGTATATGTATTTGTGATTGTGCATGTGTCTACATGTGTGTGTGTGTGCACGTGTGCACACCTGCATGTATGTGTATGTGTTTATGTGCATCTATTTTCCTATAAACATTTGTGTAGATGTGCATGCATGTGCATATCCATGTGTGTACACGTATGTGTGTGCATTTGTATGTGCATGTGTGCACATGTCTGACTGCATGTGTGCATATGTGTGTGCATGTATGTATGCAAGCATGAATGTGTTTTGATATTTGTGTATGTGTAGCTATGTGTATGTATGTGTGTCTGTGTTAATGTGTGTTTATTTGCATATGAATGCTAGCATGTTTGTGCATGTGTGTGTGTGGATCCATCTATGTGTGTGGATGCATCTATGTGTGTGTATGTTTGTGTGTTTGAATGTGTTTTTATTTGTGTAAGCATTCACATGTGCTCTTGTGCATTTTTTGCACATGCACTTGTGCATGTGCATATGTGTGTGTTTATGCATGTGTCTCTGTGTGAATGTGTGCATATGTGTCTGCATATGTGCTTGTGCATATGTATCTATGTACATGCGTATGTATGGGTGTGCCTATGCATGCATGAGCGTTTGTACATGCTTGTGCATGTGTATGTGTATGCACTTGTGGGTGTGTGTATTTGCATTGTTTGCTTGTGTGAGTGTGCATGTATTTTTGTGCATACATTTATGTGTATTTTAGTTTGTGTATGTGCATGTCTATGAACCTATGTTTGTGCATGTGTGCTTATGCCTGTGCATGTGCATGAGTGTGCTTGTTTATGCATGTGCAAGTCTGTGCATGTGTATATGTTTGTGTTTGTGTGTGTATGTTTATGTGAGTATGTGTATGTGTGTGCACATGTGTTCTTATGTGTGCATCTGTGTGGATCGATACATTTGTGTGTGCAAGCATGAGTTTGCATACATGTCTGTTTGCCTATAGGTAGTGTGTGTGTGTGTGTGTCCATGTGCATGCGCATGTGTGTACGATTGTGTGCATTTCCTTTTGTGTGAACATATGCATGTATTATTGTGTGTGTTTCCTCATGTGTGTGTATACGTGTGTGCATTTGTTTGTGTGTATATATGTATGTGTGCATGCATGGGGCATGTGTTTGTATGTGTGTGTACTATGTGTGCTTATGTTTTGTGTATCATGATGCATGTGTGTTCGTGTGCACAAGCGTGTGCCTAGGGTATGTGTGTGGTTTTGTATGTGTGTGCGTGTTTGTGTGCGCATATGATTGCATGCATTTGTGTGTGTTTGCATATGTTCATTTATGTGAGTGTTTGTGTGTGTGTATGCATGCATGAAGGTATGTATGTGTGAGTACATCCGTGTATGTGTGAGTGTTTGTTTGCTTGTGTGCATGTGCATGTATTTTATTATGCATATGTGTGTGCATGCCTACATGCTAGTGTGTGTGCTTCTATGTTTGTGTATGTGAGTGTACATGTGTGTATGTGAGTGTGCATGTGTGTGTACTTATGTGTTTGCACGTGTGTGCATATGTTTTTGTGTGTTTGCAAGCATGTGCCTTTATGTGTTTACACGTTCATGTGTGTGTGCGCATGTGTGTGGCTATGTTTGTGCATGTTTTTGCATTTGTGTGCATGTTTTTGCATTTGTGTGCATGTGTGAGTTCGTGTGTGCTTCTTTATGTGTGAGAGTGTGTTAATGCATGTATGCATGGTTTTGTGAGTGTGTGTGTTGCTATGAATAGTCATTTGTGTATACGTGTTTCTGTGTATGTCTATGAGTTCATGCACATGTGTGCATATGCATGTGCATGATTGTGCTTGAGCATGTGTGCACATGTGTGTTTATGCATGTCTGCTTGTGTGTGTGCATGTGTGTGCACATTATTGTGTGCTTATGTATACACCTTTGAGTGTGTCAGTGCAAGTACAGAAGTGTATGTATGCATGTGTTTGCGAGTCTGTGTGCATATGTGTGCGTGCATGTGTGTGTGTTTGTGAGTATGTGTGCATATGTGTGTGTGTATGTGCATGCATCTCCATGTATGTGTGCATAAATGTGAGTTTCTATGCTCATGAGTGCATGTGTGTGTGCATGTGTAGGTGCATGTTTGTGTCCATATGTGTGTGCATGTGTTTGTGTGCATGTGCATGCATGTGTGTGTGTATGCATGTACGTGTGGGTGTATGTGTGTATGTGTGTGTACTTGTGTATGTAGGTGCATTCATGGGTGCTTATCTAAGTTTGTTTATGTGTAAGCATTCTTGTGTGTGTACTTTTACATGTGCATGCATGTGTGTGTATACACGTATGCACATAGAAGTTCAGGTGCATGTGTGTGTGTATGCATCTATGTTTGTGCATGTATGTGTGAGTGCATGTGTGTGCACATGCAAAGGCGTTTGTGTGTGTCTATGTGTGTGCTTTTTGTGAATGTATACATGTTTTTGGGTATGGGTGTGTTCATGTTCCTGTTTGTGTGCTCGTACGCATATCTATATGCTTGCATTTGTTTGTAAGTGTGCTTGTATGTGCATGTGCATTCTTGTATGTGTGCTGCTGATGTGCATATGTGTGTGCATGTGGGTATGTAGTTATGATCTTGCAAGTTTGTACATGTGTGTGTGTAGGTGTTTATGTTCTTGTCATGTGTGCATGCATTTGTATGTGTTTTTGTGTGTGGATGTGTGCATGCATGTCTATGGAGACATGAGTCTGTTGGTGTTTGTGTGTGTTTGTTATTGCAAGCATATGTGTGTGTGTGCTCTCTCATATATCTGTTCATGGGTGAGTGTGTGGGTGCATGTATTTATTTATGTGTGTGGGTGTGTGCATGTTCATGTGTATGTCCATGCATACATGCTTGTGTGTGTGTGCATGTGGGTGTGTCAAAGAACAGACATGTGAATATGAGATTACGTTCATGTGTGTTCATGTGTGTGTGGGTGCATGTGCATAAGTATGTGTGAGTGCATGGGCACATGCATGCATATGTCTACATATGTGCATACACATGTGTGCGTGCATGTATTCATGCATACGTGTATCCATGTTTCTATAGTTTCTTATGCATGCGTGTGTGTGTGTGCATGTGTGTTTGTGTATATACAAGTGTATGTGCATGTACTTTTTGGCACATATGTGTGTGTTTATGTTTACATGTTTATGCATGGACATGTGCATGTTGATGTCTGTGAGTTTGCACATATGTGTTCTTGCACGAGTATGTGTATGTGTGTGTGTGTGCATAGGTGTGAGTATTTGTGCATGTGCATCCATGTGTGTGTGTTTGTCTGTGCATGTGTGCAAGTGCATGTGTGTGTGTGTGTATTAATGCATTAATGTGAAAGCGTGTGTGTTTGTGCTAATGAGTGTGTGCTTGTCCGTGTGTACATATATGCATACATGCATTCGTGCATGTGTTTGTGTTTTTACATGCATATGTGTGCTTATTTATTTGTTTGCATGAGTGTGTGAGCATACTTGGTAGTGGATGTGTGTATGCATAAATGTGTATGTGTGCAAGGGCATGTGCATTTGCATGTGTTTGCGTGCCTACATGTTTGTGTGTAAGTACTTTTATGATTTTGTGTATGTGTGTGCTTGTGCATATTTATGTGTTTGTGCATGTGCATGTGTCTGTGTATGAGAGTGAAGGTATGTGTGTGTTCATGTGGTGCATTTGCACATATGTGTGTGTGTGTGTGTGCACATCTGTGTCTATGTGCATCTGTTTGTTGGCATGTGTGCATTTGCATTTGTATTCTTGTGTGCATTTTTCTGTATTTGTGTGTATGTGTGTGTGTGTGTGCATATGTGTGTGGACTTGTATGACCTTCGTCACTTTAACCATTTTTGTTCAAAGATGAATTTTAACTTTATTGGAAAAACCTTATGCATTTATTCTTAGAATTCATTGATTTGAAAATTTGGGATATTGTTGAAAAGACAAATAAGTATTTTTGCTAAGACTATTGGTAGAGAAAAAGTGAGAAAACTATTTTATGAACTCACTCTCGAGAAGATACACAGAACTCAAAAATATTCTTGGACTACGAATATTGTTGGTTGTGATTTAAGTACCCAAATGTAATCAAATCAAGAACTTGAAAGTGGCAAATGAGATTTGGTCTAAACTTGAAGTTACTTATAAAGGTACTTCTCATGTTAAGCAGACTAAAATGAACATGCTTGTTTAAGAGAATGAATTCTTTTAGATGAATATGAATGAAAGTATTAAAACTATTTTTATAAGATTTACAAATACTTTTAATAGGTTATCTAACCTTGGCAAGGAGTTTTTTATTGGTGAACAGGTGAGGAAGATTCTTTGTGTTATTCATTAATAATATGATCCATTAGTGGTGATGTTGAAAACAACATAAAATATTTTGATTATGACTTTAGATAAGTTATGGGGTGAGCTTTTAACAAATGAAGTTGAGCTTATAAGAGAAGGGATGAAGACCTTATGGTCAAAAAAGAAAGGAAGAAAAAGGAAAACTTCGATAGCCTTTATAGTCAATTATTCTACAAACTCAGATATCTCCATCCCAAGTGAGGTAACTTTGATTTGAAAAGCTTTATCTAGGTTATATAATAAAAAATATAGATAAATGAGTTGATAACAATAAGAAATAAAGGAAAAGATAGTTTAAGAAATAAAAAGGAAAGATAGTACCTCATGAAGAAATAATTTGTTATGAATGTAAATTACCTAAGTATATAAGACCTAATTGTCCTCACTATAATGAGAGAGTTGTGAAGTTTTAAAAAGAAAAAAAGAAGAAAATTATGATGATATCATGGGATGATTCAGATAGTTCTCCTTCTAGTGATGAAGATACGAAGAGTTTGATTAGTCATATAACAATGGATAGTGTTACTATCATATCATTAGATGATGAAGTATTCTTCTTGCTCCCTTTTTTCATCTTCTTCTATAGTTTATTGTGAAGAATAGTATATTAACGTTTTCATGAAATAAAAAAATTGGCTTTTAAATATCTTAAATTAAAAGAAGAACATAAAAACTTTTTAAGCTTGTATAGACATTTGAATAAGTTCAATACT
The DNA here is from genome assembly GCA_023846275.1 of Vanilla planifolia. NCBI lineage: Eukaryota > Viridiplantae > Streptophyta > Magnoliopsida > Asparagales > Orchidaceae > Vanilla > Vanilla planifolia. Next base: position 246,944 of record JAIUJO010000050.1, on the reverse strand, counting down.
AATTATTTGTAGGAGAGTAAGATTAAGAGAGATGAAAAAGCCTGTATTATTATCAAAAAATAAGCTTAGTTAGAGAATTAACTAATTTAAAAAATTTACATGTACATTGTAGGACTTTTTTTCATAAGGTTGGTTATGTAAGAAATATTACATATTATTTTGTTTTAAGGGTAATTTATAACAATTACACGACAATTTGACATATTTCATCTTATTAAAAATTCAGAAACGTTGTCGATAATAAATCTTCTAGATTTATATGGACTAGAAATAATAATTTAATTAATGATCAAGTTAAGACATATGAATCCAAGAAGGTTTGGGTCCCAAAAACAATTGTTTGATTTGTTTTATAGGCATATTCCTTCAAGTTAAAACAAATGTTTGATTTGCTCTTGGTGACAACTCCAAGTAGAAAGTGACTAGAATTAGAGCTATGAGCAGTTCACACACTTCTATAAGAAAGGACCTCTTTGTACAAGATTTAATATATAATCTTCTTAATATTAGTTAATTATGTGATTCAAATTTTAACATTTTATTTAACAAAAAGAAATGCATTATTAGTAAATATCATCTTCTAATTATCATTAGATATAGAAAAGATAAAGCATACATTTTATTTTTGTACATCATTAAAGATAGTAGTCTAGAATATCTTACATCACATGATAATAATTCTACTTTATGTTATAGAAGATTTTATCACTTAAGAAAGTCTTTTTTTAAAAATCTTTTAAAGTTTAACCTAATTAATGGTTTGCAAAACCTTAGTAGGTCAAGTGATAAATTATATCTTTTATTTCAATTAGGAAAAGAAACCAAAGTGAGTTTTAAACCATCTAAAAAACTTACTACTAAGAAAGTATTGGAATTTTTTCATTTAGATCTATTTGATCCTATTCATTTAGAGAGGTTCGGTAAAGAAAATATGGGTTTATAATTGTAGATGACTTCATTAGGTCTATATGGGTTCTTTTTGTTAAAAATAAAAATAATGTTTTTGAAATATTTATAAGATTGATTGCTATTTCTAAAAAAGAGCATAATCATAGGTTAGTCTTTGTTAGAAGTGATAATGACGAAGAACTCAAGAATAAATTGTTTGATGATTTTTATAAAAAAATAGAGTTGCATGTATTTTCTTCACCTATGACCCCTCAACAAAATCGTATAATTAAGAGAGAGTTTAGAACCTTACTAAATGTGATAAGATGTATGCTTAATGAGTATAGTATTTTAGAGTACTTTTAGGCTGAGGTAGTTAATATAGTCTATTATGTTTTTAATTGAATAATATGTAGACCTTGTTAGAGATTTTTTTCTTTTGAATTACTTTACAATAAGAAACATAAGATATCCCATTTCATGTGTTTGAGTGCAAATATGTCATTTTAAATAATAGAAAAATGGATTTAGATAAGCTCAATGCTAAGTCTAATTTAGAGAACTTTTTAAGATACTCACTTGTACAATATTTAGCAAATATAATAAGAGAATATTAGTTCTAGAAGAAATAATCCATGTTAAATTTGATAAATCTCTTATTAAAGCATATAGTAATCATCATCAAGATGATCAACTTGATGAATTATAAGATTTAAGGCATAAAGATGAAACCTTAGAGAATGTAGTTGAAGTTAATGAAATGAAAAAAGAGGAGATCAATTTGAGAAGAAATTAAGGAATTCTAATGATCATTATTGTGATTTGAACCAAATTTTATAGAAACTACTTTTGAAGATGAGACCTAGAATATTATGATGAATAAAGAGTTGATGTAATTTTAGAGAAATAAATTTATTGATCTATACCTATACGAAATGATAAAATAATCATTGGTACAAAATGGATGTTCAATAATAAGCCACAAGAAATGCCAAAGTTATTAAGAATAAAGCTAAATTAATAACTAAAGGTTATTATCAAGTTAAAAGAGCATATATAGATGAGACATTTGCTTTTATAGTTAGACTTAAGGGAAATAAGATTTTACATACTTATGTGTACCTTAAAAGATTTAGATTATACCTAATAGATACAAAAAAATATATTTTTAAATAGATATATAAATGAAGAAGGGTATGTTGAACAACCCTTAAGATGTATGATACATGATAGTTTAATTCATATGTACAAACTTAAGAAGCCACTCTATGATTTGATGCTAGCTATAAGAGCTTAGAAATAAAGATTGTGCATTTCACTTACAACAAATTATTTTCATAGTGGTAAGGAAGACAATATTTAATTTATTTAAAATTTAGTTGAAAGTAAATTAATATGTCAAGTTTATGTGGATGATAATCTTTAGAGCTTCTAATAAAGAGATGTGTGTAAAGTTTACTAATTTAATAAAAAATAAATTTAAAATGAGTATGATAGAGGATTTAACCTTCTTCTTAGGAATTTATGTTAAGCAAAAAAGTCAAGGAATTTTTATTTCTTAAATTATTTGATGAAGTTTCTAAACAAATTTAGTTATGAAAACTTGAAGTAAAGGAAGAATCCCATTACTTCAAGTTCAAAAGCTTGTTGACACAAAATTGTTTAGAAGAATGATTAGATCATTATTATATCTTATTGTAAGTATGCCTAGCATTATATTTAGTGTAAGTTTGTATGTGAGATTTTAGGCTAGTCCTAAGAAATCACACTTATAAATAATCAAACATATTTTTAAATTTCTTATAAGTACTAAAGCTCTAGGCTTAGGATACCATAAATGCTAGTTTGGATTTGATATCCTACATATATGCTAACTTTGTTTGTATTAAGACTGATAGAATGAGTACCTCTAATATGTGTTAATTGAATGTTCACAAATTTCTTAGGCTAGTAAGAACTAAAATTATGTGAAACTATCTATAATAGAGGTCGAGTACATCACTGTAGGTAGTTGTATTGCTCCTGTTCAATGGATTAAATAAGAACTTTTAGATTATGACTTTTAATTTATATAAAGTCTAATATTTTATGATAATTTAAGTGTAATTTATTTAACTATAGATTCTATTCAACTCTCAAGAATAAAACATATAGAGTTATAACATGACTTTGTTAAAGAGTGTGTGTAAGAGAAAGTAATTCAATTGTTATTTATTCCATCTTTTATCCAATTAGTTGATTTTGTTACTAAGCCATTAGCTACATAAGTGTTTCATAGACTTAGATTGATCTTAAGTGTAATTATCCCCTTCGAATGATTATAAAAATGGGGGAAAAACTTAATCCCATAATTTAAGGAGAGTATAAGCTATCAAATAGGGTAAGCTAAAATGTTGAGTATTATATTACTTTGTTTGTTCGTTATGTTACATTATCTTGATTATTATATGTTTAATTTTGGCATTGGTTTTATAATCCTCAAGGGGGAGATTATTCTTACCTCTGATATGATGATCACAAAATAAAACTAAGTATTACTAGCATCATATTGAGCTTAGTGTTGTTTCAATAAAATCTTAATGTGCATTATAATAATTTTTTATTATTGAAGTAAAGATTATAACATATATAGTTAATGAAGATTTAATGCTTAACTTATTAATTTTTGAGCTAAGAATCATGCCCTTTATTGAGTGGCCAATCAATAAAGAATAATATTTCTAAATATCTATATGGTTAACATGTTAAACATTTATTTTCTTTATAATTATGTCACATACAACTATCATTATTCATGTATATTTGAGTTATATTTCTTAGTGATGCATTAGGTTACATTTTGTTTTTAAAATTAAGACTTTTTTAGTACTAAAATTTCATAATTTTAAAAAATAATTTGTCCTATGCAACCAATCAAAGCTAAGCCCAAAGGTTTGCAAGTGTCCTATAATGCTGGGCTTTGGGTCTTGACTAGCAGCAAGTCAGAAGCATGACTAAAACTGAGTCGTGGTTAGGCCCAAGTATTAGTCATGGTATGAATTCCACAACGAGGTGGGTTAATCAAGTTAGGACTTGACTCCTAAAATAGATTAGGTATAATAAGTAAAGTAGGACTCATTAATGATAAGTAATTGGCTTAGGTTAAGTTGGTTCCATTTTAACATTTTACATAATGCCTTAGGTAATTACATCGTAAGGGTACCATGGGGAAGTGAACCCCAATAGGCTATATACTACATGTAAAGGAAGTAATATAAGGACAAATCATACGCATTACATTGTAATGCAAAACTAAATAATTAAATTTTTTTATTCCAAACTTTAGCACATTTGTACTGATCAATCATGCATTTTTGTGATTGAATGGTCACATTTTCTTCTGCATTTAAGAGCAATTTTTTTCATCGAGTCATTCATTCAAAATACTTAATCAAACGATTGAGAGCCCCTCCACCTTCATGAATAGTATCCTAATCATCGCCACCATCCTTCCAACTTTTCAATTTAATTATCTAAATCATATCACTATGATTAGATTTGGAACCTTTAATTGTTATTCTGATCATATGATTCTTACTCCATCAAGTAAAATTGGATGAAAATTGTGTTTTGTCTTCCTCTTTCATCTCCTACAATGACTAGCTTTTGAAAAAACTAATTTTAGCCATTGGTGGAATTATTTTTTGATGTTTTTGCTAATTTATGTGTATGTACATGTGTGCAAGTCTAAGTGCGTGTAAATATATGTGTGTATGTACATGTGTGCATGCTTTTGCTATTTTATGTGTATGTGTAAGTGTGTGTCTCTGTGTATATGCTTGTGTGCATGAGTGTGCATGTATGTGTGTGCGTGCGTCATGGTATGTATGTGCATGTTTGTGTCTATATGTGTGTGCATGCATGTGTGTGTTGGTGGTGCATGTTTACGTGTGCATGTGCAAGTGTGTTTGTGTATGTGCATGTGTGTCTGTATGTGTATGTGTTTGTGTGTGCATGTGTGGGTGCGTTTGTGTGTACATCATTTCATGTATTTGTGTGTATACATTTGGGTGCTTATGTGCATTCTTACATGCATGTGTGTCCATTTTAGCATACGTGTGTTAGTGTGTGTGCGTGTATGGCTATGTGACTTAGTGCATGCACATGTTTGTGTTTCATGTGTGAGTTCTTACATAGGTGTATGCTTGAGTGTGCTTGCGTGTTTACATGTGACTATGCATTTGCATGTGTGTGTGTGCATCTATGCATTTGCTCTTGTGTGTGTCTACGTGTGTATGTGTGTGTGTGTGTGTGTTCTTCTGCATGTGTGCACATGTTCATGTGTGTGTGCAGGTGCATGTGTGCATGCATGCTTGTATTTTTTGGTGCATGTTTGTATATATGGGGTTGCATGCATATGCAAGTCTGTGTGTGTTTGCAAGTCCATCTTAGTGTGTGTTCCTTTTTGTGCATGTGCATGTATTTTTTTTCTTATGTGTGCATGTGTGTTGCTATGTTTGTGCATGTGTGTGAGCATGTACACACATGTTTGCATGTTTAAGTGTGTGTGTGTGTGTGTGTGTGCATGTATGTGGGTATAGGTGTGTTAGTGATTGTGTATATATGTGTGTGTGTGTGTGAGTTGTACGTGTGAGCATTCTTATACATGTGTGTGAGTCCTTATGCATGTGTGTGTGTGTGTGCATGTGGGTGTGAATACATGTGCTTGTGTGCATGCCTATGTTTGTCTTCCTATGCCTATGCTTATGAGTTCTTACTTGTTCATATGTATCTGTGCATATGTCCATGGGTGTGCATGTGTGCATGCATTCATGCATGTGCATGTGCGTGTTTGTGAATATGTTCAGACATGGTTTATCCCTATGTGTGAGCATCTGTATGTGTGTGTGGGCATGCATGTGTGTGTGCCCATGTGTTTATGGTGTGTGCATGTCTATGGTTGTTCATGCCTCTATCTGTATATGTGCATGAGTGTGTGCATGCATATGTGTGTTTGTATGTGTCTGTATCCATGTTCGTGTGTGTGCATTGGTGTATGTGTGTGTATACATGTGTGCACATTTATTTGTTCATGTGTACATGTGTGTGCATGTTTATATATGTACGTCTATGTGTGTGCAGATGGGAGTGTGCATAGGTGTGTGTTTGTGTGTGTTCATGTGTGTGTATTTGTGCATGTGCATGGATGCATGTGCTTGTGTATGTGTATGTGTATGTGTTGATGTGTGTATGTATTTGTGCATGTTCATGCATGTATTTGCTAGTGTATGTGTTTCTGTGTTTGTGTTAGTGTGCATATGTGTGTAAGTGTATGCATGTGAGCATGTGTGTGTGTTTATGTGAACATATATGTGCATTCATGTGTGTGTGTGTGTTTGGATGTGCGCATGTGTGCATGCATGTGTGAGTGCATGCACATGTGTGTGTTTATGAGTGTGCATCAGTGTTTATGGGTGCAAGGGTCCATGTGTGCATGCGCGAGTGTGTGTGCTTTTGTGTGTTTTTGGGGGAGCATTTGAGCATGTTTGGATGTCTGTATGTGCATGTATGTATGTGTGCATGTCTATGTGATTGCATGTGCATATGTGTGCATATGTGCAAGTGTTGGTGTTTGTGTGTGCATGAGGCTCTATGTGCATTTATGTGTGTGTGTGCTTGTCCATAAAAATATATGTTCATGTGTGTTTGTATGAGCGTGCTTGTTTTTACATGTGTATGTGCATTTATGCACATTTGCATATAAGTATGCAAATGTATGTATGCGTGTATGTCTGCATATATGTGCACATGTATGTATTCTTTGATGTGTGTGTGTGTGTGTTCTTGTGTGCGTATGTGTGCTTGTGCATTTGTGTGCAAGTGTTGTAGCATGTGCTTGCATGGATACATGCATGTGTTTCATCTTTGTGTGAGTGTGTGTGCATTTGTGGATGTTAGCATGCATGTGTGTGCACATGTTTATGTATATGTGTGTGTGTATGTTCATTTGCATAGTGTGTAGATGTGTGTGCGGGTGTGCATGTTTGTGATTGTTCTTGTGTGTTTACTTATGTGTGCATATGCTTGTGTGTGCATGTGCCCATATTTGTGTGTGTGTGCATGTGCATGTGTTTGTGTGTGTGTGCATCAGTGTACACGTATGCATGCATGTTTGCACATGCATGTAGGAACACATGTGTATGTGCATGTTTGTGTCTATGTGTGTTCATGTGTGTATGCATCTATGTGTATGCATGTGCATGTTAATCCATGTCATGTGTATGTGCACGCACATGTGTGTCTGTGGTTGCATGCATGTGTGTGTGTGTGTGCATGTGTTTTCTTGTGTTTCTTTGTGTCTATGTGCATACACATGCATATTTATGTATGTGAATGCACACATGATTGTGTATTTGTGTAATGTTTTGTGCATATGAGTGTAGACATGTCTGTGTGTGTGTGCTTGTGCGAGTGTATCGGTGAGTTTGTGTGCTTGTACGTGCATGCATATGTGAGCATGTGTGGGTTTGTGTGTGTATGTTGTGTGTCCATGTACGTGTGTGCATGTTTGTGCTCATGTGTTTTTAATATGTATTATGTGTGCATGTGTCTACAAGAATGTGTGTGTGAGTTTGTGCCCATATATGTGTACATTTTTGTGTGTACATGGGTGTGTGACTATGAGTGTGTGTATTTGTGTGTTGTGCGCATCTATGTCTATGTGTTTGTGCCCATGCATGTGTCTATTAGCCTATGTGAGTCTGTGCACATGTGTTTATGCATCTGTAAGCATGTGCTTATGTGTATTTTTTTGTGGACATGCATGTGCATGTGTCTGTGAGTGCATATGTGTGCATCCATGTGCATACATGCATGTGTGTGTGCATGCATGTGTTTGTACAGCATGTGTGTTTGTGGGTATGTCTATGTGTGCTTGTGCATATTTGTGTGTGTGTTTGGGTGCTTGTAGGTTTACAAGTGTGCGTGTGTGCGAGTGTGTATGCCTATGCATGTTATTATGTAAGGGGTTTGTGTATGTGCATTTGTGTATGTGTGAGTAAGTGGGTGTTTATTCATGTGCATGCGTGTGTGTTTTTATGTGCATGTGTATGTGTGAGTGTGTTTGAATGCATGTAAGTTCATCTGTGAGTACATGTGCATGTGTGTGCATATACATGTGTGTGCGTGGCTATGCATGTGTATGTGCATGTGCATATGCATGCATGTTTAAGTGTCTATCTATGTGGGCTTGTGTGTGTTTGTGTTTATGTATGTGTATATGTGTGTTCTTTTGCATATGCATGTGTGTATGCATATGTTTGCATCATCGAGTAGGTGGGTAAGTGTGTGATTCTTTTTATGTATGTGTGTGAGTGCATTTGTGTGTGCACATGTTGGTGTATATGTGTGCACACCTATATGTGTGCACACCTATGTTTGTGCATGTGTGAGTGTCTGTGTGTGTGCATGTGGGTGTGTTTGCGTGTGTGTCTACTTATGTATACATGTGTGTGCATGTATATGTGTGCATGTGTGTGTGTGCATATGAGTGTGGGCATGTGTGCATGTGCATGTTGCTACGTGTGCATCTATATGTATTTGGTGTGGATGCATGCATATGTGTGTGCTTGTGTGTGCATATGTGTTTGTCTTTATTGATGTATGTGTATGTATGTGTGCATAAGTATATGCATGTCTTAGTATATGTGTGTGTGTCTAAGTGTGTCTATATGTGTGGACATGTACGAGCATGCATGCATGTGTGCTTGTGTATGTGCACATTTTTGTGTGCATCTGTGTGTTTGTGTTTGTGTTTGTTTGTGTGTTTATAGTTATTTATCTATGTATGTATGTGCTTGCATGTGTTTCTATGCATATACATGTGCATGTGTATGTGCATGTGAGTACTTTGGTGCACAAGTAATTGTATGTTCATGCGTGCTTGTGTGCATATGTTTATGTGCACATATGTCTTTGAATGTGTGTGGTTGCATGTCTAAGTCCACGTGTGTCTTTTTAATGGCATGTGTGTTGGTGTGTTTAGACATCTATGTGCTAATGCATTTGGATATGTGTGTGCGTGTGTGTGTGTTTATGTGCCTATTAGCATATTTTTAATATAGGCACGCATGTGTATGTGTGAGCATCATTCTATTCAGGTGCATTTGTTTGGGCATGTGTGTATGCAATTGTTCATGCACATGCTCATATGTGTTATGTCTTTGTGTGAGTATGTATGTGTGCGTGTATTTGTACCTGTGAATAGATGTATGTGTGTGAGTGTGCTTGTCTACTTGTGTGTTATTGTGTGTGTCTATTTGCATCTACATACATGTGTGTGTTCTCATGCTTTTATTTGTGTGTGTGTGTGTGTATGTGTGTGTGTAAGTGTGCTTGTGTGTGCATGCATGTGTAAGTGTGTGTACGTGTGCATGTGTGTGCCCATGTGTGTGTATGCATGCATGAAGGTATGTATGTGTGAGTACATCCATGTATGTGTGAGTGTGTGTATGCTTGTGTGCATGTGTGCATGTCCATGTGTTTGATTATGCATATGTGTTTGCATGCCTGCTTGCTAGCGTGTGTGCTTCTATGTTTGTGTATGTGAGTGTACGTGTGTGTATGTGCATGTGCATGTGCTTATTTGTTTGCATGTATGTGAATATGTGTGTGTTTGCAAGCATGTGCCTTTTTTTGTTTACATGTGCATGTGTGTGTGTGCATGTGTGTGACTATGTTTGTACATGTTTTTGCATTTTTGTGGATGTGTGAGTTCGTGTGTGCTCCTTTATATGTGAGAGTGTGTTGATGCATGTGTGTTGGTTTTGTGAGTGTGTTACTATGAATAAGCATTTCTGTATGCATGCTTGTGTGTATGTGTATGCATTCATGCACATGTGTGTGTTCATGAGCATGTGTGTTTGTGGTTATGTGTGTGTATTTATGCATGCATATGTGTGTTAGTTTGTACTATAGGATCATGTGACAATGTGCATGGATGTGTGAAATTCCATATGTATTTGAGTGGGTGATTGTGCAACCATGTATATGTTTGTCTATGGGTGTGTGTGCATTCATGTGCCTCAGTGTTTATTTGTGTTCATGTGACATAATGTGTGTGAGTGCTTTTGTGTGTGTGTGTGTACATGAGTGCATATGTATTCTTTTGCATTTATGTGTGCATTCAAGCACATGTTTATGTGTGGGTCTATGTGTGTGAGTGTGTGGGTGTGTGCTTGTGTGCATATGCATGTATGTGATTGTGCTTGTGCTTGTGTGCACATGTGTGTTTGTGTGTGTTTTTGTGTTTACAAGTGTGTGTTCTTGTGTGTGTGTGTGCATGTGTGTGCACATTATTGTGTGCTTATGTATGTACCTTTGAGTGTGTTAGTGCATGTACAGAAGTGTACATGCGCATGTGCGTGTGTTTGCGAGTATGTGTGCTTATGTGTGTGTGTTTGTGACTATGTGTGTATATGTGTGTGTGTTTGTGTGTGCATCTCCATGTATGTGTGCATAAGCATGAGTTTCTATCCACATGAGTGCATGTGCTCATGTGTACATGTGTGGTTGCATGTTTGTGTGCATGTGTGTATACATGTGTTTGTGTGCATGTGCATGCATGTGTGTGTATGCTTGCACATGTGGGTGTATGTGTGTGTACTTGTATGTAAGTGCATTCATGTGTGCTTATGTGAGTTTGTTTACCTGTGAGCACACTTGGGTGTTTACTTTTGTATGTGCATGCTTGTGTGTGTATACATGTGTGTACATAGAAGTTCATGTGCATGTGTGTGTGCGCATCTATATTTGTGTGTGTATGTGTGAGTGCATGTGTGTGCACATGCAAAGGCATTTGTGTGTCTATGTGATTGCTATTTGTGAATGTTTGCATATTTTTGGGTTTGGGTGTGTATGTTCAAGTGCATGTTCCTTTGTGCGTGTGCATGCTTACGTACATGTGAGTATTTGTGAGTATGGACTTGATTGTGTGTGCATGAGTTTGTGTGCTTGTGTATGTTTGTGTACATGTGTCGATATGTGTGCACGAGATTATGTGCATACATATGCATGTGTGCGTTGGTGCATATGCATGCATGTGTGCGAGTGTGTGTGCATGTGTGTGTCTATTAGTGTGTGCATGTGTGTGTCTATTAGTGTGTGTATGTAAGCACACGTATGTGTGCTCATACAGGTCCATGTGTGTTTGTGCTTTGCATGTGCATGCATGCATATGTGCATGAGCATGGGTGTATGTGTGGATGTGTGGACATGTTTGTGTACATTCACCTATGTGTATGCTTGTGTTTGTTTGCATGTGTGTGTGTGCTTTTGAATATGCGCATGAGTGTTTATTTGTGTATGAATGTATGAATGCACATGCACACACATGGACATGCACGTACATGAATGTTTGAATGCAAATGTGTGCATGTGTGTATATGTGTGGGTGCATATTATGCATGTGTATGTATGGTTGTGCTCATACATTCATGTACGTGCATGTCCATGTGTTTATGTGTGTGTATGTGCATGTGTGTCGGTTTGTGGGTGTGAGCATGTGCATCCATCTATGTGTGCATGCATCTGTAGGTCGTACTGATGTTTGTTTGTGTATACATGTGTGTGTGCATGCAGATGTGCAGGTATGTCTGGGTGTATATGTGTGTAGGAGTGTGCAAAGGGGTGCATGTGTTTACGCATGCATTCTTGTGTGCTTGCATATGTCTACATTTGTGTGTGCATGTACGTATGCACATATGTCCTACATGCGTGTGTTCATGGATGTGCATGCATGTGTGTGTGCAAGTGTTAAAGTATGCATGCTTTTATGTGTAAGAAAGTGCACATGTTAGTGTGCAAATGTATGTGCATTTGTGTGCCTATGTGTGTGTTCATGTGAATGCGCATGCATGCATACAAACTTTTGTATGTGCAAATGTGTATGTGTGTATCTATGTATGTCTATATTTATGAATGTGCAGGCTTGCATTTGCACATGCGTCTGCTTGTGTGCATATTTGTATGTGTGTGTGCAACTTTGTGCTTGTTAATGTGTCTATGAATGTGTTTTTGTGAATATAAGTGTGTGTATATGTGTATGTGTTTAGGCATGCACATGCCTATGTGGTTGTTCATGTGTGTGCATGTATGTAGGTGCATGTGTGACATGCAAGTGTGCATGTGTTTATGTACCAATGTTTGTCTATACATGTATGTCCATATATATATATATATTTGTGTGTGTGTGATGGTGTGTGTTTATGCATTTTTGTGCGTAAGAGAGCATGTGTATGTGTGTTCACGCATATGT